>CM053791.1:51199273-52429898 GCA_028749045.1 Cupressus sempervirens
TTTTGAAGCTTGAGCATACATCCCACATCCACATAATAGACATATCTCCAAATCAAGCGATCATCCTCATTGAGAGAGCCCATCGATGGCTCATATTCTCATTTGAGGACCTCACTTTGTCTATCTTAAAGTTTATACTAGTTTTGTTAGTTAATGCTTTGATTTCTAAATAAATTAGTGTTTCTTGCTAACATATTAGTGTACACACAAATAACTTGAAGTTAAGAGATGATATAATTTTTAGACCGTTTTCATATTAATCTACAATTAATATATCATTCATCATAAGAATAAACAACACTTGTTCTTGTATGAGCTAATCATTTACATATTGTCACTGATTCATTGGAAAAGATTAAGAAATTGATACATTATCATTTATTATATTGAATAATTCATTAGAGTGTTTAATATAAATTGCAATTATTTATATTAGTACTTTTAAACTTGTTTAAAATAAAAAAGGTAACGCCAAATTATAAAATTACTAGGTTTTTTAAATTTTGAATTGGGAGCTCCAAAACCTACCAATAAAATCATTGAATTATCAATAACATATAAGTTCACACAAGAAATAAAAATTGTCTTCTTTAAAGGAATGCTCGACTATATCCCTTCTCTCTTGCACTTGGAATAATGCTTGAAATAATGAGGTAATGTGTTTAAGATTTGGTATAATACACTATGTGTGAGATAAAGGTTAGATCAACCTAACTTTCAAAATCATTGAACACAAACAAATTTAGGAATAAATGTTTTTTCAGAAAAATAATTAATAAAATGAACAACAATGGGTTTTACAATTAGTGCTCTTTGAAGAGTAATTTAAAAATCATTATTTTCTTGTTGTATATGCTCTCTTCAAATCATATACATAAACCATCAAGAAAAAATATCTAGTCTCAACAAACATTTATTTAAGCTTATTAGAAAATTGAATCACTATAAAATAAGGTCTAACAACATTTATGTTCCTTTTATTTCATTGGTTAATAGACATCATAAAGATGAGAAAAATGATTAAAAAAACTATTTGTAGACTTTGTCATGCCAAAAACTAGGGCAAAAACACACCAACAATTTTTTCTAAGGTAATAACAACTATGTTAACACACATACTGACATAAAATATGTTGTGGAAGGATGTCAAAAAGACAAGGTTAGTTTCAAGTCACAATGTCTAAGAAACAATAGAGTTTGGATTACATCACATGAGGATGTAGAGTTCGCATTCAAACATATTGCACGAGTTTGAAACCCTGGGTTCTAGTGCCAAATGAACACTTAGTTCGCATTGATTAAGTTGATTCATTAAACTATAATATCATATTTAATAAGGTGTGACATCATGTTTGGAAGACCTTTGATCAATGACATAAGTTACATTAGTTTTAATTTCATATCTTTACACTTAATTCATTATACTAGTTCAATTCCCTAGGTGTACTAACCTGCACTTGTAGGTTAACCTATCACTACCTTAATACTAGATCCCTATTATCAACATAACCCATTAGAACTAATTAAAACATCAAATATTTACCATAAAACTAATTTTAACATACAATTTACCTTTGAACATAATCATAAACAACTATGAAGTCATCTATACAAGACCCTCTTAGTAACTCTTCAAACCTTTAACATTAGCACTTTCAAATAATTAAACACTAAAATGAATTGATAATAATATTATGTAACAATATTTAAATAATTTCCTTAATAAATTAATATAATTCCACAAATATTCTATCACAAAATAAAAATCTAAACACAGAGTCATTCACTAACAACCATAACCCCTAAAACCTATGCTAACTTCCTAACTAGAACCAAAACCAACAATAGTAATCTTATACTTAACAATTTAAATTTCAACTTATATAAATATTTTTTTATACATCATCATCAATTGCTAAACATGGTTGAAACTACAATCATTATCCACTAATAGCCATATTAGCCTAAACATCCCTACAAAACCTTTATTTCTATCATCTATGGAATACAACCCTTTTAACACTTTACTAATTTGAAATTTACATGCAATTGAGATCACTTTATTACCACAATAATATTCTATTAATCTAAAACTAAACACTAATCCTAATATTAAATTCTAAATATAATAACTAACAACTTATTAAACAAAACCTAGTCCTAATCTCTCCTAACCCTTCCCACTTGTCAAGTGGGTAGGTGGTTTAGCCACCCTACCCACACCCTTCCCAAAGCTCCCCATGCCTTTTGTGCGCTGTCCAAGTGGGGACAAATGCTGCCCAAGATGGCTTGCCCAAAAAGGGAGAGAAGTACACCCATATGGAGGAGTAAGGGCAAGTTTTAAAAAAGGCAAAATAAATGTTTGTGACCCTCCTTTCTACAAGGATTAAACTTTAATGCATGTTGTCCACACTAATAAAACCTGCACCATATTTGGAAGGAGAGGATGTGAGATGGGTCGGGATCACGTGGTGCCCCATCCCATTTCAATTAAAAAAAAAAAATATATTCATTTGATCTGTTTTGTTTAATTTGTTTCTCCCCACTTGATAAATAGTGATGATGAGGTTTTTATGAGGGAACCTCTTAATGTATGAATATGTATTTATATTCCATGCAAAAATGAACTTTGACATTAAATAAAATATGAGGGCATAAAATAGAATATTCTCTATTATTTTTTGTGGGAAGATTTAACTTTTTCTCCATAAATTTTTTTAGATGCACATTTGGGGTTTTTTTTTTCAACATGTATTTTATTTTCCCTCACTTTTGTGTTTTCTCATGGGGTTTAATTATATGTGTATTTTATATTTTCTTATAGGTTGAGGGGGTGATTGAATGTAGTTTTCCATTAGTTTCAATTAGGACTTTAAATCTATTGGTAACCATTGGATTTGCTAGTTGAGGTTAAAGTGCAATATAGGACAAATGTGTTAATTTAAAATTTGAATCTTTAACATGAAATTTTAGGAAAAATATTTAAACTAAATCTAAATTTCGTTATGAAATGCCATGATCCTATTAATGTTAATCTCTATTACTTTCATTATTGAAATTCAAGGTTTCAAGTGGTTATTTATGGGACAAATTACTTTTGCTAACTAACTCAATGCATTTAGAGATAATAATTGAATTGAAATCAATTGGAACATTGCCATATAATATGTACCTCCTCATACAATAAAAATTCATTCCTATTATCAATTATGAAACTTACAACATTTGACCATTTCATAGATCTTCATAAAGTTATAACTCTATCTACAATACATGAATGCAAGATGCAATAGAAGGTATCACAATGGAGAAGTCTCCAACACAAATGACTCAAGAACACCATCAAGGATCCAAATCCAAGTTTTCTCCATCAAGAACCTATCCAAAATCTGCAATTACACATAAAACCAACCGTGGAGAGCTCATTTCCCAACCTAGGTCTCAAGGAGACCACCCACTAGGTTAGGAGAAACTATAACCAACTAGGTGATAGTCAAGTCCAATCCATAATAACATGAACACAACAATAAAACCCATCTAAGGCTTACACAATGGAATTTTCCTTGAACCCATGACAAAGGGGTGAAGGTGGACTACCATGTAGGAGATTGTCAAATGTAAAACATACAAGAAACATGTCTTTTCCAAGGCTGTATTTCACATACAATTTCCATACTTTCTTCTCCTTATCTCTTCCAAGGAAAGATTATTAACATTGGTATGCAAGGGCTCATACACTTTGCATTCCTTCCCTCTTCTCTCCATGAGAAGAGACTCTACACTTCCATGTAGTCCAACTAACCCCTTCCCCCATACTTGACCACTTCTTCCCCATCCAAGAGTGAGTAATGCCATTACACCCTTCACAAATCCCTCATACAAAATCCAAAATGGACAAAACAAGAATGAAATCAAAGCCAAAATCTCATCCCTTGCTTTGCAATATCACAAAATACATGAAAGTACATATCCAATATATTAAAACCACATACTAATCTTATTTGAAAACAAAAACAAGATTTCCATTGAAATGGAGGTAACCAAACTTCACAAGTGTTATGGTAAAATGATGTTTGAGAAGAGTCCAATCCCTTTTTATTCCTTCAATCTAAAACCCTAATGTCTATAAAAGTAGAGAGTGGATGAACACCCTCTAACTCCTCAAAGGGCCTCTAAAAAGGCCTCCAAATCCTACCCACCAATCAACATTAAATTCATAATTGATGCCTAAGTCCTTTGGCTTCCACTTGTCCCCTATCATAAATGCAAGATTTGAAAGGAGCATGTGTTTGGGGAAAGGTCAAGAGTTCACTCAGTTTTTGCAACATGTGGGAAATGAGATATTAAAAGGGCCACCAAGGCCACTAGGGGGTTCTAGTAGTGTCAGAAGTGTCCCTAACCCATACCCCTAACACTTGGTACTTATATTTTACTAAATTTGGCCCATAGGACAACTTTTTGGCCTCTAGAAGTGACTAGGAAATTTTTGAATTCAAATAACCTATTTGGTGGAACATTATAAGTATCTCAAATTAAGGGGGTTTAATTAGGTTTCTAAGAAGTCAATTTGGTTTAGGATTACATTGCCAACCTTAATAGACATGTTGTTACACACACACACATGACAAGTGTCAAGTGACAATGTAAAATCACATTACACAACATGTGACATGTCACTAGTTACATATGAAAACACCTAATACATACATAATACAAATTATGACCACGAATTAAATCACCTAACAACGAAGTTCAAATCTCTTCATTAGTTTCAACATTGGTATTATAGTTTGCACAACCTAACAACGAAGTTCAAATCTCTTCATTAGTTTCAACATTGGTATTATAGTTTGCACATGGTTGGTCATTGTTTCTCCAATAAATTTTCATGGTAACTTTCATGCACACTCAATTTGAATATCAGTAGCTTGATAAAATCATGTGTGTGTGTGTGTGTGTGTGTATGTACACACACACACACACACACACACACACACACACACACACACACACACACACACACACACACACCAAATTGCATAATCAATTGACTGAACATTCTACATTCTTATTTTAATAATCTTTTCCATTTCTGCACCTGATCAAACATAATTGATTGGATAATTGAAATACCATAATATATTTATCAATTCAAATTAAAATATTGAAATAATCATCATAATACATGCATATACCTAAAATATCATAAAAATCATCAATAAAGCATATTGAACTATTTGAATGCATATAACATAATCATCAAGGTACCATAAATAACATCATCATCATAAGGTAAAACACCACAAAGCATTATTAGTACAAATCAATGTTTAAACAACCAAACAATGTAGCAAGTCTCAAATCACAGGGTATCAAAATATGAATGTATCAACTAATATCAATTCCATTAGAATACCTAAACCATAAAACCTTAATTCATATCCATCATCATAATCATCTAAGTCCATAACTTTTATCACCTAGTTATGCAGATGTAACCTAGAGAACACATGCAATGCTTATGATTTAAACCATGATTTTGAGCAACCAAATACTCATCCCATACAAAAATATAACCTCTTGTATGTAATACCCTTACAACCTTAACACATCGTAATTATAATTTTAATACTTAAAATTAAGCTACTTAAGGGCACTTCTAGTGAGGGTATAATCTTTGGCTTCGAATTTCTAATGATTCATAAGAGGGTAAATATTAAATTACATTATTGCAACAATCATCAAATCCTTATACATAAGATAGCTAGAATTATCATAATATACTCTACATGGTTTCTAGCAATAACCATAACAATTTCTCATACCTTCACCTTGTCGTGCTCATATATCCATTCAAATCTCCTAAAAAGGATTTAAAAAAAAAATCACATCTAAATAATTACATACGAGGAGGGGTCTTAAGACTTGCATTTACTAATCATTGTTTAGACAATTACAAATTAGATTTTTCTAAGAAAAAGTAAGCCTAGCTCACACAATAAATCTAAAACAACTCTTTAAGGTAGGATTCACTTGAATTCCTCCACCATGTACCCTATCATTCAAAAACTCACTTTTTGACCTTGAGTATTTGAAATTCCTACCAAGAAAGATGATTTCATTCTTTTTTGTTCATGTAAAAGCTTTATAATCATTTCTCCTTTAATTTTAACCATTTATAGTCTAGCCTTGATCAAATCTAGGATTGTTAGTCTTGATCACATCTTGATCTTGAGTAAAACCTTAGTAATATCTCTCCATATGGATTAAGATTAAAGTCTTTTGTTGCTTCTATTGAGGAATGTTTTAGCACTCACACTTTCTTTTAGAGCTATTACAATAATTTAGTGTCAATTATATAAGTTTTTACAAAGGTTCGATCTTCATTTTGATTTACATTCAATTATTTTTTTGCCTCTTTTGAGGAATTTATAAGCACCTTCCTTTCCTTTCATAGCTATTTCAATATGTTAGTATCAATTATAAATTTTTGAATAAAGGTTGGTTGTGCAATCGTCAAGCTCTCTATAGATTCACGACTTTCTCATTAATCACTTGCCCATATGCAATGAGCCAAAATTAATAACTACAAAATTATTCCATTTGACTAGTATTATTCCATTAGAATTTGTAACCTCAAGTATAGTGATTAGCTTCTATTATCCTTTCAATTTATAGGAGTAGATGATGATATCATTCCATAAACCAATAATCATTTACAAGTACATCACCTGCTACAAAGAGAAGATAAAGAAGTAAGATTATTTGCACAACTTGAGAATTATATATTTTTTGGACAATGAGATTGGGTTAAAAATTAGATTCAATTGAAGTGATTTACAATGAAAAAAATGTGGTTCTATTATAGAAAAATATGTTTCTAAAAATAGAGAAAAGAACTAAGATAATAAAACTAGTGTATGATGTGCAAACTAGAGAAAAAATAAAATTAGAGCCAAACAAGATTGATCTAGGGTAAATTAGGCTTAACTAAGTGAACTCAAGATAAGCATGCATGTGCAAATGTGTACTCAATTATGCATAAGCATATGCATGAGAATATTGTTGAGTTCACACAATTAATTTATGCAACATATGTAAAAGTACTTAATGCAACAAAAGTGCATTGTCTAACACCCTCTATCAAGAGAAACTTCACACAAAATAAAATGTATTTAGGATTGAAGAATACTGGGAGGATGGAAGGGTGAATCGGTACTTTAGCTCTTTTAATCATTCCAAACTAATTGCACAAATACCAAATAAATCATGTAGAAAGTAAACTAAAATATAACATAGAAACAATTGTAGAACTCATAACACCATATCTTCTTTTGAGGAAAACCCAATTAAGGGAAAAATCCAAAGAGGGATGGTATCCACCTTGATCTCACTACTGTAGTAATAAGTGCCCTGTTAAAGGCATTAGTGCAAATTAAAAGTTTGGGAATGTACTTGCATTTAGGAACTTGGCTGATGCTCACTACTTGATGATGGGTGCTCCCCTTAATACCACCAGTACACAACATAAAATAGAGAAACAACATAATTTTTCAAGAACTAAAAATGGGCTTCTTATTATTTTTACAAGTATGGAATTAGAGAATTTAGAAACACAATATAAAAAGCCACATGGAAACCTTCCTTACAATATTCAACAATACAAAGTTGCGAACTACCACCTAGAATTGTACTAGACAACCTATGGGCCTTCCTTATATAGCCATTTTTCACTGGTTGGGAAGGTTCTAAACACTTAGCCCTAACTCTTGTAACCAACCAACCTAAAATTTTATTATTTTATTACATTTAATTACATAGTATTGACTCAAAACACTTTACAAATTACATTTTTGGGCAACCCAACTTCTGGGTTCAATAACTTACACACTATTGACCTGATTGGTTATTATATCCCCTTTATGAAAATGACAACTTCTATTCTACAACAATTGATCACGCAAGTATTTGTTAAATTTAAGTTTGACCTTATTTCAAAGCCATTTAGGTTTTCAAAATTGAGCCAGAAGTTTTTATACCAAAAATTCATACCAAAAAATTGCAATAACTTCATCAATAAATATGATATGTTAATGAAATTCATCTGGCAAGATGATATATCTAAGATGAACCTTCACCTATGAAATTAAAACATTTTGAGCTCACATGACCAACTTACTAAAAATTTAGCAAGCTTACACAAATAGCAACCGTCCACTCAAATAACCCTTATTAAAAAGTCAAAAATAGAAATTTTTTTTTGGGTGATGCAAGATTACCCTTACACCCAAGATGCTCTTGCATCAAAGACTCAAGGTAATTTGAGGAGTGACTCTGTCATGTATCAGGTGTTTAGAGAAAAACCAAGATGGTTAACTTCCTCCTGTGCCAGCCATGAGGAATCTTCTAGATATTCTTCATATGTTTTATTCCTTGTACTTTTGGAAATATGATTGTGCACTACCTCCTAAATCTCCTTTGTAGATAAAGTAGTTTCCACAATACTCCATTGTGCTTCTATGACCTCATCTAAATCATCCTCTTCATGATACCTTATTAAGTCTACAATGTTAAATACAGGTGAAATATTCGGTTAAGAGGGCAAGTCCACTTCATAGGCATTTCTTGGATCATGCTTCTTTAGTATCTTATTTAGTCCAAACTTCTTCCTTTTAGATTTGTTATATGTAACTACTAAAAGTATTTCCTTCCTCAAATGAACCATGACATCATCCCCAACCTGAAATTTCTTATACCTCATTTTCTCATTTTCCTTAGCCTTTTACTTTGTATACATCTTTGTGATGTGCAAAATCCCCAACTTCAACACTGCTTATCTCTCCTTTATCCAATCTCCTCAATTCATAAAAATTTCTAGGACTACTTCGACATATAATCTGGAATAGTGATTTACCATTTCTCCTATTGACATAATTATTATATGAATTTTTTTCCTTTGGTAAAATCAAATCCCATCCTTTTGGCTTATCTCCAACCAAACATCTTAGAAAATTCCCCAAACCCCTATTCACAACTTCTATTTGTCCATTAGTCTATGGATGATGTGGAGCTAAAATTCAAATTCATCTTCAACTTCTTTCACAATGTACACTAAAAATGCCAAACAAACTTGGCACCTCAATCTAAAACTATGCTCTTTGGTAGACCATGTAATTTCATCACTTCTTTGAAAAATATTTTTTTCTACATGAATAGCACCACTAATCTTCTTCTAGGGAATGAAATGTGTCATCTTTGAGAACCTATCAATCACTTCAAAAATTGAATCATGCTTTCATTAAGTCATTGGTAAACTAGAAGAAAATCCATGTTGACATCTTCCAATGATTTCTATGGTATAGGTAATGGATGATACAACCATGTATTCTACTTAGCTCCCTTCACCATTTGACATACTTTGGAACTCTATACAAGCTTTATAACATCTTAATTGTTGCAATTGTGGCCAGTAATAATTCTCATTAACCAAAGCAATGATTTTAACACAACCAAAATGTTCATTCAATCCTCCACTATTCTTCTCTTTGATGCAATTTTCTCTTGTAGAAATCCTTCGAATAGATAAATGACTTCATTTGAATATGATTCCATCCTAGATGATGAAATTCAATCACTTTGTCTAATTAAGGGAAATAGGTTTTGTACAATCTTTCCAAGCTTCGCCAAAATTAGGATCCTCTAGATACAAACTCGTGAGTTTTTTTAACCCAACCACCTTAATATGCATATTTGTCAGTAAAAGTTATCTCTTGCTAAGAGCATCTACAAGCCTGTTAGAGTTTCTACTCCTGAAAAGATCTTACCTCAATACACTCCTTGGAGTAGGCTAGTTGAAGCCTTCAATTTCTCAGGTTCCATTTTTAGATCTTCTATTGAAATTACAAATCCCAAATACACTAACTCCTTCACAAAACTACACTTGTTCAAATTAATAAATGACATTTCTTCCCTCGGCTTGTCAAATACCCTAAAAATATGCATAATATACTCTTCCAATGTCTTACTTAAGATCAAAAAACCATCTAGGTAAAGAATGACAAACTTACCTAGAAATTATTTTAGTGCCTCATTCATGAGCCACAAGAAAGTGCTTGGTATATTGGTTAGCCCAAAAGGTATGAATAACCACTCATACAACCCTTCCTTTGTCTTGAAGGAAGTTTTCCATTCATCTTCTTCTCTAATCCAAATTTGATGATATCCACTCTTTAGACCTATATTTTGTGAAATACACAACTCCACTCAAACAATCCATAATATCATCCATCCTAAGCAATGGAAGCATGCGTTTGATTGTGATCTTTTCGATATTCTAAGAACTTGCACACATCCCCCATTCTTCATTCTTCTTCAATGCTAATACTGTTGGTACAATAGATGGACTCCAACTATCTTGAATCAACCCCTTTTGTGACAACTCCTATACTTGTCTATTCAACTCTTCACTTTCTCTTGATGTCATTCTATGTACTACCTTATTTGGAAAATTTTCTCTTGGAATCAAGTTCATGTGATGACCAATATTCTTCAATGGTGGTAAACCATTAGGCACATTATTGGATAAAATATCTAGAAGCTCATTCAACAAATCTTAAACTTCTACAAGTACCTCTTCTACTTCTTTTGTACCATCTTTTGGAATTATAGGAAAATATACATTGTTAACCTCATACCCTCTAGAAACCTTCTCCCATCAACAAAAAAAATTATACGATTACTACATACCTTTTCTTCTATGTCCTTCAATGGTTTTAGCTTATGTTTTACTCCATCCTTTGTCACAAAATAGGTATTCGTACGACCATCATATACAACATGCTAGTCAAACTGTCATGACCTACCTAGCAATATATGACATGCATCCATGGGTATGATATCACATAGTACCTCATCATGGTAGCTTGCAATCATGAACTTCACTATGCACTATTCATTGACCATGATCTTTTTTTCATTCTACACCCAGACAATCCGGTATGGACATAATGTTTCTTCCTCTTGATCTCTAACTTTGTGATCATCTCCTCTAGCAACAAATTGTCGATGCTTCCACCATTGAGAAGCACAACACAACACTTATTCTCACATTTATACCTAGTGCAAAAAAAGCTCCCCTTTGATTTGGTTCATTCTCACCACTTAACAAGACTCTTTAGTTAATGATCTAGGAAAATCATGGGTGTAAGGGCAATCTTGCATCACTTAAAACTATTTCTACTTCTAATTTTGTGTTTTCAATAAGGGTTATTCCTATGAAAAGTTGTTATTACTAGTGGATCTTGCTAATTTTTCTAAGTAGGTGTCATGTGCTCAAATTTTTCTAATCTCATATGAGGAGGTTCATCTTTGACATATCAACTTGCCTGATGAGTTTTATTGTCATATCATATGTATTGGTGCAATTATTAAAAAATTTTGGTATGAAATTTGGCTATCCAAACTTCAGGTCCAGCAATGAAGGCGTAAATGTCTCCAAAATGAGGCAAACATTTGGTTAATGGATGCTAGCACAAATGACTGCTATAGATCGCTAGACGAGGACATCAAAATTGGGTTATAATAGTCCATTGGGTCAACGGTTTGCTAGTTATGGTCTCTAGAAGTGGACCCATCAAAAGTATAATTTGTAAATTGTCTTGAGTCGATCCTATGTAATAAAATGTAATGAAAAAAAAATAATATGAGGTTGGTTGGCCTTAAGGGTTAGGGCTCGGTGTCTACAACCTTTACGGATAGTAAAAGTGCCTACATACAAAAGGCCCATAGGCTATCTAGGGAAATTCTAGGTGATAGTCATAGCTCTATGTTGTAGACTATTGTAAGGAATATGCCTAGGTGGGTTTTCATATTATATATGTAATTTTGCATTGGCAACAATAATAAGAAGCCCATATTTTGTTCTCTCAATTGTGTTGTTTCTCTATTTCTGCTGTGTGTTTTTGTATTAAGGGGAGTTCCCTTCATCAAGTGGTATAAGAGGAGGAATTTTTGAATGTGTAAGATTGGCGATCAAGAGGTAGCTTGCACCAGGACTGTGGTTTGAGGTGAGTGTGTGGAAAAATCACCAATTGTGAGGTAGTTTCCACTAGGGTTTTTGCCTAAGTGCAAAAATACTTCCACAAAAGAGTGTGGTGAGAGCCACAGGTGTTATATCAGAGGATTTTAGAGCCCTCTAGAGGAAAATACAAGCATTGAAGAAAACATGCATACAGGGATGAATCTTTTCATAAGAGATGAAAGTGAGGATGAAGGCGAAGAGAAAGTGTTGAAGAAGAGAGTATTGAATAGTGAAGAAGAAAGGAATTTTAGGGCTATCTCCAAGATTGGAAAACAACCTAAGTTTGAGGTTTCCACTTTTTTTTGGAAATTATTAACTTAGAGGAGTTGATCAATTGGATCAATGAATTGGAGGAATACTTTCAGTATGAAGATATTGAAGATCCAAATAGGGTCAAATTCGCAAAGGCCAAACTGAAGGGTCATGAAAATATTTGGTGGTAAGAGATTTAGTTAGAGTGAAATAGAAGATGAAAGGATAAAATCACAAGATGGGAATAGATGATATTCAAATTGAAGCTACAATTCACTCTTGTGTTGAAGAAAGCGGGAAGATTAGTTCAAGAGTATATCGAGGAGTTCTATCGAGTTCTCATTAGAAAAGGCCATGTAAAAGATAACAAGGAGAAAGTTGTATGTTACCTTAATGGGTTGAGCCGATGTATTCAAGAGGAAATGAGTCTAATCTGAATGAATAGTATTGAAGAGGCATACTAGTTTTTCCTAAGGGTTGAGGAAAAGATGAATAAGAAGTTTGATAGAAAAAATAATAAAAGAGGTCGTGGTAGAAGATTTGGCAAAAAGTCTTATGGAGGCCGAAATGATGATAAAAATAGGTATAAGGCTAGTAATAGCAACTAGAATCATAGGGTAAACAATTGTTTCTGTGATAAAAAAATAGAGTTCAGAGAGGAAGAGGAAGAAGGAAATGATCTGGTAGAGGAGATTTTCATGGAACATGTTTTCACTATAGAGAAGAAGGGTATAGGGTATTTAAGTATCATTAGCCCCAATAAAGGACTAATAGAAGAACTAAAGGCTAGACCAGAGTTTCACATGTTGATGAAGATGCCAAATCCTCACATTCTGAAGATGTTGAAAGAGTATAAGTCCTAGTTAACTAAAGAGTCTTGTTGAGTAGTGAGAATGAACCTCATCAAAGGATGAGCTTGTTTCACACTAGGTGTAAATGTGAAGATAAGTTTTGTAATGTGATCATTGATGGTAGAAGTACTAGAAATCTGGTGTCAAAAAAGATGGTCAAAAAGTTAAAGCTCAAGAAGTTTTTTAATTTATTAAAAAAGAAGTTACAGAGCAACTTGTTTCAGTACTCCCAAAATTTAATAAGGTGTTTCAAGTAGACTACGATACTAGTGGTACTGGAATAGGATTTGTTTTGAGCAAAGAAGGTATACATTTTTCTTATTTTAGTGAAAAATTGAATGATGCCAAAAGGAAGTATTATGTTTATGATTAAGAATCTTATGGTATAGTATGAGCATTAAAGAAGTGGAGACACTACCTTTTTCCAAATGATTTTTTTTTTGGTATACTGATCATCAAGCTTTACAATATTTGAATAATCAAGGAAAATTGAACCAAAGGCATTTGAAATGGGTTGAATTTTTACAGAGTTATGCATTTATTTTGAAACACATAAGTGGGAAGTCTAATAGAGTTGCAGATGCTCTTAGTAGAATTAAAATTCTATTGATAGAGATGCAAATTGAGTTGGTTGGGTTCAACGAACTCAAGAATTTGTATCCAAAGGATCTTGATTTTGGTGAAGTTTGGAAAGCTTGCAAAGAACCTATTACACTTGACAAAGTGGTTGGATTTTATTGTCCAGGATGGCATATTGTTCAATGGAAGTTAGTTGTGCATTCCTTGAAGTTCTATGAAAGAGAACCTCATCAAGGAGAAGCATAGTGGAGTATTGACTGGACACTTTGGTAGAGACAAAACTATTCTTTTGTTGTTGAGAATTATTATTGCCCATAGTTCTAGAAAGATGTCAAGAAATTTGTACAAAGTATGTTAGATGGCGAAAGGAGTAAAGAAAAATAGAAAGTTGTATTGACCATTACCTATACCTGAGAAGCCATGGGAAGATGTCGGCATGGATTTTATTCTTGGTTTACCAAGGACATAGTGAGGGCATGATTCAATATTTGTGGTGGTTGATAGATTTTTAAAAATGTCACATTTCATTCCTTGCAAAAATACAAGTGATGTTGTTCATGTGACAAAGTTATTTTTCAGAGAAGTGGCGAGACTACATGGTCTGCCAAAGAGTATTATTTTTGATCAAGATACCAATTTTGTTGGGTATTTTTGGCATACATTGTGGAAGAAGTTGAAGAAAAATATGAAGTTCAATTCATCCCATAATCCACAGATTGATGGAAAATCAAAATTTATGAATTGGAGTTTGGGGAATTTACTGATATGCTTGGTTGGAGATAAGCCAAGAGGTTGAGATCTGATTTTACCATAGGAAGAATTTGCATACAATAGTTCTATCAACATGAGTACTCATAAATCACTATTCTATATTGTATATGAGAGAGGTCCTAGAAATGCTTATGAATTGAGAAAATTAGATAAAGGAGGGATAAATAGTGCTAAATTAGAAGATTTTGTTGAACATTTGGAGAACATCCATGAGGAGGTGACAAAGAGCATTACAAGGATGAATACACAAAACAAGGCTAAGGAAGATGTGAAAATGAGGTATAAGGAATCTCAAATTATAGATGAAGTCATGGTTCATTTCAAGAAGGAGAGATTTCCAGTGGGTATGTATAATAAGTTAAAAATGAAGAAATTTAGATCATGCAAAATACTAAAAAGGCATAATTCTGGAAATGCCTATGAAGTAGAGTTAGCAGTTGAACTAAATATTTTACTAGTATTTAACATTTTAGATTTGACATAATATTATGTAGGAGGTGGTGGAGATGAAGTTACAGAAGCATAGTGGATTATTTTGACATCTACTTCAAATACAAAGGAGATTGAGGAGATATTGCATAGTCATCTGGGAAGAAGCCCAAGGAACATAACATATGAAGAGTATATGGTCAAATGAAAAGGGAGGCCAGTGGAGGATTCATCATGGCTAGTATGGGAGGAGGTTAACCATCTTTCTTTTCCTTTGAATACTTGAGACATGATAGAATCACTTCTCAAATTTCCTTGGGTGTTTGATGTAGGAGCATCCTGGGTGTAAGGAAAATCTTGCATCACCCAAAAATATTTCTACTTCCTATTTTCCAATTTTTTGTTTCCAATAAGGGTTATTCCTATGCAAAGTTGCTATTTGTGGGAGCTTGGTAAATTTAGTAAGATGGTATTATGTTCTCAGATGATTCTAATCTCATATGTGGAGGTTCATCTTTGACATATCAACCTGCCAGATGAGTTTTATTGTCATATTATATGTATTGGTGCAATTATTGTAGATTTTTGGTATGAATTTTGGCTATCCAAACTTTAGGTCCAGTGATGAAGGCTTAAATGACTTGAAAATGAGGAGAAACTTGGAATGATGGACATTTGCATGATCAGTCATTCTAGATTGTTAGCCAAGGATTCTAGACTAGGGTTATAATAGCCCATTGGGTCAACATATTGCTAGTTATGGTCTCCAAAGTGGACTCATTTGCAAATGTAGTTTGTAAATGGTTTTGAGTCGATCCTATGTAATGGGGTATAATGAAATAATATAATATGAGGTTGTTCAGCCTAAAGGGTTAGGGCTTAGTGTCTAGAACCTTCCTAGGTGGTAAAAGTGCCTATCTAAGGAAGTCCCATAGGCTATGTAGGGAAGTTTTGGGTGATGGTCATAGCTTTAGCTTGCAAATTATTGTAAGGAAGGCACCCATGTGGATTTGCATATTGTAATTCTACAATTCTACATTTGCAGTGATAGTGAGAAGCCCATATTTTGTTCTCTCAATTGTGTTATTTATTTGTTTATATTGTGTGTTGTAGTATTAAGTGGAGTACCCTTCATTAGTTAACTAGGACTTCTCCTTTTTCAACATCTTCAAAATGTGATAATTTGACATCTTCACCAACATGATAAACTATGTCCTGGCCTTTAATTCTCCTCTTTCCTTCCTTAAAATTGAGGACATTTAAATGCTCTCTAGTAGTTTTCTTCTGAATAGTGAATACATGTTCTACAAAAAGCCTCCCTTTTTGATCCTTTTCCTCTTCCTCTTTTCTATTTGATCTCTATTATTATGATAATTGAAATGATTGAAATTATTCCCCCTCTAGGTTTGATGGCTGTTGCTGGCCTCATCTTTCCTCTTCTGATCTTAATTTTGGCCTCCATAAGTCTGTCCACTAGATCTTCCACCATGACCTCTTCATCTTTTTATTTTGTCAAATTTCTTATTTAACTTTTTCTCTACCATTAAGGAAAACTAGTATGCCTCTTCAACACTTCTTATAATAACTAGTCTCAACTCAACCTAAATGCTTTGCCTTAACCCATTAAGGTAACATGTAACATTCTCCTTGTTAGCTTCTACATTGCCTATTCTGATGAGGACACAATAGAGTTCTTCTGTACATTTCTGAGTAAATCTTCTTGCTTACATCAACCTAAGCTCATAATCAACAGGAATGAATTTTTGCTTCAATTTAGCTATCATCTAATCCCATCTTATGATTTTTTCCTTTCCTCTTCTATTTCTATTTAATTGAATCTCTTACCACCATATCTTCACATTACCCTTCAATCTATCCTTCGCAAACTTGATTATATAAGGATCCTCAATATCTTCGTACTCAAAATATTCTTCTAATTCATTGATCCGGTTGATCAACTCCTCCTGGTTAAGGTTTCCCTAAAATATGGGAATCTCAATCTTAGGTCTTTTTTGATCTTAGAAACGGCCCTAAAAATCCTTTCTTCCTCTAGGTTTTAGAACTTCGTCTTCTCCTTCCTAATCAACATTTTCTTCTTCTCTTTCATCTTCAATTTCATTTCTTACAACCAGATTCACCCCTCTGTGAATCTATTCTTCCAAAGCTCACACTTGCCTCTAGAGGTTTCAACCTCAAGTGTCACAAATCTGACCCTTTTTCCTTGTTCCCTTCATGGAGGCATTTTTGTAGTTATTGCTGAAACCATAGTGTTAACAACCTCACAATTAGTGATCTGTCTACAAACTCAGGTCAAAGCATAGTTCTGGTGTTAATTTCCTCAAAATTGTTTATTTGTCTACACAGTCAAGAACTCCTACTCTAATAGTACTTAATGAAAGGCACTCTCTTTAACACCACAAACACACGATTTATTTTTATGATTTACAAAGAATATGAAATTGAGGAAATAAAATTTCAAACTCTTTATCATCTCAAAAGTGGGAGAGAAACACGAGGCACAAAAATAGTGGCACTTGGCAATTACGGTTGGGGAAGAGTGAATGATCTTTATAAAATTGGAGTCTTCGCCCAAAAAGAAAGGACATGCATTGTGCTGGAATCAAGTGGAAAATTTCGAAAGTCCAGGCTAGAAAAACTAGTCTAGCCTTGTAACATACTAGATTGAGTTGCCCACAGTGATTCGAAGGGGTTTTGACTTAAATTGAAGAAATTCAAACAAGTAGCTATCGGGGTTAACTGTGCCAAAGCATAAGAATGAGGAACATATTTGTTTGAGGAAGTTTTGCATGGGAAGAGGGATTGGAAATTCTCTATGTTGGTGAGCAAACAAACCATTCCTGCTAAACATCAGGTTGCCTCCGGAGTTCCTTTCACTGTCTGTAATATAATAGTTTGTGTTCGATGAGTGTTCAAGTCACTGGGATTAGTAATAGTGATATATTTCTTTACTGGTATTTGAAATTCATAACTCACTTAAAGTTAAGATGAGAAATAATGCGTACATAGGAATTGTCAAAACTGATCTGGCTGTAGAGAATCACTTTCCAGAATTTCTTAACATAGGTTTAAATTTCCACTTGGCTAGAATATTAATGAATTTCTTTATTGAGATGAATTTTGGTCAATATTAATGAATTTATTTATTGAGATGGCTTCTGGTCTAGAAAAATGTGACATAGCTCTTTAAAACATATATTTGGAACGTTCATTATTGGTATGTGTGGTTTAAATGTGCATACAGTCTCTTTTGGGTAACTTGTAGTCTTAGAAAATATATTTTAATTAATAGAAACTAGTTTGATCCCAATACCTTGGGGATCACCATACACAGATGTGTTGCTCTACAAGATCATGTTATTTAAATCCCAAGATGTTGATTATCTGTTCTTATGTTGTTGCCTTTAGTTACATTAAACAATAGAAAAATGCAAAAAATTTTGATTAATGCGATGACAAACAAACAAGTAGGTGTTGAGTTCAGGAAACCACAAAAATATTTAAGGTGCATGATTTGTTTGGAATATAATTGCCCATTTTTGTTTTGGTTTAGCTGTGCATAGAAAAAGTACTCATAGTATTTACTTCCATTTGGTCTGGTTATTGGGATATATTCAACGTAACGTTCCATTGAACAACCATCGCACCTAGGAATTATTAATACTCTGTTCATATTTATATTTACTATGTGCTGCAATCAATTATGTCATTGTAATTTTACTAGTTCTTCTAGCAAGAACAAGTCGTTATTCTGTTCTTTGTTAGTGCATCCCAACACTTTGTTGGTTGTGCGTATAACTGATTAGAGCGCATAGTTTATTGCAGGTCATTTAATATCAATTGAGTGTTGTTAAGAAGGAAATGGATAATTTCTATCACACCTACAAATTTCTTTGATTAAAACTGGCGGTGACTGCATAGTTTCCATTCAACTTCGTACAATCTCGTGTATATAAAGATGTGTTGATCTAGTAGCCTATTTAAATGAAGTTTTAAATATTTCAATGCTCCCTTGAATTTTTTGACTTGTTCATTATATTATAAGATAATGCTCTTGAACTAAAATTAAAAAGACTGCCCATTATTTTTTTGTTAGCCATTGAAATGCCTGCCATTAGTGACGCTATTACAATGAACTCCAAACAATGGTTTGCTCTTATCTAGATCAACTCGCAGTTAGAATGTTATAGTAGCGCCAGTAAGGTTAGAATAAGGGATTTGAAGAGCCAATACTTAATCTTAAATAAAATTACAAATTTCATTATACAAGTATTAGAAATGGTAATGCGTTGTTAGCATACTGATTTCCAATTATAGGCTACATCAAAACAAAGTTTATTTAGAATGCTACAAAAATTTATTATGGAGTATGAAACCTGGGAAGTCAATTTTTTGAATAGGGGTCTTAGTGACTTGATATTAATATACTTCTCGTATCTGCAATTGCTACTCTGTTTTCCATTGTGTTTATAGTGCAAAATTATTACATCAGAGAAATCTCCCTTATTTAATGTATTATTGTTTGGACAAAACCGTGGAACGTGCTTTGAAATCCAGTCACTTTTTCACTTTTTTTCTGAATAGCTTGTGATTAGGTTAAAAATAAATTATTTTCTCCCACCAACTTAGTTTCCAATTCTTAAATATGGAATACTCCTTGATTGATGAAATCTAGTAGTTAGGTATTCTTGTTTATTTTAAAAGGTGGGAATGATATTTTAGGAAAAATAATTTTTGTTCTTTCTTTCTTATTTTCTTGTGAGCAACAATCTGAAATATTAAGGAATGTGATTGGTTCTCTTGTACTTAGGAAGGTTGTGTAACTTATTTTTTTTAGTGAGGAAGTTATAATGAATCAAGCTTATTTTTTATTTTTTGTGTTAATATGGAAGGGTATTGAATGTGGGCTTCCAAGGAAGGGTAGGAAATGAAGCAATGCGTGTTTCTTTTCCCATACTACTTGCCAATTATATTTTTCTTTCAAATTGTCGTGGATTCTTGGCCTAGCTATTTATTTAATGCATAAGTTTGAAATGTATGGTTAATAATTAATTTATCATTGCCACATCCATGTGTATGTCTTCTATTTATGAAATATGTGCAAGTAGAATTAGTCACAATATAGTTGCACTAGATCCATTCGATCCAACCGTCTTGAGTTGCTAGGTTTCTTAGGTAGGGCTAGAGAGTTATTTGTGCCAGGAGGAACTCCAGGAGAGGTAAAAGTGCCTTGGCCACACTCCCATCTTGTGATAGATGATGGACTTTGATATGAGGGCTTTGGAGACAATGATTCATGCTGATGGACAAAGGTCTGATGGCATACTTTGTTTTAGGTATTTGACATTATTTCATGAGTTTATGCTTATATGATGTACTCATGGGTCTATGTTCAAAGAAAATGGTGACATTTTCTATGATGGTGCTTGATGTATGCTTATCATATTTTGTCTTGTTGTAATGAAGCCTCGACATGTGAGTCAACTTATTGAATGTTTTTATTTATTTATATGTTATCTCAACAATTTGGTTGGCTACTTGTTGTATTTTGATCATATGTTATTTATGATGTCAACATTCATGTTTTGACATTGGTCAAGTTTACCTTGGCATATATTGCCTTTACATGTGATCAAATTGATTATTTATTATATTTTCAATTAATGAGAATTCATTGTGCTTTGTGTAATCCAATTTGACTTTTCTACTTTTTATGCAAATTTTCTTATGTGGTATTGTTATTCAAAAGAATTCTTTACATGTGGTAGCCCAGGTCTTGGTTTCACACTAGAGCCTTGAGTTGACTATGCTCAGTTGCTACCCTAGGTTGCACAAACTATCAGTCAACTAGCATAGTCTAAGTACTTGAGTATAGGTTTCTTAGGCTGATTGTTGAGACACTCAGTTATGGTTTCTCTTGACAAGAAAAAAAATGATGCTACTTGTTTTAAGTTATAAGAGTGAAGATAGTAACTCCCAAACTTTGAGGTTTTAAAATATTGTACATGGAGTGCCTTGAAGTGAAATGTCTATATTTATGTATGTGTGTAGTGGGAAGTTAAATTTCTCTATTTTCTTGGAATAGTTAATTAAGGATTGAGTCTTGAACCTAGTATGAGTGCCTACCAAATTCTAGACTTGAGTAGTGATAACTATGGAAATTTTCTTCTTCTATCATTGAAAAAGTTATTAGAATGAAGTTTTATTTTTGGGATTGAATGTGTAATAGTTTTTTACTATATAAACTATTATTTTGGAAAATGAGGGATGCCCTATGTGTACATAATCAATGTTTTGATTTCCATGAGATGTAGGGTGCCTAGAGTATAATTTCAAAGTTTTCAACACATAATACTCTTGTTGCGTTAGCATGATGTTTAACTATTTTTTCTTTCTATTATTGTCTTTTATCATTTTATTCTGCATGTTTTAGTGAAATCTTTTCTTTTGAATGTGTATTAGGAGCAATACTAAAGTGATGCAAGAGCATCCTAGGGTATTTGGCAATACTACATGTTGGAGGGATTTTTGTCTTGCGGGATGGAGCTCTCAAGGATTTGTTTGGATGATTTGGTGCATTTATTGCATGAGGATTGAGATCGTGATGTGGATCGATTGGTGGAGTTTGTGTGGACCTATTTTGGTCTTGGTTAATTGTTCTTGATATATTTAATATGTGTTGTAAGCCTTTTGAGGTATTTGGTATTTAAATTCTGTTGGAGGCTGACTTCTTCAACATGTATTTAATGTAAGGGTTTATTTAATTTTTAGCTTACGAGGATGACTTTTGGCTTAGTTGTGTATAAGTAGGGGGTCTTGTGAAGTCTTTAGTCATTATTCATCCATCTTGGAGAAGAGGAGGTGGTAGAGATGAAAACTTTGAGAAGGGTTGGTAGCTAAGGCTTGGGAAACAAGGAGATTGATTGGTGGGCTTGTGAGCACAAGTTTAGATCTTCCTTTGAGGTTTCTATCAAAGTGTGGATCTAGACTAGCTAGGGTTTGGATTGGATCTTGAGAGATCTTGCAAAACTATTGCTTGCTTTATATTTGGTCGTAATTGGGAAGGCCTTATAGCCTAACACATTGCATGTAATCAGTTATTTTATAAATAAAGAGTTGTAATTTGATATCAGATCTTGCATTGTTGTTGTGTTTTCACTATGTGGTTATTTGATGGGGGCTAGGACATCTCCTTTAAGGATTCTCCTGCCTTGCACTGCATCAGAGGGTATCAGAGTGAAGGTTTTCTTGAGCATTTAGATAGATCACCGAAGTCAAGGCAATTTGCACCAGGACTTGGGGTGAAGGTTATCTAATCAAAGGTTTGATCTGGTTGATTTGTTGTAGAGGGTTTGCAAAAATCTTAGAGTATTCCTCTGAGACAATTGGACCCTAGGGTGATTGAAGATTTTTGTGATGCCATGGAAGCGAAGATCTTAGAGAAGATTAAAGTAGAATTCAGATCTAAGATGACACTAATGAAGAGTGATGTGATCTCTAAGATCATAAGTGCTATAGGTGGTGTACCTTGACATGTGGGTACTAAAGATGATAATGAGGAAAGTTTTGAAGAATTTGAAGTTGCTAGATCAAGTGGTGAGGACAAAACTAATCGTTTCGAAATACCTATGAGAAATAAGGTTGGTCAATTTGCTAGATCCGAATCTTAGTTAAAGACAAGGCATAAGATGGAGATTTCTAATTTCTCAAGTACTTTGAATCTTGAAGACCTGATTGATTGGATTGGTGAATTGGAAGACTACTTAGAGGATATTGAATATCTACTTAGAGTAAGGTTAGCACAAACTAAGCTAAAGGGATATGTTGCTCTTTGGTGGAAGGATTTACAATGAGATAGAGAAGAGGAAGTTGAAATGAAGATCACTAGATGGAGATTAACAATGACCAAACTGAAGGCTAAGTTCATTCTTGTGGATTATAAATTTGAGTTGTTTAAGAAATTGCAGAATCTAAAGAAGAAGGATATGACTATGAAATATTATATAGAGGATTTCTACAAGTTAACTAGTTGGCTAGGTATGTTAATGGTTTGAGATTCAATATTCAAGATGAGGTTGGTATGTTGGATATTTCTTTAGTTGAGGATGATTATTAGTATGCTTTGAGAGTAGAAGAAAAGTTGAAGAGGAAGAATCAAGGTAGTTTTGGAGGGAAGGAGAAGCAAGACTACTCGACAAAGGCTAAACCGAGTGCATAAGATGAACCAAAACCTATTGATTAGAAGAGAAGGACATGAAGAGGTGAGTTTAAGGGTACTTGTTTCAGATGTGATGAAGGACATAGAGATTGTGAATGTCCTAAGGCTAATGAAATAAGAAATGTTGTTGTGAATGAGGCCAAAGATCATATCAATGAACTTGATTAAGGAGAGAATTTATTGGCTCGGCGAGTATCGGTTGGTCAGTGGACTCTAGAATCTTGTTAGAGGGGTAATTTGCTTAGGACTCATTGTAAGTCTAGTGGTAAAGTCTGAAATGTGATTGTGGATGGTGGTAGTACTAACAACCTTGTTGTTGAGGAGATGGTTCAAAAACTTGGTTTGAGAAGAGTAAGACATCCTTGTCCTTATAGGATTGGCTTCTCGCAAGATGGACATGCTTTGGAAGTGAGGGAGCAATGTCTTTTTGAATTCTAGATTCGACAATATAAGGATTGAGTGTTGTGTGATATTGTGGACATGAGTAGTTGTCACATATTGCTTGGTAGGCCTTGGCAGTATGATTGCAAAGTTGTGCATGATTATGTCAAGATTGTTTTTACTATTGAGAAGGGTGGCAAAAAGCATTCCTTGATTCCTTTGCGGAATGAAGAACTCGGTAGGAGGAACCTAAGTATTGGTAGCCAAGTTGAGTTGAAGGATTATGAAAGGATTAGAGATCAACATGGACAACAAACTAGTGGAATGTTAAGGATAAATGTGAAGAAGCAGAAGTGGAACAAGGGAAAGAGTGTACAAGTTGAGGAATTGGAGGAAATGTATGTAAAGAATTAGTTTGTGATTTATGCATGGAATCTCAGAAGATTTTCTTCCATCTATTGAGAGCATCATTTTGCACCTAGGGTGTTTGATGTAGGAGCATCCTAGGGTATTTGGTAATCTTGCATGTTGGAGGAATTTTTGGCTTGTAGGATGGAGTTCTCGAGAATTTCTTTGGATAATTTGGTACATTTATTGCATAAGGATTGAGATCATGACATGGATCAATTTTTGGAGTTTGTGTGGACCTATCTTGGTCTTGTTGATTATTCTTGATGTATTTAATAAGTTTTGTAAGACTTTAAAGGTATTTAGTATTGAATTTCTATTGGAGGCTGACTTGTGGCTCAACATGTGTTTAATGCAAGGGTTTATTTAATTTGTAGCTTACTAGGTTGACTTGTGGCTTAGTTGGGTATAAGTAGGGGGTCTTGTTGTTCATCTCAGATTAGTTTTGAAATTTGAGTTTCAACACACTTAACCAAATTCTTAAGTTGATGCCAAGTATGATACAAATGTTGAGCTATAGTGTGTGCTAAGCCAAAGAATTCAACAGGTGTCGAGTGAAGTTTAGGTGCCGAGTGAAGTTCAAGTGCCGAGTGATAAGTGATGCCGAGTCACCATAGGTATTGAGAAAAGTATAGATGTAGAGGAAAAAATAAATGCTATAGGAGCTGAGTGAAAAAGAATTTCTATATGTGCCAAGCATTAGCAACTAGTAAGTGCCGAGTAACACAAAATCAACATATGAGTTTGTATCTTCACAAACTTAGATGTAAACTATTTTTGGAGCCGACTTAGGATGAATTTTGAAGGATCTTGAAGATAAGATTGAATCTTTTGCATTACCTATGTAATCAACATGCAACCAATAAGAAAAATGGAAAGGCATGCAACCAATAGGAAAAGTGGCAGAATTGAGCGGGAAAAGAAGAGTAAATATTGATTGTAGATTCATACCTAATCCTAAGGCTTTGAAGTTTTTAAAAGGAGGAAAATACCCCATTCTATGTGTGTGTGTGTGTGTGTGTGAAGTTTATGGGTAAATTATAGCGAAGTTCAGAGGGGTGTTTAGAGACTTAGAAAGAACATAAGAACATTGCAAAATTTAGTTGATCAAGAATAGAGTATCAGAGTTTCAAAGAGTGACATATTAGATCAAGAAAGGATCATAACAAACAAATAAAAACAAGGATCTAAAATCAGCAATTAAGGATTGCAAGTCATCAGGTCAAGACATTCTTCTATACTTTCTAACCATTGTATTGTGAGAATGGAAATCCTATGTTGAAAGATTGGCCTAACAGCTATATAGGTTTAATAGCCACATTGTAGATCCTTAGCATGATTGTAAAATCCTTTAATAGGGTAACATTCCAAGTGAATGTTTATAAATCCTTTAACTAGGTCACTTTTAATAGGGTGTAAAGTCTTTAACAGGATAGACCTTTCATAGGGCATACCATTGGAAGTGGTCAAACTTTGTAAACTTGAAAAATTACGTATTGCTATAGTGATACTTTGTGGGTGTCATCCCGACCCTAGTTTTACCTTCTCATTTTTGAGGGTTTCTAGGTTACCAAATTCTTGTGTTATCTATTTTTATGCATGTCTTTACTTTTGTGTTTATTAGATGAGTTAGATGCATGTGAATGATTTTAGTTAAAAGGTTTTGAAAAGATTAAAGTTAGTTACCTTTGATTCAAACCCCCCCCAGAAGTAAATCTTCTCACTTGTAAATTCCAACAATTGGTATCAGAGCCAAGTTCTCACAAGGAGGAGCCTTACATCTTGGAGAAAAGATATGGAAATGGAAGTTTACAAAGTTGGGAAGATCATAGAGAATCAAGAAATTGATATACAACTTGCTCTACATACTTTGGAAGAAGCCAGAGAGGAACTAAGAAAATCCTTAAAGAGAAGAAGAGAAATTGCCATAGCTCAAAATGATACACAATACAAGGAGATTAACACCTCAAAACTGTTTGCAAATGGAAATTCCAAAGAGTTTGATGCAACAATAGCAGACCTAATGAAGAATAATAGAGCTCAAGCAGAAGAAATTAGAACATTCAAGCTTGAACAAGAATCACAACCCATGATGCTTTGTGAGGTGACTGAACAGAAGAAAAGAGCTGTTGAAGATAAGGCTATGCTAGAAGAAGACAAGAGAAATCTTGCCAATAGACTGGAAGAAAAGTCAATTGAGCTTGCAAGAATCTCAAACATGCAGCTAGACACCCTAAGCTAGATGATGAATGCACATCATGAACTGAATGTCAAGGACATTGAGATCTCTACACTAAAGATGCAAAATGAACAACTACAAAATGACTTGAAAAGAGAGAAGGAAATTGCAGAGAGCTTCAAAAAACCAAATGATGCAATCAAGTACTTTGAGTAGCTACTAAAATCACCACGGGACAACAATAATACTTTAGGACTAGGATAGACCAGTACTGAATAGGG
Organism: Cupressus sempervirens; assembly: GCA_028749045.1. NCBI lineage: Eukaryota > Viridiplantae > Streptophyta > Pinopsida > Cupressales > Cupressaceae > Cupressus > Cupressus sempervirens. The sequence continues at coordinate 51,225,720 of CM053791.1, forward strand.
AGAGTCATCCAAGAATGTAGAAGAAAAGAGTAACGAAGGTAAGAACACTAAATCTGCTTGTCATTTCTATGGAAAAAAAGGACATACCTCTAATATATGTAGAAGCAAAAATACTCATCAACATGACAAACCTAAAAATTTGAGTCACTATCATAAGTACAAAAAGCAAGGACATCAAGCACATGACTGTAGGACTAGGACTATGAAAACAACAAGATTTGAAGGGCACTGCTACAATTGCAAGAAGTATGGACATAAAGCTTTTGAGCGTAGATCAAAGCCTATGTGGACACCAAATCAGGCAGCAAGGGGAAATAACCATGGACATAACTACAATTGGGACTATAACACCAGGTATAGCTGTCATTACTGTCAGGAGTATGGACACATTCCTAAAAATTGCATAAGGACACATTTTAGTGGAAACTACACCAGATAGTTGAGTCAAACCACATGTTTCAGTTGCTTGAAGACCAGTCATACTAGCAGGAATTGCACAACAAGGTCAAAGGCATGCAACTCAAAGAAAAACAAAGGTAAAGAGAAGGTAGATGTTGAACACATCAAAGGAGAAATGAATAAGATGTGGAAGAAGAAAGATGGGAGCAGCTCATCAAATGAGGGGATCACTTCACCTAATAGGTCAAGTGATCACACTTCATCAAACTAAGCAAAGAGAAGGCATGTGGAACTGATTTACAAAGCTTTATCATACATTAGTTCCTAAATAAGGAATTACTGAAAGGAAGAGAATAGCATGATCAAATATGCAAAGTTAAAATTTCAAGATTTCACAAGTATTGCCAAGTTTCCCTTAGATCCCGAGTAAAATCCTAGTGCATGTTGAGTTGACTGTGAAAGACAGTAGAAGCCAAATGATTAGTTGCAACCGAGTTGGTAGTGGAATTTGAGTGAAGAGAAATTTCAATTGAAATCGAGTGAGTGATACTCCTATGGATGCTGAGTGATGAAAAACCAATGGAAGTTGAGTAATATAAAAATCCTTCAGAAGTCGAGTGAACAACTATAAATGCACTAAGCATTAAATGCAATGAAAATAGGGTATATTATTGCATTTTCAATCATTTTTCTTCATCATGAATGAAGAACAAAGATGAGAAAGAGTGTAGAGTGACTCCAAAGTAGAGAATCCATCATTTTAAGTAGATTTCAACAATATTTTAGCATGATTTCATCAATTTTGAGGTATTTACGTTTGTACCAAGTTATGCAGTTTCGTATTTTCTTTGTGTACAAACCCTAGAATTGCACAAATGGCTTCTAGCTCTAGGAAAACATAGGAGAAGGAACCATTTGAGGTCAAGCTAGTGTCAAATGAAGTAAAACAACCTAATTTTTTCCCAATCCCTGAAGTGGCATATAAGAATGATCTAGCCGGAGTCCTATCTATCATACCCTTTAAGGTAGTTATGGTTCAAGACATTAGGAGATGTTGCAATTGAAAAATTGGAGCTATAGGTGATATGGAGATGAGAGAGGCATATGAAAAATTATGTGAAAATGGAGTATTTAAGTAAGAGTACCAAATTGTTGAGAAGAAGAGTTTGACACGTGCCCTAGAATTCCCCACAATTTTCAATACTGAATGGATCGGGCTAGTGCTTAGTAGAATACATGATGGAAGCTTATGGTTGGAGGATGGTCTAGTGAAAATCACAAAGAAAATTGTACATAGAGTGATAGGGCACCTAACCTTAGATCGGCCAAAGACCCTTAGGAGTGATGCCAAGGAAGCAATTGAGAAAAATACTGGTGCTAAATGGAATAAAAGAGGAATGACAATTGACACCATTCAGGACCATCTAATGGACTTTGCTATTAGGGTTATTGCACACAAATTCTACCAATCCAGTAGACTTAATAGTGTGCCCTACATTGTAGTGGATGTAGGCTACAAATTGGTGAAAATGGATCATACTTATGATCTTGCAGAACTGCAACTGCAACAAATTAATGAGAATCTAGCAGAAATAAGGAGAACCAAGGGAGCCCAATGCAAGTCTGGTGCTATTTTGATTTTCATTTTATTCTATGTACAAAATGAGTTTCCTTCTTTTGGTAAATTAATATAGAAAGAAAATAGGTCTATTATAGCTCAAGTTAATGAATATATTGAACAAATGGGAGCTAATTTTGAGACCCTAATGACTAGCTATTTTGAAGACTTCAAGAAGACAATGAAGAAAAGGTTGAGAATACCAGTATCATTAGTAGAGAAACATGTAAATGATGCATGCTTTCTTGTAGATATTGACTATACATACGTTCAAGCTACCATACTAAGAGTTAGATGGTTAAGACCTCTTGGCTATGAAATACATATAGATGAGGCATCAACAACTATAACTGCACTATTAGTTGAGGAAGTGGACAAAAGTGCACCATATTTTGGAACCTATGATGTGGTAAGGTCAAAGGTGAATATGGAGTTAAAGACTACCTCCACACTGAAGAATAAAGATAAACTTGTAAAAAAGTTAAAAGCCAAATTTGGTGAAGGCACAATAGAAGGAGAAGAAGAAGAAAAAGAAGAAGAAGAAGCAGAAGGTGATGAAGAGGAACAAGGTCAGGAAACACTTGCATTAACCTAAGGAATGGGGGAGGATGCAGAAGAGGAAGAAGGTGCTGAGCAAGAAGCACCCAAGGCTCAGCCAAAGAAAATAAAAGCTCAAAAACAACTAATTGCACAACCAAAGGGGAAGAAGAAGAAAGCAACAAAGTCAAGCCTAACCAAGCCAACTACAAGGGTAGATACCAGGGAAACTACCCAAGTGGCAAAAGAATAGGGGAAACAAAAAGCAATAGAGCAAGGAGGGCCTACAGAGCAAAAGAAAAGGAGAAGATATGTTGCACCTCCAGAATTAGAAAAAGAAAGGATAAAGTTTGATGATGACCAATTTAGATTGGTAAGACATTCTACCAAATCTAAATTGGAAAATGTTTGCAATAACATTAGAGATAATGTAGATTTAACTAGTTTAAAGACCATTGATTTTAATAAGTTGTCAAAGGAAGAATAGAACATAGTGGAAGAGTCCATCTGCACTATGATGGCTAAGTTCAAGACCACCCCACTTGAACTAGACAATTCAATGCCTAAAGAGCTAAGCTCATTAGTTGAGAATAAAAGACATTACTTCCTTAATATGGAAAGGGATATAAGGGAGTCAACATTGGCTTATGTAATGCTAGACCTTACAAAAGGTCAAATAACTAAGGCCAACAAGAAACATGGGAGAAAATTTGCACCCAAATATAGAGCCTTTAGTATATTGCAAAAACAAATTGAGGATGTTGTGTAGAAATCCACTCATATGCAAATGGTTATATATGAATTCCAGATAGTCAAGGAAGGGTAGGAAGACCCCTTTGAAGGGAGAAATGATGAAGAAGAAGAGTAAAATGAAAAGGATGAGAAAGGAGAGAAAGAGAAAGAAGAGGAAACAATGGAGAAGACATAGAAAGGTGAAGAGGCAACAACTGAAGAGCAACAAGAAGAACAAAGTGTCCAAGACACCCAAATGCCACCACCAAGTCCTCCACATACACAACCTATAGAAATTGTAATAGTTAAGGATGTTCTTGACACCTCAGGTTAGAACATCAATCCGTTGACTATAGAGGATCTCAAAAAAATCCTTCACCAAACTAAATTGCAATCACAACTATGCACAAATCTTGTTTTGGTGAGTGTGGAAGAATTGCAAAAGGCTATAGTAGAGATTACTAGGGATAAGGAGAAAACACAAGAAACACCTTCACAACCTCCCACAACTATAGTAGATCAACCAAAACAACAAGAAGCACATGATACAGCTGCTAAGGTTGATCACACAGTCAAAGCAACAACAACTGCCAAGGAGCCAACAAAGGAACAAACATGACAAGATGTTCCTACTGCATAAAGCCAAGGTGCACCTCCTAAAATCATTATCATTGATCAAGGTAGTAAACAAGAGGAGAAGGAGGAGGAGAAAACCCCTAACCAAAGAGAGCAAGAGGTAATTCATATACTAGTAAAATTTCCTACCTCAGGGACTCATACCAAGAAGCTGAGCACTAATGCAATACCATTGCAAATTTCAGCACCAGGCTCAAGCTCCACCAAGGTTGCAAGGGCACTTCACTATGGATACTTTGCACTTGATGAGGAAATAGTCATACCAAGTTATGACTCTAAAAAAATGAATTTAGCACAGATAAATGAAGTGCAAGAGGCACTAGAGAGAAGGAAGAAACAAGAGATACTAAAAAATGAGTATAGACAAAAGAAAAATCAAAGACATATTCCTTGATGCATTCAACTTGCAAGTATCTAATGAAACCAAGCCTATCATGGAAAAATTGTCCAACATAGTGGACCATGTACAAAATGAAGACCTTGATACAAATGTTACATTATTAGAGTGGTTTAAAAAGAAGTTTCAAATGAAAGTTAATGATAAGATATCTAGTGAAAGAACATTTTCACAAGTAAAATTGGCTAAGAAGGTTGAAAAAGTGAAAATAGTACTTGGGAATGTATTCTCATTGAACAAAAAATTGTGTGACTCATCATATTTCACACAAGAAACTAGCTAAAGGATATTGAGCTTGGAACGAAATCTCAAGATTTCTAACACACAGCTACCCAATGATCCAACTCAAAGTGAGAAGCATTTTACAACTAAACTTCACACTTAGAAAGAGTTATCTGTATGGACAATAGAAGAGGCCAATATAAAGGCCAAATTAATGTGGATTCAATCCTCTATTACTTCACATCTGGAAGTACTACAGAATAGGCCTATGCATAAAATGTATTAAAGAAAGACCCCAATATTTATACTTTAGAAGGTCTTGTACATCTTGTAGCAGAGACAAGAATCCAACACAAATCACTAGAAATAGCATTAAACAATTGGGATGCTTCTCTGAAGATGATAATGGAGGTAAATAAAATGTTTTTGGCTAAATACTCTATTCATCCTTAGGACCCTTTGAGATAAGTGTCAAAAAGGGTTAGATCTACATATGCATGGGGGAGATATACATTTTTGATATAGGGGGGATATGAACATTGTGCATATAATAAGAATGAGGGAGATACATATACTACATTCTTTGAAGGCAATAAAGAATATCTAGAGGGGGAGATATTCAAATTCTGAGGAAGCAATAAGGAGATATAGCCAAAAAGACAATAAAAACTATAAGAGGATGTGAAGATGTGTGAAAGAGTATCAGTAGAAATAGGGTACATAGAAACAAAGGCAAAGGAATGATAAGGTAGGTAATGGAACCAGCATGAGACAAATTCAGTATTTTGGATACAAGAATGACACATCAGCTCAGGGGGGGTTACAAATTTTTGAAGGTATATAGTCTACTACAAAGTTTTGAACAAGTTATATATATATGCCAAACAAAATATATATTATGCTCATAAAGATTAGATTCATAAAGCTTAGTTAAGTGTTTTTTCCACTCATGTCAAAGGGGGAGATTGTTGGTCTTAGATTGGTTTTAAAATTTGAGTATCAACACACTTAACCAAATTCTTAAGTTGATGCCGAGTGTAATACAGATGCCGAGCTATAGTGTGTACCGAGCCAGAGAATTTAATAGGTGTCAAGTGAACTTTAGGTGCCGAGTGAAGTTCAAGTGCTGAGTGATAAGTGATGTTGAGTCACTATAGGTGCCAAGTAAAGTATAGATGCCGAGTGAAATAGAAATCCTGTAGGAGTCGAGTGAAAAAAAATTTCTATATGTGCCAAGCATCAACAACTAGTAAGTGCCAAGCAACACAGAATCAACATATGAGTTTGTATCTTCACAAACTCAGATGAAAACCATTTTTGGAGCCGACTTAGGATGAATATTGAAGGATTTTGAAGATAAGATCAAATATTTTGCATTATCTATGTAATCAGCATACAACCAATAAGAAAAATGGAAAGGCATGCAACCAATAGGAAAAGTGCAAGAATTGAGTGGGAAAAGAAGAGTAAATATTGATCATACATTCATACCTAATCCTAAGGCTTCAAAGTCTTTAAAAGGAGGACAATAACCCATTGTATGTGTGTGTGTGTGAGAAGTGTATGGGTAAATTATAGCAAAGTTCAAAGGGGTGTTTAGAGACTTAGAAAGAATAGAGCAGCATTGCAGAATTCAATTGATCAAGAACAGAGTATCAGAGTTTCAAAGAGTGGCATATCAAATCAAGAAAGGATCAGAAAAAATAGAGCAGAATGAGGATCTGAAATCAGCAATTAAGGATTTCAGTCATCAGATCAAGACATTCTTCTATACTTTCTAACCGTTGTATCGTGAGAATGGAAATCCTATGTTGATAGGTTGGCATAACAACTATATAGGTTTAATAGCCACATTGTAGATCCCTAACATGATTGTAAATCCTTTAAAAAGGTAACATTCTAAGTGAATGTTTATAAATCCTTTAACTAGGTCACTTTTAACAGGATGTAAAGTCTTTAACATGATAGGCCTTTCATAGGATAGGTCATTGGAAGTGGTCAAACTTTGTAACCTTGAATAGTTACATATTGTTGTAGTGATACTTTGTGTGTGTCATTCCCACCCCAGTTTTACCTTCTCATTTTGGATGGTTTCTGGGTTACTAAATTCTTGTATTATCTATTTTCATGCATATCTTTACTTTCATGTTTATTAGATGAGTTAGATGCATGTGAATGATTTCAGTTAGAAGGTTTTGAAAAGGTTAAAGTTAGTTACTTCTGATTCACCCAACCCTCCCCCCCAAAATTAAATCTTCCCACTTGTAAATCCCAACACTAGTGAAGTCTTTAGTCATTATTCATCCATCTTGGAGAAGAGGAGGCAGTAGAGGAGAAAACTTTGAGAAGGGCTGGTGGCTGAGTCTTGGGAAATAAGGAGATTGCTTGGTGGGATTGCAAGCACAAGTTTAGATCTTCCTTGGAGGTTTCTACTAGAGTTGGGATTTGGACTAGCTAGGGTTTGGATTGGATCTTGAGGGATCTTTTAGAACTATTATATACTTTGTATTTGGCCGTAATCAGGAAGACCTTATAGCTCGACACATTGCATGTAATCAGTTATTTTACATGAATAAAAAGTTGTGATTTGGTATCAGATCTTGCAATTTTGTTGTGTTTTTGCTATGTGGTTATTTCTTGTGGGCTAGGACATATTCTTTGGGGATTCTTTTGCCTTGCATTGCATTATAAAGTCTGAAATCTTATCTTGCATTTCCATATTGTTCTTGAAGAATTCATGATACTAAATGATGCTCATTTAAAATTAGGTTGTTTATTCCATGGTGGTAACTAGAAGTATTATTGAACATTTGCATCCTCAATTAGGTTATCATTATTTTATTAGGGAGTCATTGCTCTAGCCTTAGAGAGTACAAAGAACACAATTTATTGCGTAAGAATACTTGTTTTCACCAAGTTTTATATGGGCAATGTACAATACTATAAAGTGAATAATTTATTAGTGATATGTTTCATTTCACATTCCTCCATAGATTATGATGTCAAGTTGGGAAAAGGAAGTAAAATATTATAACATGAAGGGATCAATTGGTGTTTTAATAAAGATGGGTAAAAAAAGTTGTGATCATCCTAGTGGACTATATAATATTTGGCTTTGTCCCTTGGTAGTTATCTTAGTGAATATATTAGATGATGATGATGTGTTTGTGTGTGTGTGTGTGTCTCTCTCTCTCTCTCTCTATATATATATATATACACACACACACACACATATATACATATACATATATATATATACATATATATATATATATATACATATATATACATACATACACATATATATACATACACACACATATATATACATATATATATATGTAGATATATATGTAGATATATATATATATATGTGTGTGTGTGTGTGTGTGTGTGTATATGTATACATATATATATATGTATGTATATATATGTGTATATATATATACAGATACATATATCTATATACATATACACACACACACACACATATATATACATATACATACATATATATATATATATATATATGTATATATATATATACATATATATACATATACATACATATATATATACATATATATACATATACATACATACATATACACACACACACACACACACACACACACACACACATATAGCGCACTATATAATATTTGGTTTTGTCCCTTGGTAGTCATCTTAGTGAATATATTAGATGATGATGATGTGTTTCTCTCTCTCTCTCTCTCTCTCTCTCTCTCTCTACACACACACACACACACACATATATATATTCTTTTGACTACAAACCAGATTGATAGGTCCGTGGCATTATTATTACAAGAAGGAATGAAATTGGATGGGAGTTATTGATTTCCTTTCATGATTTTTGTGCTTCCATTTATGGTTTCATGAGACATTGATATTCAAAGTGACTATGGATAATGGATGGAGACATATCTTTTCTATACCGATTTATCTTAAAATTGGACAATCTCATTGGTGTAGGGAAGGAGATAATGCATACCTTAGAAATACCAAATGATCATTAAAAATTTAATTTATGGGATGAGTGTTTCAATTTTTGTTGAGCTATAAGTCTTCCTATTATGCTGAGGATAAAGTTTTCCATGTATTTTTGAAGATACAAAAACCTTGATCATTGGATAAACAAAAGATACGTTGCAGATGACTCTAACTAGTGTGTTACTTAAGTTTCAGCTATGAGAAATTGATAATGTTTCAGTGCTTGGATTAAAAAGTTTATCTTTAAACTGAAAATACAACGAGAAGCTAAATTCATACTAGATTGAGAAATAGAATTTGTATTGCGACCACACAGACTATGTTGTGCTTATACTTTTTATTGCATAAATTTTTTATGAATGATATTTTTGGAAGAACCTAGCTTGATATGGTGGAAAGATAAATGATGTTTTGTAAAGTAACACATATTGCAATTAGGAATACATGAGATTGAAAAATATATGATTATCAAGTTGTAATGCATGGCATGTATGTTTCTAAAATTATGGTCATGTTCTTTAGCAAACATTAGACGCAAGGTGTCTTGTAGTATCCACTCCTTTCTTGTGACTACTGTCATTATGTATGTGTCTTTCATTTCAATTGATTATGTTACTTTAGATTTAATGAAAATTATATGTGATGAAAGGATAACATGATTTTTTTTGCTATTTTCTTGTGACCATCCAGCCACCAAATTTCTTTCCTTCTATGAAATCTGGTTCTTGTTTATATTTAATTTGATTGGTTTATTCACCACCTTTGAAATTTTGAATTTAAATTGCAAGCCTTTAATTTTGAGATATCTTATAATCTTGAGGTAGCTTGGGTGTGCGAGTTTTCATATTTCTAGTCTTGTACTTTGAAGTGATATTTTTCTATCATGTTTAATGTGGAACATTAATAAGAGTCTACGGGAGTAGATTGTCGAGAACATACCTTTTATATTATTTCTTTCAACTTGACTTGTATGTGTTATCGTTTTTTAAATGGCCAAGTAACCTAACATGAATACGATTATGGATATCAATTATGCAGTGCATAGGATAGATGTATTGATTGAATCCATTTGATGTAATCTTTGATTCTACAGGAGTATTGCATGGATGTTTGACAAGTAGGTCATTGTCTTTTATGAAAATGAACGGCAATTACAGACTATGGTGTTGATGGTATAATGGTCAATACCTCCTTCTTACATGTTTTATTATGAGGTACAATATTTTGTATAATGAAAGACATAATGACTTCTTGTGCTTTCTGTACTTTGTTGAACATATTAGTCCATGAAAAGAAAGAAAGTATTAGATGCACGAGTTGCACCTGATGGAGCTTCAAAAATTTGTTTTCCGTGAGTACACCATTTCTCATTTTCATGCTTTTGGAGATACACAAAATTGAGTTTTAATTTTTTATTGGAGTTTCAGATATGTAGTAAAATGTAGATTCTGATTTTAGAAACAAAATAAAATTTGGCTTCTTTGATTTTGCAATTACGCTGAACAACAAATATTAATTCTCTAAATTTATGATTTAGATAAGCATCAAACTTTGACATTCCTATTTTGTGATTTTGATGAGCGCTAAAAGTTAGCCTACCGATTTCACGGTTTCACATCAAGCATGGTTTCTAATGTTCGATTTTTCCATTTCACAGCTCATGATTTCTGACATATTGATATAGCGATTTCGCGTGAGGAAGAATTATTTAGAGCCATTAATGGTGAAGATCAATATTTGAGGAAATATTTCTTGAAGTATTATTGAACACTTTTGCCCCTCAATTAGGTTATCATGACTTTGATAGTGAGTCATTTCTCTAGCCTTAGAGAGTATGAAGAACACAATTTACTGCATGACAATACTTATTTTCACCATGTTTGATGTGGGCTATGTACAATACTATAAAGTGAATAATTAATTAGTATTATGTTTCATTTAACGTTTCTCCGTAGATTATGATGTCAAGTTGGGCAAAGTAAACTGTTATAACATAAAGGGATTATTAGTGTTTTAATGGAAAGTGGGTAAAGAAAGTTGTGATCATCCTAGAAAACTATATAATATTTAGCATTATCCATTGGCAGTCATCTCAGTGAATATCTTAGATGGGGATATATATATATATATATATACACTTTTTACTTCAAACTGGGTTGATAGATCTGTCTCATTGCTATTACAAGAAGGAATGACATTGGATGGGGATTATTGATTTCCTTTCATGATTTTTGTGCTTCCATTTATGTTCTCACGAGAAACTTATATTTAATGTGACTATGGAAAATGGATGGAGACATACCTTTTCTATGCTGATTTATCTTAAAATTGGACAATCTAATTGATGTAGGGAAGGGGATAATGCATACCTTAGAACTACCAAATGATAATAAAAAAATTAATTTGTGAGAATAGTGCTTCAATTTTTGTTGTATTATAAGTCTCCCTATTATGTTGAGGATAAAATTTTCCATGTATTCTTGAAGATACAAAAAAAACTTGATCATGAGATGAACAAAAGATATGTCGTGGATGACTCTAACTAGCGTGTTACTTAAGTTTCAGTTATGAGAATTTCATAATGTTTTAGTGCTTGGATTGAAAAGTTTATCTTTTAACTAGACATACAATGAGATGTTAAATTCATACTAGATTGAGAAATAGAATGTATTGCAACCTCACAGGCTATGTTGTGCTTATACTTTTTATTGCATAATTGTTTCCATGAATGATATTTTTGGAAGAACCTACCATGATATGTAGGAAAAATAAAGGATGTTTTGTTAAGTATCACATGTTGCAATTAGGAATACATGAGATTGAAAAGAAATAGATATGATTATCAAGATGTATTGATGGGATGCATGTTTCAGGAATTATGGTCATGTTCTTTAGTGCACCTTGGACACAAGATGTCATGTAGCATCTACTCATTTCTTGTGACTAGTGTCATTATATATGTGCCTTTCATTTCAATTGATTATGTTACTTCAGATTTAATGAAATTATATGTAATGAAGAGATAGTATGGTTTTGTTTGTTATTTTCTTGTGACTATCCAACCACCAAATGTCTTTCCTTGTATGAAATTTGGTTCTTGTTTATATTTAGTTTGATTGGTTTATTCACCACCTTTCAAATTTTGAATTTAAAATGCGAGCCTTTAATTTTTGAGATCTCTGATAATCTTGAGATGGCTATGGTGTGTGAGTTTCCATATTTCTAGTCTTGTGCTTTGAAGTGAAATTTTCCTATCATGTTTAATGTGGAACATTAATAAGCGTATAAGAAAGTAGATTGCAGAAAACATACCTTTTATATTATTGCTTTCAACTTGACTTGTATGTGTTATCATTTTTAAAATGTTAAGTAACCTAACATGAACATTTTTAAAATGGTCAAGTAACCTAACATGAACATGGTTATGGATATTGATTATGAATTGCATAGGATATATGTATTGATTGGATGCATTTGATATAATCTTTGATTCTATCTAGGAGTTTTGCATGGATGTTTGACAATGGTGTTCCTGGTATAATGGTTAAATACTTCCTTCTTCTTATATGTTTTCTTATAAGGTACAATCTTTTGTATAATGAAAGGAATAATACATTTGGTTAAATGACTTGTTGTGATTTCTATACATTGTTTAACATATTAGTCCATGAAAAGAAAGAAAGTATTATATGCATGAGTTGCACCTGATGGAGCTTTAAAAATTTGTTCTCCTTGAGCAAACCATTCCTCATTTTCATGCTTTTGGATAGATATAATTACAATTTCACAATTTTTTAGAGTTTTAATTATGTAGTCAAATGGAGATTTTGATTTCAGAAACAAAATAATTTGGCTTCTTCGATTTTACAATTTCACTGAACAACAAATATTAATTCTTCGATTTTGTGATTTTAGCATCAAACTTTGACATTCTAATTTTGTGATTTTGACGAGTGCTAAAAATCAGTCTGCCAATTTTACAATTTCATATTAATCATGGTTTCTCATGTTCGATTTTTCCATTTCACAAATCATGATTTCTAACATATCGATGTCATAATTTCATATGAGGAAGAATTCTTTAGAGCTGTAATTGCAAAGATTGATATTCGAGGAAATATTTCTTTCATACCATGACAAGACATGCACATTAAAAAGATAAGTATATTTTTATTTGTCTTAAGTCAACACTAAAATAGATGTGACGATTCTTAATGTCTCACATGTGAATAGCTGGTCTAATTTAATGCATTTACTGATCATTTTTTAGAAGGATATTATAAGGTTGACTCGCCTGTAATATTCTTGTAGTGTAAGATTTTTTTGTTTTATGTTTGTGCAAGACTAAAGATTCCTCACCATGGGATTACCAATTGAAAGTTTCAATGTAGAGGAAGAGCCACAACCAGTCATGTAGCTTGACTTATCACCATCCTAGGAAGACCAATTGGATATCCTCAATAGCATGTATGTAGCTACGTGGGAATTGGGAACAAGTTATGCTAACTATTGCAGTGATATTCATGAATTAGAATTTGAGAAAGACAATGACAAGGTCTATGACATCCTTACAGAGTACAAAGATCTTTGTGGAAACCATCATTTTGAAGAAATTCTTGACAAGATCTGAGAATTGTACTTTTGTTTTAAGCTTCTTTAAGCTTCATGATTGTGAATTTTGATGAATGGTTGCCATTACTCATTAGTTAGTTTCTTTTGTAAAAGTCTGAATCTTTTTACGCCCCTTAATTTTCTATAAGAAAGGATACCAAGACCTTATACGATATAGATATACATAGAAGAAAATATATAGAAGGCATTTATCAAAATGTGTATATGCAACATAGGGTAGATATTGCAATCAGTCATAGCCCAACTGTACTCATTTCTTATAGAATCAATAAAAATACTCTATTTCTCTTCCAAATTTTAGGAACTGATCATAAATATTTTAATTTGCAAATTGTCTTCTTGGATTAATATTGTTGTTGATAGATTGAAATTGGGGCAAATCCTTAATAAGAAAAACTCCTATGTGGCTTTTGTGTAATTGGTCTTCATTTTTTTTGAAGTTAAACAAAATTAACTAGGGTTTTATGACTTTGAGTTCTCTGTCCAACAATTGATGGTAGCATGTGTGTGTCTCCAAGTAATTTGATATTTGTAGTAAATATAATAATTGACTCTATTCTCTCAACAGAAAAGGACTAGTCTTTTATTTCTTCTAAAAGAAAAGTGCAATTTTGTGGAAGATGATATTCTATGTCTTACTCATCTACATACATGCCAAATCTTCACCCATCATTTATTCATATTTAAAACTCTTTCAAACTTGATTTCTCTTTGAGATAATAATTTCCCACTCAAGAGTATCAAGATAAATTCTGCGATAGTAGTTTTCAATCTATTTCAAGGATTGAGATAGAAGTGCACCTACCTAGGTCCGTAGAGCATGAAGTGTGGAGATTGATTGTAAAGCCTCTAGTCTTTGAAGTTGGCCAAGATTGTGTTGAGATTCCCAACATCAAGTAGATAAGGCTTGTAGGAATTTAACCAACAAATTTGAGAACCAATAGATTGGAAACTCTACTGGGGAGAGTTGCTCGCAATTCCATTGTGTAGTTATCAAGGGTTTTCTATTACAAAGAACATAAGAGAACAAGTGAATATTCTTGTTCAAATTGTATGTTACTAGAGGGAAGAGTCCTAAAGATCCAGTAATTGATCTGACCCTATTTATAATTTATGAATACATATGTTCATGAATGATCAATTATGTCTAGTTGAAAAGGAGATGACTAATAGCCATCTATCCCTAAAATTTATGTGGGGAGGAAGACCAACTTATTCCTAAATAAAATATCTTGAATACACTCCCATTGAAAGGAACATAAAAGGAAAATAAATTGCTGACATGTCATTCACAGAATACAAGATGTTTTCTGATAGAGAAAAGGAGTTTTTATACTAACGATTAAGACAACAATGAACAAGGACAGGAAATTACATTTCACAACATTAGTTCCTTCCTTAAACAAGAAAAACCCAAAACTCATTAAGTAGATGGGTATGTGCAGGATCATGGTCAACCAAACTATGGCCTTAAGTGGTAGTTAAAAATTAGCAAATTAGGGTTATGTTAACTTGACACATAATTTTAAAGTAGTTATGGGCATCAAAAATTTGTTAGAAAAGAATTTGTAGAAAATTGATTGTAGTTTCTAAACTACTAGACCTTATTTGGAGAAAAAATTATTTGATTTGTCAAAATTTTGGATTTTAATGCAGTACTATAGAACTTTCATGGCAAGAATGAAAAGTAGGTGTATGTGTAACCACCTTCATCAAAATCAAATGATAATTTCTTTTAATATAATTATAGATACCAAAATTAGACTCATACTTGGATGTGACACATATTTTTGGGTATTTTTATTCCAAATAAATAATTAAATATGAAATTTCTACTATAACTTTTCAGAGTTAAAAAATCCCATGTCTGACCACCTTAACTAATTGAAAATTTCACAAAACTAATTATTTTTTCTTATACTAGGTGAAGCATAGAATGTGACACAACTTTTGGATTTCAAAAATGTATACCATTTGAATGTTATAGCTTTTTTTCAATCAATATGTCAATCGACAGTTTACAACCATCTTCATTAAAAATTAACTAATAAATACTTATTGAACTCATAATTTGACAACAATTATATTGATGGAATCTTGAGAGTGTTATCAAAAAACCCTTTTTGTTTCATTAAATTTTGATGAAAACAATATTGTAAGATGGCTACTTGAAGTCTAAATGTCAGTGAAACATGTCTTAGACATTTTTTTGAGTTGATAAAAAAGGTTTGGTAAATACCAAGCTTAATCAGGTACTCAATCCAAAATCAGGTACACAAAATTTGGTAACAAAAAATAAATTTCAAAAACTAATTACACAAATTTTGGAGGGAAATCAATTGGGCAAGTGTTCAAAAATATTGTATATTATTATATATTAGTATAATAAGTATATTACAATAATAATTATTAAATATAATATAGTAAAATATTATTATTATTAAATATAATAAAGTAATATATATGATTATTGTTATTACTATTATTATTATATAATCTAGTAATATATTATTAGTATATTTCATATATTGTAATATATTATTATTATTATATAGTAAAATATGATTACTATTATTAAATATAATAGAGTAATATATGTTGTTATTATTATTATTATTTTAATATAGTAATGGGGTTGTAGGCTAGGGTAATCAATGTAATAGGTTGGATGGGGTCATGGGCTAGCCTACATCCCCATTCAACCCATAACATTGATTACCCTATGTCCATAGGGGCCTTAGGACCTCTAGGGACACATGTCGCGTTACAATGGGTCCAATGGGGTCGTGAGCCCCATTGAACCCACTGTATTGATTACTTTATGTCTCTAAGGGTCCTAAGACCCGTAGGGACACATGTCATGATTTAATGGGTCCAATGGGGTCGCGAGTTATATTATGACCCCTTTCGACCCATTCAAACGAATGAAATAGGTCCATACCTTGGTCTTAGGACCCATAGGGACATATTTTGTCATGAAATGCATCAAAAGCGGTCATAGGTTATCCTATTACCCTTTTCAACCCATTCAAATGAATTAAATAGGTCCCTAGGGGTCCTAGGACCCCTAGGGACACATGTTGTCATGAAATGTGTTGGAAGGGGTCACAAGATAATCTATCACCCCTTTCAACCTATTTGAATGAATGAAATAGGTCCTTAGGGGTCCTAGGACCCCTAGGGACACATGTTGTCATGAAATAAATTGAAAGGTGTCAGAAGATAACCTATGACCCCTTTCGACCCATTTGAATGAATGAAATAGGTCCCCAGGGGTAGGGACCTAGGACCCCTAGGGACACATATTGTCATGAAATACATTGAAAGAGTTCATAGGTTATCATATGATCCCTTTCAACTTATTTGAACGAATGAAATAGGTCCCTAGGGGTCCTAGGACCCATAGGGACATGGGCTATCATGAAATGAATCAAAAGGGGTCAACCTATGACCCCTTTCAATGCATTTAAATGAACGAAATATGTCCCTAGGTGTCCTAGGAACCCTATAGACACATGTTTCCATGAAATACATCAAAAGGTGTTATCCTATGACCACTTTTGTTGCATCACAAGGTGTCATAGGTTATCCCATGACCCTTTCATGACAATTTAGTTGTTGATTGTCACACTTGCCAAATTTAATTTTCCTCCAAAATTTGGCTAATCATTTTGGGTATCCTGTAGTGCCTGCCCCTAGTTCACATTTCTATTATCATTATCAAACTCTTCTAGGCTAGTTTTATGCTTATGATTAGTAGCATTACTTTGAGTTTATTAGATATTGTTTTACATTTAGTTTATTTTATAATGAGATTATGTAGTACTCTATATTTCATGTATGTATGATGATTATTCAATGTTTTAAGATATTGATGATGATTAGTTAGATGGTTTATTATCACATGTGCTTCCTTATGGATACTTACCCCATACTTGCATGTGTATGGTGTGCGTGTTTGTTTTCTTTATGTATGGCATGCTCGATGTGGTTAAGAAAGGGAGTTGTAGTCACCTGCTAGTCGGGATCTACACGATGCACCACTTCCTGCCATTGCCTGTTTAGCTTAGAATATTATGTTTGTACACGCATGAATTTTATGCAAGTTGCAGGTCCCAGGTATCGACTTCTCTGAATTGCCAGGATGAGCGTACCCTATTGCATTATCTCAATGGTAAGAGAGGGGAGATAAATTCTTAAGTCCAAATTTCAACCCTTTAAGCCATTTGTCCTAATTGAAAATTAGGACAAGTATTCGAGTCGAGTACCCTCCGAATGTGTCAAATGACGTTAATTTGTGATTATAACCTTTTGTTTGATTTGGTATGCATTTTTTTTCTATGATGGGTTTTCGTATGTTGCTTTATGAGTCTTTGATGTATTCAATTAAGTCTAATTAAAAGATTAATTAATTATTTGATTCAATGAAAAATTATTATGACATTTTAATATTTAATTATAATTAATTGAGAAATTAATTAAATAAAAAAGAATTAAATTTGGAGATAAAAGTTAAATTTTAATTTTAGAATGTGATAATATTTATTTAATTTAATAATAATATATTTAGAGTTCATTTTTAAATAAATGCTAAATATTATTGTTATTTAAGTTAATAAATATTTTATCAATTAAGTTTCTGAAATAAATTAAAAACATGAAAGGATATTAAATTATGAAAAAGATTCAAGTTTGCATGATGCATACATGAGTTGAAAATAGAAGAAAATTAATTAAAAGATAAAATAAGATATTTTAATTTCTTAAAGTGTACATGAGATTAAAGTAATTAATTAATTAAAAATAGAAGTCGAGTGAATATTAAATAAAGTAATTTTACAATTCATAAATGTGCATGGAAAAGATTAATGTAAGATAAAAGTAAAGATAAAGAAAGATTAATAAAAGTGAATATGGAGTTAAGGGTTGTGAGTAAGGAGTTCTCCCGAGTGAACGCACAATCAGTTCCCCAATTTAAGGAGAGAACTCTTTATCATAATTAAAGGGGTTCATTTTTTTTGGGAGAGAATTTTGGGGACATGAATTTTGGAGGATGAATTTTGGAGAAAATTTTGGAAGGGGAATTTGTGGGGAAAAGTTTCAGTGAGATGTTCTTGGATAGGAGCAAATTCTCTCGCAAAGACTTTTGAGCATTGCGATTTTAGCATCAGAACCAGGTAGGTTCTTGAGTTTTTGATTCACATAGTTAAAATTATGTTGTTAAATAATCTTGTCTTCTTCATGTCTGTTGAACGACTATTTGGATATTTCTTGTGACGGGTGCTTTCAATTCTGTGAATTTCCAGTATGCATGTTAATTTCTCTGTATATGTAGAAGTTGAAGTTCTTAGAAAACCCTGTCCATTAATTTTGCAAATGTAGTTAAACTAGGGAGGGTTTGAGATTTAAAAGAAAAGTTTAAATTGAAGAATTGAATGGATATTCGTTTTTCTCCTATAGAATAAATTTGTAAATATTTATTAAGAAAAAAAAATACTTAAAATAATAATAATAAAAATTTATTGATTTAAAATATTATTATTTGAAAATCTAAAATAAAATGAAATATATATATATATATATATATATATATATATATATATATGTATATATATATATGTATATATGTATATATATGTATATATGTATATAGATATGTATGTATATATGTATATATATATATGTATATATATATATCTATACATATATACATACATATATGTATACATATATACATATATATACATATATACATATATACATATATATATATATATATACATATATATATACATATATATATACATATATATATACATATATATATACATATATATATATGTATATATATATATATATATATACATATATATATACATATATATATATATGTATATATATATATATATATATATATAGTGTTTGAATTTAATTTTTAAAACTTGAGCTAAGAATGTGTACATTGAAAAGGAGATGGGTTGAATTTAAAATAATAAAATAATATGATCCCTTATTATACATGTTGGGAGAGGTTTGTTTTAATGTTTTCTTAAAAATAAAAATAAAATTTGAAATAAAAAAATAAAAAAATAAAACTTACACTACCCACTTCATATTAATAAGCAGCCGTGCGCTGCACTTTATCAACTTGCAGACAACGATATGAAAATCGCTTTAAAACGTATTTAAATGGAAAATTTATTACATGCCCCTTTTTAATATAATATAAGTTGGAATTCACTTTTTTTTGGGTTATGTGATAAAAGTTTTGTTTAATATTATAAATTTTGTATTTAATAAAGAACTTAACATAGTTTTCTTTTAAGAGTTTTAGAATTGTATTACGTTTAATTTTGTAAAATTTTAATTTAATTTAGTTTGAGTTAATTAAAAGATTTGTTTTTTTAAAGATCCCATTAACATATTTATTAATATAGGTATATGGTAAAATATTAATATTTGATAAATGATTTACAAGAATTATTATTAATACATAGTTATAAATGATTAATTGAATGGACATTATATCTCTATTATTTATTAATAAAATATTAGTTATTTTATTAAATAATTTCAAAATAAGTTATTAAACGAGACAATGATAATTAATTAAAAAGTTTTAATTAATTATTATCAAAATATTTTTGGGAGTAAAATTGAATATTGTAAATTAATAATATTTAATTAGAACACTTAATTAAGTTATTATTAAAATAAATTGGAACCGTAAGTTGTGTAATACTATGAATATGTTATATAATTATTAATTAAATATGATTTAATTAAGATTAATTAATAATGAAGGACACTTAATTAAGTTCTAAATGTATTTAATTTTATTAATATTGATTTTAATAAAATTATAGTCTTCTATTTCTAAGATCAATAAATATTATAATTTGAATAAATAATTACTTTTGATTATTTTGAAAGAATTGACTTAAAAGTGAATAGAGGTTATTGTGCAATCTATAGGTATGTAAGAATGGGTTAAATTATAAGGGTAGTTCTGAAAATCTTATTTACTTGAAAACACACGTTGAACTAGAACTTTGCCTTTAACTCAATTGTATGTTTTCAACTCAAACCCAATTGTGAGATTATGATGTTTTCTATATATTGTTTATGCTTTGAGTGTTATGGGGTTGGTTTAGCATTGACCAATTTAGGTTGTTACCAAAGGCTCGGGGGTTATGCGATTGTGACGTTATGATGATTTGTTCTTGATCTTTCTAAATCCAACCATGGTAATGTGATGCTATGCTCTATGACATGTTTGTATTTGCTTTCTAGTTCCTTGTGTGAAGTTGAGGTGTATGTATTGAGATACCCGACTTAACCATTTTTGAGTCATCAATTAGTTATATTTGATAACCATTTTTGAGTCTCGATCAATTATACTTGGATTACCTTCTAGTCGCTTTGAGAGGACTAAAGTGTTTGTTTTGATCTTGATGATGTCATGTTGTGACATGTTTTGACTTGACCATTTTGGAGTCTTCGATCAGTATTGTGATTTACTATTGGGATAGTCTTTGGTTGCTTGTTGGAGAACCATTGGATATTGTGATTTATCATTGATGCCTTTAGTTGCTGATAGAGAACTGTTGTGATCATATGATTATTATTTGATGCTTATCAATTGCTCATGAAGAATTGATGTAATTATTGTGGCTTATCTTTTATGATGTTTTCCAGTCACTTGTATAGGACTGAGGTGATTTTATTATGATTCTTTGATTTATGATTTTATGAGCCTAGGGTAGGTTATCTATGTGTAGAGTCGGAAAGTGGCTTGCAATGGGGGTCGGGGCCCTAAGAGGCTTCCTGGAGAAACCCATTTTAAGTTGTTTTAATAAGTGAAAACATTTACACTAAATGAGAGAGAATGAACCTAACAAGATAATTGTATGTTCTCTCCCATGCCTTGAGTGCTAGTATAGGCTAGGATGGGGTAGAGAGAGCGCTTGGTTACGACCTTGCATTTTGTGGTATGCCTTGCCAATATGAGAGGATACTAGTGGCCGCAGGGATCACTAGGGACCCGAGATTCCTAAGGGATTGCTCGGGTAACTTCTACATGACTTTTGCGATGACACTTTCCTGCTTGCATAGTAGATTTCCTACGTGTGTCTTTGTGGTGCCTCTAGGTCTAGATGTCGATCTATGTGTTGGAACCTTTGAGTTAGTATATTTTTAGGATTTCCTAGACTTAGAGAGTATTTTTGTTTTGTGATTTGATATCCTATTTTGGACTTGAGACTATCTCCTCAGCGCGGTGGGAGTGGACCATTTAGGTTCTACGCGGTCGGGTGGTAGTGCTTTTTCACTCTTACTATTTGAGATCCATCTAGTGCTACCATGGCTGGAGCTTTTTGGGATGCTTGTTTATCATGATTAGGTGATGTTATTTACTGGTGTATTTCCTTATATTGATGATTGGCATGTTAGATTTCTTTATGCATATGTTGTAGAATGTTTAGGTGTGACATCCCTATTATGATAGTACCGATGATCTCTTCGATGACTTGGGATGTTATGCATGGGGGATGGCTAGGACCCATGATGGTCTAATGATGCTATTGACGGTTGGGAGGAACCACACACTTAGATTAGTTGTGTTTTATGATGTTATATCTTTATGATTGATAGATGTATCATGTATGTTATTAGTTTCATTTATTTTATTGTACTTGTATCATGGATTCGAGGAGGATATTGTATTTTATATTTCTTAATATGTATATTCTTTTAAGCCTTTCATACCCTGTGACATGTACAGTGGATGATTGAGAATTTCAAATTAATTTGCCAAGAGGCATTCGGAACAAATGTTTATTATATGGACATTGGAATTTCTTATTATTCTTTCATGTGGATGTGGTAGTTGTTAGACTTAGAATTAATTAAATTTAAATGTGACTCAATGTCTTGGGATCCTTAAGGAATGCAACTTGTTATGTATGTTTGTTGATGATTACATGTTATTGCTTCCGCTACTATGTGATTGATGTGAATGATTTATCTTTCTAATTTTTTTTTTAAAAAAAAAGAGTTTTTCAAACTTAGTAAAGCTTTAGGTTAATTCTTTTGGGTCCCTTGGTGGGGCGTTACATACCTAAAATATAATTGGGTATCCAATCTTGAATCAGATACCTGATAATATTTGATACTCGATATGGGATTGGGATCCAAGTGACCCCTAGAATGGTGACATGTGTCACCTTTCTGGGAGTCTTTCCTCATTAATCACCAAAACTCCAAGGAGCTTCTAGATTGGTGATACATGCCACCTTTTTGAGAGCTTCCCTTGTTTAAGCCTTTTGGCTCCAAGGTTCCCCAAATTGGTGACATTTGTGTTTGATAAAAAAATTAAAAAAATGAAAAGTAATAATAATCATATATATGGCTATATTATATTTTTTAATAATAATAATATACTAATATATACTAATAGATGATAATATACAATTTAGTTGTTGATTGCCACACTTGCCAAATTTTGTTTTCCCTCCAAAATTTGGCCGATCATTTTGGGTACTCGATATCTAATTGGGTATCCAATCTTGAATCAGATACCTAATATGGGATTAGGTACCCAAAATATTGGCATACTTTTTCCCAAAATATTCTCATGGGTTTGGAAAAAAAAGATTGTTTGGGGCCCATACAATCGAAAAGGTTGCTACAAGATTTGATTAGGTGTCTGATATTTTTGTCTAAATGGGGAGCAATAGTCATCAAAAGGCTAAACACAAAAGGAAGGTATCAAATGAAGACATTGCAACATATAGATCACTAAAGGAAGAGATAAGGTATGTTAAATGTGAATCAAGTTGATGATATATTGATCGAAGGTGAAATCATAGAGTTAGAAAATGAATATGTTTAGTACGGGAATGAAAATATATTAATTGAAAATGATAATGTTGGGATTGAAAATTTGGAAAATGAAAATTTACCAATTCATAATGTAAATGCCATGATTGACCATGTCAAAAATAAAAATGCATAGGAACATTACATATCTCCTAATTATAATCGACATGAAGGTCCTAGAACACCAAATTGGATAATTAAAATTGATGAAACAATTATTACCAATTTGGAAGAAAAAAAATCACAAAGAAACATTCAGTTATGGGCTTCAAGACTATATAAGAAGTTTTCTAGCTACAAGATAGTGGTGGACCAATGTCAGCTTTTTATGCACTTATTAAAGATGCAAAAGATGAGATCTATGCTTTCCAAATTGAAGATTCTTGTTAGTAAAAAAATGAAAAGAAATGCCATTATTGTGAAGAATCTTTTCAGTTCTCTCAATAGCATTGGGAAAAAGAGCAGGGAGAAGGATAAGAGAGCTTCTCGAAGGGTTATTAAAACTTCTTTGGTAATTCATCATTTGAGAAGGGGTAGATCTATGAGACAAAGTTGTATTGACTTGAACATAAATCATACTACTTTGAGAAGAGCACTTAGTAGGTGAGAGAGAATTGATGGTCCTCTTCAAAATGAAACATGGGATTTTGGTGGGAGACTTCCACATTTTGATAAGAAGCTATCCGATGATGTGAAACAAGAAATTACACACTTTTGGCACTTTAGTTCAAGAGTATCACCCAATGCTAAAGACATGTTAAAGTTGAAAATTGGCATCAGAGACCACACACCACATCCTAAACATTATTTGGAGGTAAGTCAAACTATGTTTCTCAAAGAATTTAGAGAGAGTCATCCAAGATTGCATATAATTATACCAAAGGTCTTTTGAATCCTTGAAACCATTTTGTTGTTTGCCACTTAAAATTCAAAATACATGTTGTTGCAAATATCATGTGGAGTTTTCTATGCACCATGAACTATTATGCTCCATCCATTCTACTCTGCATAGTAAAGAAATGTTAGAGAATTGTGGTGGAAGTGGGCTTCCAAAATCATCAAGAGACTTGTTAGATCAATTTTTATGTCCTAGAGGTGATGGTTGTATCTTTTATAGAAATGCTTTCTTAAATGAGAAGCATTTAGAATGTGTTTTCTTATCTAAGTTTGACACATGTTTCCATAAAGGGTGCAAACAAGATCTTGGGAGGACAATAGTAAAAAGAATGGTATATGAAACAATGAAATACACATTGAAGAGTAGAGGTGAGGGATTTCGATGTGAATTGGTTGCAAAAGGGCTAGTTTTATTTTAGATTTCAAGAAAAATCTTTTCTACAAGTATGCAAGGTATAGTCATAGGTTTCGATGGTTGGATCAACAATATAGAATGTGTAAGGAGACTTTTCCTATTAGCACTATTATATCAGTTGTTGGCTTTGCAGAGAACTACACATTACATTCCCAAAATGAGACACAATCTCAGTATTACAACTCCATTCAAATTGCTATTTTTGTACACAACATATAGACATGCCCCTAATAGTATAGAAGATAATCAGAAGATAAGTAGAGAGTACCATTTTTACATGAGTGATGATAGATCTCACTCTCACAAGTTTGTGCAACATTGTTTCAAGAATTATTTTGATTTCAGGAGTATGAAATTTCTATGGATATACATATCATTTGATCAGATAATTGCACATGTCAATTCGAAAATTCTTGCATGTTTTATTGGTTGTGTAGGATGCACATAGAGAGGGGGTGCCTCATATTTGGAATTTTTTGAGTCTAGCTATGAGAAAGGGAACATGATGGAGTTGGGGCATGTGTGAAGAGAGCTCTAGTTAAGGAGCAATTGAAGATTTTAGGAGTAGAGCTTCTTGATGCTCATAGCATTGTTGATTGGTATAGTTCAGCATTATCATCCGGGGACTCTTGATTCAAAAGTACACCAGTTCTTTTGGTTGGTTGAGGAAGGGTTCATAGGTGATAGATTAGATTTTGCTACTATTAGAGACTCATAAAAAAATGCATTCATTCTGGAGATCTGATTCTAGTACATGGACTATATGGATATGACAACTAGCTTGCTTTTGTCCCAGTTGTTTTTAGGTTGATTGGGATTACTGTGAGTCAAGTGAGTGTGTGGATACATGAGCTCCACATGATCTTACTCCACTGTCTATCATACCATCTACAAGAAATGATGACATGGAAAGTTCACTTGAGCATAACTATCTATCAAATCTTCTTTAGCCAGGACATGTCTTTCCATTGGTTATACCACAAGAGAATGATGAGAAATCAAATTATTGGTTAGCACATTGTGTAAGAGGTAAAAAAAACCTTGCACAAATGATCACAGGTGATGATGGATTCACATATCCTGCTAGTTCAGTTGTTGTTGCTAGAACATGGCTGTGAACGTACATGCTTAGAAGGAATGGAATTCTTGCATTCAAAGACTATCAGATGCATAAAACAATTCTAATATATTCACATCTTATTATATCAACAAATGTGGAGTTGTTGAAGCATCAAGGAAGACCAAAAGTAAAAGAAATTTTTACTATTAGTAATGCTGATCATGAAGCCCTATTGGAGACCCTAAAACAGAGAGAGAACCCTATAGGAACACTCAACTAGGTATATTTACTTCTTATGTTCTTTTGTTCATAATGATTGGGTGAACTTATGATTATCTTGTTTAATATGATTATTTACTAATATTTTTTATGATATTAGAATGTAGATACATCACGAAGAGTAGCCATGCATGAAGATAAAAACTAAATAAGGAGCATAATGAAGAAAAAACTATTCTATTTTTGACACTACAATTTTTGGTAGTTGTGTATTGATGTAGTATTGATGAAACAATTGATATATTGCAAATGTAAAATTATTGATTTAATGTAAGAAAAAAAGATGTTTTTATTTAATGTAATTTATGTGGAGGGACCTAAAAAATGATGATTTTAATTAATACTAACAACACACTTGCACTATGCCCAATGCTAAAAACTTGAGTGAGATAATTTTTTTTTTTTTACTTAATACTAACCCTAGTGACACCCTTATTCCAGCTACGGAGAGCCTCCAACATTCATGGCCACCCCATACCGAAGAGTCTCCAAGGTGCTTCAATTCATTGGTGAATCACTGCACAACTTTCAAACCATTAATCTTGGCATCAAATCGTCAACACCATTAGCTCCAGATGGGTGGGTAAACTCTAGTGAAACCTTTGTTCTAGTTGTAGAGAGCCTCCATCGTTTGTGACCACCCCGCACTGAAGAGTGTCCAATTGTGTTGTAAGTACATTTGGAGGTTGATCTTTTGAGGGTCATAACTTGGAGCTCATGGGGGATTTTGATTAAATGTCAAATGATATAGGATGATCATGTTAAGGCCTACAATAAGCTATCTCATGTCTAAGATATCACATTTCATTTTGATTTGGCACATCGACCTCACTTGATGCAAAAACTTACAGTGTGCCTTGGTTCATAGGTGCATCACTACATAACTTTGAAATTGCTAATCTTGGGATCGAATCATCAATTCCATTTGCTCTAGATGGGTGAGTGAACCCTTGTGACACCCTTGTTCTAGCTGCTAAGAGCCTCCATCATTCACCGCCACCTTGTACCGAAGAGTCTCCATGGTTCTTTAAGTGCGTTTGGAGGTTGATATTCTGAGGGTCATCACTCAGAGATCATGGGGGTTATCAGTGAAATTTCAAATGCTATAGGATGGTAATGAGGAGGCCTAAAATAACCTATATAATTTTTGAGAGATCACATTCTGTTTGGATTTGGTACAATGATCTCACTTGATGCCAAAACTGGTAGTGTGCCTCAGTTCATAGGTGCATCACTATGTCACTTTGAAACTGCTGATCTTGGCATCAAATTTTTAGTGCCATTAGCTCCAAATGGGTGAGTGAACCCTAGTTACACCCTTTTCTAGCCATGTTGGCCTCTATCATTCATGACCACCCTGTATTGAAGAGTCTTCAAGGTGCTTTAAGTATGTTTGGGGGTCGATCTTCCTAGGGTCGTGAATCAGAGCTCATGGGGGCTATTGGTGAATTTTAAAATGCTATAGGATAGTCATGTCAAAGTCTAAAATAACCTATCTCATTTATAAGAAATCACATTCCATTTGGATTTGGCACAACGATCTCACTTGATGCCAAAACTTGTAGTTTGCCTCAATTCATTGGTGCATCACTATGTAACTTTGAAACCACTAATCTCTGCATTGAATTGTCAGTGAAATTAGCTCTAGATGCGTGGGTGAACTTTAGTGACATTGTTGTTCCAACCATGGAGAGCCTCCAATGTTTGTAGGCACTGTCATGTCCCCTTTTCAAATAATTAAAAATAATAAGCTTTACTAAGGCAGGCAGGCTCCAAAAAGGTGAAGTTTCGGCAAAAGGGGCTAATCTTTGGAAACCAATGGACTAATAAATTAAAATTATTATTAAATTATATTTTATTAACCCTTCTTGGACGTGAGTTAGGGCTATGACCTCTTTTAAGGGGTTTGGAGACATTTTGGGCTCATTCCAGAACTTGATTTTCGCTTATTGCTTTGTTGTTCTTTAGAGGCTGCCAAACTTGTGGAGAAGGAGACCCAAGGATGGGAGTTTGCAGGTTTTCAAGAAGGATAAGGATAGGAGTTTGAATCCATTCCATGTGCAAGCTCATGTAAAGTTTTCCTTTATGCTAAACAGTGCAGATTTGTGGATTTTCGGGTGTATTTTTTTGTAAAAGTTTGGTGTTTCCGGTTGAGTATTTCATATCAGTTTGGGTTTCTTCTATATATCAGAAATTAAGATGTTAAAATAGAGCTGAATATATGCATTTGGTTATGATTATACTTTTGTGATGGATTATTAGTTTTTTTGTGGTGTTTTCGGCTATTTTGTGTTGTTTTTGGGAGCCTGATGAGCATAGTTTTTGTCCTACATTTGTGAGATGTTGTGTAAATGCAATACATATCTGGAAATTTTATTTTGTAGGCCATTATGATACTAAAATTTCTGTAAAAATTTCCATTTTCAGATTTATTAATAATATATGAAGTTGTGAAGTTTTTGGCACTATTTCGGACATACCCGATTTGAGGTTTATTGAGAAATTGGTGGATCTTTGTATTATTGGTTGTTTTATTTTAAAAATATTATTAGAGGCTTGAAATATCATATAAAATTAGAAAAGGGACATTTTAGTGGTATCAGAGCTATGATCTTGCCAGGTTTGTAGAAGTTTGCATGCAACTACGTGAAAGAGAAAAAAGATATTTGCAACGAGAAAAGAATAAAGAAATTTTGATCAAACCTCTAGTTGAAAGTAAAAGTAAAAAATCTAAGGAAAGGAAAAGTATGGCTGATCCAGATGAGATGGAAAATAAATTCTTCCAAGACATCCAAAATACTCAGAAGCAAATAGTGGATAGTTTGGCAGAAACTAGAGAGGCTTTGCGAATATTGACAGAAAAATTGAAAGGAGTTGCATCTATTAATGAGAAAGGGAGCACTTCAGAGGAGCCAAGAAATTTGAAATGCATACCATCTAAATCAACCAAAACTATTTTTCTTTCCTACAGATGAGCCACCAGTATCGAATCTAGCCCTTAATCCTGTGGAAGAGGTTATAGGTAACTTGATTGCATTAAGAGCTACTTACAATGGCTTAGATGATGACTTTCACAGTTCAGTTTCTTTTAGAGAATATGTGGATATGATGAACACTTTGATGCCTAAGAAAGAGAACAGGAGGGAGCATGACATAAGTGGAAGAGAGCTCAAAAATAAAATAAGAAAGTTTACAGCACCTACTTTTGATGGAACAAATAAAATTTTAGCTAGAGCATGGCTACAAAAATTACAGACTTTCTCCACACTTAACCCCATGAAGGAGAGTGATTCTGTTCAATTTGCAAGTCTACACTTGGAAGATGTAGCCTATGATTGGTGGTATCATGGAATGACTACTCAAGGTCATGATCAGGTAACTACATTTGATGATTTCAGTCAAAGAGTGATAGATAGATTTGACCTCAAGGATGCTAAAGAGTACTTTAAAGAATTGTCAAAGTTGAAGAAAACTAAATTAGTTAATGAGTATATAGAAGAGTTTCAAAAAGTTTCTGTTATGGTACCTGATATGAGTGAAAAGAGGATTGTTTATCTTTTTCTTGATGGTTTAGAAGATTCTGTTAAGGGTTTGGTTAAGGCTTTCTCACCCTCAACCTTACAGGAAGCTATCAAAAGAAGCTTGCAACTTGAAACTTGCATGCCTATGAAACTAGTCACTAATCAAAAACCCCCAAATCTTTGGCAACATAAGGGAAATTTTTAGAAAAAGACTTTCCCAACACTACCACCAAAAGATGTGATAAATGTGGCAAAAAAGAAGGTAGATGAAGAGACTAGGAGTGAATTACGAAGGAAAAAGCTTTGTTTTACTTATAGAGAACCATGGGTTCCAGGACACAGATGTTTGGGGAAAGGTCAAGTGCACTATATTGAAGTTGCTTCAGAATCTAATTCAAATGAGCATAAGAAATTTCATGACACTAAGGAGGAGGTAGAAGAAGATGAAGAGAAAGAAATAAGAAAGGATGGCACTTTAACAGCATTATCAGGAGTCCCAAGATACCATCCCTTTCGAATTTGAGGGGTTCTAGCAGGGCAAAGGTTGACAGTTCTTCTTGATAGTGGAGCAACTCACAATTTTATTGATGAGGGATTTGTCATGAAAAGAGGGCTTAAAATAGAAGATTTTGAGGGATTCAATGTTACTGTAGTTGGTGGATTCACTATGCCTTGCACAGGGGTGGTGAAACAACTCAAGATGACCTTAGGATATTATGAGTTATGTGATGACTTCTATGTGGTTGGTATTGGGGAGACAGATCTTGTATTGGGTGTTCAATGGTTGCACTCTATTGGAGGCTATTACATGAACCATCAAACTATGGAGTTTAAATTTCATTCCAATGGGAAAGAAGTCATATTGAGAAGCTTATCGAATGGAGCACCTAAGGCAGTCTCTGCAAAGAGGATGGAGAGGACTTTTCGAAGAGGACAAGTAGCATGGGCAACAGGAGTCAAAATCCATCCAAAAAGCTCTCCAAAGAATCAAGGTAATTTCCATTTTGAAATTCAAAATATTCTTGATAAGCATAGTATAGTTTTCAATGACTTGCCTCCAGGATTACCACCAGATAGAGGTTTTGAGCATGTTATAGAGTTAGAACAAGGTGCCAAACTAGTTATAACAACCCCATACCGCCATCCAAGAGGTTATAAGGAAGAAATTGAAAAAAATATTAAAGAACTCTTGGACATGGGATTCATAAGGCCTAGCTCTAGTCCATTTACATCATCTGTGGTACTTGTCAAGAAAAAGGATGGTACAATGAGAATGTGTATAGACTATAGGGCTCTAAACAAGAAGACCATAAAAAATAGGTATCCCATACCACGCATAGATGAACTTATTGATGAGTTACATAGTGCTGTATACTTCTCAAAAATTGACTTAAGATCAGGGTACCATCAAATCCGAATGAGGAATGAAGATGTGGAAAAGACTGCTTTCAGATGTCACTATGGGCACTTTGAATTTCTTGTTATGCCATTTGGCCTCCCTAATGCACCTGCAACATTCCAATCTTGTATGAATAAGGTATTCAACCAACATCTTCAAAAATTTGTTTTGGTATTTTTTGATGATATCTTGATTTACAGTAAAACATGGGAAGAGCATCTAAAGCACATATACACTATTTTGGGAATCTTGGAGCAGCAATCCTTCTATGCTAAGCTATCTAAATGTGAGTTTGGTTTGACAAAGATCTTATATTTGGGACATATTATAAGTTCTAAAGGAGTACAGGTTGATCAACAAAAAATCCAGGCAATTTTGGATTGGCCTCCACCCACTAATCTTACACAGTTGAGAGGTTTTTTCAGGTTGTGTAGCTACTATAGGAGATTTGCCAAGGGATTTTCTCAGCTTGCTGCCCCCTTGACTGATTTGACAAAGAAAGGAGCTTTTTTTTGGATAGAAGAGGCACAAAAAACATTTGATAAGCTTAAGGAGGTAATGAGTTCATGCCCTGTGCTTGCAATTCCAGATTTCTCTTTACCTTTTGTTGTTGAATGTGATGCTTCTAGAGAAGGTATAGGGGTTGTCCTAACTCAAAGGGGACATCCAATAGCATTTGAGAGTAGAAAATTAAATCAATCAAAGAAAGGTTACTGTATCTATGATAAGGAAATGTTGGCAATCATGCATGCACTTCATAAGTTTAGACAATATTTGGTATGTGGGAGATTCATTGTAAAGACAGACCATAATAGCCTCAGGTTCTTCTTGAACCAAAGGGATTTGAATGATCGTCAACAAAAATGGGTAAACAAATTGCAAGCTTATGATTTTGATATTGAATACATGAAAGGAAAGAATAATGTGGTTGCTGATGCTCTCTCAAGAAAGCCCACTTTGTGTTCCTTAACATCTATCTCTGTTGATTGGAAAGTCTCTATAATTTCAGAGTATGCTAAAGATTCCTTTGCCACCAAGATTTTGGATAAGTTAGTGGATGATAATAGGTACAAGGTTGTTGATGAATTGATTTATTACAAGGCCAGGATATTCTTAGTGCCAGGATCAAAAACTAAGGAGATGATATTGAGGGCCTTTCATGACACACCTTTGACTGGTCATCAAGGATAATTCAAGACATATAGGCAAATTCGAGAGTGGTTTTCATGGAAGGGTATGAAGGAGGATTTTCTTAAACACATTAAGGAATGTATGGTATGCCAACAAAGAAAGAGTGAGCAAAATTTTCCTGTAGGGTTGTTGCAACCACTTCCTATTCCTAAACAAAAATGGGAAAGTATTTCCATGGACTTCATCACTGGGTTGCCCAAGGTTCAAGGTAAGGATTGCATATATGTGGTGGTAGATAGACTAACTAAGTATGCACATTTCTTTCCTATCACATCTGATTTCAAGGCATCACAAGTGGCCAAATTGTTCTTCAAGGAAATTTTTAGATTACATGGCTTGCCTAGAAACATTGTTAGTGACCGGGATAGTAGATTCCTCATCTCTTTTTGGAAGGAGCTCTTTCATCTGGAAGGAACTGAACTCACTCCCAGTACTAGCTATCACCCTCAAACAAATGGACAAATAGAGATAGTTAATAAATGGATAGAGGGATATTTGAGGAACTATGTTTCAAATCAACAACATGCTTGGGTGAAATGGTTAAACCTAGGGGAGTATTGTTACAATAAATCTCATCACATGTCTATTGGTATGCCTCCTTTTCATGCTCTTTATGGTTATGATGCCATTTCCTTTGTTGATCTAATACTTTTTGATAGTAGAGTACTTGCAGCAAGTGATTTCATCAAGCAAAGCCAAGACATAATAAGGTCCCTCAAGGATAATCTACAACATGCACAGAACCAACAAAAGTTATATGCTGATAGGAAAAGGATTGAAAGATATTTTGAGGTGGGAGATTTGGTATTTGTTAGGTTGCAACCATATAAGAAAAGAACCTTGAAGAGGAGTGGGGTAGAGAAACTCAAGCCAAGGTTCTATGGGCCTTATAAGATCATCAAGAAGGTAGGAGAGGTAGCTTATGAATTGGAGCTCCCACCAAATAGAAAAATACATAATATTTTCCATGTATCATGCCTAAAGAAGGTTCTAGGCCAGAAAACCATAGTATCTACAGAATTACCACCTCTTGATGATGAATGGAAATTAGTTTTGATACCAGAAGAGATTTTGGATACAAGAGAGAAAAGATTGAGAAACAGGAGCGTCATAGAGCATTTGGTCAAATGGAAAGGATTACCACTAGAGGATGCAACTTGGGAAGGAGCACATATTATTGAGAATTCCAATCTTCATTTCTTTAGGACAAGAAATATTTGGGAGGGGAGGACTTGTCATGTCCCCTTTTCAAATAATTAAAAATAATAAACTTTGCTAAGGCAGGCAGGCTCCAAAAAGGTGAAGTTTTGGCAAAAGGGGCTAATCTTTGGAAACCAATGGACTAATAAATTAAAATTAATATTAAATTATATTTTATTAACCCTTCTTGGACGTGAGTTAGGGTTATGCCCTCTTTTAAGGGGTTTGGAGATATTTTGGGCTCATTCTAGAACTTGATTTTCGCTTATTGCTTTGTTGTTCTTCAGAGGCTGCCAAACCTGTGGAGAAGGAGACCCAAGGATAGGAGTTTGTAGGTTTATAGGAAGGCTAAGAAAGGGAGTTTTAAGCCATTCCATGTGCAAGCTCATGCAGAGTTTGCCTTTGTGCTAAACAGTGCAGATTTGTGGATTTTAGGGTGTGTTTTTTTGTAAGAGTTTGGTGTTTCCGGTTGAGTATTTCATATCAGTTTGCGTTGCTGCTGTATATCAGATATTAATGTGTTAAAATAGAGATGAATATATATATTTGACTATGATTATACTTTTGTGATGGATTATTAGTATTTTTGTGGTGTTTCCAGCTATTTTGTGTTGTTTTCGGGAGCCCGATGAGCATAGTTTTTGTCTTACATTTGTGAGCTGTTGTGTAAATGCTATACAAAACTAGAAATGTCATTTTTTAGGCTGTTATGCTGCTGAAATTTCTGTAAAAATTTCCATTTTCAGATTTATTAATAATATATGAAATTGTGAAGTTTTTGGCACTATTTCAGACATACCCGATTTGAGGTTTATTGAGAAATTGGTGGATCTTGTATTATTGATTGTTTGATTTTAAAAATATGATTAGAGGCTTGATATATCATATAAAATCAGAAAAGGGAAATTTCAGCCACCCCATACCAAAGAGCCTTCAAGGTTCTCTAAGTGTATTTGGTCGGGTGAACCATAATGACATCTTAAGGGATTGTAGAGATCACTTCAAATTAAACATATATGATATAATTTCAAATTAAACATTGATCAAAATTTTATAATAAAGTTTGTTAAAATGGTCTTCACAAATTATTTCATTTGAATCAAATATAACAAACATGATCAAAATGAATGATTTGTCATAAATATAAATAATACACATGATCCATGATAAATTGAACAATACTATACTAAATTAATATGTATATAATTGTGAACATAAATGAAAAAAATACATATCAAGACACATGTATCCATAGAAAAGTTACACAAATATATATCAAAGTTCATGTATCCATAGAAAAATTACACAAATATATATCAAAATACATATATCCATATACAAAATGTGGCTGATCATGCCATCGAAATGTGTATGATATCAATGTTTCTTTATAAAATGTGGGAGATTCCATCTCAAAATGTTTCATGATGCATATTATGACAACTATACTATCCTATGTTGTTGGTGGATGATCAAAATGTAGCCCCTTCATTGCACTAAGTGGATTTGATGCCTCCTACATATACAAAAAAGAAAACCCCAAAGTTAGACTACTAAATTTATATGATTCTATGTATCTAACATTGAATCACTCAAATGTATAATGATCCTTTTTTTAATTAAGATTTGTAATATCAAACTCTCATCATAAATACCTCTCTCATTGACCTCCTACATCGATCAAGAGTCCTCTCATATGTCAAGATGCCTAGAACCTTGTTGGTTGTGGCCTATATATGTTCAAGTATGTTTGTTAGATGGATCTACAACATTTACTATATCATTATAATTCATATCATACTAAATTTATAACATATAATCAAGAATTAAAACTACAACTTACCTCTATTAACTCCTCTTTTGGATATAATGGCTGTGTGAGTAAAAATACAAAACTATGAAATTTAGCCTCCTATGCATTAGGTGTTTCCTATGAGATAAAAAAGTCTAGTTTTTAATAACATGGAAATCAATTTTGAATTTTTTTTTTATGAAAATAAGGAAAATAAAAATAAATGGTACTTATACATGCGATGGGGCTCTCATTGTGAATGTAAATTCTAGAGGGTTTGCGATGCCAAATCTATTTGGACTCATCACCAATAGCCATGCTCTGTACAATAAAGAATGCAATTGAATTTCATTACCAATTTTTTTTACAAGAACGCATCAATATTTAATCACTTTAAAAGAACCCAGTTACCTTTCCCTTGTCAATGGGTTGTGCCTCACCCTCTACACTCTGCCCCCTACTGATAGGTGATACCTGCAAGAGAAAAGAAAGATTAGAAATCATATATTGTCCAATATCAAATAGAAAAACAATGAGAACACACCATAATGTACTGCATATGTCTCAAGGCCAAATGAAATAGTCAAGAATGTAACAACATCAACCTATCTAATCTCCTCTTTATTCATCAACTAAACATGAATGAAGATCACCTACATATATAAGTTAGTATGGGTTAAAATTACTCTATTATAAAGATTAAATTTAAATCACATATGTTGTAACAAAAAAATGTATATACATACCAACACAATAGGATGTCATGCCTCTACATGCCCCTCCTCTCTTACATTAGGGTGTGCAGTCTTTATACATGTGTCTAGTGTATCCTCCTCAAATACACACTGTTACTCAGAAAGATCACCCATGAGACCCAAACAAATATTCTTGCATGTTATGCAAGTATGAGGAACACCAACATGTGATGAGATCACCGATGATGAACTTGCACCAACATCATCAACATGGGGAGGCAACACTAACATAATCTGGGATATCAATCGGCTACTCAATCTATGGATGGCTCTAATAGTCTAAGAGCTAGCCTCTTCAATGATACCAGGATGCTGCACTAGAGGAGGAGGGAGAAATCAGTAGGGGGGTGGGAAGTGCCAGCTTTCTTCCATTGGGAAAAGGGTCTATCCTAAGGAGCTCCTCCTCCTACATCCATGTTGGGCCTCATGCTCCAATAGTTCACCTTGAGGTGCAACACAAATTTGCCATACAATTTTTTAATGAAATAGAATGACACCTCTAAATTGATATGTGGAGGTTTGTCAAAAACCATCCACTAACAATCCCAAAATTTCACATGTATAGTCTCATTTGTGCACCATTTAATTAATAATTAAGGCTTTGTGTGCTCTACTATTTTACT
Source organism: Cupressus sempervirens (assembly GCA_028749045.1). NCBI lineage: Eukaryota > Viridiplantae > Streptophyta > Pinopsida > Cupressales > Cupressaceae > Cupressus > Cupressus sempervirens. The sequence goes on from CM053791.1 coordinate 51,261,918, forward strand.
AGTTTTTGGGTCCACAAAAAAGTTAACTATATATCATCTTATGTTATATTTAGGGCCGCAACCTCATCATAGTCCAACCCATCATCAAACATGAGATGCATTTTCTCATGCCAGTGAAGAGAAACATTTTGTTCATTTGTAAGTATTTCAATATTATCCACTATGGTGTTTAACGTGGATAACATGGGAGCCAATGCAGGTATATTGTTATATGTGGTTTGCAAAACCCTCAGTTCGGTGAAATTTTCATATATAAAATCTTCAACTCAAGGAGGGTTTTGAGGGGGTAGGGGATCATTTAGTGGACAATTTTGAGGGGGTACTAGATCATTTTGTGGAGGGTTACAAGGAACATTATTTTGTGGCTCACTATCATCATTTGGGTCAACCATACCTATTAAGTCGTAAAACATAAATTTTATTAAAAAGACCTAAATTTCAACAATTTCTATTAGGAAAAACCTACTTTTCAACAATTTCTATTTAAAATAATTAATTTATATTAAAATTCATTTAAATCATAAAAAAAACAAAAAAAATTACCTATATTCAATACTCGTTCCTATATCAGATACTTGAGATGGAGTAGCACAAACAAACCCAAAATGCAAATGGTCAAAATTGCTCTTGAGGTTTTTTTAAAAATTCCATGTCACAAGTTTCAGGTATCCAATCTCAAATTGGATATGCAATATAGTATCGAGTATTTGATAATGGATTGGATACCCGAAAAGGCTTGGCCAAACCTTTTTTCCTTGGTATCAGGATGGGTGAAAAAAAGTCAGAGTGTATTTAGAAATGCTTTTAGATGTTTTCAAACTCCACTTTTTCCACATTTCCACTTTTTGGCACACCATGATCTTGCACATACCCAGATGATGAAATCAATGAAGAAGGAGATGATGAAGATGAAGATTCACAAAAACTCACTGAAGCTCTTCAAATTTTTTTGTGTCCTAAAAAAGAACAAAATCCTCAAAGGAAGGTTCCTAGTAAACTATTGGAAAGGATGGGTCTCAAAAAAGACAAAATTGTGGATTCAAAACAAATGGGAGAAAAGGTAGCAAGAGAAAAAGGTGAGTCTTTTAAATATAACCCTACTCATAAAAATAGAAATTCTTCATTTAATACTATATGCAAGAATTATCTATATAATAAGAATGTAGAGACATGTCATGTTCCTAATCAAAACAAAAATCAAAGGGATAGGTTTATTGAAATTGGAGAGAAAACAATACTAATAATCAAATCAATATGGTGAACAATTAGAGGGGATAAAACTATCACCATCAAGGAGTAAGGGCTCCAAGGATAATTGAGAGATATAAACAATTATATTTCAATGTGATAGTTAGATATCCAAATTCTATATGAAATTATTTGAGAACTGCTATACCTAAATCTTCCAAAGAAGAAAAACAATCTATTGAAACACATTTGATTAATTTGAAAAATATTGTGAAAGAATTTGAGGAAAATAACAAAGATGTTCTTATGAAATTATTTGTTCAATCAGTAACCAATGATGCCAATGATTCCACTAAATGGTATAGAGGTCTCCTTGATAAATCTATATCAAGTTGACAAGAATTTGTTGATTTATTTCTTGAACAATTTGGAAATTGTACTGATACTTATTTTTCCTCACATAAATTAGCCAGTATTAAGCAGAATACTAATGAATCAGTATTAGAGTTTAATAAAAGGTTTAACAACATTTTGATTATAATCCCACAATATATTAGACCCATTGACTCATTCCTAATAAAATTTTACCTAAGTGCTTTTGAAAGTAAGACTAACTATGAAATAAGGTCACATAGATCAAGAACACTACAAGAGGGTTTTAAGGTTGCAATGACAATTGAGAATGATAGAAAAGCTACTAGTAAAATTGGTAAAAGAGATTACCCAAGGTTATTTCATCCTAAAAATCCTAATCCAAGAAAAGATGAATATACGGTTGATAAAATTTTGGGTATGATCAAAGATCTTCATGTTGGATATAATAAAAATGAAGGAATGAAGTCTAGTAGGAAAGATAAGCCTTACTATAAAATAGATAGATATAGATTGCAAGCTATTCCTTATAATACATCTTGGAAAGATGGTAGACTAGTGACAAATAATGAAACCCTTGATCCTTTGAAGAAAAATAATAATTATGTTGAAAATGGCCCTTGTTGTGAACCCTACAAATTACCCCATGTGCCAAATCAATGTTTGGTGGTTAGGAGTAGATTGGAGGAAGAAAATCACACAGGGGATGATCAACAAACTATGAATACATCATCATCTAAACTATTTTGGGGAGAAGATGACTCTTTTGAGGAAGATTATATTCCTGATGTCCATACAAGGAGAATAAGACAACAACATACTCAACATTTTTTTTTTGATAATGATAAAAAACCAATGATAAGGATATCATCTGAAGAAGAAAGAAGGGCTTGTACAATTGCAATAGTTGAACAAGTGAAGAGTAATTATAAGCTAAGAAACATGACTATAAATCTAGATGTAGGAAGGAGAATTGAAATGCCTACTTTGAATAAGAGAGATAAAGAGAAAAGGTGCCCAATGATCAACAACAAAAAAACCCACAGGTAATTCATCCTACAACAGGTAAGAAATTGGTAAGTAATAATTCATTAATTTCTAATACTTTATCTCAATATAACATTTCATTACCATTTTAAGAAATTGTTAAAATTATGGAATATGGAAAATAAGTCTTAAATATCATGTCTTAAACTAATGAATAAGGGTATATCAATGTCGACGAGACTTTGATTGTTTATCTTGGGACAAATATCAATGAAAACATCCCACATGTAGACCACTTTTGCTTGAATCTTTTTATAAACAATAAACTGGTGAGGAATTGCATGGAAAATTTAGGAGCAACTATGAATATAATGCCTACTAAAGTTATGAAGGAGTTAGGATTGAAAGTAGATATCCCATACGGGAAGTTTTGTGCTATGGATAATAGATCAATTCCTATAGTAGGTGTAATAAAGAACGTTAATTTTAGGTTTCCAACTAATCTAGACATCTCCCGTGAGATACATATTACTGTGGTTGTGGTTCCTACTTATTATGACATTTTACTTTTGAGCAATGGTTAAATCTATTTGGAGGACATATCGAATTGACTTATCCTATGCAACTATTCCAATTAATGGCCAAATTATTAGGATTGATAAAGAACCCAATTATGCATATATTGTTGAAAATATCTATCCTAATAATATAATTAATTTTTTCCAAATAGACCTTGATAACTTTCAGGTAAGTGTAAGTAAACTTTTTCAAATCCTAGAAGACCAAAATGAGGCCCTTGTACAAAAAGATGACAATGAGTTATGGAAAATGTATTTTGATGGAGCATGTAGAAAGGAAGGCAGTGGAGATGGGGTGATCCTTATACCACCATTAGGTAAAATATTTAGGTATTCCTTTTTATTGAACTTTGAATGTACAAACAATATTGCTGCATATGAAGCTCTGATTCTAAGATAAAATGTAGCAAGACTCCATAAAATAAAGTTACTTTGAATATTTGTGATTTAGAATTAATAATATATCAAATCAAAGATAAATTTATAACAAAAAACTCAAGGTTCAAATGGTATAGAAATTATGTATGGGATTTATTAGAGTTTTTTTTGATGCATTTTCAATTAACTAGATTGATAGGATAGATACTATTTTAGTTGATATAATGACCAATTTAGCCATTGAGAAAGTTGACATTCCATTGTAGAAATTTATAAGCCCATATCTAAAATGCCGAAGAAAGGAGTGAAAAAGGTTTGGGATGATGAAACTTTACAAGCATTTGCACATATAAAGAAATCAATAAAAGAGGCCCCTTTTCTTAAATCCTTGAATTTTGAAAAGCCAGTTTAAATATTTTCCTTTGCATCATATCATACACTTGTTATAGTCATGCTTCAAAAGAATCAAGAAGGATATGAAAAACCTATTTCCTTCAACAAAAGCTTGCAAATTTTAGAGCTGAATTATGATATCAATGAGAAGAAAGCATATGCTTTGGTAAAAGTTGTTAAAGCTTTTAGGCTATACTTGGTAGGTGCTAATGTGGTAGCATATGTTCCTAATGCCACAGTTAATGATATTTTTAGACAAATTGAGGCTACATGGAGAAGATGAAGATAGATCAATAAAATACAAGAGTTCAATATAAATATCCAAATAACCAAATTATTTAGAGGTCAAGGATTAGCAAAACTTATGGCTGATTCAAATTTAGGTGCAACAAAAATAAATTTGAGTGGAAGAAGAATATCCTCAAGAAAGTATTGAATTGTATCCTTAGTATTTTGATGTTGTCTTCTATTTGAGGTGTATGAAATATTATTAATTTCTGAGCAAGAATAGAAACATAACTATAATAATGCAAGCATCAAAATATATCCTCATTCAAGGTGATCTTTACTAGAAAAATAGAGATGATATTTTACATTTTCTCTTAGATATGGGTCAAGAACCTATGATTCTTAAAGACATACATAAAGGGTTTTGTGGAGGACATATCTATATTAAAACCACTACTCATAAAGTTTTGCAAGTATGATATTATTGGCCCCATCTTTTTAAAGACTGTATTGCTTATGTGAGAAAATGTGAAGCATGCCAAAGATTTTAGAACTCTACGAGTTGAAGAACCATTTCAAATGTGGGGAATTGACTTCATAGATGAAATTAGTAATATATATTGAGTAGTGAACATAATTGGATTCTTTTTGCTACACATTACTTCACTAAATCAATGGAAACAATACCAACTAGATGCTCCACTCGTGTGGTTGATACTAATTTTTTGATGAGCAATGTTATGACCAGATTTGGAGTTCCTAGAAAGATTGTCATTGAAAATGGCATGTTTTTAAGATTAGAGGAATTTTCAACATTCTGTAATAAATATGATATTCAAATTTCCTACTCTTCTCCTTACCATCCTCAAGGAAGTGGCTGAGCTAAATTTGGTAATAAAAGTATACTTAAAATTATCAAGAGGATGTTGGGTAATAATAAGAAAGCTTGTGATTCTAAGCTACATCTTGTAGTATGGGTAGAAAAAATCATAAAGAAAAAAGCCATAGGGTTTTTACCATTTTATCTTGTGTATGGGAAAGAAGCTATACTTCCTAAAAATAATTTGTTACTGGTTTATAATTTCATCAAGAAAGAATAGATATAAGTTATGGATTTTATGGATAAAAGACTTAATGCACTAGTAGAATTTGATGAGAACAAAAGAATAACATTGGAGCATAACATTGAAAGACAAAAAGGATTAAATCTCTTCATGCCAAAAAATTGATGGGCATAACTTTTAATATTGGTGATTAGGTGTTGAAATGGAATGTTAAGAATCAAAACAAAGGAAAGCATGGAAAATTTGATGCTCTATGGCTAGGACCTTTCATGATATCTGAAAAGGAAGGGGAGCACTCATTCTTTCTGTAGGAAACTGATGGAAATATACAAAAAATTCCCATTGATGCCCAATAGCTTAAACCTTTTTCTTTTAAAATGGTATGCCATTTTTGTATACTATTAGAATAGGGTCAATTTTATTTGTTCTTTTTGTTTCTTGTTTCTTACTTGTTACAAAGATAACTAGATTCTCATCATATTTAGATGAATATGGGTCCCCAGAAAGAGCCACTAATGGAGCTTCAAAATTTTTTTCTTCATAAGAAAACTATTGGTGTAAATACGCATTTACTATTTACACTTACTTAAGTTTACTTAGGTTAATGCATTATTTTATTATTTTTCATTATTTTACTATTTTATTTTGTGAGACACTTAGGAGTTTGCACACCTTTTTGAGTTGTCATGTTGACAACACAAAAGTATCCAACTCTATTTTAGCACATGTTGTCTACAACACTGATTTGTGTGTTACACCCTTATAAGCTTATCCTCTCATCATCACACTTACTTTCATGCTTAGTGGAGGATAATCCATATTTGGTGGACATGTGCCTAGTTGTATGACTTATCATGTAGCTGATTCTGAGGCATTCTAGATGTATCTCAAAGGCCTTTATATATAGGCACTCCTAATGTACTCTTAGCATGGCATATTGAATAAATATATCGTTATTCTGATCATACTCTCTCTTTCTGGTCTACAATTGTGCTTGTGTTTGAGTTCTTAGTTCCTAGGTGAATTTTTCCCTTAGGAAAATCCTTACATGGTATCAGAACTATACCAAATTCTTACACAAACCATTCCTCATTTTCATGCTTTTACATAGATAGAGTTGTGGTTTAACAATTTTCTAAAGTTTTAGTTATAAAGTAAAACAAAGGTTTTGATTTCACAATTTTAGAAATAAAATAATTAATTCTCTAATTTCTCTAAGCATGAAACTTTGACATTCAGATTTCACGATTTTGATGAGCGCTAAAAGTTAGCCTACTGATTTTACAATTTCACATCAAGCATGGGTTCTCATGTTTGATTTCTCCATTTCATAGCTTGTGATTTCTTGACATACTAATTTTGCAATTTTACATGAGGAAGAATTCTTTAGAGCCATAAGTACAAAGATCAGTATATTAGGAAATATTTCTTCGATACCATGACAAGATATGCACATTAAAAAGCTATATTTTTTATTTTTCTTAAATAAAAACTGAAATAAATGTGATAATTTCTTTAAATGTCTACATGTGTGAATAGGTGGTCTAATTTAATGCATTTAATGACTATTTTTTAGGATATTATAAGGTCGATTCACCTATAATATTCTTGTAGTGCAATATTTTATGTTCTATGTTTGTGCAAGTCAAAGATTCCTCACCATGGGATTACCAACTCAAGGTTTCAATGCAAAGGAAGAACCATGACCAGTCATGCACCCTAACTTATCACCAGCCCAGGATGACTTAACCTTATTTAAGCTTTGTGATTGTAAATTTTGGTAAATGGTTGCAATTAGTTATTAGTTAGTTTCTTTTGTAAAGGTCTGAAACTTTTTGCACCCTTTCATTTTCTATAAGAAAGGGTACCAAGACTTTATATGATATAGGATATACATATAAGAAAATATATAAAAGGTATTTATCAAAATGTGCATACATAGCATAGGGTAGATATTGCAACCAATCATAATGCAATTGTATTCATGTTTTTTTAGAGTTAATAAAAATACTACATGTCTCTTCTAAATTTTAGGAATTGACCATCAATATCAATATCTACAAATTATCTTTTTGGATTTATATTGTTTTTGATAGATCAAGAAATTGGGGTAAACCCTTGATAAGAAAAAATCATATGTGGGTTTTATGTAATTGTTCATTTTTTAAAGTTAAACACAATTAACTAGGGTTTTATGACTTTGAGTTCTCTGTCCAACAATTCATTGTAGTTTTCTTGTCTCCAAGTAATTTGATATTTGGAGTAAATATAATAATTGACTCCATTCTTCCAATATAAAAGGACTAGTCTTTTGTTTCTTCTAAAAGAATGTAATGAACCCATTTTGGGGGTCATTAGTTTTACGACTTTTCCCTTACTTTTTGTCATATTTCCCCCGATAATTGAAACTGTGACTGATCCGTCTTATGAATGTTTTGAATAACAAAATCACTATTATTTCTAATATGACAAGAAATCTATGCAACACACCTTCTTACGAGGCTGTGTCTAATATAAATGTTTACAAGTCATAGATGATTTAGTGATGTATTTGGTATGTAAAAATGCTTGGACAATCACAAGATGCTGCCATGTTTATTTTCCTTTGCTTAATATGTAGTCAAAGTTGGTTCAAAATATTGGTGTTGGAGGCTGACATGGTTCTCCTTTGCTGAGATGGATTTGTAAAGTGAATGACAAATGGAGTTTCTGTATCGTGCTCTCTTGAGTCTTATTATGTTTGCATGAATAGTCTGTGCTATCTCCTATATCTTTTCCCAAGTTCTGATCATATATACCCTTGTTCTGATTAATGGCTTCCTTTTATATCTAACATTTGGCCCAAAGAGCCATAAGGAATAAATGCACCCCTTATTGATCATAAACTTGCACTTATATCAATTGCACCCTTTTGATATTTTTCCATGGATATACTTGCGAAGTTAGTCTACCATGGCTACTAAATTACATTACTTTCTTTTGTTATAAAAATAGTATTCTATAGGGTATTATTATTGTTTATTTAATTTCATCAATATAATAATTATTATAAATTCTAATTATATTTTATTTTATATTAATTATTGTACCATTAACATTATATTGATTAATTAATCAATTCATTATCTTTAGTTATCAATAGTATTTATATTCAAATATGATAATAGTTAGATATATTATCATCTTATTGATTTATAATGTAATTATAACATATTATATATTAGATTAATAATAATATTAGTAATATCATTATTCTTAATATTATTATGTAGTATATTTTCATTATTATTTATAATTAATTCTTAATTATATTATAATATTATGCCTTGAATATGTCCATTTCATAATATAATATCATTAATCATTAATTTTTATATTTTTATACTATCATAGTAATAATTATACATTAATATTATATAATAATGCTTGATGCACTACTATTAATATTTATATATTCAATAGTTATTTAATAATAGGGTACATAATTTATTAATAACATTATTGTTATTATTATGTGTACAATTGATATCCATGAATCTTGATCACCTTACTAATATTATCAATCTTTTATTTATTATATTTTAATACTATTATCACATTGTAATTATAATGTAATATCATACTGTATGATAATAACATTATTATTATTATTTTATTTATTAATAATGATTTGACCTTTAATATTACCTTATTACATTAGTAACATATTATTATATCAATAATATCTTATTATTTATTCTTTAATAATATATTATACCATTAACAATATATCAATATTTCTTTTAATATATTATAACATTAAGAAATAATATATTTATTTATTCATAATAATTTACTTGTATTACCCTATTTAGGGGACATGACAAAGAATAGTTTGTGGAAGGTGATATTTTATGTCTTACTCATCTATATACATGCCAAATCTTCACCCATAATTTATTCATATTTTAAACTCTTTCAAACCTGATTTCTCCTTGAGATAATAATTGGGAACTCAAGAGTATCAAGATAAATTCTGTGATAGTAGTTTTCAATCTATTTGAAGGATTGAGATAGAAGGTACACCTACCTAGGTCCTTAGAGCTTGAAGTGTGGAGATTGATTGTAAAGTCTCTAGTCTCCAAAGTTGTCCAATGTGTTGAGACTCCCAACATTGAGCAAGCAAGGCTTGTAGGAATTCAACCAATAATTTTGAGAACCAATAGCAACATTTTTACATTGTGTATTCTTGGAAAATCCCATCTACAAGTTAGGGTGCTACATATGGATATGCTCAAGGGTAACAGAGGGTGATTCTCCTTCCTTGGATTCAACACTAATTATGAGATTTTTCCAAAATGACTAGTTCATGAGTGTGATATGAACAATCCTAGCAAGAATTATTGACACAATGATTCTAAAGTAACAACTCTTTGCCATATCCTTGTTATAGGAATTGCATATTCATAGTAGGGTATTGCATGTGAGTATATTAGACTGCATTGAGATAACCCCTACCTTTTTGTTTGCATTTTTCTAGGATGCTATACTTTGCAAGGCTGGAAATATAAGAAGAGTAACTAAGAGGGGAGGGGTGAATTAGTTACTACAAAAATAAATCCCAGATCCCTTTTTGATGTGAGTACAAAATGCAAACAAATAACTGAATATTGTTGAAGCTCGGTAAACACACATAATGTTGTAACTCGGTAGTAATTGGATTAGCTTGGTAAAAGATTAACATATAAGCCATTAGATGTTATCTATGATTACCATTACTTTAACTTAGTTGCAAACACATTAAAAAAATAAAAACATGAACACATTTTGCACCAGGATTTAACATGCAAACCTAATTTGGAAAAAACCACCAATAGCAACTAGTTATTGATTTTCACTTTTATGAAGTGAGACCTATTAGTAGCCAACCCTATTAAAGGTTACAAAATATGCTATTAGGCACCTTGTTAAAGGATTTAATCACCCTATTAAGAGTGGCCTGTTTATAGGTTTTGAGAACAATTCAATGGAATTGTCACCTTGCTAGAAGATTTTCAAATAGTTATTAAGCCAACTCTGTTAAGAGATTTAGATTACTTCTATAATGGTTAGAGAGAAAAGATGAGATGAACTAATTTGAATTCAACAAATTTGATGATTTTAAATCTTTGTTCTAGCTTGTACTTGATGCCTTCTGATCGAATATGACTTTGTTGCACCACAAGGATGTTCTGCTTATCCTTGAAATTTTCTTTCTCTGCTAATCAGTAGATCTTCAATCACATCATCACAATTCACACATTCTCTTGCACACTTTCACTTGCACACTTTTTCTCACACTCTCACTTTGAAATCACAACTTGACCTTATACTTATATCTTTCACTTTGTCAAGTTGGCTCAAATATTACTTACATAATCACTATTCATTACCTTAGTTGGTTGGAATCAATAGATAAATAAATTAAGCTTAATAAAAAAAAAAAAGAAAATCCTTTGTTAGCTAACCCTACTCAATAGAAACTAACTCTAAAATGATTTCCTTCGTTAACCAATAGAAGTTCGGTTAACACTGCAAACTTATGAAAATCCTTTAGCAACTGAGTGAGCTCAATTAGCACTAGTTCCATCCAAATTTCCTTTGTTACTCAAGTGAGCTCGATTAACACTTTCTTTTTGCAACTTTTCCTTTGACACCCAAGTGAACTCAATAGACACTACCTTTTCAACTAGGCAAACACATGAATGCTTGGTAGACACTAAGAATTGTCTTCATTGCCTGAGTGAGCTTGACATATATTGACTAATAATGAATATGAAATTTGTGTAACATCAAAGATGATACATAATTAATCAATTGTATCCAACAATCTCCCTCTTTGGCATTGATGGAAACACAACATGTCATAGCACAATGAAATTTTAGATTTGAAAAAATGCTTATGTCAATATGAGCTCTTCCTTTCACTAAATTTTGTTTGCAATAGATATTACCAAGTTCATTTAGAACATCCTCCCTCTTTCATCTTTAGAAAACTTCTCCCTCTTTGGTTCCTGACTTTATTCTAGTTTCAAAAATTTATCACAACAAAGATATGACAGTAAACTTCTCCCTCTTTGACAACACATGACAAAGATGATAACTTTGTAAATACAAATGTACCTTAAGTATTGATTCATCTACAATACACCCTTGACATTTCTACATCAATTGATTGATTTTTAATAGGTTCTAGTTGATGCATTTGCTAAACTTCATTTTAGTGAATTTTAGATAGGGGAATGACCCCTAGCTTATCTGTTAGATACAAAAATGCATCCTTAGGTAATGGCTTGGTGAATATGTCTGCAATCTGTTCCTTTGTATTCACATATTCCAATATGACTTCTTTATCTTGTACCAACTCTCTTAAGAAGTGATACTTTATAGAAATATGCTTTGTTTTGGAATGCATTACTAGATTCTTTGATATGTTGATTGCACTAGTGTTATCACAATATATGACAATTGGATCTTTTATTTCTACCTTCATTCCTTCCAATAGTTATTTGAACCAAACAATGTTTGAACAATTGATTGTTGCTGCTACATATTTTGCCTCTACTATGGATTGAGATGTACAATTTTTCTTCTTGGTTGTCCAAGATACTAGTCTTTTACCAAGAAAGAATTCTCCACCACTAGTTCTTTTTCTGTCATCAAGACTTCTTGCCCAATCAACATTAGTAAATACTTTCAAGTCCAAATTTCCTCAAAGTTTTTACCATAAACCATAGTCTTCAGTACCTTTTAGAAACCTCATGATTCTCTTGATTTCAATCATGTGATTTTCCTTAGGATTTACTAAGAATCTTGCCACTATTCCAACTGCTAGAGCAATATCAGGCCTTGTGTGTACAATATACTACAATTTTCCATTCATTGATCTATAAGTGGTCTTATCTACTTCTTTGGAGTCATCATTTTTGGAAAGCTTATGTGTAGTAGACATAGGTGTTCCAGATGGTCTTGAGTCTTCCATTCCAAATTCCTTTAGTATCTCCTTAATACACTTGGATTGAGTGATGTAGATACCATTCTTGTTCTGCTGTATTTGCAATCTAACAAAGAATTTAATTTTCCCAAGCATGGACATCTCAAATTATTTACTCGTTTCTTCTGAGAATGCTTTGCATAAATCATCATTTCCTATAACTAGAGTAACATCAGCCAATATTTTTGCTAACACAATCTTCTTATCGAGTCCTTCTTGACATACAAACTACTATCATCATTGGTCCTTTAAAAACCAATTTGTACCAAATAATTATGGAGTCTTTCAAACCATGCTCGAGGAGCTTGCTTGAGACCATATAAAGCTTTGCATAGTTTGCAAACCATGTCTCCTTTGCTAGGATCTACAAAACCTTCTGGTTGTTCAATGTAGACTTCCTCATCAAGAATTCCATTCAAGAATGAAGATTTAGCATCCACTTGATATACTTTAAATCCTCTATGTGCTGCATATGCTAGTAAAGTTCTAACACCTTCAAGTCTTTCTATAGGAGCAAAAGTCTCACCATAGTCAATACCTTCTTCTTGAGAGTAACCTTTGGATACTAGTCTTGCTTTGTTTCTTGATACCTTTCCATCTTCATTCAACTTATTTCTAAATACCCATTTTGTACCAATTACATTTTTATCCTTGGGTCTAGGAACAAGAGTCCAATTTTTGTTCTTTTCTATCTATTCTATTTCTTCATTCATTGCCTCAATCCAACTTTCATTTTCTACAACATCTTTAACACTTCTAGGTTCATATTCAACAAGAAAACATGTACCTTTTAATTTGCTTCTTCTCATTGTTCCATTTGATTTGTATCCAATAATCTAATTAGGTGCATGATGTTTTTTGACATATCTTGCTAACACAGGCTCCTTGGTCTTTGAATGAGTTCCACCATCTTCTTCTTGGATTTTAGTTTCAAGCTCAGTTCCTTCTATTAGTGACTTGGGTCCATCAGGCTTGGTTTGAACTAGCCTAATAGGCTTTGATTGTGACTTAGGTTCTTGTAGCTTGGGTTGCACTATCTACAACTCGATAGCTATTAGAGTTTCTAGGGATTTAGGAGTTGAAGCATCTTTTCTTTTAGATAGATTAGGAAGGGTATTAGGTTCATAGTAAATGAATCTTCTATAGTCTTTAGGTTCCTTGATGCTTTCTTCTACACTCTTTTTTGCATATTCATCAATTCTAACATGTACACTTTCTATGATTTTGTGAGTAGATAAATTCAAACATATGTATGATTTACTTCTATAGGAGTGTCCTAGAAACATGCCTTTATCATCTTTTACATCAAATTTTCCTTTTCTTGATTCTTTCAATATATAACATTTACTGTCAAATACTTTCAGGTAACTTACATTAGGTTTGTAGCCATACGAAAGCTGATAAGATGTCTTGTTTGAATCTTTCTTCAACTAAACTCTATTCAAGGTATGAAAAGTAGTGTTAATAGCTTCCTTCCATTATTTGAGAGCAATGTTCTTCTCAATCATTAGGGTTCTTACACAATCCATGATAGATTTGTTTATTCTTTTTGCTATACCATTCTGTTGTGGTGTACTAGGGGCAGATACTTGTCTTTTGATTCCTCTTTCAATGTAGAAATTGTTGAATTTATTGAAGATGAATTCACCACCTCTATCCGATCTCAGACTTTTGAACTTCTTTCTAGTTTCTTTTTCTACTCTTGCTAGATAACACTTGAATTTTTGAAAGGCTTCTGATTTTTCTTTTAGATACATTATTATCATCATTCTAGAGTAGTCATCAATAAAGAGAATGAAAAACTTTTCTCCATTATAACTTTCTATTCCAATAGGTCCACATAAGTCTGTATGAACAATTTCCAATACTTCTTCTGACTGATAGTCTTTTCTCTTGAAGCTTATCTTTCCCATCTTACCAATTTGGCAATTCTTGCATAGACCCATGTCAGGATTCTTCAAACTAGGAATACCTCTTACTCTTTTATGTTTTCTTATCTTAACCAAATTATCAAAGTTCACATGACATAGTCTTTTGTGCCATAACCAACTTTCCTCTACTTGAGCAATAAAACATGAACAATCATTGAGATCAATATAAAATAGATTACATTTTGTTTTCTTGCGAGAACCAACAAAATTCACTTTCCCATCTAGTAGCTTGGCCTATCCATTCATAAATTCTACCTTAAATCCAATGTTATTCAATTGTGCTACACTTAGTAGATTATGCTTTAATCCTTCAACCCAATAGGCATTATTACATACAAGTTCTTTAGTCAATAGGATACATTATTTTCCTTTTATGTTACAAGATTCATTGTTTCCAAATCTTACACCGCCTCCATCATAATATTCAATATGCTCAAATTTTATTTTGTCACCAATCATATGATGTGAGAAACCACTTTCAATAATCCATATATCATTTTTGCTAACATGAGAGATAAATTCCATCTTATCTCCTTCATCATCAGATTCATCTTTCACTGCTATATATACATTTCATCTTCACTATTATCAAAATCTTTAGCAATGAAACAAGATTTCTTACCTTTGTCCTTGAAGCTCTTGTAGTGCTTGGAGTCCTTCTTGCCTTTATGCTTATTGCTTTTCTTCTCATTTTTGGTTTATTTTTTTGAACACCTAACAATGATGTGATCAATTTCTTTACAAGAAAAATAGATCAGAGGAACTTTATCCTTGCACTTTCCTCTTCCTTTGGAATATTTCCTTACAAGCATGTCTTCAACAACTTTAAAATCTTTGTTTGAACTTTCTTCTGATGATCGATCTTCTTCACTTCCTGACTGACTAGATTTTGACTTTTTACCCTTTTTCTTTGAGTGAGAGTTTAGCTTTAAATAAAGATTCAATATTCTTCGAAGCAGGAACATAGTTATCAAAATTGCCTAACTCAAAAGCTATTAATCTTCCAACTAGAGCATCCAACCCTATCTTATTATTTGGATCACATCTCATTTCTTGAATAGGAAATACTCTAATTGCATAAATAGGAAGCAGAGGTCTGAGAACTTACAATAGTTTCCTTCTTGATGTCTCCTCCAAATGCTTTGATTGCACTTACATTAGCCTTGATTCTTTCCACATATTTTTCAACGTTTTTATATTCTCTCATTCTCATTTGATTAAATTGTCTTCTAAGGTTAACTGCTTTGGCTCTTATTACATTGTCATCTCCTCCATAGATATCTTTAAATTTGTTCCACATTTCAAAAGAAAATTTTCAATCTTTTACCCCATCAAATTTAGCATAACTGAGAACAAATGCAATATCAATCATCATGATATTATGATTCTTCTTTTTAGCAATGTCTTCAACTAATAATGTTCCAGCGGGAGTCTTATATTCAACATCAAGATACTTGCAACTTGAATCACTAATGGTGGCTAGATGTAATCTCATAAGTCCTTGCCATGCTATGAAATTATCTCTATTCAGCTTGGGAATCTCTCTTTTGTAAGACATCCTGATCTTTAGCTTAGGTCCTTGAAAGCTTCTCTACAAGCACCAAAAGCTCTAATACCAATTGTTGGAAATATAAGAGGAGTAACTAAGAGGGGAGGGGTGAATTAGTTACTACAAAAATAAATCCCAGATCCCTTTTTGATGCTAGTACAAAATGAAAACAAATAATTGAATGATGTTGAAGCTCAGTAAACACATAGAATGATGTAACTTGGTAGTAACTAGATTATCTTGGTAAAAGATTAACATATAAACCATTAGATGTTATCTGTGATTACCATTACTTTAACTTAGTTGCAAAAACATAAAGAAAATAGCATGAACACATTTTGCACTAGGATTTAACATGGAAACCCAATTTGAAAAAAACCACCAATAGCAACTAGTTACTAATTTTCACTCTTCTGAAGTGAGCCCTATTAGGAGTGAACCTTGTTAAAGGTTACAAAACACACTATTTGGTGTGACCTTGTTAAAGGATTTAATCATCCTATTAGGAGTGGCCTGGTTAGAGGTCTTGAAAATAATTCAATGGAATTGTCACCTTGTTAGAGGATTTGCAAATAATTGTTAAGACAACTCTGTTAAGAGATTTAGATCATTGCTACAATGGTTAGAGAATAACAATGAGATGATCTGATTTGACTACAACCAATTTTTTGATTTTAGATCTCTATTCTAGCTTGTACTTGATCGCTCCTGATCAAATATGACTTTGCTGCACCACAAGGATATTCTTCTTATCCTTCAAATTCTCTTTCTCTGCTCATTAATAGATCTTCAATCACATCATCACAATTCATACAATCTCTTGCACACTTTCACTTGCACACTTTTTCTCACACTCTCACTTTGAAATCACAACTTGACCTTATACTTATATCTTTTACTTTGTTAAGTTGGCTCAAATACAACTTACAATAATCACTATTCATTACCTTAATTACCTGGAATCAATAGATAAATCTTGATTAAGCTTAATACAACAAAGTAAGAAAATCCTTTGTTAGCTAACCCTTCTTGGTAGAAACTAACTCTAAACAATTTCCTTCATTAACCAACAGAAGCTAGGTTAACATTGCAAACTTATGAAAATCCTTTAGCGATTGAGTGAGCTCGATTTGCACTGGTTCCATCCAACTTTCCTTCATTACTTGAGTGAGCTCAACTAACACTCATTTTCTGAAACTTTTCCTTTGATACTTGAGTGAACTTAGTAGACACTACCTTCTAAACTAGGAAAACACAAGAATTCTCGGTAGACATTGAGAACTATCTTCACTACCTGCGTGAGCTTGACATATACTGATTGATAATGATTATGAAATTTGTGTAATAGAAAAGACAACACAAAATTAATTAGTTGTATAGAACAGTAGGTAATATCCCAAATTGAGCAGAACCATTTAATTGATATCCACTATAGTGTGGCTATCAATATAATAAATCTCAAAGTTTGAAGTGGGTAGAGAGGTATTCCATGAAATGGTTTTTGGATTTATAAAAACATCCTTGACACCAACAATCAAGCATTTTGCATATTTCTTCAATTCTACTATTATGACTGGTTTCCTCCAATGAATAAATTCCTAGTACAATTTCTCTAAGGTAAGACCTTCTATCATGACCCACCTTGTGCAACTTCTATTTGGTAGGAGGTTGTCGACACTTCTTCACTCAGTTGATTAGGGTGGTTGACCTCGATTGGAGAATTTTATTTTTAAATCAATTTGTGTAAGCTAGACATTAAGTCATTATGTGTTTGACTTAAAACTATAATTGATATATTTTTGGTTGATATGTGTGTTCCAACTATATAACTTGTGGTTTTGGTTTCTTTATTTTTATATGATTAAGAATTTGTTTAATTTTGAGTGTTACTTGATTATGTATGACTCGACTTAGTCAAATACATTATGGACATTGTTTAAAACTTTTGTTGTTAATATTTTAGATGAGTAATTTCATTTAAATTATCATTATGCTAGTCATAATTGTAGGATTTGAGAAAATATGCAAATGAAATCCATGAAGCCCACAAATACCTTCATGTAAAAAACCTATCATGGAGAAGAAAAAGACAAGAAGAGGCAAGGGTTTGATCTAGAAAACATGCAAATATTATATTCAGATAAAGAAGAGATAATAATTACAAAGAGATCAATCCTTATAAAAGGATATCAAAACCCAAAAAGGGTAACCTAAAAGTGAAAGCTATTTAATGATTACAAAATAATTATTAAATAGAGAAAGCTAAAAAATGCATAAAGAAAAATCTTAAGAAGGGAGAAAAGGAAATTTAGTTTTATAGATTAAATTATCCTTTTTCTCTAACACCCCACCTTAAGATGAGAAACAATGTAGTTATAAACAATGCAGAAAAAACAAGGAAAGTGCAATGCAATGCTAAAAGGAAACTTGGGTTCCGACAACAAGGCTTGATGAGGTACCCAATCATAAAAAAATCTCTATGGAATGAGGAAATAGAGAAAATCTAGTGGGAAAAAATCTACTCCAAAAAGAGATAGTTAAAAAGCTAGTGAAGGACTAGAGAAGCCTCCAATTAGAGGAATGTTCCAAAAAATAGGAACAACGAGTGATCATGAAGAAAATCACTAAAGCATGGAGAAGCTAAAAACTCTATCAAAAGGAAGCTACTGATCTATAGGATCTCTTTTGAAATAGAACCTAACCAGGTAGATAAGACAATAATTTGCATCCAATTAGGAGGCAAACAAAGGCAAACAACTGAACTCAAAAATACAGATGGCATAAAACACCAAAGCCTGAAGAGCTGATCAATTGAACCAAGAAAGGATGCAACTAAAGTAGAAAAAAGAAGAAGAGTGTCTATATGGTAGATGATCCATCTCATTTTGTTGGTGTAAATAGGTATTTACTATTTACACTTTACTTAAGTTTACTTAGGTTAGTGCATTATTTTATTATTTTACATTATTTTATTATTTCTCTTTATGAGACACTTAGGAGTTTGTGCATCTTCTACAGTTGTCATGTAGACAACATAGAAGTACGCAACTCTAATTATGCACATGGTGTCTACACCATAGGAGTTTGCATCATTCACTGAGTTGTCATGTGGACAACACAATTTTTCGCACTCCTAATTTTGCACATGTTGTCTACAACGCTAATGTGCATGTTTCACTTTTGTAGGCTTATCCTCACATCATTGCACTTACTTTTGTGCATAATGGAGGATAACCCATATCTAGTGGACATGTGCCTAGTTGTTGGACTTATCATGATGTTGATTTCAAGGCATTCTAGATGCATCTCATTCCTTTATATTGAGGCACTCCTAGTGTACTTGTACATAGAATTGAATACTATACAATTATTCTAATCATACTCTGGTCTAATTTGTGCTTGTGTTTTGAGTTCCTTGGTCTTGGGTAAATTCTGCCCTAAGGCAGATTCTTACATGGTATGAGAGTTGAGGGAGATACTCATTACATAGCCATTGGAGACCTTGTTGCTTCATCTCTTTAAGGGACCTGATTCAAATCCGAAGCATCAGCTACAATTGGGAGTGTCTAGAGCCGAAGCGGACCTCGCCATTGCATCCAAAGTGATGATTTGGTGAAGATTGACTATAAATTTTCCTATTTAAGGCCATAGTCAATTGGGAGGCAAATTTTTTTTGCAAATCAGAACCCGAAGGCCCGATCTGCAAATCTAAGTTTTTGAGGGCGTGCCACAGTTTATTGGCATTCACACATCCTGCACAGTGACCACACTTTTCGATGGCCAACTCCAAACCCAGCAGAGCTCTTTGTTTATTGTCCCTAGCACTTTGCTTTTATAAAACACACAAACCCACAACATAGGAAATGTGGGACTAAAAGTCCTCACGACATGACAAAAACAAATTTCGACAATGCAAATTTGTAGATTTTGACATGAACATGTCAGTGGTAAACAGTCAACCTCTAACCCTTCCACATGGCTAGATTGCCATGTATTCAACTGACACGATAGTTGACTCAGCACACTCTGTGATTTACATGCAGACAAATAAAGTGTGGACACGTGTGCTCACTCAACTTAACCTACCAACAAGGACGCACACTCAGCACTAATGTAAGCATCCAACTATCAGCCATGTCACATTTCGTATCTATACAGTCAGTAGTCCACGCTTGCACAATTTGTACAATTTGTAAAAGGACACATCATCGTCCGTATTGGGTGATGTCATCATAGACTTGACTAGATGCTGATGTCAGCAATCTAGTAGCCTGAAATTGATAGCCATTTGACTGTCATTCTAGGCATTTTTGAACCGCTGTGATGGCTATTTGGATGTCAAATTTAACACAGTGTTTTCCTTTATAGACCCCTCTTCAGATGCATTTTTGATTTGGCAGCCCAACTTCAAACAGCCATAACTTGGTCATATTGACTCCAAATTAGGTGTGATTTTTTTTGATTTTGGGTAAAATTTCTTGAATTTTTTAGTGGTGTAGCTAGTTTTTGGTTTTGGTGCTCGGATTGGTCAGAATAAGATTTTTTTGGTGACTATACCTATCTAATCCTACTTTTTGCAACTTCAAAGGCATCATACAAGCTCATCTGGATTCCTTTTCAGGTTCCATTTTTTTTGAAAGTGTATATATTTTTTTGTCTAGTTTTTAGATCTACAATCAAATTGTAGTCTTATTTGGACAAAAGTATCACTTTCAGAGATAGGTCTTGTTTTGCATTGTAATGCTTCACAATTGATGTAATTTTGAGCTACATTGTAATAGTCTAGATTTGTTCTCTATGTAGAGGTTGTAATAAAAAAAATCAAAAAGTCCACTTTGTCCATTTTGGCAAGTGGCCCATTATAAACGCACTATTTATAAAGTGCCAAAATCATTTATTTGGGGGGGATTTTTTGATTGAGTCAAAAGTGAGGGGGGTGTGTACTATGTACTATGTCTCCTTTATCTTGTGTTCTTGCATTATTGGTTCTTTTTCAAAGTTAACTCCACATAATTATTCTACTTGGAAAGAAAACATTAAAGAGCCATTGGTAGAAAAAGGTTTATGGCATTATGTCACTGGTGCAGCCAAGAAACCTCCTACTAATGTTGATGAAGCTCATAAAGAAGATTGGGAATCCAAACAAGAGATGGCCTTAGGAACCTTGTTGAAAAATATCTTTGATCATGTCAAATTTCACATTAGGAAGCTTACAGATCCAATTGATGTTTGGGATAAACTAGAAGCTTTGTATGGGACAGTAGATGAAGACATGGCTTACACAATAGAGGATAAACTTCTCAAGTTGGATCCTAGTAATTTTGACACAATTAAAGACTATCTTACCCAAGTAGAGATGTATAGAACATAGCTGAAGGATTATGGTGAACCCATTAAGGATGGAAAGATGATCAAACACATCATGACTCATCTTTCACCTGAATATGCTCCTTTTGTTTCTGGGTTTAATACACACAAATTAACAATGGGTAGTGCCTATGTTAAGCCTTCATTCGAGAAATTCTCAAAAATGTTGATCCTTGAACATGACAATCTAGTGGGTATGGGAATTCTGAAGTCTTCCAAAACCAAAGCCTTGGTAGAAAATGAAGGTAATTCAAGTAGCAAAAACTCAAACAAGAAGCAGAAGCAATGGAAGGCCAAGCCACAAGACGACACACAATAGTCCTCCTCAAAACAACAATCATCCTCCAGTCAATCTTCTTCTACTCAACATTCTTCTTCACAAAAAGGAAAGTCTTCTTCCAATAACAATCAAAAGGGGAACAATTCCAACAAGAAGGAGAAGAAAACATGTTCCTATTGTAAGAGGAATGGACATGAAGAACATAAGTGCAAAGATAAGCAGATTGATGAATTGGTTAACATTAAGAGGAAGCACAAAATTGATGTTCCAAATACATACAAAGACAAGGGTTCTTCATCCACTTCAAAGGGCAAGGGCCAAGCTTTAGTTGCAAGTACTAGCAATCCGGAGGAATGGATTCTAGATTCAAGAGCATCTCATCACATGGGTGTTTCAAGGGAGCAATTTTCCTCTTTAAAAAATTCAAATGTACCTTAAATATATGTGGGAAATGATACTCAAATTAAAGTAGAAGGTAAAGGGAATGTTGAGTTAGAGAATGACATCTACAAGGATGTACTTCATGTTCCTAGCCTAAGCACTAACCTTCTCTCCATCTATCAAATCGCTCACTATGGATGTGGCAACAAAGTAGAGCTCCTCCTCGACACAATAGTGGTGAAAAATCTAAAAGATGATTCAATGGTGGAAATTGGAAAGGAAAACCATGAGACTAGACTTTATTCTTTCTCACATTTTGTGCCTAAGTCCATGTCTCTTGCCTTGTTGACTCATTCAAACACTCAAAGTAAACTATGACATGAAATATTTGGACACCTTAATTATCGCTACTTTCAGCAGTTAAGCAGCAAGGAAATGGTCATTGGTCTACCTCAAGTCAAGTTTTCAGAGGGAGTATGTCCAGGTTGTGAAGCAGGTAAACATCCTGAAGAGAAATATGACAAAGGGAAGTCTTGGAAGGCAACTGCTATTCTAGAATTGGTACATAGTGATGTAGTTGGCCCCTTTCCAGTACCTTCTTTTGGTAAGGTCCGCTATGTTCTCACATTTATTGATGATTTTTCAAGGTACACTTGGGTCTTTTTCCTTGGTCATAAGAGTGAAGTCTTTGATAACTTTATCACATTCAAAGCTCAAGTTGAGAAGAAATCTGGGAAAGCCATAAAGATCCTAAGGACAGATAATGGCAGAGAATATGTCAACTCTAGACTTATAGACTATTACACACATGAGGGGATAGATCTTCAACATTTAGTTGCATACACACCATAGCAGAATGGTGTAGTTGAAAGAAAGAATAGAACCCTTAAGGAAATGACTACTTGCATGCTTCAATACAAGCCTCTTGATCAAGTGTTTTGGGCTAAAGCCCTGTGCTATGCCAACTACATTCAAAATAGAAGTCCGCATAAGGCCTTAGATGGAATAATACCTTTTGAGACATGGTGTGGTAGGAAACCAAGTGTTAAGCACTTCAAAGTTTTTGGTTCTCCAGCATGGGCAAGGATACCTCCACAAAAGTTTAAGGCATTAGAACCACAAAGAAAACTATGCATATTTGTTGGATATCCTGATCATCTCAAGGCATATAAAATGATGGATCTAGAGACTCAAAAAATATTCTATGAGAGGAGTGTTCACTTTGAAGAGACATGTCCAAGTTTGGCTTCTTCAACTCCTCGTTCTTCCTCCTATGTGGATAGTGATCATAGTGATGAAAGTGACTCAGAAAATGAAATTCCTCCAACTTTGACTATTAGGACACCACCTTCGTAGGGTCAACAAATAGTTGAGGACCTTCCTTCATCTTCTTCCACTAAACCTTGTTGGGCATAGTAGACCCTTGATACAACAGGGTCATTAGTGGGAAATCCTTCAGACACTCAAAAGACTAGGTCACAACACAAGTCATTTCCACATGCATACATAGCCATTGCTTTAGATCCACAATCAAGGAAGCATTAGGGATTCCAGAATGGGATACAACTATGGAGGAAGAATACAATCTATTGGTGAAAAATAACACATGAGACTTAGTTCCCCTTCCTAAGGGAAGAAAAGTGGTTCGATGCAAGTGGATCTATCGAACCAAATTTGTAGTGGATGGAAGTATTGATAAACATAAGGCTAGACTAGTTGCCAAAGGTTTCTGGCAAGTTCCAAGTATTGACTATATAGAGACTTTTGCACTAGTTGCCAAGATGAACTCCATTCACCTGACACTAGCAATTGCTATAGCTCAAGGATGGGTTGTACACCAGATGGATGTTAAGCGTGCATTTTTGAATGGTGACCTTTATGAGGAAATTTATATGGAGCAACCACAAGGGTTCGTACAGGATTCTACTATGGTTTGTAGATTAAAGAAATCTATTTATGGTTTAAAGTAGGCTCCTTGGGATTGGTATGCCAAAATGGATTCATTTCTCCTCTCACCAGGTTTCACAAGATGTCAATCTAACTCGAATATTTACATTCTTTAGTAAGATGACTCTCATTTGATCTTAGTGCTTTATGTCAATGACTTGATCATTATAGGGAGCACTGCATCCATCATAGCTATTGTCAAGACCTCTCTTCAGGATAGATTTTCCATGACCAACTTGGGTTTGTTACATTACTTCCTTGGCATTGAGATCATACAGTCTTCAGCAGGGATTTCACTTGCATAGCCCAAGTATGCTCTTGACTTTCTTTCTCGATTTCACATGAGTGACTGCAAGCTTTCTCCTACTCCCTTCCTATCAAGTGTCAAGCTAGAGACTGAGTGCACCACTCCACTTGTTGATGCGACATTATACAGACAGTTAGTTGGGAGCCTTATCTACTTGACACACACATACCCTGATATTACCTTTGCAGTTGGTATGGTTTCACGCTTTATACAAGAACATCATGAGCTTCATTGGAAGGCTACCAAATGTATTTTGCACTATATCAAAGGTACAGATACACATGGGATTCATTATGCAGCAAGTACAAGGCTTCAGTTGATTGGATACACAGATTCAGACTATGTAGGAGACTTAGATTCTTGGAAGTCTACTTCAGGGTACACATTTCACCTTGGTTCCGGCCCTATTTGTTGGAAAATTAAGAAGTAGAACAATGTTTCTCTTTCTTCCATAGAGGCTAAGTATCGCAGAGCTGTCAATGAAGCTACAAAGGCTCTTTGGTTATAGCATATCCTGGAGAAGTTTGGATTCGATCTACCTAAGCTGACAATTCTTCATTATGATAACCAAAGTGCCATTGAAATCTCTAAGAATCCAGTTCAACATCAATGAACAAAGCACATTGAGGTTCATATGCACTATATTAGAGAGCTTATACATGAGTAGATCATTGCACTTCAGTACTGTCCTACAATAGAGTAGGTTGTTGATATTTTCACCAAAACCTTCACCGAGGTCAAGTATACTCATTTGTGAGATCTCTTGGGGGTGCAGGATGTTGCAGATAGGGGAGTCCCTTGACTTCTCTCTTCTTCTTTTGGGAGGGATTTTTTTCTCTTATGAGGTCTTCTTCTCTCTCTCTCTCTCTCTCTCTCTCTCTCTCTCTCTCTCTCTCTCTCTCTCTCTCTCTCTCTCTCTCTCTCTCTTCTCTATTGTACTTATCTCTCTTTTTGGAGGAGGGTTTTTACCATGAGGTTTTCCCTCTTTCTCTGCTTTATGAGAGGTTACATTGCATCATTTTAGCATTGCTTTTGTATATGGGTACCTAACATGGCCTAGTAGCCAAAACCCATTATGCATTAGTGAGCTTAAGTGCACTCCCCTAAGTTGCACTTAAGGGGGGGTGTTGGTGTAAATAGGTATTTACTATCTACATTTTACGTAAGTTTACTTAGGTTAGTGCATTATTTTATTATTTTACATTATTATATTATTTTTCTTTATGAGATACTTAGGAGTTTGTGCATCTTCTATAGTTGTCATGTAGACAACATAGAAGTATGTAACTCTAATTATGCACATGGTGTCTACACCATAGGAGTTTGCATCATTCACTAAGTTGTCATGTAGACAACATAGTTTTTCGCACTCCTAATTTTGCACATGTTGTCTACAACACTGATGTGCATGTTTCACCTTTGTAGGCTTATCCTCACATCATTGCACTTACTTTCGTGCATAATGGAGGATAACCCATATCTGGTGGACATGTGCCTAGTTGTTGGACTTATCATGATGTTGATTTCAAGACATTATAGATGCATCTCAGAGGCCTTTATATTGAGTCACTCCTAGTGTACTTGTACATAGAATTGAATACTATACAGTTATTCTGATCATACTCTGGTCTAATTTGTGCTTGTGTTTTGAGTTCCTTGGTCTTGGGTAAATTCTGCCCTAAGGCAGATTCTTACACATTGAAATGCATAGGTATCCAACTACTATAATCATCTAGTACATAGGATCAAATACTAAATACATAGCTCACTCCAACGAACCAAGGAAGTATTAGAAACAAAAAAAGAATCCCCCCCCTAATGCAAACAAGGGTGAGGTGATAGGAAGCTAAGAGAGTGGGCAAAAAAATCTCCTGCAAAATAGAAAGAACCAAGAACATTGAGAGTGAGGAAGAGGTACAGACACCTATAAAGGCTTGTGTCATTGACACATCATCAGCTAATGTCATGGAAGGGACACTCACTTGATAAGGAAGAGGGCACTAAATGGAAAACAACTATCCCCCCATGGCACTTTATAATGGAGTGCGAGTGCAATAAGTCACAATGATGAAAAAGATCTCGAAAAGAAAGAAGTGACACTTTATCTCAGTGTGTTTGCATAAAAATACTTACAAATGATATCAACAATGATTAGAAAGGGAAAAGAGCTGATACAACATATAATATAGCCCAAAAGAAGAGATGTCATGCAAGAAAAAAGATCCCTAGACCTGAAACACCTAAGATATCCACCATAGTGCAATGAAAAAAAATGATAGAAAGAGTATGGTGTAGAATCCAGAAGAAATTACAACATTTTTGAAAAGTAGCTAGAACTAGCTTTCCAAAAATATAATGTTTTTGAAAAATGGAGATGAGATGCTCAAGATATGCCCTCTAGAGTGAAAAAATAAACATCCGACTTTGACTACCAAAGTAGGCAACCAAACTGCATCAAAACCAAAAACCTCCTACACAAATGTCTCCATCTCAGAACCAGCTTTCTGTAACTTTTTTGGATTGAAGAAATACATTCATATGCTCAAGTTATGGAGAAAAAATTGACAGGGCCCTTGGAAATGCATAAGACATTATTTAAAAAAAATAGTAATAAAAAAATTTAAAACAACAACCCCTACACCGTCAACGGAGTGGTAGCTGGGCAATGGGAGGCAGGTTGTGGCAGTGGAAGGGAGGTGGTCCACTATGGTGGAACCACCACAAAATTGCTAGCGGAGCCACCACGAAACCGCTGGTGCAGCTGCTAACCAGACCACTAGTAGTGACCACTGTGATAACCGCACTGGAGCTGCTAGCATTTAGCTAACTAAAACAGCCTAAAACCACAAATTTTTTTTTTTTTTTTGCAATTTTTTGCCAAATTTCCACCTCGAAGTGTGTGTAGAGGCTATACAACCTTGACAAGAAATTTGTTTGCCTCTCATATCAACATTGTCCAAAATGGATGTACTTTTTATGAGTAGATCTAGTAGAAAATGCTTAATTTTAGAATTTATTTTAATTATCTCTTTCAAATTTCAAATTCTATTCTTTTGGAGGAAACAATAATGTCAGCTTTGTTTTTTCTAAGTGAATTTCTATTTTCTTGTGCTGAACTTATGTTTTTCTTTGAAACCATTATATGAAATTCTTTTCATATAAGAGATATTTTACTTTGAAAAGCTTTTATCAATTAGAAGGAATTTGTGTTCAAATTTTCTTCATTTCATTTTTTAAAATATATTTTACAGTTATTAAATCTGCAGATCAAAGTTTAAATTTAACTTTGATATGTTTTCATTGTAAGATTTTGCATATGTTTTTTTAAATTAAAAAAACTAAAAATAACTTATATTAACTAGATGTTAGTCATATCAAATTGTAATAGACTACCAAAATGAAAGATTGCCTAAGTTTTTTGGAGATTTGGTATCGGTTGAAAGAGTTTTTGACAGGTATAGGTTGAAAGAGTATTTGATGTTTGAAAACAAAACTCTCAGAGATGCATGTAGCTTGTCCATATCCACAACTTTTCATTTTCCTTCTAGAAATTATCTCCTACTTATCAATAAGATTTATTTGTTCAGAATAACATGAGAGTAATTCGAATGAGATAACAATAATGTGACTCATAGATTTGAAATCTGATTTTTTCATTTACTGTGTAAGAGAAGACTGTTAGTTTTCAGATACAAAGTGAACAATAAGCATTTCAAGAATCACTGTATGATGTCCAATTTTCACTTAGCTTTAATTTGATATAATTTAATACAAGGAAAACTTGATGAGAATGAACAAACTATCTTATAAAGAAAATAAAAAGGCGATAAAAGCATCAAATACTCATTAAGTCTATATAGTATAGAAAAAGTGATAGAAATTATTTGTTTGATGCCTATTTAACTAAATGATGTTTTAACAATTTGAGTTTAGAAAACTAAATTTTCTTAAATTAAAATTATTATCATTCTTGTGTTTTTTTTTTGAGCAAGTGGTTAGTAATTGTTTGATTGGAAATATATGGAAATATTTAAGGAGTTTTGAGTTTTATTTTCTTTTTGGAATTGTATTTTTCTTAAGGACATATATGTTTATGGACAAAAATTCTTTTTTATACTTTTTTTGAAATGAAGAAAAGAGGAATGGGTGCTGAATGTGGGATCAAAGAGGAGGGTAATTTTGGAAAAACTTGTGTTTTTGTTCCTTATATATTACCTACTAGTCTTTTACACTAAACTGGTTCATGATGCTTGGCCATGCTCAATAAAAAAATTATGCATATGATTGATATGCATTGGTTATTTTTACACTATTTTCCTTCTTTCACATCCTTGTGTATGTTTCTACTAGACATATGTGTAGGTAGATTAGGCACATGGCTACACTATATCCTTTTGATCCAATTGCCCCGAGATGCTAGCCTTCTCATGTTAGGG
This sequence comes from Cupressus sempervirens, assembly GCA_028749045.1. NCBI lineage: Eukaryota > Viridiplantae > Streptophyta > Pinopsida > Cupressales > Cupressaceae > Cupressus > Cupressus sempervirens. The sequence continues at coordinate 51,290,316 of CM053791.1, forward strand.
TCGAGTAGTTCTTCCTAACTAGAGAACCTCAGGGAGCTAACCACTCCATGGTTGGGCAGTAAAAGTGCATGGACTACTCTTCCATCTCATGATAGTGGATTGATAATGTTTTGATGGCTTGGAGATAGGACTATATGTAGATGGAAACTAAGGTTTGATGGCATGTTATTTTATATGTTTAATGTTATCATACAATTTATACCATATGATGTACTGATGCTATGCTTATGTTCAACATGTAGGTCAACATAGTTTGTCATATAAGATCAATGTCTTATATGTATATTTTAGTATGTTATGCTTTTGCAGTTCCAACATGTGGTTGGCTTGTATTAGAAACAAACGACATTAGTTATATCCAAAATTATGATATATATGATGACATGTTTCATCTTTATCACTCATTTGAATGTTTCTATAATTAATTTTACAACTTTAATGAAGTGGGAATAAGTGCTTATGCAAACGTAGTTGACATTTGACTTTTCAATTTTAGTTTTCCACATTTTTTAGTTATTTTGTGTATGTGGTAATGTTTGAGAATTTGGTTCTTACACCTTCATATTTGACAAAAACCATGGTCGGTGAGTCCTTACCAACATTCTCATTGGCAAGAAACATTCCCTTGGTTGCACTCACAGGAGTTTCCAATGGCTTTGCATTGTTTGAATTTGCTAGAAAATACATGGGTGTTCTCTACCAATTACTAAAAACCCCAGAGCAATCTTCTCTTTCTAGTAGAAAGGCCCCCTCTATAATCATATTTCCATACACATTGATCTTCTTGTTCTAACTTAGGATGAATCTTTACTTTCTAGACTTTGTTGGCTCAGGGCTACTACTTTCCACTAACAAGTACAACTTCCAAACTGCTATAGCCTCTGAAATTGGGATGTATGTGGTAGATTTGTCATGGAGAGATTGATACCTATGAGAATGGGGTGACAATGAATTTGATGTATGGCCAATGGCATAAGTTTCCTACACTTCCTCTATTGGCTTGGACTTTGCAAAAGGATGAGACATCTTGGGTAAAGAAACTGACATCATATTTCTCAACTATACTTGCCCCTTCTTGTTTCCTCCTAACCAATTTGGTAGCATCATCTTCTCTCTATCGATTATAATTCTGGTCATGGTTTCCATCTTCAAGTTGTGATGCAATGGCCCAAAGTTCTTGAGATATTATCTCCCTTCAGCTGGGGTCTTGGATAGTCTCTTTGACTAGAGAGATTAAGCTTGAGGTTTCTTGTCTGCTAGATTTCATATTCATTTTTCGGCAATGTTTCCAACCATTAGATGTATCCTCCTTGAGAAACCATAGATGGAATCTTTCTCTATCCTTCCATCATAGGATTCCCTCCCTTCATGACAGCTACAAGGAGAGAATGATCTCTATTAATCTCAAACATGGGAGTGTTTTTCAAATTATGCACATCTAGAGATGCCAAATCATTACTTATTGTAGATGGTAGTTTTGTGTCATGGATTTCATAGAGAGATCCTCTACTATCAAATATATTTTCTATAGATACCCATGGCCAATTTTCTAACACATAATGTTGAACATCCTACATAATATTTGTATGTACCTTTAGGGAATTCTGTTCCCCTTCCTATGTACTTTCACCTTCTTCTAGAGAGAACTACTTGTTTCCACGTGTATCTTCTTCTACAACAAATTTTCCCCATGCCCCTTTATCTTTATACTTCTCATGATCTGCCATTTCATCTTCTTCCATATTATTTTATCTTCTTCCACAAAGGACTTCTCATATGTCCTTTCATCTTCTTCTATGAAGGGGCTCTTTTCTCCGCCTTTATCTGCCTCTATAATAAACTTTTTGTTTTCTCCTTTCTCATCTTCTAATAGAAATTTCCAATGTTCTTCAAAGTATTATAGTTATAGAATCCTATAAAATTTGGATGCAAAATTATTTGTGCCTTTGAGGTCTGAACCAGAGATAAGAGAAGCCATTTTATAATATGCCAACACTATGAATTTTACAAACTTGTCAATCTTATTTTCTCTTGTTCACTTCCATAATTCTTCCATGATAACTTTCTTATTTTGCGCATCACCATTACTCATGCACTCAAGAATTGCATTAAGCTCAGATTTAAGAGCTTTAAAATCTTCTTTTTCTTCTTCTACTTCCATCTTATCTTCCCAACCATCCCACTAGTGCACATGGTGGATTCTTTCACTCTTAGTAGGCATAACCTCAACCTCTACCAAACCCAAATTTCCAAGAAATTTGTTGATGATAAGATCAACTTCACTGTCTTCCATCTCTGCTCTAGACTCACCTTGGCTCTAGTACAAATTGTAAATATTAAATGAGCAAAGAAATTAATGAAAATGAAAATTCTAAAGTTAAAACAAAAGAACGCAATGTTTATTGAGTTCAAAAAATCTTTCCTACGTTCGGACTCTAGCACGGAATGCTTTATTAATCAATAATCAATTGATATGATTAAGTACATGATAGTATATGTTTATTTATATATTTACATATAGTCTTCAAGTGAATAGCCATAGAAGTTAAATAGTTAGTGAGATTGTTAGGCTTTATATGCTAATAGGCTTCTGGTCTAGAAAAATGTGACATAGCTCTTTAAATTCTAGATTTGGAACATTCATTGTTGGTATGTGTGTTTTAAATGTGCATACAATCTCTTCTAGGTAACTTGTAGTCCTAGAAAATACATTCTAATTATTAGCAATTAGCTTTATCCCAAAACCTTTGGGATCATTGTACACAAATATGTTGCTATACAAGATCACATAATTTAAATTCTAAGATGTTTCTTATGTGTTCTTATGGTGTTATCTTTAGTTATATTAAATGATAAAAAAATGCAAATATTGTTGATTAATGGGATGATAGAGAAACAAGTAGGTGTTGAGTTTAGAAATGTTAGAAATTTAATGCATTTGGTTGGTTGCCCTTGGAGCCAAATTCCCACCTACCTGCCTGACAACATTCAAATTGGTAGGAAAATTTGAATTTGAAATGAGAGGGAAAACATTTTTTTCAAGAGACAAAAGGAATGAATTTGACTCATTTGATTAGTAGAAGAGTTAGATCAGTTGCAGAGTAGAGAGAGAAGAGAAGTACAAAGAAAAAGAAGTAGATCAATAGATCAGAGTAGAGGAAGAAAGTACAGATAGTTCAAAAGACAAAAGGAAGTTTTACCATGTGTTGACTCCTTTTGTTATTCTCTAAGTTCATATTGTTTTGCCTTGTGAATTAGTGATTGGTCCAGCCATTAGTGCTATAAGTTTGAAGTTTAAAGTTTTATCAGTTTAAATTTTTTAGTGTTTTCTAGTTGAAGCCAAATGCTCCTAGAATTTGTAAAATTTTTATCTTGGTTGAATAGAAAACATGCAAGCAAGAAAGTAGGCATACTTGGATTGTTGTTGTCTCCCTTCTATTTGACATTACATGGTTTGCATTTAGGATATTCATACTTACAAGTTTTGAAGTTATTCCCCTTGTTATTTAATGGTAGAAATGTCTAGACTATAAGTATATTAAATAGCTCACTTGGCTTACTCTTTAATCAAGTTCTCTCTCTACTATCCTTACCAAGTTCACTCAATATCCTTGTTGACCGAGTTCACTCGACAACCACTAAACTGAGCTCCACATTTTCTTTGGTGACTAAGCTCACTCAGTGCCCTTTTGTGCCAAGTTTCCCTTAGTGCTGAGTTAATTGGATCCTTCATGTGCCAAGTTCACTTGGCACCTACTACCTATCACTCAACATCCATTGTGTGTTAAGAAAACTGTCACTCGACACCTTCTTGTATCGAGAATTTTTTTTTGGGATTGTGATTTTTTTTCACATGGTATAAGAGCTTTGAAGCCGCACATCCATAGTGAGTTAAGGAATTTATTTTACATTGTAGGAGATGGAGAAAAGATATGGTAGCAGCCACCATCCTTTGATGGACAAAATTATGACACATGGGAAAAGAAGTTGAAAACCATAATAGTAGAAAATGATTTGTGGGAGTTTGTGGTAAATGGATTCAATGAAGTTATAGTTCTAGCATTTTATGCTACCCTCAATGACCCATAGAAGACTCAGTTGAAAGAGTCAAGGAGAAAGGATGCAAAGGCATTAAGTCTGATTGAGGCAGCAATGATAGTGATAGTCTTCCCCAAGATTGTAGTAGAAAATTATGCAAAGGAAGAATGAGATATCCTTGAGACAAACTTCAAAGGGACTGATAAGGTTAGAGTAGTGAAGCTATATATGATTAGAAGAGAGTTTGAGAACCTTCAGATGAAGGAAAATGAACCTATTGCAGAGTTCAGCTCATGAATCTCCACTTTGATAAACTGGCTCAAGTTGAATGGAGAAGACTATGAAGAGTAGAGGATCATGGAAAAGATATTGAGGAGTTTACCTTAGAAATATGACAACCTTGTGATGACCATAGAGGAAGCAAAGGGCCTCACCACATTGACAATGGATGAGTTGATATGAATTCTTTAAAACCATGAGTACCGGATAAACATATTAGCAACAACTTCCCAAGAGTAGTCTTTCAAGGCTCAAGGGATTATAAGAGGCAAGGGGAGAGGTAGAAATGGCTCTGGTAGAGGCTTAAGAAGTATAGGTCATGGAAGGAATGGTCAAAGGAATGCTGGTGCAGAAAGCTTAGGACAAGCAAGCAATAAAGAAGGAGAAAGCACATCTTAAAACAACTCTAGAGGAGGCAAGAAGAATTACAACTATAACAAGATAAATGTTAAATGCTACTACTATCATAAGTATGGGTATTATGCTAGTGAATGTTGGAAGAAGCAGGGTGATCAATCAAAGAAGAATGCAAATGTGGCTAATGTGAACATGGGAAATGCAAATAATCCCACAACCTTAATCATGTGTAACATTGGTTAAGAAGGCATCTTTGAGGTATGGTACATAGATAGTGGTTGTAGCAACCAAATGAGTGATAATGAAAGTTTATTCTCTTTCATTGATAATACTTTTAAGTTTGAGATTAAGATGGGAAATAATGGAACCATTCACATAGTGGGAAAATGATCTATTATAGTCCGCACCAAGCAAGGTGAGAAGAAGGAGATACAAAATGTGTACTTTTCCCCTGATATAAAGCATAATTTGATGAGTGTTGGACAACTCATTCAAAATGGCTACAAGGTGCTGATGGAAAATGACAAGTGTGTCATTCATGAAAAGGATGGGAGTAATAGATTACTTGCAGTAGTCCAAATGACAAAGAATGAGATGTTTCCCTCGAAGATAGAGACATTATTCTCTTCTCAAGTCATTGCTGCACCTCCCAAGCATGCATGTATAGTAGTACATCAATAATCAACTCTTAGGAGCATGATTGAAGACCCCTCCAAGCTTTGGCATCTCAGGTATGGACATCTTGGCTTTGCTGGATTAAATTTGTTGTCTAAGAAAAGAATGGTAGATGGTTTGCCAAGCATAGTAGATTTATATTACAAGTGTGAGACTTGCATTTTGGGTAAGAAACATAGGATTCCTTTTAATTATGGAGATTCTAGAAGGGTAGAGAACTATTCGAATTGGTGCATTCTAATTTAGTAGGCCCTATGCAAACTATTCTTTTGGGGGGAGTACTTATTTTATGAGATTCATAGATCATTTCAGTCATAAGACATGGGTGTGTTTTTTAAAGAACAAATTTAGGCATTTGATAAATTTGTTGAATTTAAAGCCTTGGCTGAAAAAGAATGTGGAAACTATGTAAAGGTCCTTAGATAAGATAGAGGAGGGGAGTATAGCTCCAATATGTTTGGGTATGTGCAGGATCATGGTGTACCAAACTATGGCCTTAAGTGGCAATGAAAAACTAGCAAATCAAGGTTATGTCAACTTGACACATAATTTTAAAGTGGTTCTGGACTTTATATCAAAAAGTTGTAAGAAAATAATCTGTAGGAAATTGAATCTAGTTTCTAAAATACAAGGTCTTATCTGGAGAAAAAATTATTTGATTGGTCAAAAGTTTGGATTTTAATGCAGTACTACAAAAATTTTAGGGCAAAAATAAAAAGTAGGTGTATGTCTGACCACCTTAATAATAATCAAATGATAATATTTTTAAATATAATTTTAGATATAAAAAGTAGACTCATGCTTGGATGTGACACATATTTTTGGAAATTTTTATTCTAAATAAATAATTAATTATGAATTTTCTACTATACTATTTTTAGAATTAAAAAACTCCCATGTTTGACCACCTTAACTAGTTCAAAAAAAATCAAAACTAATATTTTTTTTTTCTTATACTATTCAAAGCATAGAATGTGACGCATCTTTTCGATTTCACAAATCTTATACGGTTTGAAAGTTATAGCTATTTTTCAACCAGTATGTCACTCAGCACTTCGTAGCTAACTCCATTAGAAAATAAGTAATAATTACTTATTGAACTCGTAATTTGACAAAACTTACATTTATAAAAAGATAAGAACATTCTTAAGAAACCCTTTTCATTACATCAAAGTTTGGTTTAAAAAAAGTCGTCAGCTACATGCTTGAAGTAAAAAAAACATAAGAACATGCCAAAAACACATTTTCGGGATGTTTTAAAGATGACCATATAAGGTTGGTATTGAAAGATATAGTAGGAATTATAAATGTATTAATTGTTTTCATTTAGTATCAGGATGGGTGGGAAAAAAGTGGGAATAGATTTTGAAATTCTTTGAGGCATTTCAGAACTACATATTTTTCAGATTGCCACTTTTTGGCACACCATGATCCTACACATACCCGTTTGTAAATTTTGGTAGGAAAAATGACATAAGGAAAGAGCTTATAGCTAGTTATAATCCATAGCAAAATGGAGTGGCTGAGAGAAAGAATACGACCATTATTGAAATGGCAAGAAGCATGATGAAAGCAAAGGGAATCCCAATTGAATATTGGGGAGAAGCTGTAGCAACAACAATATATCTGATTGATAGGTGTCCTACAAAATTAGTCTATGACAAGATTCCTCTTGAGGCTTGGTCAAGGAACATATGGATAGTTGAGCACTTGAGAGTGTTTAGATGTGTAGCATATGCACATGTGCCTAAAGAACAAAGGAAAAAGCTAGATGGAAAAGGTGTGAAGTGCATATTCATAGGATACAACTTAGAATCAAAGGCTTATAGGCTATATGATCCAATTGACAAGAAGATCATCATCTCAAGAGATGTGGAGTTTCTTAAAAAATTAGTCATGGGATGGCTCGGTAGATGAATCCTCAAGAACTTCAAGTAAAGTACCTATTATTGAAGAGGAAGAAGATGACATTGATGATCATAATATTATGGAGTAGCAAACATAGATTGAAGAAAAAGGCAAAAAGAAAAGCAGCCCTTAACATGTTGGGCAACAATTCCAAGTACATCAAGACAACCCTGAGTTAGTATGCAAAATAGTAGCAGCAACACTACTAAAAATTTAGATCCCGCTCTCGCCTCCCTATTGCCAAGAAAGACTAAGAGTCTAAGGGAGACATACCAAGATGAAAGGTATGAGGAAGATTATGATGAGAGTGTAAATTTTGCATTATTTTCCCATAGTGATCCAATTTATTTTGAGGAAGTTGTGAATGAAGAGAAATAGTGTAATGCCATGGATGAGGAAATAGATGCTATTAAAAGAAATGAGATATGAGAGTTAACTACTTTGCCTCCCAAGAAACAAGTAATTGGAGTGACATGGGTTTATAGGACCAAGTGCAATGCTTAAGGAAAAATAGATAGGCATAAGGAATGTTTAGTGGTCAAGGGGTACAAGAAGCAATATGGTAGAGATTATGATGAGACATATGCCCCAGTTGCAAGAATGGAAAATATGCATGTTGTCATAACAATTACAACCTAGCACAAATGGAAGGTATATCCAATGGATGTGATGTCTGCCTTCTTGAATGGTGTATTGAAGGGAGAAGTATATGTGGAGCAACCACCTGGTTATGAAATTTTGGGTGAAGAACACAAAGTGTATAGATTGAAGAGAAATTTTTATGGGCTCAAGCAATCTCCAAGAGCATGGTATAGTAGGAGTAACTCATATTTGATGAGCAACAGCTTTAGCAAAAGTGATGGTGAGCCCACACTCTACATCAAGGAAACAAATGACAATGTATTGATTGTTGTCTTGTATGTAGATGACTTAATCTTCACTAAAAATGATATATTTCTAAATGAAAAGTTCAAATAGGCCATGAAAAATGAATTTGAAATGACAAACCTAGGTCTCTTGAAGTACTTCCTAGGCATAGAAGTAAAAAAATGCATGATGGCATCTTCATCTCTCAAGAAAAATATGCAAGGTAGATCTTGGAGAGATTCAAAATGTAGAATAACAAGGCAACCCTGACACCAATAGTAGTAGGTTTGAAGTTGAGCAAGGAAGATTGTAGAAAAAGTGTGAATGCAACACTATACATGAGAATGGTTGGAAGTTTGATGTATTTGACTACAACTCAAACAGACATGATACATGCAATAAGTTTGATTTCTAGATTTATAGAAACACCAAAGGATTCCCATTGGTAAGTGAAAAAAAGGATCCTAAGGTATGTGAATGGTACCAAAGGATTTGGGATTTTGTGTACTATAGAAAATGATTTCAAGTTGGTTGGTTACATGGATAGTGATTGGGCTAGAAACTTAGATCATAGGAAGAGCACTTCCAGATACATGTTCCATATAGGATCGGGTGCAATTTCATGGGCATCCAAGAAGCAAATTATTGTTGCTCAATCTACAACAAAGGTTGAATACATAGTAGTGAATGAAGTAGCATGTCAAGCTATTTGGCTAAGAAGGATTTTGATAGACTTAAATAAAAGGCAAGAGGATGGAACCACAATATTTGTAACAACATCTCCTCAATTTCACTATCTAAGAATCTAGTCTTCTATGGAAGAAGAAAGCATATAGAGATCAGATATCACTTCATCAAAGAGTTAATGGAGAATGGAGATATCAAAATAGAATTTTTGCAAGTTTGAGAAACAACTAGAAGACATTTTTACAAAACCTTTAGGCATTGGAACTTTGTGCACCTATGAAAGAGTCTTGGTGTAGTTGATTTGGATTAGGAGTGATCTTTTGTTTTGTTTGGTTCAAGACAAAGGGGGAGTGTCAAAAATTTAATGCACTTGGTTAGTTGCCCCTAGAGCCAAATGTCCACCTACCTGTATGACAACATTCAACTCAATAGGTGAGTTTGAATTTGAAATGAGAGGACAAATGTTTTTACCAATAGAAAAAAGGAATGAATATGACTCATTCGATCAATAGAAGAGTCGGATCAGTTGCAGAGTAGAGAGAGAAGAGAAGTGTAGAGCAAAAGAAGTAGATCAATAGGTCAAAGTAGAGGAATAAAGTGCATACAATTCAGAAGACAAAAGGAAGTTTTAGCATGTGTTAAAACCTTTTGTCATTCTATAAGTTCATATTGTTTTGTCTTGTGAAGTAGTGATTGCTCCAGGCATTGTTGTATGTAGCCATTAGTGCTATAAGCTTGAAGTTTAAAGTTTTTATCAATTTGAAGTTTTTAGGGTTTCCTGGTTCAAGCCAAATGCTCCCAGATTTTGTAAGTCTTATCTTAGTTGAATAGAAAATAAGAAAGCAAACATACTTAGCTCATTTTTATCTCCCTTTTATTTGACATTACATGGTTTGCATTTAAGATATTCATACTTGCAAGTTTTGACATTATCTCCTCTGTGTTTTAATGGCAAAAATGTCTAGACTATAAGTCTATTAAATAGCTCACTCGTCTTACTCTTTAATTGAGTTTTCTCTCTGTTGTCCTCACTGAGCTCACTTAGTATCCTTGTTGACCAAGTTCACTTGACAACCACTAAGTCAAGCTCCACTTTTTCTTTGGTGACTAAGCTCACTCAACACTCTTTTGTGTCGATTTTCCCTTAGTGCCAAGTTACTCTACTCCTTCATGTGCCAAGTTCACTCAGCACCTACTGCCTGTCACATGACATTCTATGTGTGCTGAGAAAATTGTCACTTGACACCTTGTGCTGAGCAATTTTTTTGAGATTGTGACTTTTCTTTCACAAGAAAACCCCAAAAAGAATTGTGTTACATGATTTTTCTAGAGTATAATTACCCATTTTTGTTTTGATTTATCTATGCATAGAAAACTCATAGAATTTACTTCCATTTGGTTAGGTTATTGAGATATTCAACATAATGTTCCAGTGCACTATTGTGGATAGGTCAAATATATGTACTTTAGTTCCATTGAACAACCATAACACCTAGGAATTATTAATACTATGTTTGTATCTATATTTTCTACGTGCTACAATCAATGCCATTGTAATCTTGCTAGTTCTTCTAGCAAGAAAAAGCCAATGTTCTATTCTTTGTGAGTGCATCCTAATACTTTGTTAGCTGTGTAGATAATTGATTAGAGTACATAGTTTATAGCAGGTTATTTAATATCTATTGAGTGTTGTTATGAAGAAAATGGATAATTTCCTACCAAACCCACAAATTGCTTTAATTAAAATTGGTGGTGACTGCATAATTCCCATTCAACTTTGTACAATCAAGTATGAATATAAAGATGTGTTGTCTAATATCCTATTGAAATTTAGTATTAAATATTTTCATGCTCTCTTGAACTTTTAACTTGTTCATTATAAGTTAATGGTCTTGGACTTAAATTAAAGGGATAACCCCATTCTTTTGTTAGCCATTGAAATTCTTGTGACTAGTGATACTATTATAGTAGATTAGAAAAAAATCTATTCTTTTATTTGGATTAACTCATAGTTAGAATGTTATAGCGGCATCAGTAAGCTTAGAATAAAGGATGCAAAGATGCAATACTTAATCTTAAATTAAATTATAAATTTTATTATACAAGTATTAGAAATGGTAATGTGTTGTTAGAATACTATGGGCTACATCAAAACAAAAGTTTATTTAGAATGCTACAAAAATTTATTATAGAGTATGAAACCTGGGAAGTCAATTTTTTTGAATAGGGGATTTAGTGACTTAATATTAACATACTTATTGTATTTGCAATTGCTACTTTGTTTTCCATTGTGTTTATACTAGTGCAAAATTATTACATTAGAGAAATCTCCCCTACTTAATGTATTACAGTTTGGGTAAAAATGTTGAACATACTTTGAAATCTGGTCACTCTTTAACTACTTTTCTGAATAGCTTGTGATTAGGCCCACCATGTGAGTTTCCAATTCCTAGGTGTGGAATACTCTTTGATTGATGAAAGCTAGTAGTCGAGTATTCTTTGTTACTTGAAAAGGTGGGAATGATCTTATTGGAAAAATAACTTTTATTCTTTCTTTCTTCTTTCCTTGTGAGAAACAACCTAGAATATTTAGGAATGTGATTGGTTCTTTTGTGCTTAGGAAGGTTGTGTAAGTTATTTTTATTTAGTGAGGAAGTTATAATGAATCAAAGTTCATCTTTTATTTTCTTGTTAATATGTAAAGGTGTTGAATGTGGGCTTTCAAGGAGGGGTAGGAAATGAAGCAATGCACATTTCTTTTCCCATACTACCTTCTAGCTATATTTTTCTTTCAAATTGGTGTGAATTATTGGCCAAGCTTTTTATTTAATGCACATGTTTGAAATGCATGGTTAATACCTAATTTATCCATGTCTTTGTCTTCTATTTATGACATATGTGCAAGCATAGCTACACTAGATCCATTCGATCCAATCATTCTAAGTTGCTAGGTTTCTTGGGCAAGGTCATTGATTTCTTTTTGCCAAGAATCCTAGGGGAGCTAACCACTCCCTAGTTATGGTAAAAGTACCTGGGCCACACTCCCATCTCCTAATAGTAGATGGACTTCAATATGAGGGCTTTGGAGATAGGGATTCATGCATATGGACAAAGGTTTGATGGCGTACTTTATTTTAGGTATTTTATGTTATTTCATGAGTTTATGCTTATATGATTTACTCATGGGTCCATGCTTGACACACAGGTCAATATTTTCTATGATGGTGCTTGATGTATGCTTATCGTATTTTGTCTTGTTGTAATGAAGCCTCGACATTTGGGTCAACTTACTATTTTTTTTTTAATATGCCATATGGACAATTTGGTTGGCTACTTCTTGTATTTTGATCACTTGTTATTTAAGTGTGAACATTCATGTTTTGATATTGGTTGACTATACCTTGACATATATTTCCTTTACATGTGGTTAGATTGATTATTTATTGTATTGTAAATTAATAAAAAAATATTATGATTTGACCTTTGTGTAATCCAGATTGACTTTTCAATTTTAGTTTTATTCTTTTTATGCAAATTTTCTTATGTGACATTGTTATTCAAAAGCATTATTTGTACTTTGGATGTTATTAATCTCCATTTCCTTTATCTATTATGGGTGGTGACTATTATTAAATTGAACATGTGACTTTTTGTTGGAGAGAAAATAAAATAAAATCTACAAATTTATAATCATCATATTTGTTCTAGAATAGTGAAGTTTTTGATGTTCTACATTAATGAGATTTATTTTTGAAGTTAGTCATCCTCTCTACATCAAAGAGGCATCAATAAATCATGTGGGTAATGATCAAAATTATTTTAACTCCAGACTTTGGGGATGTAATGCCATCTTTCAGGTTAAATTTAACTTTCATCATTTACAAGGGTGCCCTTTCTGCCCTTTGTGCCCATTTAGATGTGATTATGAAACTTAGATTTCTATTTCTCCCTCACACCAAAAAGAAATCCAAATTATTTGGAATTGTATTCCTCAAGATTAGTTTGCAGCTAGAATAAGAAATATATGAAAAATTAAATAATACAAAACGATAAAAACATGAATCTATTCTTTATACATATAACTTTTACAAAACTAAAATTAAAATACTACAAAATGTCTATTTTATGATTTTTAATTATTATTAAATTTATTTTACGATTATATTTTGTTCACCTTTTTAATTTGGACTCTAGTTCTTTATTCTATGAAACTTTTCTAACATAAATATTTTAAATATATTCATAAATATTATTTTTCTTTCCTTATAATTATTTCATATTCTTTTTTACAATTTTTTTAAAATTATCACTAAAATATAATAGTTAAATTAATTATTTTTTAAGAATGAAAATATGTTATTTATTCTCATTTTAAATATGATTTATAAATTTTATAAAATAAAAAATATTATTATTATTTATACAATTAAAATATGAATCTATTTTTTATATCTATAAACTTTATAAAACTAAAACTAAAATTTTAAAAAAGTAAATTGTTTTATAAATTTAATTTTAAAAAACTTAAAAAATGAAAGGCCATAGGCCTATTTATAGATGTATTAATAATAATGAAAGAGAAAATTACAGAATGGTGCCATATATAGCAGACTATCGAAATAGCAAACTATCAACCTGATATAAAAGAGAGACTATAATCTAAAGCATAATATGCATCAAGGAGCAATACTAAAATGTCCACCGAAATCCACAATAGGGGCCATAGAACAATTATATGTAAAGTAACCAAAAAAATGGATATCCCCACCCATAACTAGTCAAATAGTGTAAAAATTGAAACCCCAAGCCAATTGAAATAGGCTTAATCCTCAAGCATATTAGTGTATTCATCCATCCAATGCTTAAGCAATGGAATAGCAGGAAGCAAGGCCTGAAAACCACGGTTAACATTCACATTATGATCATCAGCATTCTATCAAACATGAGACAACGCCACCAAATTCAAAGGAATAACACCTGGAGCAGGAACCAACGCTGTTAAGATTTGACATACGAGCAGGTGAACACGGTGGAACAATATGATTGTCATCATGTTGGAATCGGAGAGTAAAAGCAACAATCACTTTATCCTGGAATTGATTAGCAAATGTTGCAGTAATTTAACACCCTATGCTGTCGAGTTAGAAAATTTGAAGCATACCGAATATCTCTGAATTTGAAGGAAATCTCAATATTATCAAATGCAAACCCATAAACTGACTCGTCATGAAGAGAATGACAGGAAAACAGACCACCCACCAATCCCTCAACCATTGACAAATTGTACTTTAACAGAGATTCTCTCATAACATCTGTTGGAACAATTACAGGTATACAGCATCTTGAGCAACATGAGACAACGTGATCTAGATTTTGGGTGTGGTCAAATACATTAGATGCCAAAAAAACTAAAAAAAAGGACAGCATCAGCGAAGGAAAAAGGAAATGAATGAATAGGTAGACAATACTTCTTCACCTATGATAGTCCTAACAACTTTATGACACACTTGGCAAATACAATTAGAATATTTACTCAAATCTACCTCACCACATCAACTAGCTATATATACCTCTATATATATTACGCCGAGAGTAATCGTTCTCGAGGCGCCTATTTTTATTTAATCCCAAAGTTATTTTAATCGAAGTTGGGATTAATGAAAATAAAAATAGGCGCCTCGAGAACGATTACTCTCGGCGTAATATATATAGAGGTATATATAGCTAGTGGCAGTCGCGGCGCAATAGGAAAAATATTTATTTTTTATTTTTTATTTTGATAAGGTTACTATAAAATTGTTAATTAATTTTTAATTAGAGTTGTATGAAGTTAGTATAAAATTATGCTTCAAAATATTTTTAAAAATTTAATATAAGGAGTTTAATATAGATTTAAAATATATTATTTATTTTTGGGATATTGTAATGTAAAATGTTATAGTCATACATAGATATATGGTTAGGGACAAAGTTACCATTATAGTTAATGTTAACCTTAGGGATAGAATTAGGGTTAGGGTTAGCATTAGAGTTAGGGTTGGAGTTAGGGTTAGGGTTTGAGCTATGGTTAAGTTTAGGGATAGAGTTATGGTTATGGTTATTGTTAGAGTTATGATTATGGTTTAGATTAGAGTTATGTTTATGGTTAAGGTTAGGGTTAATGTTATGGTCATGGTTAAGGTTAGGGTTAGAGTTATGGTTATGGTTATGATTAGGGTTAGTGTTAGGGTTATAGTAAGGCTAACGTTAGAGTTATGCTCATGGTTAAGGCTAGGGTTAGAGTTATGCTTATAGTTAGGGTTAGGGATAGGATTAGAGTCCAATTATGGAAAAGTTAGAATTAGGGTTAGAGTTAGGTGTAGAGTTATGTTTATGGTTAAGGTTAGGGTTAGAGTAATGCTCATGGTTAAGGTTAGGGTTACGGTTAAGGTTTGAGTCAAATATTATTTTAAATTTAATATAAGGAGTTTAATTTAGATAAAAATATATATTTTATTTTTGGGATATTGTAATGTAAAATGTTATAGTCATACGTAGATATATGGTTAGGGACAAAGTTAGGGTAAGGGTTTGAGCTAGGGTTAAGGTTAGGGTTAGGGTTAGATTCTAATTATGGTAGAGTTAGATTTATGGTTAGAGTTAGGGGTAGGGTTAAGGTTAGTGTTAGGATTAGAATTAGGGTTAAGATTAGGATTAGAGTTAGGGTTAGGATTAGGGTTATAGATAGGGTTAGGGTTAGGGTTAGGGTAAGTTTCTAGGTTAGGGTTAGGGCTAGGGTCAGGTTTAGGGTTAGAGTATGAGTTAGGGTTAGAGTTTGAGTTAGGGTTAGGGTTATAGTTTGAGTTAGGGGTAAACAGAGCATTATAATTTGGGTTAGGATTAGGGTTAGGTTTAGGGTTTGAGTTTGAGTTATGGTTAGAGTCAGGGTTAGAGCTAGAGCTAGAGTTAGAGTTAGGGTTAGAATTAGGGTTAGTTTTAGGGTTTGAGTTACCAATAGAGTTAATTTTACAGTTGGGTTAATGTTAGAGTTAGGGTTAGGGTTAGAGTTTTGAGTCAAGGTTAGGGTTAGGGTTAAAATTAAAATCCAATTATGGTAGAGTTAGATTTACAGTTAGAGTTATGGGTAGGGGTAGGGTTACGCTTACAGTTAGGGTTAGAGTTAGATTTAGGGTTAGGGTTAGGGTTAGGGTTAGGTTTATATTTAGAGTTAGGGTTATATATAGAGAGAGTTATATCAATGTTAAGGTTAGGGTAAGGGGATTGAGTTAGGGTTAAGGTTAGAGTTAGGGTTAGGGTTAGGGTTTCAGTCAGGATTAAAGTTAGGGTTAGGGTTAGAGTCTAATTATGGTAGAGTTAGATTTACAGAAAGAGTTAGATTTAGGGTTAGAGTTAGGGGTAGGGTTAGGGTTAGGGTTAGGGTTAGAGATAGGGGTAGACAAAGGGTTAGGCTTAGGCTTAGGGTTAGGGTTAGGGTCAAGGTTAGGGTTAGGGTCAAGGTTAGGGTTAGGTTTAGGGTTAGAATATGAGTTACGGTTAGAGTTTGAGGTATAGTTAGGGTTATAGTTTGAGTTAGGGGTAGACAGAGTATTAGAATCCTAGCTACGATTAGGGTTAGGTTTTGGGTTACGGTTATGGTTACGGTTAAGGTTAGAGTTAGGTTTAGGGTTATAGTTATAGTTAGGGTTAAAGTCCAATTATGGTAGAGTTAGATTCAGGGTTACTGTTAGTGGTAGGGATAGGGTTACAATTATAGTTAGGGTTAGGGTTAGGGTTAGAGTTAGAGGAAGGGTTATATTTAGAAGTTTTCTTATGGTCACAGTTATAGTTAGGAGGGGAGTAAGGGTTGGGATTTTAGATTATATTTATTATTATATAAGGTGCCCTATATAATAATATGTATATTCCCACGCTCATGGATAAGGTTAGGGAAAGAAGTAGGACTGTGGTTATTAGTGTTAGATTTAGAATTTCATTTAGGAGGGCATTGTGTGCTATTTTTTCCCCCTATTCAACCCATCACTGATGTCTGATCTGAGAGACCTTAAATGGGATAGGTTCTTTGCAGAGGGTTAACATCGCTAAAGTTGGTGGCTAACATTTTGTGTTGGTTTGGTTTCTTCATTGACCACGCTGGATCATTTTTTCTTGGTCGGGTTGATTCATGCTGCGAGATTCGATAACTCTTATTTCTTCGCGAGCTATCTTCCCATCTTCCCAAAAGTGCAAGATGTTGCCATGCATTCCCATTCTAATGTTTCTTTATATGCTAGTGTCTTCGAAACACTCTAAAGCCTAGAATTGTACAAAATGCTGCCATGCATCTCCATTCTGATGCATCATCATGCTACATTGTTTCTTCAATTCTCTGAAGCCCAAAATTGCATCATGCTACCACGCATTGCCTTTCCAAAATTTCCTCACTCCACAATGCTTTCATGAGTCTTTAAGACCCAAAATTGTGCCACATGGAGGGGGTTCACACCTTTTGTGCTATCTACTTCGTTTGTTGGGAGGAATCTCTTCACTACATCTTAGTCATCCATTGGAAATAAAGCCAATCTTGATCGACGAATGTGACTTAATCCTTCATTGGGAGGAGTTTCCTCGTTGCATCTCAGTCATCTTTTTTGAGGGGAGAATCTACATCGACAGTTGCGACTTAATCCTTCATTGGTGAGGATTCACGATGCATGTATGCCGTCTATTTCGAGAGGAAGACCTTCATCGATGACCATCATTCATTTTTGGGAAACCAAATTCCCCCTTGGGATCAACCTTGCATTTTTTGTGGGAGGTTAAGACATCATGTTATCTCTTTTCATAGTTTTTTGCCAGCGACATGAATGTATTTCCTCTTCTTTCCATGAGTCTCCATTCTAGCGCCTCCTTAAGCTGCATTGTTTCTGCAATGCTCTAAAGCCCAAAATTGCATCATGCTACTACATGTCACCTTTATGACATTTCCTCACTCTGTAGTGTTTTCGCAAGGCTCCAAGACCCATAATTGTGCCATGTAGCGGGGGTCCCCACCTTTTGTGCTATGGTTACAATTTAGATTTTAGGGTTATGGTTAGAATCAAGGTCAATTCTAGAGTTTATAGAATATTTAGAGTTAAGATTAGGGATTAAATATACATGAGGGTTAGCATTGGGTTGTATGATAATTACAGTTAAGATTATAGTTAGATATATCATTTAGATTAGGTTTTAGTCAGGGTTTAATTAGACTTAAGATTAGGGTGAGGATCAAGGTGAAGTCTATATTAGGGTTCATATCATGGTAGGATTGAAACTAATGTTAGGGTTAACATTGAAATTATGATTAGGGGTAAGGTGAAGATTTATATTTGGTCATGATTGTAGTTTGTGCTAGGATTAGGGTCTAAGCTATGATTAATTTTATGATTGTACCTTTAGGGTTAGGGTTTTGTTTAAGTTTATGATTATGGTTACAACTATGGTTTATGGTTCAAGTTTAAAGTTGGGAATGTGATTAGGATCAGGGATTAGTAAATTTTTAAGAGTTCGGTTATAGGTTTACACCATGGTTAGGACCTTGGGACTGGATTTAGAGTTTAATATCATGGTTATCCATATAGGTAGGTTTAGGATTTTGATCAATATTTTGGAGTTTTTTTTTACATTATGGTTAAGGGTTAGATTTTAGGGTTAGGACTATAACCAATATTAGTGTGTAGGTTTTTGGTTTAGATTATGGTTTGGACTGAGATTTTCGTTATATCAATAGGGATATGTTTTAGTGCTATAATTATAGTTTAATGTTGGATTATAGTTATATTGTACATCATTGTTGGGGCTAGGGCTAAGGTAGGGGTTGTTGTTAGGGTTAACTAAGGATGACAATTAGGATGGTTTATCTTTTCAAGTAGAAAAAAAAACTCATATTGATTCAAAAACAAAGAAATTATACTTCGAAAATATTTTTCTATGTCATAATAGATTCATTTATTTTAATTATTGTATTAGTTAATTAGTTGTTTGATGTTTCAAAGTAAACATGGCTTATTTTATTTAAATTTAAATAATACTATTGTTTTGAATTGAATTTAGCTTAATTGTTAATGATCATATTTATATTTCTAATATTAACTCCAATTTGATCAAAGACCAAATATATTTTTGGTATTTTTGTAAACGAACTTGCTTAACACTTCCCTATTTCAAAGTTAATAAAATATCATTTCTATTGTCTTAGATTTGAGAGTAAGTATATTAAATAAGTAATAATAAATGAACATTATGATTAATATATTTCTAAAATAAAAATATATTACTTAAAAACTTGTTTACTTTAAATGAATAAAGTACTCATTTACTTGTAAATTTTAAAAATAGAAATTAATCTACATATATATAAAATATTTATTCTTTTTCCTATTTGCATACAAATTAATTAAAATCTAAACTTTAAACTACATAAATATTTTTAAAATATATATCCATCAATAAATAGTTTAGAATAAAGTAAAATCTAAAAATTAGACACATATAGAATCTTTTTAATTTCTATATACATGTTTTTCTAATTTATTTCTACAAACATGCAACTGATATTTCTATTATCCATTTTTTTCCATTCTAAAAAAATCTAGATGTAAATAGAATTTTTTTAGATGCATGCAATCTTTCTAATTTTTTCTACATACATATATTAACATTTCTATTTTATATTTTGTTTTTACATTATGGTTATTTCAATCAAAATATGTAGATGTAAATAGAATTCTTTTCAAAAAAAATTATTTAAATTTAAATAACATTATTGTTTTGAACTAAATTTAGTTTAATTGTTAATGATCATATTTATATTTCTAATATTAACTCCAATTTGATCAAAGACCAAATATATTTTTGGTATTTTTGTAAACGAACTTGCTTAACACTTCCCTATTTCAAAGTTAATAAAATATCATTTCTATTGTCTTAGATTTGAGAGTAAGTATATTAAATAAGTAATAATAAATGAACATTATGATTAATATATTTCTAAAATAAAAATATATTACTTAAAAACTTGTTTACTTTAAATAAATAAAGTACTCATTTACTTGTAAATTTTAAAAATAAAAATTAATCTACATATATATAAAATATTTATTCTTTTTCCTATTTGCATACAAATTAATTAAAATCTAAACTTTAAACTACATAAATATTTTAAAAATATATATCCATCAATAATTAGTTTAGAATAAAGTAAAATCTAAAAATTAGACACATATAAAATCTTTTTAATTTCTAGATACATGTTTTTCTAATTTATTTCTACAAACATGCAGCTGATATTTCTATTATCCATTTTTTTCCATTCTAAAAAAATCTAGATGTAAATAGAATTTTTTTAGATGCATGCAATCTTTCTAATTTTTTCTACATACATATATTAACATTTCTATTTTATATTTTGTTTTTACATTATGGTTATTTCAATCAAAATATGTAGATGTAAATAGAATTTTTTTCAAAAAAAATTATTTAAATTTAAATAACATTATTGTTTTGAACTGAATTTAGCTTAATTGTTAATGATCATATTTATATTTCTAATATTAACTCCAATTTGATCAAAGACCAAATATATTTTTGGTATTTTTGTAAACGAACTTGCTTAACACTTCCCTATTTCAAAGTTAATAAAATATCATTTCTATTGTCTTAGATTTGAGAGTAAGTATATTAAATAAGTAATAATAAATGAACATTATGATTAATATATTTCTAAAATAAAAATATATTACTTAAAAACTTGTTTACTTTAAATGAATAAAGTACTCATTTACTTGTAAATTTTAAAAATAGAAATTAATCTACATATATATATAATATTTATTCTTTTTCCTATTTGCATACAAATTAATTAAAATCTAAACTTTAAACTACATAAATATTTTTAAAATATATATCCATCAATAATTAGTTTAGAATAAAGTAAAATCTAAAAATTAGACACATATAGAATCTTTTTAATTTCTAGATACATGTTTTTCTAATTTATTTCTACAAACATGCAACTGATATTTCTATTATCCATTTTTTTCCATTCTAAAAAAATCTAGATGTAAATAGAATTTTTTTAGATGCATGCAATCTTTCTAATTTTTTCTACATACATATATTAACATTTCTATTTTATATTTTGTTTTTACATTATGGTTATTTCAATCAAAATATCTAGATGTAAATAGAATTCTTTTCAATAAATCTAGATGTATATAGAATTCTTTTAATTTTTTACATACATAAAATCTTTCTAATTTTTTTCTACATACATAAAAGAATAATTTCTATTTTCTATTTTTAAAAAAAAGCTATCATAAAGATTGATAAAAAAATTGATTGCATATGCATTCTTTAGTTTGTGCACTAAATGCACAAAATAAATTGTATAGATTAAAACTTCCCGTGCTGGGCACGGGAATATACAATAGAAATATCAGTTACCAAGAATAGTCGGCCATAAGCAATCAAATCTTAAACTCTGCAAAATTTCTTGCAAGCAATCTTTGTTCTGTCTTCGGCTGAAAAGGAAAAAAAGAATTTCAGATCTGAGATTGTTTAGATTGCCCTATTCGATTCAAAAAGCCATGGAAGTCACCGCAATTACATCTCCAAGAGGCCTAATGTGCCTTGATTCAGTAGCCACATGCTTATCTCCACGAAAAACTCTGCACAGGTCCTCCAGTGGCCTCAATTTCGGTCATATGAATAGAATTCTAAATCTAAATGAAATTAATTAAAATTGAAATATAAATCAAAGTAGAATATTATAACTAATTTTGAATTTCAATTTACTTCTACATCTAAATCTAAATGAAAATGTAAATAAAAAATAGAAATCTCACCTGCAAAAATGTTACTCCAAAACTTCAATTTACTCCTATTCAAAAACTCCAATCTAATCCTCCAATAACCTCCACCTCTTCCTTCCTGCAAAAACATAAAATGAAAATGAAATGAGGAGCCTTGGTTTTATAACTTCTGAGAGGCTCCTCATATCCCCCAACAGACGTCTCTTCACATTCCACGAATTTGTTTCAAATTCCCCCACTCCCCGCAAAAAAAAAAAATCATGAATGTGCATGCAAAATTATATTTAACAAAAAAAAAAATCATATTGAAATCATTTCGCCCCTATTTTTTCGGGCCCTATTTTTTCGGGTCCTACTTTTTCGAGCCCTACTTTTTCGGGCCTATTATTTCGGCCTCCATTTGGCTTCCTATTATTTCGGCCAGCTATTATTTCGAGAATTCTTTTTTAATATTTAATTTGGAAGTTTGTAACTGCTCCCAATTCTTTTTTATTGACAAAGAATCTTGGCATATTCCCGTGCTGGGCATTTGTGCTGCCATTGTATAGAACGCCTCTCGACGTAAAGACAAAAATATTATAAAATTTATTTTACAATTATATTTTTAAAGCTTTGACTACACAATAATTTATTTCATGAAGATTTTCTAATTTAATTTTTTTAAATATACTCACAAATAATTTGTTAGACCAATAAATAAATAGTTTTATTTATTGATCTAACATAACTTTGCACTATAGTGTCTTTATTAAGGAACATTTCTTTTAAAGTTGAGGCTTTCTTTATAAAATTTTGGATGTAAATTTTTATATTTAGAATAGGTCAAAGAAATAGTTTGAATATATTATACTTGAGATTTCTAAAATACTTATTGGTTAAAGAAATTGATCAAATCTTAATTTTCTATACTATTTCATATGACACTTAATTAACAATTCATCTTACATAGTAAAAAATTAACAAAAAATAAGATTAATGAAATTATTTTTGTTTGCATCCAATTTACTTAAATCTTAGAAATAATAGTATGCACATTTACAACGACTAAAATAATCAAATAATAAACAAATTTGAACATTTTATCTTTTATATTACATAAACTTTAAATTAAATATGGACTTAGCAAATATCTTGATATAATAATAAAAATTAGAATATGGACTTAGCAAATATCTTGATATAATAATAAAAATTAGAATATGGACTTAGCAAATATCTTGGTATAATAATAAAAATTAGAGTTGAAACAAAATGATATAAAGTGAATATATAAATAAGACTTGGACAAATGATATAAAATGAATATGTGAATTAAGACTTGGACAATTTTCATATTTGTTTCTAGGTACATGAATTATTTGATTGTTTTTCATATAATGTATCAAATTACTTATTTTTTTGTGCTTGCTATAGAATCACCTATACTTATCTTATTTATATTTTAACTTTTTGATTTTATTAAATTATATAATTCTTTGGTTTATTATTATTTTGTTAAATTATCTTTATATATATTAATAATATTTTTCAAAATATAGAAAAATTATACTAATGGAATAATTAATTTAAAAAGTTAGGTACTTATAACAGATTAAAAAATGAGAAGCATAATGTGAAGTGCTTAAAAATGACAAGAGGAGACATGGAGGACTTCATGTAAAACAATATAAGTGATTATCTTTTTGATACTATTATCTAAAAATATTTGTGGTTATTTTTTAGCTTTATATATACTATATGTTTATTGTAGTATTTTTAAAAACTTTATATATGCAAAAATATCATGAAATCAATTATAAAAAATATTTTAAAATCTTACATATTTCAATAATTAAAAATATTTTTTTATCAATATTATTGTTGAGTACTTTTTCATTAGTTGAAATATAATATTACTATTAACTAATATAAAATTAAAAATAGTTAGTTTTATTACCAATCAAAAAATATAATTAATTTTATTAACTCTTAAATATGAATTTTAATAGTTTCTTAAATATATAAATTTGATTAAGTTTTAAAAATTTAAAGTATAGGAAAATAATGCTAATTTTTAGATGTTCTTAATGACTCTAACAAATCTACTTATTGTATTTTCTGGAGGCACATACTATTACACTTGTGCATAATTAATTTAACCAATGCAATGTAAGTATTTTTTATAATTAATTTAACCTTTTGATTTTTCTAATGTTTATGTGTCAAATCTTAATTTCTAGAATAATTTATAATATTTTACTTATAAAATATCAAACACATAAGACTTATATCAAACTCATAAAACTTATCAAATAATTTGTTAGCTATAATAGTTACAGATTATAATTATTTGATCTTATAGGTGCAGATTTAAGGAACCACTATCCTATATTTAAGGATGAAATATATAAAATATGAAACACATAAGACTTATATCAAACTCATAAAAGTTATCAAATAATTTGTTAGCTATAATAGTTACAGATTATAAATTCAAAAATATTTTTATGTTAGAAACATATGTAATTTGAATGATAATTATTTTTAATCCTAAAATAAGTGAATTCTATCATTACACTTACATTTCAATTTTTTTAATTATAATTTCTTGTGGAAATCATTATTTTCAAATATTTAAATATGTATGAAGATAGTTTTTTAATCTTAAATAAATATTGATTAAATTATATTAAATTAACATCATTATAGTTGACTATTAAATTTTTATTCTTAAACTATTATAACTTACCTCAACTCACACTTTTCTATTATTAAATTTTTAATCATAAACTATTACAACTTCCGGCAATTACAAGCCACTACGTGGCACTTGTTTAAATATTATTTCTTTCTCTCACTTTATGTTATATAATTTCGAGAGTGCTTTAATAACTTTAGTTAAGTAATACTTTTATAATTGTTGACATGTTCATGTTGCAATATAAATCTCTTCATTGCTTAATTACAATTTTGTTAAAAAAATGTTAGCTTTAAATTTTTATTAATTTAATTGTCTTTTCACTCATTTTATATATTTTAACTATGTAGAAAGTATAAAATTTCTTGATAGAATAATTTTTTATTATTGTTATGTGAAATGCAATGTTAGCTTAAAATTTATATTTTTAATAAAATATTTATTTTCTTACTTCTTTAGCTTTTGGTTAGCATTGTAATTGTTCACCTTTTTTCAAACATTGAATGCTCTCACCTTGCCTTTCCGGGTGATGGTGTGACCAAGATTGAATTTGGAAGCATAGGAGAAAAGAAAATAATATAAAAGATAATATTAGAGAGAGTATTTTAGATGGAAATGAGAACAAATGATAGATGATAAAAGATAATAACAAAGAAAAATACATAGATAAGCTAATAAACAAAGAAATGCTAGAAGAATGGCAGAAGTAGCATTGGAACAACTAGAATTTGAAAATAGAGATGAAAGAAACATGAATAGAAATAGTCATCAACATAAATATCATTAAGTATATCATCTTTAAAGGAAAGAAGATGAAAAAATAAATCATCAATCAATTTAGAGATATAACCATGCATTTGACACAAATATTAAGCTTAATCTTCAAAATGAAAACTCAATATTAACAGAACATGCACTAGAAGCACCACAACAAGGAAATCAAATAGAAAACAATACAAGTGTGGAAGGTACCCCACAAAATATACCAAACTCAAATGGTATTCTTGAATAAGAGTTTAACTAATTCCAAATGAATTTTGGAGTTCAATTAGATAGGTATAAAATTCCAAGTATGTGTTATGTTTGTCAAGAATCCTTTCTTGGAATAAAGGTATATTGAAATTCTCAAAGTCCTATATGCAATAGATATCAACAAGAGAAAGGAAATCATAGGTTTTCATCTTTAAATAATATGGATCATGGTCCTCAACCAGAAAAGCTTGTAAATTTGATAGAGGTAGAAGAGATGTTAATTGCATGTGTTATCCCTACACTACAACTTACACATGCAACTGGAGGTCAATATAAATACAAAGTACACACAATAGGATTCCCATAATATGTAGAACCTGTTTCAAATTGTTTGCCACATACAATAGATAATTTGTCAATTATTATTGTCCATAGAAGGGATCAATGTGGCACAAAATATAACTTTAAAGTTACTAGGGATCATGTGTATAAAGCACTAAAATACAAAGTAGAGAATGATATATTTTACTTAGATGTTACAATTGACAAAAATTCTCTCAATGATCTCCCAATTTTTTTTGATGAATTATATTTTAGCAAATTGAAGATAGTGCACATGGAATTTGATTTTGATTCAAATGAAGTTTTGTTTGTTGGTCCTGTCATGGAGACATATGAAGGTAATATAATGGAGCACATAACATCAATGGATTTAATACCACCTAATATTCAAAGAGAAATGTAATTAATCCATGCATGGGTTAATAATCCTAATACAAATCCAACTCCATTTCTTGAATGGTCAACTATTGATACATCTCCTATCAATGAATATGTTACATCAAGGTTGTTGGATATGGCATTTCCAACATTATTTCTCGATGGGAGATGTGATTGGTTAGAACCAAGAATAAGATGTGTACATTTACATGGATTTGTGAAGAATCTATTAAAATACAAGGATCGCCACTTTGGTTGAAATCCAAGGTTTAGGTACTTTATGATGAACATAATAATGTGACACCATGCACAAAATTCATTTGTAGTTTTTTCGAAAACAAGTTTCAAGGATGTGCCAATTACCATTAATGAGCTATGTCAACATATGACAAATATGCCACATAATAATTTGGATGAAAGGTTGATGCACCTTGGAAAAACATTAAGGGGTAAAAGATCATATTGGGCTAAATTTCATGTAGAATTAATAGACTTACTTCATCAAATTTTCACTCCAACAATATTCTTCACATTAAGTGCAATATTGGCCTAATTTGCATACACCGATGCCTGGACTAGAACCTAAAAATCAAAGAGAAGCTCACAATTGGAGAAGGAACTTTTTAATCTATTATCCACATATCGTTGCACATTATATGCATTTAAGGAACTCACTATTCAAAAATAAAATTCTAGAAAGAGGTGTGAATATAAAAGGTTTTTGGTGCAGATATGAGTAACAACACAGGGGGTCACCATATATACATGGATTCACATGGATCAAAGGAGAGCCAAATGTGGATAACATTGATTAGTCAAATGAGGAAGAATGAAGAACAATTTGGAAGTAATTCCATTCTATTATTCATGCATGGAATCCTTGAGAAGATCCTCATGAAGGAAATATATAGGTATGTTTAGGCTAATTTTACCATATAAATCAAAATTTCATATAACACATATAATATATATCTTATCATATAAGTGATAGATAAAGTTTTCTATTATAATTTGTAGGATTTCCAAAAAAAATCTCCACATCCATGTCTCAAAAATACAACATGACTAGCATAGATGGATATTGACTATGACTATGAGGAGATATTAAACTATGGAGAATGAAAAATAGTCTACAAGGAAGGTGCATGCTTGCAGAAAATGTGGCAAATGATGGTTTGTAGATAATTATTTCATCAAGTAATTTTTCTATATAAAAACTATATATCAATACTTTAAAAGTTCAATTGAATGAACAACTTAATTATGAAATTGTCCTAGGTACAATTCTCCATGGCCATTGAATCTAAGGGGATCAAGTTATATGAGTATATAGAAACAGGTGAAAGAAAGTTTGAACATACATGAAATAACAATAGAGTTGACTCATATAGTCATCACATACTACAATTATGGAGGGAAATATAGATTGGCAACTTGTTCTTTCAAAGCATGCAATAATAAAATATATTGCAAAGTATGTAGCAAAAGATGAGAAAAGATAAAATTTATATCAACAAATGTTGATGCATCTTTCAAACATAGAAAACCTTGATGATTTAGATGCACAAGAAATTAGAAGGCTTTTAACTAAGCAATGCTTTTAATAAATTAAGCAATGCCATTTTAATAAATTAAGCAATGCCATGTCCATCTCCCCTTCTATTACTAGCACCAACCTGAGTCACAACCTTCAATATAGGAACCTCTACAGTTCATTCAAAATTGAAAACACCAATAAGATATTTTAGTCAACTAGAAGGAGTGTAACTTACAAGATTTCAAGAAGAAATGACACATACAAAATTTATTTTGACTGATGAAGTGAGTTTCATTTGTCAAAAATTCACTAGAAAATATAGATTCTCAACTTTGATTGACATTCCCACAAAGTGCACACAAAATCTTTGTACATATATCTTCATTATTACTAATGAGTCCAATTATGTTTTATAATATGTTTTGTAAATCATATAGAGTAAATTGATATGATATTTGCACATAGTTAAAAAAAAAATGTATTGACTATTTTTTAGATATATCAATTATTTTGGGTGGTAATTTGGGCCGAATGACTCTAGTCAATGATAGATCAACATATGATATAAATTGGAGGGAAAAGTTATTGTGAAAGGAATTTAAGAAGGTGGTAACTTTTGATAAAATATTTAGGCAAGATGGAGAAAATGTCCAAAAAAAATGATTACATCAACTTTTGACAAATCTAAGAGAAGCAAACAAAAAAATAGATGATTGAAAGTTGCTCATGAGGAGAGTCCCTATAAGCTTAGCTATTGTAACCAACAATGAATTTGACAATATAGTCCATTTTTTCTCAACAAATGACAATGTCCATAAGCATAACATAAGAATGTTATCTTCGTTGAAGCAACCTATTGCACGTAGTCTTGAATCTAATGTGGGAAATATTAATAAAATAGAGGATTGTTCAAATGATGAACTAGATTTAGATTTATTGATTAGTAAGGGTTCAAGGGTTATGTTGACTTCAAATCTTTGGGTACAATAAATTCTTGTCAATGAAGCATTGGGGGTGTATCTAAAATATTATCTATCAACTAGGAAGTTCTCTACCTAAACCACCAACATATGTTATGGTTGAATTTGACAATTAATTTGGATTTTCATTTGATGATCATAATCCAATGTTAGTTCCAATAATACCAATTTAGAGGGAGAAAAAACTTTAATTTCTATTGATATTGGCATTGGCATTGACAATTTATAAACCTCAGGGATCAACACTCTCAAAAGCTATAATTGTAATAGGTTTAGAACAAAGAACATGATTGATTTTTGTGGAAGTATTTCATGTAAATTATTTGGAAGGTCTCATAACAATGCCATCATTCACATATGATCATTATAGAAAAATGAAAAATGGAAAATGACTTTCCAAGAGAATAGTTGAAGAAATTAGACTCAAACATTTAGAAGAGAACTGATGTTCTATAATTTTGTTAAAGTTTTCTTGAAATGAATATTAAATAATACATTATTAATATTTTTAATTTATTATGAATTCTTCTAATGATTATTATGTATTAAATGACAAATTGATGTTTGTAAATTATCCTCTTTAATTTTACTTTAGTTTCTATTAATTATTTAACCTCATTATCAACTACAAATTATAATTTTTACATGATTTCAAAATGAATATTATTATTATCTAAATGTCCCAAAATGTAATCATTATATAACATTTAAGATACCTATTTCCAATAACTTTATCTTTCATAGCATGTAAATCTTGAACTCTAACCCTAACACTATTGTAAAACTTACCAAGCAACCATGATAGGAATTAAAACTATGACCATACACCCTAACTTGAACCATGATATTACTCCTATCTCGAAATAATACATCCCAATCTTAACCATAACCCTAACTGAAGCAAGATCCTAAACACTACGCAATCACATTAATATAATATATTTAAAATATTATAATATCAATATTATTATAATGAGAAATATTAGTATCTTTCGTGTTTGCAAAAATTGTTACTATCTTTTACACCCACACACCCACCCACACCCATCCACCCACCCACATCAAGAGATAACCTTCTTAAGGTGGCTATTTTTATACTCACTATAAGAAGTTATATACATGCATGCATGCACACACACACACACACACACACACACACACACACACACACACACACACACACCGAGAGATAACCTTCTCGAGGTGGCTATTTTTATACTCACTATAAGAAGTTAAAAGCTAGTTAAGAAAGTACTTGTAATCTTGTTATTCTTAATATATGATTTTAATATTGATTACACATGGAAAATGATATTGAAAAGAGGCTAAATTGAACTAAACAAGTATTGACTACTAATGAAAGAACTAATAGAAAAAATTAATTTTATTTCATTGGAACTAATATTCATTATTACATAACAAGCGTTATATTTTCTATTATAATTTATTGTAATAGGAATAGAAATCTTACTTAAGAAAATCATAAGATCTAATAAAAATAATGTATTGTATAAGAGTAAAAATATAAAAATAATTTTAATTAGATATATATTCAACATTTATAGATTTCTGAAATAGATACGTTGGGGAGAAAAGATATTAAAAGAAATAAAGATTGGTCTAATGAATATCAAAGTGAAAAGTACACAACCAAAGCAATAAAATTCATAAGAAATGTAAAGCAATATGGATGTCTCATGTATGATGATATATCAAAGTGCATTAACATCATAGTCTTTAGTGAAAATAAACAGAAGCTAATTAATAAAATTATGACACACTACCATACCAATCAAGTAGCAATGCCTTTGTTTATGATAATTCAAGGAACAATAGGAACTAGAAAGTCTTATGTAATTAGTTCCATTAGTAAATATGTTCAAAAAGAAGCAATTCCATGTCCATCTCCCCTTCTATTATTGACACCAACATCAATCACAACCTTCAATATAGGAGCTCTATAGTTCATTCAAAATTGAAAATACCAATAAGAGATTTTAGTCAACTAGAAGGAACACGACTTACAAGATTTCAAGAAGAAATGTCACATCCATAATATATTTTGATTGATGAATGAGTTTCATTAGTTTAAATCTTACAGACAATATAGATTCTTTACTCAAACCGACATTCCCACAAAGTGCACACAAAATCCTTGTAGGTATACCTTCATTATTACTAATGAGTCCAGTTATGTTTTATAATATTTTTTTATAAATCATATAGAGTAAATTAATATGATATTTGTACATAGCTTAAAAAATAATACATATTAACTATTTTTTAGATATATCAATTATTTTTGTTGGTGATTTAGGCCATTTACATCCAATCAATGATAGAATAGCATATGATAGTTATTGTGAAAGGAGTTTAAGGCTATGGTAACTTTTGATAAAATATTTAGACAAGATGGAGAAAATGTCGAGCAAAAATAATTTCATCAACTTTTGACAAATCTAAGACAAGAAAACCTAGAAATCGATGACTGAAAGTTTCTTATAATGAGAGTACCTATAAGCTTAGATGTTGAAACAAATAATGAATTTGACAATACAGTCCTTTTGTTCTCAACAAATGACAATATCCATAAGCATAACATGAGAATGTAATATTCATTGAGGCAACTTGTAACATGGAGTCTTGCAAATAAAGTGGGAAATATTAATACAATAGAAAATTGTTCAAATGATGAAGTTTATTTAGATTTATTTATTAGCAAGGATTCAAGGGTTATGTTAACTTCAAATATTTGGGTAGAAGTAGGTCTTGTAAATGGAGCATTAGGGGTGTATCCAAAATATTATCTATAAACTAGCAAGTTGGCCACCTAAACCACCAACATATGTTATGGTTGAATTTGACACTTACTCTAGATTTCCATTTGATGATTTTCATCCAATGTTAGTTCCAATAAAATCACTTTAGAAGGAAAAAAAAATTATCAATTACCATGGAGATTGGCATGGGCACTAACAATTCATAAATCTTAGGGACTAACTCTCTCAAAAGCTACAATTGATGTAGGCCCAAGAGAAAGAACATGATTGAATTTTGTGATGGGATCTCATGTACAATTTTGGAAGGTCTCATAATAGTGCCACCATTCACATATGATCATTATATCAAAATTCAAAATGGAAACCAACTTTCCAAGAGAAAATTTGAAGAAATCATACTCAAATGTTTAGAAGAGAACCAATGTTCTATAATTTTGTTAAAGTTTTCTTGAAATGACTATTAAATAATACATCATTAATATTTGTAATTTATTATGATTTTTTTCTCATGATTATTAAGTATTAAATGACAAGTTGATGTTTGTAAATCTTCTTTACTTTTACTTTAGTTAAGATTAATTATTTAACCTCATTATCAACTACAAATTTCAATTTTTACATGATTTCAATATGAGTGAACAATTATAATCTAAATGCCCCAAAATATAATCATTAAATAACATTTAAGACTTACATTTCTAATAACCTTTTTTTTTTATATCATGTAAATTTTGAACTCTAATCCTAATACTATCGTAAAACTTACCAAGTAACCATGATAGCAATCAGAACTATAACCATACAACCTAACCTTAACCATGATATTACTCCTATCTCTAAATAGTACATCCCAATCTTAACCATAACCTTGATTGAATCAAGATTCTGAACACATCACAATTAACTTACTTTAATATTTAAAAAATATTATAATATCAATATTATTATAATTAAAAATAAAAGTAACTTTCGTGTTTATGACAATTACTACTAGCTTATATGTATATATAGATGTATATATGTATATATATATACATATATATATATATACATATATACACACACATATTTACATATATATGAATATATATATATATGTATATACACACATATATATGTGTGTGTATACACACATATATATGTGTGCTATACAATGTGTGTATATACACACACACATATATATGTATATATACATATCTATGTATATATATATATAGATACATACATACATATATATATATATACATACATATATATATATATATATACATATATATATATATATATATATACATACATACATACATACATACATATATATACATACATACATACATATATATGTATGTATGTATATATATTCTAAAGCCTTAAAAAACTTCTAAAGCCCTAAACAACTTGTTTAACATAATTAAATTATTCTTTGGAACTTACATAAAAATGCATTCTACAAAAAATTATAGACTAGATCAATTTATAAATGTTCATGTAAGTCTATATTTTGACCCTTATATTACATCTATTAATATAAATTCTACCATATATAACCTTATTATTTAAAAATGATCTCATGAGATGTCATCTAACTCACCAAATAAAGATTAATCAAACCATATGAAACATTATTTTAAAACAAATATTAAAGTTTTAAAAATCACTATGTTCAGCTTGATAGAGAGTAGTACGTTGAAAACCTATATGAAAAATATTGATAGAGGAAAATATTTCACTTATGTAAATGGATTCTTTATAATGAAGCAGATTCTTTATAATATTTCCCTATAATGAAGTAGATTCTACATACTCATGTAAATATACTCATCTTATTTATGGTTCCAACTAGTCATAACTGCCAAATGCAAAGATGGATAGAAATTCTATATAAAGTAAACATAATGTTTCATATTCATTGATTGGAGAAATAACTATTATAGGTCTATCAATATATCTAGTGTGATCTACATTTAGATTATTATCCATACTTGGATTAATTCCATTTCTCTCTAGACATTAGGTGTTTTGGAAACCATTGAGGTTGTGCAATTTATAATCTTAACATCATCTATTTCTATAATTGGAACAAAAAACATTATTTGATTTGAGTCTAAAAATAATTCCATGCGTATTATCTTCATTTTCTCAAATAAATTATAATCCAAATTCCTTCCCAAAACATCAAGTGCATTATAATCAATAGTAACATTTGAATATGACTTCTCATGTCTTATTTTTTATTATATAATGCTCTATATACATATTCTCTATTTGGTGTAAAGTTATAATTTGTGTTGTGCTAATATTTTCTTCAAACAATAATTATCTGCAATTATTTAATTAAATATGGAAGAATTTTGGAGACTTGTTCAATAATTTTTAGAAAAAAAATTGCACGTCCTTTGTATTTATACTCACCACCTATTTCATGTGTTACTTGTAAAATTGGACTTACACATGCAATCACAATTTCTTTGAACTTGACGTAGGCTAGCAAGCTCTTGTGGTTATTTTCCCAGGTCTATATTATTAGATGAAAACAATTTTTTATTTCCCCTTTATTGTTTACACCTATTGCATATAGGACCTTGTGAAGTACAATACACTTTTATTCCAAAATAACATTCTTCATATATATAGTACATTGTTGGGAAAACAAAGATATCTAGTCTATGTCAAAATGTCAATTAAATATTTTGAAAATTATTTTCAAGCATTGTATTAGGGTTTTCCATATTTCATACATTATTTTGGCTACCAACATATCATTTAGGTCAATGTACATGTTGAGTATTTTGTGGTATGTTTTTAGTGAGAGTCGATTCCTCATTTTGAAGATGAATTTCAATATTTGTATTAGACTAATATTGTTGTTTTCAATTTGAATGTGGATACATTTCCTACCTATCCCCTATTTTAACATGAGATTGTTGTTCAGAAGTTTGTTAGTAAACATCTACTGATACACTTGTCCCCTCTCTATTGTGAGAATCCAATTATACTACAATACTTCTACTATTCTTTTGGCACATCTCTTCATGTATGTCTCACTACGTCTTTTAGTTTGTTCCTCTATGTCATTTTTATATATTTTTTCTCATTATCATCTTCTATATTCTCTTTGGTATTTCCTTCTATATTCTCTTTGGTATTATCTTCTTTCCTCCTCTGTTTGAAAGTTTAACTTTTGATGTGGCATGGTCACAACTGAATGTGAATAAAATACAAATGCCACACACAATATTCTTTTAAATCAATCAATCATAAATGATAGCATGATTTGAATAATTATTAAAAGAAATATTTTATCATTATGTTTTTCAGCTCTATTTGCACAAATATTATTTTAAACATCTATGTTAAATTTATCAATCAATGCAATTTTCTTATATGTTTATAGTATTTTAAGAAATAGTGGTGTTAGTTTTAAATGAATTTTGAAATAAAATATCAAAATTCTAAATCTAAACCAAACCCTTAGCATGGTATAAAACTTGATCATTTGTAAAACCTAATGATAAACCATGATATTGACAATTATGTCTATAGACCGATACATGTTTAATAAATATCATAACTCAAAATATGATATAAATCATAATAATAAGCATAATATCAATGGTAAAATCTTAACTATCAGGTAACCTCATTTTTTTCCTATCTTGAAATTGAAAGGTTGCAAATGCATGTGAATGAAATGCAAATTTTACAAACTATAAATATTTTGTTTCAGTTAATTAACATTCATACTACAATCTAAATAAACAATATTATTTACAAACTAAAGAAAACATAGAAATATGGAGAACTTAAATGAAATATAAAATAGAATCATGTTTCTATAAGAATGAGTAACATAATTTTGTAAACCATATAGTGTACCGTAGTAATACTAAAAATAATCAAGTCCAATTTCTCTAGGGATGAGGCCCATGTTTGTTTCAAATGGTTTTTTGGATGGCCATGTTCTTTCTTGTTGGGGGTTGGGTCTCGTTTGTAGACAATGTAATTAGTTCTATGTACTAGGTGGTTGGGTCATGCCCTATGGTATTTTGGTGCTTTTGTATGCTGGCCACTGGGTGACTTATATATGTAATATTTTTGATCACATATAGATATAAGTTACTATATTACCCATAAAAAAATACTAGAATGAATAAAATGCATACTTAAGTTTTTCATGATATAGTTGGACAATCTATTTAATGAATTAATTTAACATAAGTAACCTTACACTGTATTTTAAATATTATTAATTTTAAATAACCAAGAATAATTGCTAATATAAATTACTTTATACGAAAAAAATATTATTTGAAAATATGAAAACAATTTTTTATTCATATTAAATATTAAATATAAAATAAAGACTATTTTCTTAATAAAAAATTCTTTTTTTTTTCAATATTAATGTTTTTTTCCATGAATATTCCCTTCTCTATTAGTTAAATACTAGATTTACATATTCCCAAAAAAGGGGTCAGGGGGTACAAGATAACCCCACTAGAGTTCAAACAATATGACTGGAAACATTAACAATTATTCATAAAACAACACATAAGAATAGCCCTCAAGTGGCTAAAGTATGTCAACTGAGGGAGGTGGATCATGCCGATCATGAAGCCTCCATTTATTAGTGGGCTTAGAGGGTGGCTCAGGAGGAGCCCACCCATCATCATCATCATCAACATTAGTTTGTTCTTTTTTCTCTCCCTCTACCTTGGGTGGCAACATTTCTAGGCCTAGACAAGGGAATAACCATTTGTTGTCATTAGCAAGTGCATTCCAACTAGAAATGATAGAAGCAATAGGAGGATCATCCAACAACCATCGTGAGAAACACTCGGGGGAGGCAGAGTGGTAGTGGAAAACATCCCAACCACTGGGAGAGTGGTGAGGGGCCAAAGAATGTGGTAGCTAGGAGTGACGGGCTGAGAAGCTATGCCCCCAATGGTGACCACAAAGTGAAGTCTTATCTGCTGAAGTAGAATCCAAAAAAACCTAGGCAACCATACACAACTCATTTCCCTAATGATTAAGAATCTCCTATAGCTAGGGCAACTCCAGAGCCACTTTGTTGGCATGCACTTGAATATTTAGCATTAGATTATTACATATGCAAGCCTTAGTAAACATAGCAACATTTATATCTAAAAAATTATGTGTAGAAAGTAAAACATTTCTATCTTTCTAAAGAGTGAAAAGAATCTCCATCCTAAAAGCATGCCAAATTTGGGAGAATTTAAATGAGATTTTGGTAGAGTCCTTGAGAAAAACCAAATGCCAAGAAAATGGTTCTAGCATAAAAAGCCAAAAAAATGATGTGTCTAGAGCCATTACTATTGAGCTCTATGATCAAAGTAAAAGATGTGCAAGAAACTCTTAGGTTGCTCAAAAAAAGGATAGTGTGGGTCAGAAATACCCAAATGCTTGATCTAAGGACCTAGAGTAAAATCCTGGAAGAGAAAACACCAAGAAAAGTGTGCAATCTTAGGCTCACTAATGGCTTTCCAAATAGTGTTAGATTTGTATCTCTAATTTTGTTGTGTGGACTGGTGGTGCTAGTGCTAGTTGAGAGACTCAACCATAGGAAAATGAGGCACCAACCACAAGTATCCCACTTTTGGCTTATAATTAACAAGAGGAGTACACCTATACCACTTCTAGTCCTCCACCAAGGTTTGGATGGTTGAATGCCTAGCTTGTGAAGCAAGTGAGGAGGCAACACACAAAGTAGAAGATCAAAAGTTTTCCAATTTTGATTAAGATGGTCAGACATATACCCACTTCTTATTTTTATCCTAATTATTTTATACTATTGTAATAAAATTCAAAAATTTTACCAATCAATTATTTTTTTCTTTAGATAAGGTTTAGTATTCTAAAAACTAAATTCAATTTCTAATAGATTCTTTTTTCACAAATTTTTGATAGAAAGTTCATAACAAGTTTAAAATTGCATGTCAAGTTGACATAACCCTGATTTGTTGATTTTTCATTACCACTTAAGGGCATAGGTTGGTTGACCATGATCCTACACATAACCTTTATATTTTTTATAAATTTTATATCAAAAAGTTGAGAGAAAAGAATCTCTAGGAAATTGAATTTAGTTTCTAAACTACTAGGTCTTATCTAAAAAAAATAAAAATTGATTGGTCGAAGTTTTGAATTTTAATGCATAGTACAAAAATTGCAGGACAAAAATAAGAAGTAGATGTATGTCTAACTACCTTAATCAAAACCAAATGACAATATTTTAAAATAATATTCTAGATAGAAGAAATAAACTCATGCCTGGATGAGACATATGTTTTTGTGTATTTTTATTCTAAATAAATTATTAATTATTAATTTTCTACTTTTGTATCTTTGGAATTAAAAAAATCTCATGTCTGACCACCTCAACTAATTCAAAACTCTGCAAAATTTATTTTTTCTTAGTTTTTTTTCTTATAATAGAAGCATAGAATGTGAAACATCTTTTGGATTTCAAAATGTTGTACCATTTGAAAGTTATAGTTATTTTTCAAATAGTGTGTCAATCAACACTTTATATGTAACTCCATTAGAAAATAATTAATTATTACTTGCTAAACTCGTAATTTGACAAAACTTACATTTATGGAAAGCTAAGAACATTCTTAAGAATCCCTTTTCATTTCATCAAATATTGGTGGAAAAAAAGTCATCAATTACATGTTTGAAGTAAAAAACACAAAAGAACAGGCTGAAAACACCTTTTTAGCATGTTTTTAAAGTTGACCATATAGGGTTGGTATCAAACAATAATATAGTAGGCCTTGTAAAGGTATAAATTATTTTTGTTTAGTATTAGAATGGGTGGGAAAAGAGTTGGAATAGATTTTGAAATGCTTTGAGACATTTTAGGACTACATATTTTTCAAATTGCCACTTTTTGGTACACCATGATCTTGCACATGCCTAAAAGAAAATGGGATACCCAAAAAATAAAATATTTCACCATGTTGGATCAATTTCCATTGGTATTGAGCTAGCCAAGGAGGAGCAGGAAGGAAGGAATGTCAATAAAAAAGCATCTTGTGCTACTAGATGGCTATCCTAAAAGCTAAACAAAAAATATATAGTAATTTGAGTGCATTGTCCTTGTCCTCAATGAGGTTGCAAAAGGAATCATCAAAGAAGTTTCCATTGATAAGTTGAGTGGAGGACTCAAGAAGATAAATCCCTTGAATATGACTAGAAGAGATGGAGTAGGCTAGAAGGTAACCAAGCCGTTTACTAGGAAGGATGTACAAAGCAAGAGCAAGAGGACATCCTTGGTGAATGGATCTATAAAGACTAAAGGTGTTATATTGTCTTCCATTAATGGTGATGCAAGAAAACACATTGCCAAAAGACATCCCCACAAACTAAAGAAAGATAGGTCCAAATCCTAAAGATTTTAGCATTGCAAGATTGAAGTTCCATTCCATGCAATCATATGCTTTGGCAAAGCCAATTTTGAGAAAGAAAGATTTCTTCTTAGACCCATGGTCCTATTCCATGCCTTTGCATACAAAAATTATGTTGTCTAGGATATAACAAGACTTGATAAAAAATTTCTACTTTGGATAGACAACCAAGGGTAAGAGATGCTAGATTTTATGGGCTACGGCTTTGGATATGATCTTATAGGAGATATATAACAAAGGGATTGCCTCCAGTTGACTGGGATCACTAGCCTTAGGTATAAATTTGATATTTGCTTTGTTGATAAGGTTAGCTAAATATATAGAGTAAAATTCTTCTAGGTAGAACTTGTGAAGATTAAACCCCATTGAATCCCAAAAGGCTTTATTAAATTCATAGGGGAAACCATCACACCTAGGAGCCTTGTCATCCACCATGGAAAAGACAACCTCCTTGAGGTCACTGAGAGTGAGAAATTTCTCACAAAAATAATGTCACTCAACTGTAAGGTGGTTAGGAGTAACATCGATGAATTCCTTCAAAGCTTGTACTCGCTTTGATGATTGATCATGGGTAGTGAAAACCTTTTCATAATGGTGAAAAAAGGCCTGAAGAATGTTAGGAAGGATAGAAGGAATATATTTCCCTTTCATAAATTTTTTAATCCCAATCAAATTATGTTGAGCTCTGAGAGCTTGAAAGAATTCCTTTGAGGCTTAGTCACCAAACTCAAGCCAATGGAGATGGGATTTGATCTAGACCCCCCTGGTGGAATAATTGTTAACAACCTACTTTTGATAACAGTGATTGGTAAGCCAAAGTTATAGGTCTAGATCAAATGAATTCAATGCTAGAGCATCTATAACTACATAAAGAGCTTTGGTGGTGGCATCATAGGACTGCCTATGGTATAGGTCAAGTTGCCTACCATAGATCTGAAGAAATGTTGACGTACAAGTGGTGGCATCATTCCACCATTGAAACCACCCCAAATAGGTATGGGATCAAGTCTCAAAATTCCAAACATGCAATATGTAAGCCATATTGGATTCATGACTCAACAATGACGTGTTGAGAAAAAATGAGTTTTAGAGGGATGCCTCTAAGCTATTTTTCTAGGTGACAGTAAAGAGAATGGGGAAATGATCTGACAAATTCACATCTAACAAGAATGACAAGAAGTTCTCTTTTAATAGAAAAAGGGAAAAAATATTGTGCATATATCATCTCATGATCAAGTCTTTTAGAAACCATGTTAGAGCCAACTCTAAAATTAGACCAAGTATATGAATTCCTATGAGAATGATAGCGATGTGCATTGGGATTAAAAAGGTCTAATTTATTGCACATGTAGTACCATGCTTCTCTCTCTCTCTCTATATATATATATATATATCCACTGGAAAGGTAGAATAACTTCATTATTAGAGGCCAACTCAATTGTATTGGAGTCCCCACAAATAATTCAAGTGGTAGGTGGCAAAGAATCTACCATCTAGTGCCACAGCTGGGGTCGCTCAACAACATCATTAGGAGAATA
Organism: Cupressus sempervirens; assembly: GCA_028749045.1. Taxonomy (NCBI): domain Eukaryota; kingdom Viridiplantae; phylum Streptophyta; class Pinopsida; order Cupressales; family Cupressaceae; genus Cupressus; species Cupressus sempervirens. Next base: position 51,330,591 of record CM053791.1, read on the forward strand.
AACATTAACTATCCCAAAAGAAATAAATTCTACATAGTCCTATGCATGGGATTAGAACCATGAGAAATAATAGAAGATGATAAATGAGGCAAAAGGAGAGTGACTACACCACCTCTACTAGCTTCATGTTGAGAAGAAAAAATTGTGCTATATAGACAAGTAACATGACAAGTAGCATAGAGAAAAAATCCTAAAATATTAACTTCTAGTAGATAAAGGATGTCTAAGATATCAAGAAAACATCTAGTATCTTGCACATTCTATGAGAGAAAATTCATGGAAATAGTTCTTGCATATCATCCTCATCCCCAAGAGAGGAGAAACTATTATGTAAAAATGAACTAGAGGTGAAAGTAGGAGAATAATCACCACTAGAGAAAATTCTTCTCTTCTCAAAATTGCAATCAGGGTTCTCTCCATGACCATCTAGGCTACAAGAGTGTTGCAAGGGCTAAGATCCAATTGGGACCAACATGGATGCCTTCTAGAGAGTGTAGACCCATGCGGGTTGAAAAGTACTCATAGATAAATCCATCCCTTGGTGGAAAGGCTTTGAAATGGGTGGAAAAGTCACTAGTGTGATTGCCATTGTGGTAGAGGTAACAAGAATAATATCTATAAAAAGCTGAGTAGAGTAGAACCCTTGTTTCTTGTATGGCAAGGAAGTCTTACCCTTGCGCACTACAATTATCCACTCATCTTTCTTTGCATTTTTAGTAGGTTTTTCCTAGGTCTCTATGTTAGGAGCCAGCTTGTGAAGCATGACCAAAGGGTAGTTGTCAATATTTTATTTAACCAATTGAAATTGATAATAGGTTGTGATGTGAATATCAGGATTTAACTGTGTGATTTTTGAGTCAAACTCAATGACCCATGTTTCATGAGTAGTGATTCAACATGAATCCATCTCTCATGAGAATAAATGGAACACTTAGCACTCATTGGATCTAGGTGATGCTCACAGGGGTGAAGCACCGGGATCCAATGAGTGCTAAGTGTTCCATTTATTCTCATGAGAGATGGATTCATGTTGAATCACTACTCATGAAACATGGGTCATTGAGTTTGACTCAAAAATCACACAGTTAAATCCTGATATTCACATCACAATTTGACTAGCTGTGGAAATCATGTCCTACTTATCAATTGATAATAGGTGTTTGACATGTTTAAATATAACACCTTTTGAGTGAAGGTGTATACTCTAACTTGAATGTCAATGGTTTCTTTGAGATCTCAAGAGAGGTTCACTTCAATGCAAACACTCCTTTGAGGATGTGAATTGAAGAACTTCATTGCTTCCATATAAACTACTTTGCCAAGGGTTTGAGAAATAACATGGATAAACTTTTAGAAAGGTATGGAGAGACCCAAAAACTTGACCCAAAAAAGGAATTTTAGTTTCTTGCCATTTGAGATAGAGAAATCCTAACACCCCTACTAGAAAACCAATAGTGAAGACCTAATTGATCAAGGCCCATGGTTGAAGACTACATTATTTTTGGAATGGTTAGCAAATTGAAACATTTAAAAGAGCCCTTGGTAAGGATTTGAATGCCCTAAAGTCACACTTCATGAGGAGTCGAGTTCTTGGCAACCCCTTATTTGAGCATTTTTTCAAGAGGAGACCAACCCATGAAGTATCCTATCAAGGTATGCTTATCTAAGGTCAACTACATGCATCATCAAACTCTTAAATGTTAAGAACAATATAAGCATCTATCCTAGAAACTCCAGCACTAGTATCACCTATTGGGCTAAAGTTGGTCAGAGCCTTAATAAAAATCCTTAATTCTCCCAAAGTTAATGTGCTATGATAGGTGCAAAACAAAAGATGAATTCAAAAAAAAATTATACTACATGCAAAACCATTAAATATAATTCAATATAGAGAATTTACACCTTTTTAAATATCTTAGTAGAGTGCTCATTTAATTGTGTACAGAGAACTATATTAAATGCTCACTATATTATTATATACAAAGAAATCAATATAATTCTTTCTAACTCTAATACTAATTATTTTTCTTAAATAGAGTTTTATCATTATGATTTTACAATTTGATCTATTTTTTATTTTAAAATATAAATACTTAAATTTCTGAAACTTAAATATATTTTCTGTAACATAATAGTAACTATTTTTTAAATTTTTGATTTTTCATTTTGAAAAGTTAATAACCTAAACTAAATGTTATAGAATATAAAGTGACTAGAGTTTCAATATTCAGTCCACATTTCTCTGATAAAAAGGAAAAAAAAAAAAACTCAAAAAAAGAAAGAAAGTCTTTTTATATAATCATTTCCACTTAAATATGCACCATATGTATTGTTGACCCTAAAGGAAGTCATAGGATTGTTAGTTAGTGCAAGACACTTAGTCATTTACTGAGAAGAGTTGGTTAGTTATCACTATGATCGAGCTAACTCTATATAGGTTGAGTTATGTAAAGGATAAGTGTATATATTCAATTGTTGCCAAGGAGTAGTGACTACTAAGAAAATCAATAGTCATTGAGTATACACTGGTCGTTGAGTTATACAAAAGGTAGCACATGAGCTAAGCTTATAGATCTTCCAAGCAATATAGTAGAAACTAAGGACAGTATGCACTAAGGGACAACATGAAGATCAAGCATGACCAACATCATAAAGGTATATGTGTCGAGTTGGAAATTTTTTGTTTATATGTTTGGAATGGCATAAAATCTTATGTATACATTTTTTGTCAGGATGGAAGCATATTTCTATGGTTGAGAAGTTAATCAAGGAGGTAATTATGCATATAATTATAGATCATTAATGCACATGCAATGAGATTAGACAATTAGAAAATTGGAAGGACTAAGAGACAAAAGGGATGAATTTGGATCATTTCTTGAGATCTAGAAACGTCTACGATGACTATTTAAGCACAATTCCAAGCCAAAATTTCATTGTTGAGAGTTAAAGAATTCCATGTGTGCAAAGCTAAGGAAAGTTATCAAGTTGTGAAGTAAGGTGACCGGGTAGTGTAGAGAGAAATTATTGTAAATCAATCATAGAGAGTTGACTACATATTAGAAAAGTGTAAACTAAAGGATCAAGGTACTATTACATTCTAATAGGTATATTAGGGTGAATCTCTTAATAGAGTGGTCCTAATAGGCCTATGCAAATATCTTAATAGAGTTCTCACTTAATTGTGTGGTTTAAATCCTTTAATCAAGGTAGACTTAACAATCTTGTAAGCTCTTAAAAGGGAAAACCCCTTATAGGGTTAATCATCAGAAGTGATTAAACTATGTAACCCTAACAAGAACACTTTATTTATGTAGTAGTAAAGATTTTGTGGGTGCCATTCTGTCATGTCCCCTTTTCAAATAATTAAAAAATAATAATCTTTGTTAAGGCAGGCAGGCCCAAGAAAGTGAAGTTTCAGAAAAAGGGGGTTAATCTTTGGAAACAGTTGGACTAATAAATGAAAATTATTATTAAAATATGTTTGAGAAGAACCTCCTTATAGCAATATCGTGAGAATTCTCGAAATAACAGAATACAAAGTGATAGCAGAACTCAGAATAAATCTACTGATCGCAGGCCACTTCGAGGGGGTAACCTCCTTTGAGCAAGCTCAATACAATAAATTCGTCCGTGCCCATCAATGGCCTCAACCTATTCTTATATACTGGGTACGATCTAGAAAAGTAATACTACCTATGCATGTGGGATAATAAAATAAACTCACGGGATGACTTACAAAGCATATGCGTCCAACAACTCTACTGTAACAAAATAAACAGAAGGAACACACAGGTTCCTAACATCCCCTCTCCCTTAGAAAAAAGCTTTGTCCTCAAAGCTTAAGGTGTGGAAATTGTTGTTGAATCTGAAGAAGGGGTTCCCAGGTAGCATCCTCTGGTTGCATGCCATGCCACTGAATCAAGACCTCAGAGATGGAGCGAGAGCGAAGCTGGCGAGTGCGCTGGTCAATGATTGCCACCGGCTCCAGGATAATGGATCCTTCCGTATCCATTTCAGGGAGAGTAGTTTGTGCTCTGACAGTGGTACCCAGAACTTTCTTTAGACAAGAAACATGAAAGACTGGATGAATGCGGGAAGAAGGAGGAAGTTCCAGTTTATAAGCAACTGAACCAATCTTCTGCAGAACCTGATAAGGCCCATAAAATTTTGGGGCCAGCTTATGACGCCCTTTCAGCTTTAGGGAGGATTGTTTGTATGGCTGTAGACAAAGAAAAACCATATCCCCAACTTGAAATGAGCGCTCAGAACGGTGTTGATCTGCTTGCTGTTTCATCCGATTACGGGCCATGTGAAGATTATCCTGTAAGGTACGAAGAATCTGATCCCTGCTGCGGAGAACTATGTCAACTGCCTGGACTGGTGAGCTATTGGGAGTGTAGGGAAGGAGCACTGGAGGTGCCTGACCATAGACTGCTTCATATGGAGTCATTTTAGAGGCAGTGTGGTAAGAGGTATTGTACCACCATTCAGCTAAAGGGAGCCACTTGGCCCACTGATGTTGCTGTTCGGAAGTGAAGCAACGAAGATAAGTTTCCAAGCATTTATTGACAATTTCCGTTTGACCATCAGTTTGTGGGTGATAGCCCGAACACATCTTCAGTTTGGTGCCAGTTTTCTGAAATAGTTCAGTCCAAAAATGACTGGTAAAAGTTGCATCACGATCAGAGACAATGGAAGAAGGGAGTCCATGAAGACGAAATATCTGGTCCATGAAGATTTGTGCAACAGAGGAGGCAGTATAGGGGTGGCTGAGGGCACAAAAATGACTATATTTCGAGAGACGATCAACCACAACCAAGATCACTGTCTTGCCACCGGATTTAGGAAGCCCTTCAATGAAATCCATAGAAATATCAGTCCAAATCCATGTAGGGATGGGCAATGGTTCGAGCAAGCCAGGAAGGAGGGTCGTTTCACCCTTGTGGCGTTGGCAAGTATCACATTCAGCCACCATCTGTTGAATCGTCCGTTTCATCCCTTTCCAAAAGAAGTTTCTCCTTGCTCGCTCATAAGTTTTGAGGAAGCCTGAGTGCCCTGCTGAAGGAGAAGCATGGAGTTCATAAAAAATAGCCTGATGTAGAGCTGGGTTCTGAGGAAGCACTAGCCGACCCTTGTATCGAAGAGAAGCACCATCCCAAGAGTAATGTGGTATAGCAGAAGGATTATTGGCTAGCTGGTGAATGATTTGAGATAAAGAAGAGTCACTGTCATAGCCCTGCTGAACAGACGCTAACCAATTGGGAATGGGCTTAGAAATAGCGGAAAGGGAAGCTTGATTATCAAATGTGCGAGAAAGAGCATCTGCCACAATATTCTCCTTACCCTTCTTGTAGGTGATCTCATAATCATACCCCATGAGTTTGCTGACCCATTTCTGTTGTGTAGGAGAGGATACCCGTTGTTCCAGGAAGTATTTCAGACTTTGGTGATCGGTTCTGATGCAAAAATGACTCCCTAAGAGGTATGGCCGCCACTTCTGTACAGCATGCAAAATAGCCATCATTTCTTTTTCATAAGTGGAGAGGGCTAGATTCTTACCAGAGAGGGCTTTGCTAGTGAACGCAATAGGATGGTCATCTTGCAGGAGAACAGCACCCAATCCATTGCCGCAAGCATCACTCTCAATAGTGAAGGGTTTGGAAAAATCTGGCATCGCGAGAACAGGTGTACTGCACATAGCCTGTTTCAGTTGTTCAAATGCAGTCTCAGCAACAGGGGTCCAAGAGAAGGCATCCTTTTTTAACAGAGCTGTCAATGGTGCTGCAATTTTCCCGTAATCTTTGACAAACTTGCGGTAGTAGCCAGTCAACCCCAAAAAACCCCGAAGGCTCTTGAGAGTTTTAGGATGCGGCCAAGTTTTCATGGCATCTATTTTTGTAGGATCCACCCGCACTCCATGTTGTGCAACAATATGCCCGAGATACTCCACTTCCTCCTGGCCAAACACACATTTAGATAGTTTTGCACAGAGTTGATGATCAGAGAGAAGTTGCAAGACAAGCTCCAGATGATGGAGATGCTCAGCCCAAGTTTTGCTATATATGAGGATATCATCAAAGAAGACCAGAATGAATTTCCGGAGGTATGGTCGAAATATGTTATTCATCACTGCCTGAAATGTTGAAGGAGCATTCGTGAGGCCAAAGGGCATGACTAAAAATTCATAGTGACCATCATGTGTGCGGAAGGCAGTTTTAGGTATATCCTCCTCATTAACCCGAATTTGATGATACCCAGAACGAAGATCTAACTTGGAGAAAAAATGAGCCCCATGAAGTTCATCAAGAAGTTCATCAACAACTGGAATGGGAAACTTGTCCTTTATAGTGAGATGATTAAGTGCTCGGAAATCAATGCAGAGTCGCCATGACCCATCTTTTTTGCGAACAAGCAGAACTGGAGAAGAAAAGGAACTGGTACTAGGGCGAATAATACCTTGCTTCAGTAAGTCACGGACAAGTATCTCGATTTCGGTCTTCTGATGAAATGGGTAGCGGTAGGGCCTGATGTTGGGCGGAACACTGCCAGGAAGGAGCTGAATACGGTGGTCCTCTGGACGAGAAGGAGGTAATCCCACAGGTTCAGCAAATATACCAGAATACTTGTCCAAAATGTGTTGGAGATCGGCAGGAGTGCTAGAGACTGCTGATGGCTGCATCTGAATGGAATGGAGCTGAGCGATGACACCATGTGAATTCTTCTTAAGAAGTTTTTCCATACGGTGTGAACTGATGATGCTGAGAGACCCTGGTTGTAAGCCTTTCAAAGTGTGTTGGTGCCCCTCGGCTGAAAACTGCATCCAAAGTTCAGCAAAATCCCAGAGAATGGGGCCAAGAGTGCGTAACCATTGGGCACCCAAAACCACATCACAACCACTTAAGGGTAAGGCAAACATGTCAGAGCGCATGTTATAAGCTCCAATAGAGAGACGCACATTGCGACATTTCCCTTTACAAGGTAAAGTGCCCCCATTGGCAATCATGACTTCAAAGCTAGAGCAGGGATGGATAAAGCAATCAGCCTGTTTGGCTATTTGTGGATCAATGAAGTTATGAGTGCTACCAGAATCAATGAGTATAGTAAGAGGGATCTTCTTGAAGAAACCCTGGACCCGCATGGTTTGTGGAGTAGTGACTCCTGCCAAAGCATGGACAGATATCTCTGGTGGAGCTTCTGGGGAAGGAGGTTCAGGCTGGTGAGGCTCAACCTCAGCATCCACTGTTTCCTGAGCATCTACATATTCTTCCAGTTCCGGTGGAGAATCCACATCCAAGAGATAGAGCTTTTGCTAAACACATCTATGGCCCCGAGACCATTTCTCATCACAATTATAACAAAGCCCTTTGTCTCGCCTAACTCGCATCTCTGTTTCAGACAAGTGCTTGATCGGAGTAGTTCTGGAAGCTGGTATGGCTGGAGGGTTGTGAGAACCTGTATTTCTGAATGGAACAAAATTAGATCTGGAGCGTTGTAGAGCACTAATCTTGTCTTCCGCTAACTTAGCCAACCCAAGGGCTTCCATCATTGTAGTAGGTCGAAACATTTTGACTTCTGAGCGAAGTGCATCCTTCAGACCACTGACAAAACAACTACGGAAGAATTCATCAGACAAGCCCTCTGTGTGATTAGCTAATTTTTCAAACTCTGTCTGGTATTCTCTTACAGTGCCTGTTTGACGCAGTTTAGTGAGTGCTCCTGTGAAATCATCAAAGGAACTAGGGCCAAAGCGCTCCAAAATGAGGGTGCACAATTCGCTCCACGTTGGGCCTACATTAGCCTTGATGTACCAACGGAACCATTGAAGAGCTTCATGTTCCAAATGAAAAGATGCAAGGGAGACTTTGTGGTTATCCAAAGTATTATGCAAGCTGAAATACTGCTCTGCCCTATAGATCCATCCAGTCGGATCAGAACCATCGAAGCATGGAAAATCAAGCTTTGGTCCACGGAAATTGCCAGAAGAGGACCCAATATCTCCTGAATGGTTTCGGCTCATGGCTGACTGCTGAAAGTTAAGACCCAGAATTTTGTCATCCAGATCTTGAAGTCTGGTTTTGAGGGATGCAATTTCCTCTTCCATGATTTTTGCTCCTGTACGCGTAACAACCATAAAACAAGGTTTTTTTTTTTTTTTTTTTTTTTTTTTTTTTTTTTTTTTTTTTTTTTTTTTTGAAATGGGTAGAAGATGAGAAACAAAAACTTTTTTAGTTACGGCAAACTTGGATTTGGGTAAAACTCATATAGGAAATGGGTGTTCGACGGGTGGTGGGAGACTATCTGGGGACAAGGGAAAAAGAAAAATGAGGGTTTCAAGGGTAGGGAGGCGAAATGAGGCGAACAGTCCAAGAGGGATAAGGGAGCAAAATGAGGAATTGAATCTTGTGGCTCAGTTTGGTGGCGATTGGATGAGAGGTGAAAAAGATAGGGCAAACCCTAAAATTAGATAAATGAGGGATTTAGGGCTTTGATATGTAAAATTTGAGGTTGGGTCGCCAAGGAAGGAAGTATGCGAAATGATATTGCAGACGTTCTGCGGAAGTATGAGCAGAAACAGAAAGCAAACAAGGAAGCTACGACTAAAAAACAGAAAAATTTTTACTTTTTTTTTTTTTTTTTTTTTTTTTTTTTTTTTGAACAGTCGACTTAGAAAAATTCACTCACAGACAGAGCAACGGAAAAGAGTTATTGCAATAACAAGAGATATTAGAAGTGAGAGGAACCTGAAGGCCACGACAGAAAAAAAATTTGATGTAATTTCCACCCAGCGAGCCCAAGAGAGTGCTCTGATACCAGATGAGAAGAACCTCCTTATAGCAATATCGTGAGAATGCTCGAAATAACAGAATACAAAGTGATAGCAGAACTCAGAATAAATCTACTGATCGCAGGCCACTTCGAGGGGGTAACCTCCTTTGAGCAAGCTCAATACAATAAATTCGTCCGTGCCCATCAATGGCCTCAACCTATTCTTATATACTGGGTACGATCTAGAAAAGTAATACTACCTATGCATGTGGGATAATAAAATAAACTCACGGGACGACTTACAAAGCATATGCGTCCAACAACTCTACTGTAACAAAATAAACAGAAGGAACACACAGGTTCCTAACAATGTTTCATTAATTTTTGGAGGCATTTTGGGCTGATTCCAGAACTTGATTTTTGCTCATTCTTTGTTATTCTTCAGAGGCTGCCAAACCTGTGGAGAAGGAGACCCAAGAACGGGAGTTTGCAGGTTTCCAGGGAGACCCAAGAATGGGAGTTTGTAGGTTTCCAGGAAGGCTAAGGATGGGATTTTGAAGCCATTCCATGTGCATGCTCATACAGAGTTTGCCTTTGTGCTGAACAATGCAGATTTTTGGGTTTTTGGGTGTGTTTTTTGTATGAGTTTGGTGTTTTCAGTTGAGTATTTCATATCAGTTTGGGTTGCTTCTGTATTTCAGACTTTAAGATGTTAAAATAGAGCTGAATATATGTATTGGGACGTTATTAAACTTCTGAGATAGATTATTAGTGTTTTTGTGGTGTTTCCGGGCATTTTTGTGTTAATTTCGGGAGCCCGATGAGCATAGTTTTTGTCCTACATTTGTGAGCTGTTGTGTAAAAGATATATGGATCTAGAAATGTCATTTTGTAGGCTATTATGCTGCTGAAATTTCTATAAAAATGTCTATTTTAATATTTATTAATAATAGGTGAAGCTGTGAAGCTTTTGGCACAATTTCTGGCATACCCGATTTGGGGTTTCTTGAGAAATTTGGTGGCTCTTTGTGATATTAGTTGTTTGATCTTGAAAATCTGATTAGAGGTTGGGAATATCATATAAAATTAGAAAAGGGACATTTTAGTGGTATCAGAGCCATGATCTTGCCAGCCTGAGGGTTTGTAGAAGTTGCATGTCAGTTTTGACAACTACCCAGATCTTGCATTTCAGTTTTTAGAACTACCCAAATCTTGCATGTCATAATTTATGGTTGCATGTTTCTTCTAATCAGCTGCATGTCAAAATTTATGGTTGCATGCTACTTCTAATCATTTTCATGTTATTTCTTGGTGAATTTGGTGGTTGTAGAAGTTTGCATGTTAGTTTTGACAACTACCCAGATCTTGCATGTCAGTATTGACAACTACCTAGATCTTGCATTTTTGACAACTACCCAGATCTTGCATGTCATAATTGATGATTGCATGTTGCTTCTAATCAGCTGCATGAAAAAATTTATGGTTGCATGCTACTTCTAATCATTTGCATGTTAGTTCTTGGTGAATTTGGTGGTTGCATGTTCCTTCTAATCAGTTGCATGTCAAAATATATGGTTGCATGCTACTTCTAATCATTTGCATGTTAGTTCTTGGTGTTTGAAGAAGTTATATCCTATTGGGGTTACACTCTACTTTATCCAGAATGGATAGGTATAGTACAGAGTCTCAGAGGACACGATCTTGGACAATTGATATCCAGAGTCAAAATAGTAGAAAGGATGGTTATTTAGACATTTGAGATAAACTTAGGAAAATAAGCCATGACATGTCTGAACAGTTGGTTGAGCACCATCGTATAATGAATGACATGTTGTCTGACCCAGATAAGGTGGATAAGTTGACTGGATTTCTATTTGGCAGATTTTCTCACAGGACAGATGACACAATTCCCAATAACTTGCATGAGGAGTTTGAGAAACTAGCTGATAGCCAGGTAGAGGTCTCAGATTCTACTCTGCCATAGGAGGTGGTGGGAAAGGATATTACACAGATTGATAGTAACAGTCAACTTGATACTCAAATTGAGATAATTGTTTACAGGTCGTCAAAGGGTGATGCCACAGGTATTTAGGATGGTATAGTTACAACAGGCAGTGACTACAGTGTAGTGGGTTCAGATGATGATTATGAGGATGTTGTTGTGCAGGATGGTGAGATACCTGGTAGAGATGAGCAAACATTGAGCATTCATGACTTTGCTGAGAAAGAGTACTAGGTACAATTAGATGGTTCATCACATGAGGTTGAGGCTGGTAGTACTTTACATGATTTGTCTAGCTAGCTGAAGGTGAACAAAGATAGTATTGTGACTTCATTATCTCATCATGACAGGTATGTGGAGTTAGTTGGTATTGGTCATATTACTCAGGTGAGGATTTTTCTTGAGTTACCAGTTGATTCTAGTTTACGAATATCCACTCGAGATTGTTATATTGGTGTTTGGGATTCAGTTGACTGGAGATCTTTAACACTTTTTGGTAGCAGTGATTGTTTGGGTGCTATCATGGATTTGATTAGCAGATTGCACGGTGTTGTCTTTTCTTGTGCCAGGAGCTTATTCGATGTTGGTATTAGTTTTTATACACCAATGTTGGGCTTTGTTCATATATCCAGTCGACCATACTTGCTGGAATGTGTTGATGATATTTCATATTTGGTAGTGTGTACAGATGAGTCCCAGGATCATATTGGCATTGATGACATCTAGGAGGATGCAGTGGGCAGTTTTGAAGACTTAGTTTCCTTGGGTACAAAGGAGTTGGACAGCAGTGCTAATGTTTTTGATACTCCATATGTTGATATGAGCTTTAGATTTGATTCACAGGATATGGATGGTAATACTCTAGAGACTAGTAACTTTGAGGATACTCCTTTAGATAGTGCATCAGAGGAGGTTTGTAGGAGATAGTCAAGCCAGTGCCATCATGTGTCTAATTAGTTGAGAGTTAGTGACCGAGACATTGCTGTCACTTGCCAGCATTTCGATGCTGCTCGTCAGTTGTTAACAGTTTATGGATGGGGTTCTCCTACTAGTGATGAGCAGGAAGGCAGTTATCTTTCCTTGATAGAGATCCACTCTTTATGGGAGGCTATTCGAATTTTGAGACATAATTATATGTAGTTGGTATCCGATAGAGATTATCTTATGGAGTGGGGTAGTATAGCATATGATGCATTGTTGGCCAAGGAAGATGAGGTGAGTGAGCTTACTGAGCAGCTTGAGGTGACTTCTGAGATTCTTGAGAGTACACAGTTGGCTTTCAAGGAGTCACAGTTTCATTTGGCTAAGGTGACCATGGAGTTAGAGCGACTACAATCTTTACCTGATTGTATACAGTCACAAGCTGTGGTGTTTGGTGATCCGAGGATGTCCATGGCCGAGATTGTCAGAGACAGTGGAGATGGGGATGCATCCATCCTTGATACTAACATTGGCATATCAGGTTCATTCCCACTAGAGTCAGGTTCAACTAAGTTGGGTGTTGTAGCAGATTGTTGTATGCCTGAAATGGTGGTGGCCTCTAGTACTAATGGCACAAAGACTAGAGATGTATCAAAGATCATGTGTGATGTTGGTGAGTCGAAAGTTGGCATGGTTCTTGCTAGTAATACTACTCCCTTGGTGATATCTTTGGAGGTAGTAGTCAGTTCCAACATGGTTAATGATCAATTGCAGTTAGTTTCATCTGGATTACAGTCTGAGCCACTGACTAAGATTGGCACATTCTATTGGCATTACACTGTGAGGTATGCTCATCAATTTACCTTTGATGACCATGTTGATGAGATAATGATACAGAGATGTACTTTGGTTCCTAGTGCTTATCATCAGTTATGGGATAGTTTGATGCCTCAAGATGAGAGTTGTGATGGGCATGACATGGTGATAGGTTCTACAGTTGACAGCTTGATAATATGTGACTTAGAGCAGGAGTTTGGAAGTGATGCTTCAGTGGTTGTTGTTATTATTCTACTCCTTTGGCTATGACATCTCCTGACTTAGCTAGTGATCAGTCACAATGGATTGTATCACTTGTTCATAGTGAGCTGTTGACTAAGGTTGGTTTTTTTAATCAACATTATATTGCAGGGTATGTACATCAGTTAGCATTTGATCCTTGTTTTGAGGATTTGATGGCAGGAAAATTTGGTTTGGATTTCATTTCTTACTCTTTATCTTATAATGTCTTTTCACCATCAGCAGTGCATGGGAGTTATGGTTATGAGATAGTGGCCGATGATTTGCAGAGTTATGTTGACTGCAGGAGTTGTACAATGTGTGGATTCTCCATACTTGGTATAGTTTCATTCGAGAGTGTTCACCATTGTTGCAGAGTTGGATTGTACATTCCATATAGGCCAGTGGGATGCGTTGATGGTATTTACTGTGTTGGTAGTTTGATTTGTCCACTTTACTTGGGTTTTGATGTTCTAAGAGTTTGTGTCTCATGGGTTTTTGACTGTGGTAGTGGTGATTTTGGAGTTTGGTTGAGCTATAATTATCAGTTTTATTATGGATTCCTCTTGGTCATATTGCAGAGGATATTGCAGGAGCCTGTGTTAATTGGCAGTAGTATAGTTCATGACTACATTTGGGATCCAGGTGGATTGATTGGTTTATTGTTTAGCCATTGCTTGAGGACAAGCAATGTTTGGGAGGGGAGGACTTGTCATGTCCCCTTTTCAAATAATTAAAAAATAATAATCTTTGCTAAGGTAGGCAGGCCCAAGAAAGTGAAGTTTCAGAAAAAGGGGGTTAATCTTTGGAAACTGTTGGACTAATAAATGAAAATTATTATTAAAATATGTTTCATTAACCTCTCTTAGATGTGAGTTATGGTTATGCCCTCTTTTAAGGGGTTTGGAGGCATTTTGGGCTAATTCCAGAACTTGATTTTTGCTCATTCTTTGTTATTCTTCAGAGGCTGCCAAACCTGTGGAGAAGGAGACCCAAGAACGGGAGTTTATAGGTTTCCAAGAATGCTAAGGATGGGATTTTGAAGCCATTCCATGTGCATGCTCATACAGAGTTTGCCTTTGTGCTGAACAGTGCAGATTTGTGGGTTTTCGGGTTTGTTTTTGTATGAGTTTGGTGTTTTCAGTTGAGTATTTCATATCAGTTTGGGTTGCTGTTGTATTTCAGAATTTAAGGTGTTAAAATAGATCTGAATATATGTATTGGGACGTGATTAAACTTTTGAGATAGATTATTAGTATTTTTGTGATGTTTCCGGGCATTTTTGTGTTAATTTCGGGAGCCCGATGAGCATAGTTTTTGTCCTAAATTTGAGAACTGTTGTGTAAAGGCTATACAAATCTGGAAATGTCATTTTGTAGGCTATTGTGCTGCTGAAATTTTTGTAAAAATTCCACTTTCAGATTTATTAATAATAGGTGAAGCTGTGAAGCTTTTGGCACAATTTCTGGCATACCCGATTTGGGGTTTCTTGAGAAATTTGGTGGATCTTTGTGATATTAGTTGTTTGATCTTGAAAATCTGATTAGAGGTTGGGAATATCATATAAAATCAGAAAAGGGACATTTCACATTCCCACCATATTTTTACCTTCATCTTGGAGGGTTTCTGCATTACCAAATATTGTGTTGTGTGTTGATTAGTTACTTATGTGTGTTATCCATGTTATTGGATGTTAGATCTGATATTACATTTGGTAAAAGTTTAATAGATCTCAATTCATGCCCCCCCATCTTAGTATTAAACTTTCCCACTAGATTTCCAAAAATTGGTATCACATCTCAATTCTCTGAGCAAGAAGTCTAATAACTTAAGAGTCAAAGATCTTAGAGATCACAACCTACAAGTTAGGAATAGGTGATTGAGAATTAAAAGATTACATTTGAGAAAGTCAAGACTACAAGGGAGGAACTCAAGAAATCCTCGAAGAGAAGGTAGGAGATGGCAATCCAACAAAATGACACACAATACAAGGAAGAAAGTATTGAAGATTTATGTAATGATGATAGATCCAGAGAAGTTGATGTTAGGATTTAAAGAGAAATAAATAACAATTAAATAAAAATATATTCAATAAATAATAATAATGCATACAGAAGAGAACACAAGACATAAATATTTAATGTGGTTCACCCAATGCTTGGGCTACATCCACCAAACAATGAGTGTAATATTTTTATTACCCAATGAGGAAAATTTGAATACAATCTGTAATCCCTTATAGCTCAATAACACTACAAGAAGCTACTATTATTTGACACACTTATGAAATCCCTATCCCTAAGCCATTTTATAGAAGGTTTTTGTCACTTTAGGGTACAATAGTTAGTTACAACATGTCAGCCCAAAAATTGTTGATAAAATAGGCCCAAAAAGATTCAAAGGAATAATGGAGAGTGTATAGTACTTCTCTCATCAATCACTACAAACTAATAATTGATGTAGCAATAAAAGATCTATTAGAGAAGAGAAACATCCTAAATAAATAAATAAGAGCACTGAAAAGAGAACATGAAATACAATTATTGAGGCTATGTGAAGTGACTAAACAAAAGAAAAAGGATTAAGAAGACAAGGTAATTGATGATGAGGAAAATAGACAAATGGATATAAGTCTTGATAAGAGAATCAATGAGGTACAAAGGATAACTCACAATCAGTTATTAAGTGTCAATCATGAGATTCCTATAAAGGTGGAGGAGATTAAAAATCTCAAATATGAGAATAATCAATTGGAGATTGAATTAAGAGATGAAAAGGAGATCATTGAAAGTGTGAACAAATATAAAGAGGCTATGAGGCAACTTGATGAATAGTTGAAAGCACATAGAAGACCTCATGATGCTATGAGAATAAGCTATATTGAGTTCATATCATTTATCAAGAAAGGAGAGTCAACGAAGCATGGACAGAAAATGAATGAAGCCAAAGAACAAGAAGCCTATACATGCTATCACTGTGGAAAACTAGTCCATACATCAAATGTTTGTAGGAGAAAACTGATAAGTTAAATCCTAAATCAAAATTCAATGGAAATTGTTTGAATTGCAACAAGCATGGACATCAAGCATATGAATGTAGGTGAAAGGATAGTAAGAAAAAAGCTACATCTAGATTTGAAGGTTATTTCTATACATACTATGAGTATGGTCATAAGGCACAAGATTGTAGATTTAATGCAAACATAGCTAGATAGCTAAAGGTCAAGGAATTTCAACTAGGCAAGGCAATTATAAAAATTGGGATTACAATACGTTGGTCAATTTTCAGTTATGTACAAAGTATGAACATATTACAATAAATTATGCAAGGATACATCTCAGAGGAAAATCAAGAAACATAAGACACTTTGGTCTAGTATGTTTTAGTCATCACAAGGTCAGTCATCTAGGTAAAGATTGTATGAACCGAGCACCAAAACCTAATGTTAAAAAGAACAATGAAAGAAAAATTTAATGCTAAAATATAGAGAAACTATATGAATCAAACTTGGAAGAATAAATATGATGGAAGCAATACTTCAAATGGTGAAGTTGTGGTCACCCAATCTATTGGATTAGGTGTTTCCCCCACTTCAAACTAAATAAAGAGGTATGCATGGAGCGATATTTTAATTTTATAAATCATACATTAGATCCTAATATTGAATGAATGAAAGTTCAAATTAGGATATTCTTAGATGCACAAAGACAAATTTGAATTTTAAATCAAGTAATTTGTTTGTGTGTCAAGTTGAAAAGTTAAGAGTGACTGAGTGTTAGTATTTGAATATGAAAGCATTAAGATGTTGAGCATAATTATTAGTATTGACTAAGTTGTGGTATAGGCTAAGTGAAATGGAAGGAAGTATGATTGGCGAGTTTTATGGTGAGGGCTGACAGAACTACTATACACCCAATAAAGGTACTGAGTATTAATGGGGCCCTCAAATTAAATTTTGAAGCTATACAACTTAAAATTTGTAAATCATTTTGTGCACTTTACATTCAAGATTTCTAAGAGAGAATTGAGTTGAAATATTTTAAGAGAAATTTAAGAGAGTTTGAGAAAGATTTGGTGCATCCCTTTAGCAATAGGAGTGATTTGCAGGTGGTTGTGTTAAGCTTAGCTCAATTGTGAAGAAGATTATAATCAGACCCTAAGTCAAAAGAATGACATCAAGTTCATCTCCAATTGAGAAGAAAATATAATAAAAGTTTAGTAATGCTCAATTAGTTAAGAATGAAGCTTGTTTGCCACCAAAATTTAGAGTATATCTAGAGATCGTGATGAAGGGTTATTCTTCAGGTGCCTTGTCTTTGATGCCACCTAGGGTTATCATGATACATGATGTAAGATCTTGTTATACATACAAAATTGGAAAGATATGTGATTTTGAAATGAGTAATGCTTATGAGAGGTTGTGTGAAAATAGAAGGTTGAAAGGTAAGTACAAACATATTGTTGAGAATGGGTTGATTCATACCCTAAACTTTCCAAGGGATTTCAAGGTGGAATGGATCAAAATCATTTTGAGCCAAATCCATGACATGAACTATAGTTGGACCAGTGAAGATCACCAAGAAAATCATTCATCATATCATGGTTTATCTTATTAAGAAAAAATGGTGAAAATTATTTATTATCAAGGAAAAGATGCAATTGAGGCAAACACGTTGACCAAATGGAACAAGAGATGAATGACAATACCAAATCTAAAAAAAATAAGAAAAAATACTTTCCAATTCAAATTAAATACGATAATAAATTCAATTTTCATGAACAACTTACTTCTTAATTCTCTTTGAAAATCTTAAGAGAGTAACTGCAAAATCGTTGAAAAAATACTGTGCATAACCACTTTTTATATTAAATAAAAAATGCATTAAAAAATATATCAATTTAAAAAATTAAAAATAATTTGAATCATTTTTTTTACAATCAGAAAAGCACATACCGTTGGTTCCAATGAATCTTTACAGACAAATTCACTACAGTGTTAACAACATACTAAAATATACAAACAAATTCACTACGTAACAAATCGAAGTTAAAAATACATTGGAAAATAACCATAGGGTATAAGCTTGGTCATGAATGAGCAGCCATACTAATGTCAACGATAATTCAATCAACATGGTTTGACAAACTCGAGACAATTTGCAAAAGGAATGCCTACCGACCTTATTCACCAAACTCGTCTCATGAAAGTTAGGTTGGAATGTGAGTGACGTGAATATGAATGACGTGAATCAGGGCATCAAAAAATTATTAATGAGAGCAGGACATATTTTTCATGATAAATTATGAACCCACAATGTTTTGGATAATACTTTCCACAAACTAAACGACGTGCACGACAGGTCAATATTGACAACCATAGGAGAAATTGAAGGTCGTTGGTAATTGGAACTCATTATTTATTAACCTAATAATGTTACTTTTCTTTACAGCCAGCTATTTATTAGTTTTAAAATAGATTCAAAATACAGTTTCAAATTATTTAGATAAGTGTTTCTGAATTCTGATAATAGAAATCTATTTTATTGATGAGAGCATACAGTCACAAATCTTAAACAATAGATGCATTTGTTGTTTTAGTATATAATTTAATTGTAGATACGTGATTTGAGATACCTTATATAAAGAGATTCTTAAAAATTGTCATTTGAAAGAGTTGTCTTATATCTTATTGAAAATGTCCCAATGACACTGCATTACAACCATCTCAAAACTTTTCGATATTTATGCACCAATGTTTTTAGGGTCAATAAAAAATTGTCACTACTTATGCACAATGTTTCATAATCATTCTAAAAATTTTGACTATAAGAAGTAAACATAGATAACTATGGGCACATCATATATTTATTAATATGTTTTTAGTTATTATTATTTTTAATTTGAAAATTAGAAGGTTGGGTGAGGAGAGAGAATGATAATTGATACATAGCCCATAATTGGTATTCTTCCCTTGAATTTAATATATCTTGAATATTTTGATACTTCCATTTATATACTCAAATTTATCACTTGCTAATATTTATTGGAAACTACATAATATGCAAGCTCATTGCAAAGACTTCATTAGAATATAAAAAGTATTTTAGCTTTTGTTAAGACTATTATGTTTATTTTTTAATGAGTAGGAAATTGTTTTAAGATGAAAGACCTATTAAGTCAAAATAATGTGAATATAATTTGAAGAACATCTAAGATAAAATAAAATAAACCTTCTTGTTATGATTAGATAAAGTGGACTAGGGTTTGGACTAGCATAAATAAGAACTGACAAGCTCATAAAGTTCCAAGAATTCAATTCAAAAGGCTTTTCAATAGAGCTATAACCAAAGGGACAAAAAATAAATGAGCGAAGTAACCTAAAAATGCCAAGCATCAAGAAGCGGGATCATTGGAAGAAGAAAGAACCAATAGAGATCACAAGCAAATGCTTGGAGAGAGAATGCAACCAACAACCTCAAACAAGAAACTAGATAGCCATAAAACCAACCATACAAAGTGTGACCATCATACCTAACAAGGGAGAAAGTTACTAAAGTGTTAGGATGAATGGAAAGCATCCACCATAAAGAACCAGCACAGAGTCCCAAATATCCTAGCTCAAAAAAATACAAGATGTGAGTACCTCAAAAAAAGCCAATGAGAAGAAGGAACAAAGAAGTTATAAATAGGCCAACAAAGAAAAACTAAATCCACAACCATTGTTATGGAATTATAAAATATACATACATTAAAAATGTAGATTTATAGTTCTAATTTCTAATCTTTAATTAATTATACTAGTAATATTTAACAAGAAGCTTGCTTGTTATAATCACTAAATTGAGCCTACTGCTATGGAATTGGAATTATCAAATAAACATTAAAAATGTAGATTTTTAATTTTGATTTCTAATCTTTAATTATTTGTATCTTGAACTCCACATCACACACACACACACACACACACACACACACACACACAAGTAATTGTTAACAACTAAAAAATAACATTATCATACATAATTAATCTTATAGAAAAAATATATTAAAATTTAAATCATTAAAACATAACACATTTAAGGAAAACATACAATCTTACTTTATAAATAAACAACACAACCAATTTTTATATTACAACATTTAAAATTTAAAGTAATTCTATAAAAAATAGAATCATAAAAAAATGTTTTGTTGATAAAAAATAGACTACCTAAAGATGATTCAAGTGAATCTGTAGTGTGTACTCATTGTAATATTGCAATAAGATTTTGTCATATAATTTCAATAAAGAAGTTAAAAGCAAGTTAATTTTGGTAATGAGAGTAAATTTAAAATGCAAAAACGTTCTCTCTTCATACTAAAAATTCTAAATCTCATTGTAATAAGGGACTTTTTGGAATTTGGAATAAGGGAACACTTATGTTTCATGATAAGACAATTTTTGGAAAGTGTGTACATAGTTCAAGTCTTTGTAATCGAAGTTTTTGCGCATGTTCTTGGTGCAAGGAAATAAAGGAATGCTTTGCAATGAGTTTTTTCATGGTATAGTGCAAATGTTCATGAAATATTGAATCAATATTTTGTTAATGATGACTTTCAAGCATAATTCTTGGTTGTTTTAATTAGCTATTTATGTTAATCTAAGGAAGCTTTGAAGTTGTGTGGTGCATTCATTGTCAATAGCTTTCTTTCAATCTTTTATGTTTGAGTACATCTTTATTTGAAAAATCACAAATACCCATATCTTACAGGGAGATGACCCTCTCAAACATAGAGGAATATTTTAATCTAATAATGATGAGTTGTGATCTTTCCAACTGCTGGCACACTTCACTGTTCACAAGGAAAATAACGTCATTTTCAAAAGTAACTTTTACAAACAAATCTATACCATATAATGTTCTCTCCTTCACTTTAATATTACAATAAGACAATTTTGTCATATCATTTCCTATAAAACATTATTCAAGTATTAATTCATTGAAGATTTATCAACTGCAACAGTGTTGGTAACTCTTTCATTTTAAACTCCATCTTTTGTAGAGAAATCAAATGAAGACAATGTTCAAATGGGTTTTGTTAGGGTTTGAATTGAGAAGTCTTGGTATTTCATCCTTAGATATAATGTTTGTCCTTCCAATCATTCATGTTTATAATAGATTAGTATGTTTATCATGTTATTTGTAAAATATAAGTTAATAAGTTTGACATGAACCAAGGTTAAAATTTTAAATTATTATTATAATTGTCATGTTAGATAAAATATCTTAATAGGATATATAAATGAAACGTTCTCAAAAATAAATAGTTAATGAGATAAAATATGTTGTAACTATTTTGTGAACAATGCTAGAGTTAAATAAGTTTGGGCTTATGACAAACTCCATGATTAGGAATACTGACATAGAGTAAATTGAATTGGATGTTGTCTGCTACATTTTCAATTTCATTTTTAATTTTTAATATATAGTATTTCTCATATTTACATTTAATATTCTTATAAACTTTTGAATTGCAATAATAAGTTTCCAAAATGAAAATCAAAACTTCTGTTATTTCCTCTTGTAATGGGTACTCATCTTTGTTCCCATTAAATACTTTAATAAATCTTTTAAAAATATTTTATAAAACTATACGTATTTCTTTACAATTTGATAATGAATATTTTTAATTATTAAACTATCTTCTTAATAAATCAATTCAAACAATTACTTATTAAGAATAAGAATAAGAACAAGCTCTTTTGCTTTTATGGTAGCAAACTGACAATATTAATAGCTAGAAACCTGTATTTTATTAAATCTATTCTATTATGATCGTTACTCCCTACTCTCGGGATGTATCTTAAGTTGTAAGGAAACAAAAATAAAAAGTCTTGCTGAGTGCAAGGTCCAAAGACATCAAAAGGGATGAGGCCGGGATCATGCCCTGAGTGAATTTGGCAGCGTGGATGCTCCTCAGTCCTTGGCTCTTAGCCAAAGAGGTTTCAGGCACACGTGGGCCTGTATTGGGTACCTAAAACGTCTTTGTGGATGACCTCCATCAAAAAAGTGAATCATTAATTAACATTATTCTATGACCTATAAATTTGATTCGAAGAGGTCAGCTAACATTTGTAATGGTTCAAGATAATAAATAATAATATTGTCTATTGATATGTATATCAAGGCTTTGTTTTGGGTAGAAGATTTTAATGGATTTGTTTTTCGGTTTGGTTAAAGAAATAGGAAGAACAGATGTGTTTGCATTTTACCAATTAGATTTAGATAGAGAATGAAATAGAAAGGTATTAGAAATTATAGGTAACAAGTGTCACATAATGACTTGGTACTTGTCTTTAGTTTTTATATAGATATAATTTTAATTTAATAAATTTTTTATATTCTATTAAATATTTTAATTAATAAAAGTATTATATATTTATAGTTTTATATAATAATATTAATTATAAAAAAATTAAAATTTATTGATATATATATATATATAATAATAATAATAATAATAATAATAATAATAATATATAATAATATTTCTTACGCTATTATATAAAATAAGAAATATCATTTTTTTAGTATTTTTAATGAATGAAAAGAATTATATTATAAAAAATCCAATATTAAAATATAAAAATCTAAACCAATCCACTTATATTCAAAATAATATTAAAAATGAATCACTCACCTTAATAAAAAATAACTATACAATCCATCGAACTTGACCCATCTAAGAGTTAGCTAAATCAACTCATGTAATCAAATCTTAGAAATATATTTTATAAAAGTTGTAAAGTCTTGCATCTATGCTTATGCAACATATTAGTTTTATAATAAAAGTTACAATCAATTAATTCTAACTATAGAAACCAAAATAATTTAATCACTAGTTAAAGCGTTAAATTCAAAATTTGTCACAATAGTACTTAGCCTACCAACAAGTACTAATAGCTTCAAAGCTTAAAAACATATATATATATATATATATATATATATATATATATATATATATATATGAGATATATTTATAAATGAACCGTATGGATTATATGTTTTATATATAAATATTAAATGATTGATTGAATAAAAAATTTATGCTTTTCTACTTTCTTTTTAGATGTTTTTTCTTTTTTTATCACTAAATGACCGAAGCCTTGTATTTTATTGAATAAAATAAATTTAATTTAGAAAATTCTTTGTTCCGAACATTGATAGGAAAGAATAGAGCAAGAAAACCTCTAGTCTTGTCTGGGACCAAAGTCCTATATTATACAATTTAAAAGGGGCATACCCTAGTTTTAAATTAATACAAAATATGATGAAACATGAATTAACATATAGACATCCTTTGAGAAGGGAACAAGAGAGAGGCAAATTTCCAAATGAAATTTAACAAGGATTTTTCCATGAAGAATTAATCTCCTTTCAGCATTTGGCTTGTCTAATCACAACTTCTTATACCTTTTGTGATAGTCCTTTTATTTTCCTACAAATCAAAGATGTCTTTTTTTCCACAAATATTAGGAGTGATAGACCAACTTGAGTAAATGAAGTGATTCAACAAGATTTGTAATTGCCTTTTCTAATACGTATTTATCATTTCTCTCTCCTTATTTATATGGGTGTGTGCATCAAGTTGTGGTGCCAAAAACATGAAACCCTATTTTTTTTTAAATTATCAAAAGTGCATACATGCTATAGCACACACGCGCTTTGGCTTGGGCTCCACAAGCCTAGCCCAAGCCAAAGTGCGTGCACACTATAGTGCATATACACTTTTTAAAATTAAAAAATTTTATAAATGGGCTACAAACCTGCAACCCATTTCATTTTGCTTGTATTTCCTCCTCACAGTGCATATGCGAGTTGAAGAAATTGAAGACCTTTGTCACCTGCCTCCTCAAAATGCCTCCTTGTCGCCAAAGTTTAAGATCATGATCACATAGTATGTTTTCTACTCTTGTATTTGCATTGTTTTATATGTTTTTGCATTGTTTTGTAAGTTTTTACATTGTTTTGTAGGAATTTTCAATTTTGCTTTTAAATTTGTTTATTTATTTAGATTACAATTGGTTTCTTATAAGGAAATGTAAATAATCAACCCCCAAATCCCCAGCCGGATCAACAAAATTAAAATGAAAATCCTCCACAAGATTATAATCAAAACCCTCCAAAAAATGAAAATCAAAACCCTTCACAACAAGAGCAAGAAATTTTGTACCCTACATTGATTGGAAGACCTGCTCCTGGCACCCAAGACAACATTATAAATGAAATAGAAAGAGTAAAAAATGAATTAGAAGCACTCATTGTAGGTTGAAAACTTGTGGACAAACCGATCCAATGAGAGCACAATTGGCATCCTTCCTCGAGTCCATTATGACCCATGCGGATTTTGTTAGTGGTTAGTTGAATATTTGGCGTGTTAAGAGGGATGAAGAAAGAAGATATTATGCAAAAAAATTATCATATCAAGATGTAAAAAAAAGAAATAACAAAAGGTAGCATTTGTGCATTGTTTAAAAATCCTGGTGAACAAAATACTATTAGAGAAACAACTAAAAGGTTTCCCATCCATTGGTGCATTCATGATGGTATTAGAAATAACTTTTGGGATAGATGGTGGATGGTCATTGATGCCCCTCCCTGCAATAATCACGAGGTTCCAATGTATTTTTTAAAGAAATTGTATTATGAATTTATCTTTGGGAAGATCCCCAATTATTTTGATATATTAGAATCTTAGGGTAGAGGTGGGGGGTCATCATTTGAGAGGCCAGGGGTATGTCATGACCCACATGTAGTTAGGGCACCTATTGCTAAGGCATAGGGTGAGCATGTTATTATTCCTTCAATTGTGAAGGAACATGTAGAGACCAACACTCTAGGGACTATTAATGTTTTGATGTAGACCCTCATTCATTGCACAAGTCCATTAGTTGAGGAGGAGCCTTTTGTGCATCATGGTCACATGTGCACATCATGTGGATCCTTATGCACATTTGGTAGTCATGTTGGAGATAGTATGGATGATGGACTAGTCATTGATCAGTTCCTAAGTCAAACATTTGGCATTGAAATAGAGGTAAATTACAATTATAATAAACTAATTTGATCACATTTCGTAAGTATAGTGAATGATTAATTAATTAGTATGTATTGACATTGTTCAAAATTTAGGGTAAGAGTGTTGCTAGCCCCAGTAGAGATCCCCCAGCCCCATTTTTCATCCCGTTGATGAGTCCAAAGGTATGTATTGATTTAATCATTTAAATTAATACATATATTTATTAAGTAATCATATGAAAGATTGACAAAAAAAATTATGCATGTGCATCAGTTCTCTACTAGACTCAACATTCACTAGGGACTCTGAGCCTAGGCATGATATGCACTTCATAGAGGTACATTTTTTTCATGTTAATTTAATTCATTTGATTATATTCATTTCATGTTTCATGTTACATGTAACCTATATTGTATGACATGCAAATCTTAACATTTGAGACTCCTCATTTTTGCTAGACCATCAATGTGGAGTTATTGCAACGATGACTAGTTCAGAGTCATTGACTGAGGTATGGAAGAATTTTTTTTGTTTTAGTTGTTTTTAATACTAGTTAGTATCAAAATTTCTAATCTTATTTATAAGTGATTATATTGATTGAATTGTTGTAGGGCCTTGTTACACCCAATCATCCACAAGCATTTGAGGTAGACGTAGAGAGTGACTATTTGATGATAGTAAGAAAATAATCAATTTTGTGTGTACATATATTTGATTTCAATGTATAATAATTATTTATTTATATCTACTTTTTTTTGTATCAGCTCAAGTTAGAGAAGAGCCTAAACAAGAGGATGAGCGAGTGTGTGAGGAAGAACCCATCATCACCATCATCTCCCTCCACACAATGACCAAAGACCTCTAGAGATTTGTTTCCTTCCCCTCGTGTGAAGGAGAAGATATAGTTGATAGAAACACATGTATAGGCATTAGTGAACATAAATTTTGGATTTTACATGTCAATGGACATATTCGATATACATTTGATGTATATATGGCATTTTATATTTGATGTATGACATATATTTGATGCATGGCATTATTAGACTTATGACATTATTGGTTGATATATGATATGTTTTTTCATGTATGACATTACTAGTTATCATAATATATTATGTGTTTGTTAATGTATGAAATTATTAGTTATGATTTTATATTATATGTTTGTTCATGTATGAAATTATTGGTTATCATAATATATTATATGTTCGTTCATGTATGACATTATTAGTTATCATAATATATTATATGTTCATTGATGTATGACATTATTGGTTATCATAATATATTATATGTTTGTTCATGTATGAAATTATTAGTTATCATAATATATATCTCATTTTTATTTTTTACATTTTAAGTACATTTCATGTATTTCATTTTAATGTAAATTGCATCCAAAATGATGTAGAGTTCTCACACCAAAAGCTAGTGGATTCCCAACAAGAACACATTTAAAGAAAACTACCTTCACACCTTCATAAGTATTTTTAAAGACTCTTTCTAACTTGGTTACAACTTTGAACAAACTTCTACCCAACTTCAAAAAACTACTTGATCACTTTCCCTATTCAAGACTTGGGAAGCAATAAGAGAAAAATGAGCAAATTTGAGAAATGGATCATAATCAACTTCTTGCTTCAAACTAACATCTTAGGCACTTGAAAGAACACCTAATAACTATCTAAAAAACTTTATTCTATCATCTATTTCATCCTTCCAAGAGATTCTTCAACATCCTTGAGTGAAAACAATCTTCCAACATCTAATGATTGTATTTTCTTTGCAACAACATGTAGTTTGCTAATTTTTAGACAACTCTTCACAAAGGGAAGTGGTTATGTTTCAACCAAGAAGATAATTAACATATACCACTAACTCCATTCAGTGATAAAATTCAAATATATAAGGTGTAATGACTCTCAAAACACTTATTGTGTCAACTTATTAACAAAATCAACAAAAAAGGAAAATCATTAGGGTTAAGGCAACTTGGGTTTATAGGTGACCTCGAGTTCCTTGACCTTACAAACAAGGATTACCTTATTACCATAAAAAAATAACATGTTCAAAATGATGTGTATGATCACCCCTTTACCTTCTATCATAGTCTCCATCATTGGATGAGATGAAATATCTAGTTGCCATAGTCAAATATTGTTGCATTATGGCATTTAGTAACTCTTAGGGATGATTTCGTTCGATGTGTTAGAGAACATTTGAGAACTGAATGGGACAGGAGGATCTTGGGGCTAGTATTTACCTAGCCACCTAGAGCTAATGGAATAGATAGTTCAATCCCACGATGAAAGGTGAGAGAGATTTAGTTGGCAACTTTGCACTAGCCAACACTATAAGTTTCAACATCACCCGAGATGGAATCACAAAATCAAAATAGAGTGAGATCACCAAAAAGTGAGAGAGGTTATTGTAGGTCTCTGCAACTCAATCCAATAGTACCTAGAGTCACATCCATACCTTGCACAAGCTTTGAGATATGCCTCGTAAAAGATCACTGCCCTATGAAATTTAGTGACTCTTAGGGATGTTTTGGTTCAACATGCCCGAGAATGTTTGAGCACTCAATGAGATAGGATGATCTTGGGGCTAGGGTTTAACAAGCCACACAAAGCTAATAGAATAGACATTTTGATCCCACGATGAATGGTGAGGGAGATTTGGTAGTTGGTAACTTTGTACTAGTCAATACTACAAGTTTAAGCATCACTCAAGATGGTGTCACAAAACCAAAATGGAGTAAGGTCTCCAAAAAGTGAAAGAGGTTATTGTAGGTCTCTATAAAAAAATCCTATGGCACCCAAAATTGCATCCATATCTTGCATGTGTTCCAAGAAATGCACTATCAGAGATCACTACCCCATGGCATTTAGTGACTCTTAGGGATGATTCAGTTCGACGTGCCCGAGAATGTTTGAGTACTCAATAGGATGGGACAAGCTTGGGGGTAGGTTTTACCTAGCCACCTAGAGCTAATGAAATATATAGTTTGATCCCATGATGAATTGTTAGGGATATTTGGTAGTTGGCAACTTTGTACTCACCAAAAATACAAGTTTCAACATCACCCGAGATGGCATTGCAAAATCAAAATGGATTAAAATCTCCAAAAAGTGAGAGATTTTATTGTAAGCCTCTACAACATAGTCCTATAGCACCTAGAATTACATCCATAAGTCGCACGAGCTCTGAGATATGCCCCATGAAAGATAGCTGCCCTATGGCATTTAGTGACTCTTAGGGATGATTCGGTTTGACATGCCTGATAATGTTTGAGTGCTCAATGAGATGGGATGAGTTTCGGGCTAAGGTTTACCCAGCCACCTAGAGCTAATAAAATAGATAGTTTGATCCCATAATGAACAGTGAGGGAGATTTGGTAGTTAACAACTTTGTACTAGCCAACACTATGAGTTTCAGCATCACCTGAGATGGTGTTGCAAAATCAAAATGGAGTAAGATCTCCAAAAAATAAGAGGGCTTATTTTAGGTCACTATAAAGTGGTCCTATAGCACCTAGAATCGCATCCATACCTTGCAGAAGCTCCAAGATATGCCCCATCAAAGATTGCTACCCTATGCATTTAGTGACTCTTATGGACATTTCTATTCGACATGCCTGAGAATGTTTGAGCACTCAAGAGGACATGAAGAGCTTGGGGCTAGGGTTCAAATACTCACCTAGAGCTACCAGAATAGACAATTTGATACCATGAAAAATGATGAGGGAGATTTGACAGTTGGCAACTTTGTACTGACCAACACTACAAGTTTCAACATTGCTCGAGATGGCATCTCAAAATCAAAATAGAACAAGATATCTAAAAAGTGAGAGAGGTTATTGTAGGTATCCAAACCATGGTCCTATGGTACCTAAAATTGCATCCATATCTCACACAAGCTCCAAGATATGCCTCATCAAAGATCACTCCCTTGTGGCATTTAGTGACTCTTAAGGATGTTTTGGTTCGTGCCTAAGAATGTTCGAGCACTGAACAGGATAGGATGAACTTGGGTCTAGGGTTTATCTAACCTCTTAGAACTAAAAAAATAGATAGTTCAATCCCATGATAAACGATGAGGGAGATTTAGCAGTTGGTAACTTTGTATTGGATAACACTACAAGTTTCAACATCACCTGAAATGGCATCACAAAATCAAAATAGAGTAAATCTAAAAAAAGAGAGAGAGCTTATTGTAGATCTTTGCAACATGATCCTATAGCACCTAGAATCACATCCATACCTAGTAAAAGCTCCGAGATATGCCCCATCAAAGATCGCTCCCCTATGCATTTAGTGACTCTTAGAGATGTTTAAGTTTGGCGTGCCCGAGAATTTTTGAGCTCTCAATGGGATGGGACAAACTTGGGGTTATAGTTTAGCTAGCCACATGGAGCTAATAGAATAGATAGTTTGATAAAATGATGAATAGTGAGGAGATTTGGTAGTTAACAACTTTGTACTAGCCAACACTACAAGTTTTAGCATCACCCAAGATGGCATCGTACGATACAAATGGAGTATGATCTCCATAATGTGAGAGAGGTTATTGTAGGTCTTTGAAACATGTTCCTATATCACCTAGAATTGCATCATACCTCACATGAGCTTTGAGATATGTCTTGTCAAAGATTGCTACCCTATGCATTTAGTGACTCTTAGGGATGTTTTGGTTCCGCATGCATGAGAACATTTGAGCACTCAAGGGGATGGGACAAGTTTGGAGCTAGGGTTTACCTAGCCACCCAGAGTTAATGAAAGAGATAGTTTGATCCCATGATGAATGGTGGGGGATATTTGGCAGTTGGCAATATTGTACTAGCCAATCCTACAAGTTTCAACATTACTCGAGATGTCCTCAAAAAATCAAAATGGACTAAGATTTCTAAAAAGTGAAAGAGGTTATTATAGATCTCTACAACATAGTCCTATAGCACTTAGAATCACATCCACACCTCGCATGAGCTTTGAGATATACTCCATCAAAAATTGCTACCCTATGCATTTAGTGACTCTTAGGGATGTTTCAGTTTGGCATGCCTAAGAACGTTTGACCACTCAATAAGATAAGAAAAGATTAGGGCTAGGGTTTACCCAACCACTCAGGGCTAATAGAATAGATAGTTTGATCCCATAATGAACGGTGAGGTAGATTTTGTAGTTGGCAACTTTGTGCTGGCCAACACTACAAGTTTTAGCATCACTTGAGATGGTGTCGCAAAATCAAAACAGAGTAAGATCTCCAAAAAGTCAGAGAGGTTACTGTAGGTCTCTACAACATGGTCCTATAGCACCTAAAATTGCATCCATACCTTGCATGAACTCTAAGATATGCCCCATCAAAAATCACTACCCTATGGCATTTAGTAATTCGTAAGGACATTTCGGTTCAGCATGCCCAAGAATGTTCAAGTGTTCAATAATATGGGAAGAGCTTAGGGCTAGGGTTTAGATAGCTAGCTGGAGCTTATAGAATAAATTTTTTTGATCCCACAATGAATGGTGATGGAGATTTGGTAGTCAAAATTTTTGTATTGGCCAACACTACAAGTTTAAACATAACCTGAGATGTTGTCACATAATTAAAATGGAGTAAGATCTCCTAAAAGAGAGAGAGGTTATTGTCAGTCTCTACAACATGATCCTATAGCACCAAAAATCACATCCATACCTTACACTAGCTCCGAGATATGCCCCACCAAAGATTGCTGCCCCATGCATTTAATGACTCTTAGGGACGTTTTGGTTCAGTGTGCTTGAGAATGTTTGAGCGCTTAATGGGATGGGATGAGCTTAGGGGTAGGGTTTACCTAGCCACATGAAGCTAACATAATAGACACATTGATCCCATGACAAACTATGAGGGAGATTTGGTAGTTGGTAACTTTGTACTGGCCAACACTACACGTTTCAACATCACCTGAGATGGTGTCACAAAATCAAAATGGAGTAAGATCTCTAAAAAGTGAGAGATATTATTGTAGGTCTCTAAACACAGTCTTATATCACCTAAAATTACATCCAAACTTTGCATGAGTTTTGAGATATGCCTAATCAAAGATCACTGCCCTATGACATTTAGCCACTCTTAGGCACATTTTGGTTTGGCCCACTCAAAAATGTTTGAGTGCTCAATGGAATGGGATGAGCTTGGGGCTAAGGTTTACATAGCCACCTAGAGCTAATAGAATAGATAGTTCAATCCCGTGATGAATGGTGAGGGAGATTTGGAAGTTGAAAACTTTGTACTGACCAACACTACAAGTTTCAACATCACCCAAGATGGCATCACAAAATCAAAACAAAGTAAGATCTCCAAAAAGAGAGAGAGAGAGAGGTTATTGTAGGTCTTTGCAACACGGTCCTGTAGCACCCATAATTGCATCCATACCTCACATGAGCTCTGAGATATGCCCTATCAAATATTGTTGCCCTATGTATTTAGTGACTTTTAGGGACATTTCGATTTACCATGCCTGAGAATGTTTGAGCACTAAATAGGATAGGAGAAGATTGGGGTGAGGGTTTACCTGACCACCTGGAGCTTATAGGATGGATAGTTTGATCACATAATGAATGGTGTGTGAGATTTGGCAGTTGGCAACTTTGTACTGGCCAACACTACAAGTTTCAGCATCACCCAAGATGGTGTCACAAAATAAAAATGAAGTAAATCTCTAAAAAGTGGGAGAGGTTATTGTAGGTATCTACAACAAAGTCCTATAGCTCTTAAAATCACATCAATACCTCACATGAGCTCTGAGATATTTCCTGTCAAAGATCACTACACTATGCATTCAATGACTCTCAGGGACATTTTAGTTTGGTGTGCTTGAGAACGTTCAAGTGCTCAAAGGGAGTAGATGAGCTTGGGGCTAGGGTTTACCCAGCCATCTAAAGATAATGAAAGAGACAATTCAATCCCACGATGAATGATAAGGGAAATTTTGAAGTTGCAAAATTTGTACTGGCCAACACTACAAGTTTCAGCATCACTCGAGCTGACATCGCAAAATTAAAATAGAGTAAGATCTCCAAAAAGAGAGAGATTTTATAGTAGGTCTCTATAGCATAGTTCCATAACACCTAGAATCACATCCATACCTCACACAAAATTTGAGATATGCCCTACCAAAGTTCACTGCCCTATGCATTTAGTGACTCTTAGGGAGGTTTTGGTTCAACATGCCTAAGAATGCTTGAGCGTTCAATAGGAGGGGATGATCTCAGGGCTAGGGTTTACCTATCCACCTAGAGCTAATGGAAGAGACAATTTTATCCCATGATAAATAGTGAGGGAGATTTGGTAGTTGGCAACTTTGTACTGGCCAATGCTACAATTTTCAGAATCATTCGAGATGGCATCGTAAAATCAAAATAGAGTAAGATATCCAAAAAGTGAGAGATTTTATTGTAGGTCTCTACAACACAATCCTATAGCACTCAGAATTACATCCATACCTCACATGAGCTCTAAGATATTCCCTATCAAAGATCATTGACCTATGCATTTAGTGACTCTTAGGGACGTTTCGGTTCAACATGCCTAAGAATGTTCAAGTGCTCAATAAGATGGGATGAACTTGGGGCTATGGTTTAACTTGCCACCTAGAGCTAATAAAATATATAGCTCAATCCAATGACAAATGGTGAGGGATATTTGGCAGTTGGCAACTTTATACTGGCCAACACTATAAGTTTCAACATCACCCAATATGGCATCGCAAAATTAAAATAGAGTAATATCTCCAAAAAGTGAGAGAGGTTATTGTAAGTCTCCACAACATGGTCCTATAGCAACTAAAATTTCATCCATACCTTGCATGAGCTCTGAGATATACCCATCAAAGATTTCTGCCCTATGGCATTTAGTGACTCTTAGGGATGTTTCAGTTTGGCATGCTTGAGAATGTTTGAGCACTCAACAAGATAGGACAAGCTTGGGAGTAGGGTTTACCTAGCCACCTAGAGCTAATAGAATAGACAATTTGATCCCATGATGAATGGTGAGGGAGATTTGGCAGTAGGCAACTTTTTACTAGCCAAGAGGACAAGTTCTAGCATCATTCGAGATGGCATTGCAAAATCAAAAGTGAGTAAGATCTCCAAAAAGTGAGAGAGGTTATTGTAGGTCTCTACAACATGGTCATATAGCAGCTAGAATTGCATCCATACCTCGCATGAGCTCCAAGATATGCCCTAACAAAGATCCTTTCCCTATAAATTTAGTGACTCTTAGGGTTGTTTCAATTCAGCATTCCCAAGAACATTTGAGCACTCAACATGATGGGATGAGCTTGGGACTAGGGTTTACCCAGCCACTCAGAGCTAACAAAATAGATAGTTTGATCCTTTGATGAATGGTGAGGGAGATTTGGCAGTTGACAACTTTGTATTGGCCAACACTATAAGTTTTAGCATCACCTGAGATCTCATCGCAAAATCAAAATGGAGTAAGTTATCCAAAAAGTGAGAGAGGTTGTTGTAGGTATCCACAACATAGTCTTATAGCACCTAAAATTGCATCCATACCTCGCACAAGCTCTGAGATATGCCTCGTCAAAGATTTCCTCCCTATGGTATTTAGTGACTCTTAGGGACATTTTAGTTCGACATGCTTGAGAATGTTTGAGCACTCAACAGGATGAGAAGAGCTTAGGGATAGGGTTTACCTAGCAACCTAGAGCTAACAAAATAGACAATTTGATCCCATGATGAACTGTTAGGGAGATTTGGCAGTTGGAAACTTTGTACTAGCCAACACTACAAATTTCATCATCATCCGAGATGGCATTTCAAAATTAAAATGGAGTAAGATCTCCAAAAGGTGAGATAGGTTATTGTACGTCTTTATAACATAGTCCTATAGCACCTAGAATTGCATTCATACCTCACACGAGCTCTGAGATATGCCCCATCAAAGGTTGCTGCCCTATGCATTTAGTGACTCTTAGGGATGTTTTGGTTTGGTGTGCTAGAGAATATTTGAGTGCTCAATGGGATGGGATGAGCCTGGAGCTGGGTTTTACCTGGCTACCCAGAGCTAATGGAATAGATAGTTTGATCCCATGATGAATGGTGAGGGAGATTTTGTAGTTGGAAACTTTATACTAACCAACACTACAAGTTTCAACACACTAATACATTCGGTACCAAATTACAATGACAGTGTCGTTGCAATTTTTCCATCAAAACCTTGTTGTTGTCACAATTGTGATGATAGACTATCGCAATTATGACGATGACAAAGTTGTGACAGAAAAATTGCAATGGCACTACCATTGCAATTTGGTACCAAATGTATTAGTGACATCATCCAAGATGGCATCAAAAAATAAAAAGGGAGTAAGATTTTCAAAAAGTGAGAGATTATTGTACATCTCCGTAACATGGTTCTATAGCACCTATAGTCATATCCATACCTCACACGAGGTCTGAGATATGCCCCATCAAATATCACTTCCCTATGGCATTTCATGACTCTTAGGGACATTTCAGTTTGGCATGCCCGAGAACATTCAAGTGCTCAATGGGACAAGATGAGCTTGGGGATAGGGTTTACCCAGCCACCTAGAGTTAGCAGAATAGATAGTTTGATCCCACAAAAAATGGTAAGTGTTAGAATTTGATAAGATTAATAACTCAAAAAACTAGTGCAAAGAATAAATATCTAAATTATGGATGCAAATGATACAAAATAAAAATAGCATCATAGAGTTAGTCTCCAAGAGAGTAATGCAAATGCTGGAAGCAAAATAGCATTAAGAGGATGCAAAAACAAGAGATGTACAAATAAAAGCGAGGTAGCATGCTTATATAGGCTAGGAAGAGGGAGGAGGTGGCAACAGCAACCAATGAGGAGCAACCATCTATCAGACTAAAGGTAGCAAAGTATCTTCCAAAGATAGCTAATGGATGCTCACATGTAGGAAGGTGACACCTCACAAACATTCACCTAATAAGACATGCTTTATTAACCTAAGTGAGATTATTAAAAGTGTAGGAAAAACCTAGCAAAATAGGAAAAATAGAAAACTACACTAACACCCCCCCATAAGCGAAGCTTAGGTGGATGCTAACCTATCAAAGCTATGAAAGCAAGAAAATGTGTCCTGGCAACAAGGCCTGATCAGGTACCCAATACAAGAAAAAGAACTAGATGAAGGAAACTAAGCCTCCAATCTAGAAAATGTCCCAAAGAGAGGAACAAAAAAGAGCATGAAGCATCTCTGAAGCATGAAGCTGCAAACAATGTCAGAAGAAACTGCTAGAACCCCCATTGAAATAGTGCATGACCAAGTAGAGAAGACAAAGTCTGAAGAGTTGATCAATTGAAGAGGTGACCTCCAAAGGTAGGAATGAATGAGTGTCTATATAGTAGATGAACCATCTCACCGAAATGCATAGGTGCCTAGCCACTGCATCCACCTAGTACATAGGAACAAAAATTGAATACGTAGATCACTCAACCAAACCAAAGAAGCAATAGAGCCAACAGGTGAACCCCCCAATAATGCTGAATAGGGAGAGAGGTGACAGGAACAATGAAATGTAATGCCAAAAATATCTGCAAGAAGAAGAATCAGGAACACCAATAGTGCAATAGAAGTAAAAGCACAGGATAAAGGGCGGTGTCACCGACACACTGCATGGGCTAATGTCATGGAAGAAAAATTCACTTGACAAAGGTGGATAAGCACAAAATGGAAAAACATCATGACCCCCCATGGCACTTTATAACTAAGTGTGAGTACAAACAAACACAAGGTGTACAAGATCCCAGATATGTAAAAGCAGGCACTTTATCTCAATGCATTTATAGAAAAAGGAATGTAACAGAATAGAAGCATACAATGCTCAGAAGTTAGAAAGAAGAGTGAGCCAAAAGAATAGAAGAAGAGATTCCAGGACCTGTAGAATCCAAGTAATTTGCTAGAGTGCGAAAGTGCAAAACTCAAAGGAGAAAGAACTTGGAGCAGAATCTAGATAAAAGACCCCTGCAATTGAATAAATCATAGAACTAGCTTTCCAACGATATTTGGTGAGCCTAGAAAAGAGTCTGAATGAGTGAGATATGGCTCCCAGAAGGAAAAATAGAACATTTGGCTTTGACTTCCAAAATAGGAAACTAGACTATAGCAAAAATTAAAAAAAACCTATACCATCATCTTCATCTCAGAACCAGCTTTTTGACGCATTTTTCGAATCGAAAAAATACGTCCGTATGCTCAAGTTACGGAAGAAAAAATGACAGGGCCTCCTCATGAAGAGCATATGCTAAAAGTGAAACTTGGGCACAATAATCAAGGAGACAAATAGGTTCACTGCGATCTACTCAAAAAATCATGCACTTTCAAAAAAAGAATCGCCTCGATACAAGGTCATATGAGAAAGTTATGATCCTCCGAAGTTTCCAAAATGAGAACTATGCACAGTCACAGCTGAGAATCTGCAATTTCTAAAGAATTCATGCATGAAAGTCAAAATACAACTCCACTAGTGGATAGAGCACAAAAAAATAGCCAAGTTCATAACAAGAATCATCAAAATTGGAGTCTATATGAGCAAGAATGAGATATTTGAAAATTGCATTCAAATCTATGACTGCCAATGGAGAGGGGTATGGCTATAGCTTTGCATGTTCAATTTTGCAAAATATACAGCTTGCATGCAAAATCTAAAAGATACACAGATGGTGTTTCGGGGCTGCAATCAAAACTCAAAAAGCATTTTTCTTGCTGATGTATAGAAGATGTTGCTGTAGTGTAAATCAGATGCCTTTAACAGTAAAAAATGGCTCCAAAAATTAAAAAATGACCCCAACAACCAAAATATGACATGCAAATGCTGGATCAGCTTCCTAAGTCCATCAATGGCATTCTGGAACCTGCAATACTAATTGAAACCTCCAAATATGCAAGTTGGTTGTTAGATTTGAGATTGAAACCCCAGAGAAAAACTATTTTTGTCAAAACTTTTCTGATTCTCAGGATCATCCAAAGATGCAAGAGAAGAGCATACTTTGTTTTTCAAAAAACTACAATAAAGGAAACTAAAATCTACTCTTGCACATAGAAAAGCTCTGATACCATGTTAGAATCTGATAAGATTAACAACCGAGAAAACTAGTGCAAAGAATAAATATCTAAACTATGGATGCAAATGATACAAAATCAAAATAACATCATAGAGTTAGTCTCCAAGAGAGTAATGCAAATGTTGGAAGCAAAATAGCATTAAGAGGATGAAAAAACAAGAGATGTACAAATACAAGCCAGGTAGCATGCTTATATAGGCTAGGAAGAGGGAGGAGGTGGCAACACCAACCAATGAGGAGCAACCATCTATCGGACTAAAGATGGCAAAGTATCTTCCCAAGATAGCTAATGGATGCTCACATGTAGGAAGGTGACACCTCACAACCATTCACCTAATAAGACATGCTTTATTAACCTAAGCGAGATTATTAAAAGTGTAGGAAAAACCTAGCAAAATAGGAAAAATAAAAAACTACACTAACAGTAAGGGAGATTTGGTAGTTGGCAAATTTGTACTTACCAATACTACAAGTTTCATCATCACTCGAGATGGCATCGCAAAATCAAAATAGAGTAAGATTTCCAAAAAGTGAGAGAGGTTATTTTAGGTCTTTGTAACATAGTCCTATAGCACTTGGAATCACATCCATACCTCATATGAGCTCCGAGATATGGCCCATCAAAGATCGCTGCCCTATTCATTTAGTGACTCTTAGGTACGTTTTAGTTTGGCATGCCTGAGAAGATTCAAGCACTTAATGGGATAGGACGAGTTTAGGGCTAGGCTTTATCTAGCCACCTAGAGCTAATGGAATAGATAGTTTGATCCAATGATGAATGGTGAAATCTAGTTTAGTCGTAAATAGAACTTAATTTAGAAAAAAAAAATTGCACAAAAATGAAAATAGCAAACATCATTCTTTCTTTTGCAAAAAAATATTTTCAACCATGTTCATATATTTTCAGCCAATTCATGACAAATGGAAATCAATGTCAACTATCAATGATTGGAAAGAAAATTATTATATTTATTTACAAATATTTTCCAAAAAATTAAAAACTTAAATCATTTCAATAGAGTTATAACAATCATTGAAAGTAATGGCAAATTTCGTTGTATAACAATCATTGGAAGTGATGGAAAATTTCATTGACATTAATAGTATTTAAAAATGCTTCCATCAAATAGAAATATTTTGATAACATTTCACTAATATTTGCAAATCTTCGTCAAAACAAAGAGGAAGAATGTAAATATTGATCAATTATTTTATTAATTCACAAAAGTTTTTCAAAAATTGGAGATCTTAATTTTTTTCTGCAGAATTATAACAATTATTGCAAGTAATGGAAAAATTCATTGACATTTATAGTATTTATTAATATTTCCATTGAATAGCTTCATCAAAACAAAGAGGAAAAATGTGAATATTGATAGATTATTTTATTAATTTAGAGAAGTTTTAAAAAAAATAGAGATCTTAAATTATTTTTGCAGAATTATAACAATTATTGCAAGTAATGGAAAATTTCATTGACATTTACAGTATTTATTAATACTTCCATGAAATAGGAAAAAATTCATAACATTTCACTAATATCTACAAATCTTTTTCAAAGTAGAGACAAAAATGTGAACTTCATCAAAGTTCACCACAATACTACATATCTTTTCCGATTTTGCACAAGTTATAACAAATTTTTATGCAATTGTTCATAAAAATTATAAACCTTCAGTTTCAATTTCACTCAAATCAATGGAAGAAACTTCCATTACTCAGGCAAAAGGCAAATGACTTCAGTGTTTTTGATCTTCCATAGAAAAATAGTTCAATATATTGTAGTTCCTTCACTTACATAAAAGAACAAGAGACATCAATAAAGAAGATGGCATAAATGAAAGATTTACACTTTCCAAATGAGAGAAGTCCCCTGTCATGACCTTGCAAGATGGAGCTCCATTAGAATTCAAACTTAAATATGAATGATTGCACAAACATTTGTGAATGCAACATTCACATGCCATCGGTAATGCTCAGATTTCAATTTTAGAACATGCAACTTCATGCATTTATTAGTAAGAATATAATATAATGATGAGTTACAAACTTAACATGCTTGAATGTGATCATTAAAAGGAGAGACAAGTGAGGGCAATAATTTGGAGAAAAGATGATCTTATTCCTTCATAATGAGTCCATCATCAAAACTAGAGGACTGTCAATGGTACTTGGCTTTTATATAAGATGTACTGAAATATTCTAGTTTTTATATAAGATGTATTAAAAGAATATGTCACTATCTTATATTTTCTGTAATCTACTATTTCATTTCCACTTGTGTTATTGAGTTGCACCTGAGCATATGCAAATTAAGATTAGTTTTAAGAATTGGTGTGAAGGTATCATGGAGTTGAATATCCTGTGCAGCAGTGAGTAATCTGCCTAAGAAAGGAGTGGATTTTGTGTTTGGGGAAATTTCAATAAAGTAAAATAATAGTGATTTCATCACCAATTGGATGTAGGATCTGGTGGAGAATGAACATTTAAGGAAGCCCTAGTGAACAAGGTTTGGAGTCAAGAATTGGGGATCGGGAGCTGTAGAACTTTTGGGACCGATTCGTTTTGGAATTGACCATTTGATGGTATAAGAAAACATTGTTTAAGAGTATGAAGTGCCAAGTGGAATTTTTCATGTAGGTCCTTTGTTAATAGGTCAATTTCTATGAATAAAAATAAGGTACTAGTTCAGTAGAGGAGTATTTGTTCAAAACAATCGTATAAATGTTTTTGGTAGGATAAATAACTCTAAAAAGCATATCAACAAACATCCTTGTATTGGCAAGTGTTTTGAGAGAAAAAAAAGTTATTTACATTCTAAGTATATAGCAGGATAATAGGTAGGGTATTGGTTTTTGGGGTTTAATGTAAGGGAGTTTTGTGAAGAGGGAATATGGGATTGAAGTAAAGTCTTAGAATTCCTTGAATATAAACAATTGAAAGCCTTATAAAACTGAATTCATCATTTTAGGATCCTTGAAGGTAGTCTTGATAGGTCATTTTCTTGGAGCATTTAGATTGTTGATAGGCCCAAATGCCTAAACCACTAAAATTTCTAAAACTTATTGTATATTGAAGCCCACTGCCCTAGCTTGTTGCATCATTTTTCCTTCAAATATCATGCTATAGCATGCTGATTGTACACAATCATATTAACTTCTCTCATTTTAGGGTTTGGAAAGTCTTTATATCTCCTCCTAGGTCTTTCCCCTTCATCCTTATGGTTTTCATTGACCTCCTTCAAGTTTTAAAAGGAAAATCCACAATTTCTTGCAAAATCAGCATTTTGCAAAAATTCAAAATAGCAACTTTTGGATTTTTCTTGCTTGCTCAAGTCTTAACACTTCTAACTTGTTATTTAGGCCATCCCTTGGAAATTCCATGGTAGGGACCCTTCCCTAAGATAATGACTCATCCCTTAGTTTACCCATTTCCCTATAGCAATGTATGCCTTGATTTTATGCCAAAATGGTGACTCTTCTAAGGACATTAAATGACATCCAATACCCTAATTACCACACCTAGGTTCAATGATGCTTATTCTACTTACAAGGCTCACTTGGAGCATAACACAACAAAAATGAAAAGGTGTGGGCCCTATGATTCAAGGTGACCCTGCACCACTCTTTCTCTCTTTCCCTCTCTCCCTATTCAATCTAACGAACCAACTAGATCTACTCTAGATTTTAATGTGTCAAGTATTCCCTCATGGTCTGACTCGCAAACTTTCCAAAGAGTTCAATTATGTGGTTTTCCACCATATTTTATCAAGTGGACATTTTATGCGACAAAAAGGTTTGAATAATGAAGAATCTTCCTCTTTGTTTTCCAATCCTCAAATAACCACAAGTTAGGGTTCTTCAAAGAATATCCTCTAAGCCATGTGTCGATTACAATCACTACACTGATATGGTACTCTAAACCTTCACCATCTATAATCGAGTGATCCAATTTTTGTTTGGCTTGGACACAATGAATCAAATAATAATATGTCAATTCCTTATTGTCTTCAAGTGCAATAACAACAAAAACATGGCCTACAGTGATAAATGTAAAAAATGTAGTCATTAATTCAGAAAATACTTAGGCAAAAGTTATAAAGTTACATAGTTAAATTACAAAGATATATAAATATATATATTACCTAGTTCCACTAGATCAAACAAGAGGTCAAAGTCAATAGACAAATCCATCTCTACCATTTCTAGTGCTTGTGGGGCATGATAGGTGTCGATTGAGTCCAAAAGCCGTATATCCCATTTGTTCACCTATTCAGTTAACTCATAGTCATCCCAATTTTTCTCTACACATGATGGAAAATAGCAGGCTATTTTTCGTGCGTGTATACTCCATAAACCTACATCAGAGCTTCTAAAAGAGTGCAACTCACTTGATCCTTTTAGTGTGCAACAATCCTCATATGGTGCAATGTTAATATTATCTATCAACCAAAAAATCTATGAACCATAGACTCACCTTCCTTACCTAGACCCATTGTAGCATTACACCACTGGATTATGGATTTTGCATCTGTCAATATTGTTCCATCTTTTTAATTTAGTTCTTCACAAGCTAAGTCTCTTTGAATGCATGTACCTACACCATCGTTCTCTCCCTTTCCATGACTAGCCTTTGTGAAATTTCACATATATTGAATTGTAGACAACCTATGCATCTTGCTCAACCAATAGAACATCCATGCATTCTTGAATTGAGATGCACAATTGTCTAACAAAATAATTTGTTGAAGATATGGTATGCCCCTATTAGCCAAATATCTATAAAATAGTTGAAAACAATCATGTACAAACTCTGTAGAATGTGATTGATCATCACTGATGTAAAAATGGTACTCACTCAAAATCTTCCTGTCATCCTCTGTACTTGTAGGTGAATGCATGAATGTTATGTAAACAAATATGGAAACCTATTGAGAAGTATAATACTTTTTTTACACCTCATTTTGTGGTTGTAGTGTGTAGTTCTCTACGAGGTCTACAACCAAAACAATGGTATCTAGTGGAAACATATCCTTGCACAACTCGAATTGTAAATCTAGCCATTGAGCTCTATGTGTATGCCTTGCATACTTGTAAATAATCTTTTCATGAAAAAATTCATGAAATCATACAATGGAGTCTTTTCAATGACTAAATCACATCTTTTACCCTATTTCCCATCTTTTAGAGCATATGTCACTATCTTATATTTTTCGTAACCTACTATTTCATTTCCAATTGCATGTGTGCTATTCATATGTTCATAAGTTGATAAAAGTTGCAAACAACCACACAATAAACATGTACCATCCAAGCATAATGTCTTGTAAGATTTTTGGTCATCCCCTATTTCCCATAAAATGTCGGATATGAATTCCCTTGAAGATCTAGGTGGCTTATTCATGTCACAATCCTACAGAACAAACTTAGAATGCAAAAACACACATATATGCCTAAAAAAATTAAAATGGTTAGAAAATTTAATGTGTATCCTACAAAAATTTATGCGTGTGTGATTAATCATCACTTAAAAAGGTTTACCCATCTCAAAAAATATTTGGCTTATTCGAATTTGAGAATACATACCAATAAATTTTTCAAAAAATTGTGTTTAAGTTGAGTCCAAAAAATGTTTCGCATGTGGGTCATGATTTTGGATACCAATCCTCCTTCTTACAACATCTCTTTGACTAGGGGAAACATGTGTGTTATTTGTCCAAAAATCTTTGATCAATGATTTCAAATCTTCACTAATTTCTTTATCCTTTCGTGGTAGTCTACCGCTAAATGTCCATAACTCATTTTTTGTTGGATCTTCCAATCTCTCACACCTTAGCATGGCTCTCCTTAGAGTACCTCTACTAATTTTCAATATTTTTCTTGTCTTTCTCATGAGTCAAGATTTTTTCATTTAGGTACTTACTATTGTTTATGTAAGTACTCGTCTTGTGATATTGCTATCTTTGGTGCATGACTTAGAACCCACTTTGTCATAAGCACTCATTAGATTCTTTACAGTGATTTTTTCATTTGAACTATCCATCATTCTTAGCCCATAAATCTTAATGATAGGCCTAAATTTCAAATTCCTCATCATTTCAACAAATAATTGGTATTGACCTATAATATTTTATTCTTCAAAGAATAATCTCCACATACGATTAACTTTTTTTTGACAAATATGCTTGCTAATCTTGTTAAGCATTGATTTCAAAATGTTAGTATCAATATCAATAAAATATTTTGATCTTCTAAAATGAATTCTAGAAAGGTGTTATAATCTCTTCCATTCCCTCAACAATTTGAACATCAACATAAGGTTGAGTGCTTTGTGTACCTTGAACCAAAGATGATGTTCCTTGGCAATAAGATGTAAAAGATGGAATATCACCTACTTGATATGTTGATGTTGTGCCTTCAACATGACATGATGAAGTGTGTACATCATCAGATCTACAAATTTGCATCTCTTCAATATAAGATGATGATATGACTCCAACATTGGAAGATGGTGTAGCTTCACAATTCAATTGTCTTCTTAAGCATAATAGTCTCATTTATTCTCTTTGTCTTTCCAATTCTTCCTCTTTGTTTCTTTGTATCAGTTGCTCTTGTTCCTCTTCGAAAGTCATTTCTTCATTATTGCTTTGCAATTTTCTTTATTTACATATTAGTTTCATTTTATCTATTTTAATTGCCAAATCTCTCTCCCTCTCTTCCATTGTTTGAGTTTTTAGTTTCTTCCTTGGCATGATGATGATTTCTATGTGTCAAATTATTCAAATATCTAAATTACTTACGATTGGTAAATTACAAGTCATTCAAATACATATACAAATTACAATTATTTCAATGAATACACAATATATATTAAACAACTTGTCAAATTTTTAACCATTTCCAAATAACAATTCATTCAAACATACACATTTCAAAGAATTTACTATATATTAAACAAAATGTCAAATTCTAATCAATTTTTTCTCTATATAACAATAAAGAATATTTAAAAATAACTACACTAACCTTTTTTATATAAAGAATATTCAGAAAGCCTTCAAATAGTGAATCCAATGATTGAGTTTGGTGCTTTTTAGCTTCAAATAGAATGAAAGAATATTAAAAAAGCCTTCAAATAGTGTTTGCTAACTTCCAACAGATTGAAACCCATGTTTTCTATTAGAACTATAGAATGCAATTTAGACAAAAAGTAGAATATGGATCAGAAGTGACCCAAACTTGTGTTATGACCATTTTTTGGTGTTCTCATATCGTGTGTACGTACTATAGTGCATATGCCCTATAAAATGCATATGCACTATGTAATGAATAATCTCTCCCTATCCCTCATCCTCCATCCCCTACTCTCTCTCTCCCTACTCTCTCTCAATTTCTCAATCCTCTCCCATCCACTACTCTCTCTCACTCTCTCAAGCTCTCTCTCTCTCCTCTCCCATCCCTTTCTCTATCTCTCTCTCTATCTAACTCCCTCTCCCACTGCCTACTCTCTCTTCCATCCCCTACTCCCTCTCTCACTCTCTCTCCTCTCCCATCCCCTACTCTCTCTCGCTCTCTCTACTCTCCCATTCCCTACTCTATCCTGCTCTCTCTCCTCTCTCATCCCTTACTCTCCCTATCTATCTCCCTCTCCCACCACCTACTCTCTCTCTCACTCTCTTCTCCATCCCTTACTTTCTCTCTCACTCTCTCTCCCATCCCCTACTCTCTCTCATTCTCTCTCCTCTCACATGCCCTACTCTCTCTTGCTCTCTCCTCTCCCATCCCCTACTCTCTCTCTCTCTTGGGCTCCTCTCTCTCTATC
Source organism: Cupressus sempervirens (assembly GCA_028749045.1). Taxonomy (NCBI): domain Eukaryota; kingdom Viridiplantae; phylum Streptophyta; class Pinopsida; order Cupressales; family Cupressaceae; genus Cupressus; species Cupressus sempervirens. Next base: position 51,375,340 of record CM053791.1, read on the forward strand.
TATCTCCTTCTCCCACTCCATCTCCCACCACTCTCTCTCTCTCTCTCATATCTCCTTCTCTCTCTCTCTCTCTCTCTCTCTCTCTCTCTCTCTCTCTCTCTCTCTCTCTCTCTCCTATCTCCTTCTCTCTCTCTCTCTCTCACACACACACACACAAACACACTCCCATCCCCCTCTCTCTCTTGCTCTCTCTCACACTCCCTCTCCCACTGCTACTCTCTCTATTCCACTCCCTCTCCCATCGCCTACTCTCTTCCATCCCCTACTCTCTCTCTTGGGCTCCTCTCTCTCTATCTATCTCCGTCTCCCACTCCATCTCCCACCACCTACTCTCTCTTAGTCTCTCTCTCCCATCCCCTACTCTCTCTCTCAGTCTCTCTCTCTCTCTCATATCTCCTTCTCTCTCTCTCTCTCACACACACACACACACACACACACACTGCCGTCCCCCCTCTCTCTTGCTCTCCCTCTCACACTCCCTCTCCCACTACTACTCTCTCTCTATTCCACTCCCTCTCCCATCGCCTACTCTATCCCATCCCCTACTTTCTCTCACTCTCCCTCTCCCACTCCTTTTCCCACTACCTACTCTCTCTCTCACTCTATCTCTCTCATCCCCTACTCTCTCTTTCTCACTCTCTCCCATCCCCCCCCTCTCCCTCTCTCTCTCTCTCTCTCTCTCTCTCTCTCTCTCTCTCTCTCTCCCCCTCCCTCTCTCTCTCTCCCCTCGCCTAGTCTCTCTCACTCCCTCTCCCTCTCTACCATCCCCTACTCTCACACACTCTCTCCCTCCCATCCCCTACTCTCTCTCTAATACCCCGTACTTTCTCTCTCACTTCCTCTCTCTCCCATCCCCTACTCTCTCTCTCTCTCTCTCTCTCACACACACACACACACACATCTCTCTCTCTCTCTCTCTCTCTCTCTCTCTCTCTCACACACACACACACACACACACACACACACACACTCCCATCCCCCCTCTCATCTTCCTCTCTCTCTCACTCTCGCTATACCATTTAGGTCTTAGTAGTGTGTGCATACCAAAGCACATATGCTCTATTAAGAATAGAATTATAATAATCTTTAAATGGCATGCATTCATTATTCAAAGCTTTGCATTCTACCAAGCCTAAGCTTTGATTTTTCCTTGGGGATCCAACCCAAAGGTTTGGAGTCTCTAAACTAGTTTGAGACATGTTTTGCTGCAAACATACAAAAAATGATTAATTTTTCTTGTGTGCTCCCCTTCAAGTTTCCTCATGGTTGAGCATCGATAAGATTAGGTTATATGACATTGTAGGTCTCTGTGTTAGCTATATAACCGTATAATTTATTTTTTATTTGAACTATTTCAAGCCTTTTAACTATAATTTCTTTTCAATATATGCCCTTTTTTGTCAAAAACCAACATGTACTAATTGGGCTATATATTTTATCTTGTTCATCAAATATTGCAACAACTTAGTTTTTTAGAAACTAGGCTCCATTCTACACATTTTCAAAAAAAGAAGTTTTGATTTTAGATAAGTTTTCAATCATTTCTAGAGGGAGCATATAGATATTTCACATTTTTTTGATGCGTCCAGTTAAAAATTTCATAAAAAAATACACATTATAAAATTACCCAAAATTTTTAGGATAAACTACATAGTGTTAGGTAAGTTTTGACTAGAGTGATTAAACAATTTCAAAAAAAAAATTAAACTTTTAGGGGAGCCACACTTTGTACTATGGTATGTTTTTTCAATATAAACAATACCACTTTCTGTGGCCTCCATTTTTGAGAACCTAAAACTAAACCATTTTGAAAAAAAATTAGTAGTTTAGAAACTAGATTCAAAAGATTACTACTTTTTTTTTTATCATATCGTAAAATTTTGAGTGTAACTATTTTCAAATTCTTGTTGAAGTTTAGAAATTGCTGATTTCAGAAAAAAGGTGTCCACTTATATCCCGCTTTTGGCACCACAACTTGGCACACTTACCCATATGTAATTTATTATGTAGGTTTTTGACTTATCATTTTTTACTATTCTAATCCTTTAAATGATTATACATGTTTGTAGTATCCAAAAGAGTGTTATGGGCTTGTCCAAGTATGTTAAATTGTATTAGAGGTGGAATATCATTACCGATAAGTTTTGTTATTTTCTTTTTTTGTTTCTAACTATAATTGATAGATTTTATTCTTTATTTGTTTCTTTCGCATTTTGATCTTAAAGAATTGCAATGAGTTTATTCAAAACTTGTAGCGTAGTTACCAAAATTAATATCATGATTATAATATAATTGATACATAACTTGTATTCAGAGCTTTAAATCATCTTACATGTGTTGTAGAAACTTACCAACATATATTAAGACTTATTATAATTCTATTTTAAAATTAGATAAACTTTGGTTACAGTGACAATAATAGCCAAGGGCTAACTAAGCCTAACAGACTAAGATATCACCAGAAAGGTGGATAAAGAGGAACCCATCACAAAACCAAAACCTCCAAGGCTAGAAGGAGGAGACAATAAACACTAAACTATAACTATCCATAATACATATATGCCAAATTTAGTAAAGGAGCAACATGAATAGAAAATCTCCATCGAACATATGATATTAACAAAATTTGTCATTCAAACAAAACCAACAAGTAGGAGAAACTAGTAAACAATAGACCCTATTTCTAGTAAACCATGATGATTTCAGCAATGTCCTTCAGGTGCTCAGTTTTATAGTTTGGTAGGAATTCAAAAGCACTTTTCTCCCTACTAGACTTTTCAATAGTTAGAATACAAAAATCTAGGTCTTCCAAATTCTTGAGTTCTAGTCCTGGATGTATACAGGAGTTAAAGATGTAGAGATAATTCTTGAGCCAAACCTTCTTATGGTCTTCTAAGATCCCTCTCCATTTAAGAAGAAAATGTATACTAGCTTCTATTTTTGGTTAAACTTGAAAAAAAAAGCATTCTCTTGAATAACTAGAGAGGGGCACCTAGGAACAATGTCTAGCTCAAAGCTTCTAGGGGGATATTCCATACACATCTCTGGGAGAGGGATCCTACATTTCTCATCAATTCTCATAACCACTTCTTCAAGACCTACACAAAAAATTGGGTAGAAAACATTGTAGCAAAGCCTAATCATAGTACACCTCTATTTTGGCTTTGGCAAGACAATCTATGAAAGAGCCTATATTGTCACTATTGGTTCTCTATGAGAAATCATAATTGAACATACCCTCCCCTAAGACATGACTCACAACAATCCTCGTCATGTCATCTACAGGGTTTAATAGTTGATTCCATCTTTCTAGTTTCACATTTCCTCTAAATGTCGTGGTCTACACCTCTGAGGCATGAAATAAACTGATATTGTTGTCCATCCTAAGCTTATAACTAAATTATGTTGAAACAAAGCAGGGAATAAGAAGCATCTAATAACAATTAAACTATAAATAGAAAACCAATGATCTCAAATGAAGGATCTTGAAGTACCTCGAGATCTAGACATTATCTATTGATGCCACCTGCATGCAACCAAATCATATTGGAATATGATGATGCCTAGTGTTATGAAATGGTGGAAGAAACAAAAAAATTAATGACGTTATAGGTTTTAAAATTAAATTATAAAACTCCTCCTAGAGAGCTGTTAGATATAGGAATTTAAAAGTGCCCAAAATTGCATTCCCATATATATTGACTAAATTCGTTTCCAATTTAAAATTATTATTATCTTAACTTTTATAATTTGAATTCAAATTTATTATTTTAATTTATATTTTTAAATCTATCAGCATTTTGAAAAAACCAAGTTTCCAATTTTCCATCTTCCCCTTTGATTACTACAAGGAGTCAATGCTTTCACTTTTATCCATGATGATATACATATATATCTATAGTTTTTTATGTCTTTATATGCTCAAATATGTATGCATTATATTAATAGTTAGTATGATATATTATATTAGCTAATATGACTGAAATTTACATTATCCTTTTCTAAAAAATATGGTTTTTTACTTTCTAATTAGTTTACTTAAAAATAAATATTAAGAAATTTTCACTGTTAGCTCCCTTAATTGCTAACTGACGGGCTACTTTATTACCCTCCCAAAAAATATTCATAATCTAAAAATCTTTAATATGGTCTAGGAGATTTAAAACTTCTTCCAATTTAGAATTTAGAACCTAATTAGGTGTCTCCTTTTTTCTAATAGCATTTAGTATAATCTAAGAATGTCCTTCAATAATAATTTTAGAAATGCTTAGCTCTAGGTAGATTTGGATACCTTCTTCAAGGTCTTCTAATTCAACAAGGTTGTTAGTCGTTGATCCTATAAATTTATCCCTTTTAGTAATATAATTGCCAGAGTCATTGTTAATGATGTATCTAATCTCAATAGTACAAGGATCACCTCTCGAGACTCCATCAAAGTTTAATTTAGTCCATCCTATCGGGGGTGGATTCTAGCTACATTTTCTCCTAGCCTCTTTATTCTTTCTTTGATACATCAGTAGGAGATAACTACGTTTTTCTAACTTTATTTCATAAGACCATCCCATTCTAAAAATTATCCTTTGTCTTTTGGAATCTTCCTAAGGTGAGAGTTTAATGTTTCAACTATATAGGCTTTGATTTTATTAGTTATCTCACAAGCCACTATCTCTTGATTGAGGAATATTCTTCTATTCCTTTCTTTTCATATTTACCAAACAATGATAGAAGGGAAAATATTCCAAAAGTTACCATAGATACTGCTACTATTGTCCATGAGACAACCCTTAAGTAGATTGTTCAGAGTTTCAGGCAATGACACAGTACAACTCAGCATATGTCGAAGCCATTTCTAGCACTTTTGCATATACAAAAACTTATATAAAATATGGTTAGCTTCTTCATTGTCATTCTTACATAACACACATCTAGAAGGCCCCTTAATACCCACCTTTCTAAGTCTATTAGCAATTAGAATCCTATCCTATGAGGCAGTCCACAAAAAGAAACCTACCTTTGGTAGATAGGAAGGAACTCAACAAAGTTTAAGAGGAGTATACACTTTTTCCCATCTTTGAGACTGAGTGATTTCTTTATAACCTTTTTTCATGTTATATCTTCTATCTTTTGATGCTACCCATATGAGTTTGTCATTTCTCACTAATTGTTTTATTTTTCACTTATTAATGACGTCTTCATACACCTTTTTAACTATTGGTTCTAAGTCAATATTATCTAAAATTTTTCATTCACAACTTATACTACCATTAATATCTTTTTTGATTTTATAATTACTAACTTTACACCCCCAAACTTTGACTAACTGTTCTTTAAGATCTGCTAGGGTATTCATATTTTCTAATGGGGGATGCCCATCTCAAGAGTGCTCCCAGAAGAGAGCTTCTTCCCCATTACCAACAACCCAAGTGAGATATTTACTAATCAGAGCTCTACTTTTAAGTATTAAATTACAGCTCTCGAATCCTTTAGGAAGATTCCTCACTCTAAAAAAGGAGTAAGGGTCGGTTGCATTTAAGTATTTGTTATACATAATTTTTGCCCATTTTCAATTTCCTTCTATGAGTAATCTTCGTGTCAATTTGGCCCTTAATGCTTCATTTTTCTAGCTTAAATTTTTTTATACCAAGACCTCCTAATTCCTTTGGTTTACATAGTTTTTTCAATTTAATAAGAGCTAGTTTTCTTAGATCTTCAGTGTCATTCTAGAAGAAGTTTCTGAGTTTTGCCTCAATCTTCTTATTCAAACTTTTAGAAAGAGGTAAGAAAGAAAGTGGGTAGGTTGGGAGGGCCAACAAGAATGCTTTGATCTTTATCACTTTACCCATTTTTGTTAGCCATTTATCTTTCAAACCTCCTATCTTCTTATCTATTCTGTCAAGTATATTATGCCATCCCTTATTAGTTTTACTACCTTTCTTCTAACTCTCTTCCCAAGTATTTACATTGAAATGTTCCTCTTTTATACCCTAACATATTACAATTGTGGTTTTCTCTTTTAGGGTTAGTATTAATGATAAACATTTCTAACTTTTTAGTATTCACTCTTTGCCTTGATGCTTCCATATAGTGTTGAATGATTTATTTGACGTTTCATGCCTCTGTTATTGTACTTTCTCTTGGTAGAATTATATCATCTACATATTGCTGATGGGTTATATTAGGAATATTCTCAGTTACTAAAATACCATTAATTTTACCATCTGAGTGGGCTTTTGAAATTGCTTTGTCAAAAAAAATTTTGTGATGATGTGTAGGAATGGAGATAAGGAATCCCCCTATCTAATACCTCTTGATGTCCCAAAGAAACCTTTAGCTGATCCATTAATAAGAACTAAAATTTTACTTGTTGAGATGCATTGGTATATAAGATTAATCCATTGGTATGAGAATCTAAAGGCTTCTAGTGTTTTGCATAAGAATCTCCAATCAACCATGTCATATGCTTTCTGAATATCCAATTTCAAGAATATGCTTTCCATTTTATTCTTATTGGTTGTGTGTAATGTTTCTTGAATAATGAGTATCCCATCTAGAATTGAACTTCCTGGTACAAAACCTAATTATTCTTCTGAAATTATCTTATGTAAGATTGGTTTTATTCTATTTGCTAGAGTTTTGGATAAGATTTTATAAATGGTGTTGCAGAGGGCTATAGATCTGAAGTCCCCTGGGATTTTAGGATCATCTTTTTTGGGTATTAATGTAAGAAAGGTATTATTAATTTCTAAAAGTAAAGCACCACCATTTCTTGAAGCTTCAATGGCTTTCCAAAGATTAGTTCCGATAAAGTCCCAACATTTTTGGTAGAAGAAGGCTTGGAATCTGCCTAGACCTAGTGTACTATCTGAATTCATGCTAAATAACATAGATCTAACTTCTTCGAAGGATATGGTTGCATTAAATGCTTTATTTTCTTCTATAGAGACCAATTTTGGTTTGTTTCCAAACATTTTTTTTGAGCTATCATGTTCAAACTATCAAAATTATTTAATAACATTTTAAAATGATCTACAAATATATTTGTTATTCTTTTCAGATTTTCAATGATAAAACCTAACGCGTCTTTAATTTTTATGATTTTACTCTTAGCTCTATTATAAATAGTGTTGTTATGGAAATATTTTGTGTTAAGGTCCCCTTCTTCTAACCATCATTCTCTAGATTTTTGCCTCCATAAGACTTCTTTTTCAAGAATGTCTTGTTGCCTCACTGGTAGTTTTCTTTCTAAGAGAAAAGTCTCATTATTCATACTTTTTTTAATTACTTTTGTGTTTAATTTTCTAATGCTTTCTTTGATGTTTATTTTTTCTTTAAATATATTGTTGAAATTTTATTTGTTCCACTTTAGTATATTTTCTTTAATCATTTTCATTTTTGATACAAATATATACATTTTGGAGCCTTTAAAATTGTCTTGATTCCAGCATTTTCTTATGAGTTCCATGAGTGTTTTTATCTAAAAACCACATTTTTTTGCATTTAAAATGATTTGTGACAGATTTAATAGGTTTACTAAACTCAATTCTAACAGGAAAGTGATCAAAACCTGCTATAGGAAGTATTGATGCTTGTAAATCTAAATCTAATATACTTAATTCACCTTTGAATAAGAATTTGTCCAGTTTCTCAATTATAATTGCAATGTCTTTCCTTCTATTATTCCATGTCAATTTACCATTGTTAATAGGAATATCAATAAGGTTATTAATGTCTATCCATTTTTAAAATTTCATTGATGCTTGGGAACTTTATTGGATGCCTCCAAATTTTTCATCTAAATTTATAATAGTATTAAAGTCTCCACCTATAATAATGCATTCATTTCTATGGTTTTTATAAACATGCTAATTTCTTCCCATAGCAATTTTTTATCTACGTTTTGGATCGGTCCATGTATGTTTATTAAAATTAATTGGAAGTTATTTTTAATGCTTTTAATTCTGCTACTCATCCAAGAGTTATTAGATTGAATTAAATTTATATTTACTTTTTTAGGATTCCAATTCATTCCTAATCCTCCTGAGGCTCCTCTTGATTCATGCAAGATAATCTTCCAATTACCTACTACCTTTTCTATCTTAATTCCTTCTTCCTTATTTAATTTTGTTTCTTGTACCATTACAATTTTATATTCAAATTGTTTTAAATTATGTTTTAGTAATCTTTTCTTGCTAGACACATTTAAGCCCCTAGCATTCCAGGTAGTGATCTTCATGCTATCTTGGGAAGGATCTTCCCCTTCCCTCTATTAAGTCATTGATTAATCTTTTTTTGTTCTTTTTCCTACCCATCTGCTTCTTTGGGTTCCTTTAAGTGACTTTCTTCCTCTTTTAGTTTTCACTGTACCATATCTAGGAGAATTTATTCCTTCTTGATTCATCAAAATACCTAGCTAATCTATATTCTTATGTGCATTTAAAGAACTTTCAAATTGCTTACCATCTTTAGCACATTTTTCTTCATTTTCTAATTCTTTCATTATTAGTTCTACCAATCTTATCTGATTAACTATATGTATATCATCTACTAAAGTTGGACTAACCCTGTACTATCTAATTTTGTACCATCTCCTTGTCCTGTTATTCTTTCAATTTTGATTGTTTGTAAATCTTTATTTCTTTTATCTTCCTCATCAATGAGTAGCATATCTCTTCTCAAGTCTTCAAATGTGTGATTATTGTTACCTCTGGTTTTACCGCCAAGAATTTAAATTTTGAAAGTGTGGCTCGTGCAACGGTTAGTCTTGAATAAGTGTTTTAATGTTACAACCTACAGGTTTCTGGCCATCAGATCTAAGCAGACCAATGGTTGGCGCCATCGCGCTATAAGGGAAATGCATGATATTTATTATAGCGCGATGACGCCCTGACGACACGTTGCGGGGGTGGGTCTGATGTTCCATGGGTCAGAAAAGGTTTTGGATGCGCTTGGTGCTATGTCGCTATCGCATATCAACTGAAAAATCTCCATAGCGACATAGCGCCCGGCGGAAATAGTCACGGCAACAAGTTTCAACGATCGACGTGATCAGGTGTTGCAGCGATGAATCAGGAGGAACCACGTGTGCCAGGTCAGAGTTCCTGTCGGCATGGTTAACACAGTCGGGGCTTACGTTCATCACCGTTAGATCAGCTCGGATCAACGGTAAGCGCCATTGTGCTATAAGAAAGTTACGCGAGGGTTATGACAGTGACATCGCGCCCTGGTGACGCGTGTCAGGTGGGGCCGTGTCTCAAGCAATGCCAGGTGTATCAACATGGAGGGCAAAAGCACGAGGTACGATGAGTCCTCACGATCGTCAGATTTGCTCGCATCAACGGATGGCGCCATCTCGCTATGGCGAAGATGTGCAAATTTTATCATAGCGACATGGCGACCATCCACCACGTGGATCTACAAGACCAGGTCTCACCAAGTCTCACCAGGTTTCATCCAAGGTGTGGTGTAGTTACAAATATGGCAATGAGTGGGATGGGTCCGGTCACAGGTTGCAGAGTACGGCAAGTCAGAGGTTTCGTGGCGGCGGGCAGACAAGTTCACGACCCGGAGGTTTCAAAAACACGGCGAGGCGCTATGGTGCCAACAGAAAACCCATGCATTTTCCAATGGCAACATAGCGCCCAAGCGAAAGGTTCACCATGGCAAGAAATGATCAGACGGATGGGTCCCAGCGAGTACTATGCAAGCGTAGTCGGTGTGGCAAATATGTTGGGGACACATAAATCTCAGGGCACGTTGTCAGTGGGCGCTATGGCGCTATGGGAATTTGGCCTCAATTTCTGCATAGCGACATAGCGCCTAGCTGACACGTGGTCGCTCTGCGGATCAGGTCTCGGGTTGCCAGCTAGTCTTCATCAAACCAAATAAGGAGGTGCCATGTGTATGAATCAGCGCATGGCGTACAGCGGGCCCGACAATTCAATAGAGAAGGTGGGTCGCGGGAGGTCAATTTTTTTGATCGTCGGATTGGAAATGGATTGGTGGCAGGTGCCATCTCGACATGGCAAAGCTACAGGGTTTTTTGCATAGCGACTTGGCACCCTTTTGCCACGTGTTGGTGGGGTCAAGTCTCGTTAGGATGCGTCACAGAGGTGGTGCCAAATAGGATGGGCCCAGTCATAGATTGAAATGTTTGCGGCAGGTCGGAAGTCTCACGATGGGTAGACTGCATCATCAAAAAGGTGTACTGACGGCGATTAGTTTTATGGTGAATCAGGAACAGCCATGTGTGCTAAATCAGAATGCAGACATGAGGTGGCACTAGATCTCAGCACGAATAGTGAGTCTTCACGATCGCCGGATCTGCAGGGATCTACAACTAGTGTTGTCTCACTATCAAGACTTACCCAGGAATTAACGTCGGCGACATAGCGCCCGTGCGCCACGTGTCCTGGCGGAACCATGTTTCATACAGCTGGCGCAGTAAGGATTAAGCGATCGTCAGACCAATGGGGAAGTGCCACATGTACCACAGGCCCAGTGATTTACAAGGGAAGAGGTTGCAGAATGATGAGTCTCCATGATCGTCAGATCGAGGCCGATCGACAGTAGGTGGCATCGTGCTATGGCGGAGATGTGCGAGGGTTATGTTGGCGACACAGCACCTTGTCGACACGCGTCCTGTTGGCGCAGTCTAGGATGGCAGTTGGCGATTAGTGTAACTGTCACAGTCATGATAGTATTCAACGTGGTGCAGTTAGTCCAATGAAGGGTGGTTAACCATGGGAGGACCTCCAGGTGGTAAAATAAAGAAATGTGATTGGCCCGCGCAGCCTAGTTGACGCATAAGGAGCCCAATTGATCTTTTGACTTCAACGGATTCATGAACCAAGAGGCAAAGATAATTGATTTTTTCGTGTGATCTGATCTCCATGATCAATCTTGACCTACTAGAGTAAATGTAAAACACAGGATGACACTGCACCCACCTGTTGATCCATCTACCAGGTCAGAGTGCAGTTATGGTGCCGTTTTCAGTCTTCTCAGGACATTATTGGTGAAAGAGATCAAATTTTTTGGAGAATTTTTCCATGATTGTCTTCCACGGAGCTCAATGGCAGGTAGTTGCAGGGTCATTTCAGCAAAAATGATCTCAGTTACGCCTGAACTATAAAGGTAGATTTTGTACATTTTGTAAGGGTCAACTCTTCCTGATTTTCTCTGCTGTTGCTTGCAGACTTGCGGTGTAAAATCCCTTTGTCTCTGAGCTATATAAACATCCTGTATCATCTCTTTCAGCCATCAACGTGTATGTGTATCATTTTTCCCCTCATTAATGCATTGTTGAGATCAGTGGTCTGCATACTGTATCTATCTTTGGCTTATTGAATAATATACAAGTGAAATCTTTCGTTCCTAGTGTTATTCAATTGGTCTCCCGATCTGTATGTGGCTGTTGGTCGATATAAGTCTGAATGAATGTATGACCTTGAATGTTACCCTAGTTCCGTAGTGCATATATGGGAAGAAATGAGTCTGAACACTCTGTTTTGGTGCATCACCGCCTTAGATTAGACTAGGTAGATTTTCTTTAATGCTCTCTTTCTCCCTTTCCCTTCTGAGAATAGATAGGTGCACCTTGACAGTAAGAGGAAGCCGGCCTTCTCCAGAGACTCAACCTCGCAGTTCAAGTCCCATAGCTTGGAGGTTGTTTCCATGTTTCACTAGGTTGTCCTCGCGCATAGGCCTTGGACAAGGGTGCAAACCTAGGTGACAACAGTTTTTTGCACGCCCGGTGGGACTCATATCAGAAGATTGAAGGTCTACTGGTTTCAAGAAGAAAGAATTCTAGGGATAAATGCTGAAGAAGTAGTGCTGGCTTCAATTTTTGAGCCTTTAAGAGGCTGATTCTTCAAGTACTTGGTGACTCCGAACATCAAAAAGTCTAGTTCCAGACCAAGTTTGCAGTAATTCATGCCCAGGACTGAAATAAGGGCATCTTCTAGAGGTAAATTTCAATATCAAGAGCTTTCTCTTTCAAATCCTAGGAGAAGAAGGACTAGAACTTCATTATCACCAGTTAGGGGTAGAATAACAGTTGATATACCTGTAAGATCTGTCTCTACTCCCCCTACTGTTCGAACTCATCCTAGACTGCCATCAACACTCATCAATAGAACACTTGTTTATATGGCACAGCCAAGAGTTCATGCATTTGCCACCTTTAATGGTGGAAGTCCTCTATTGTTAGCCCAAAGAAATGATATACCAGTATCTGCACTAAAAAGTATACCTAATTTTACTGGTGAAACTTCTATTTCCCCTTTAGAGCATATCCAAGAGGTAGCAAATGTCTGCAATATTCATGGTATTACAGAGGACGATGTTGCTGTTAGACTTCTAGCCTCATCTTTAAAAGGAAAAGCATTACAGTGGTATAGAGGCTTAGCTCATGGTTCCATAACTGATTGGGATGGACTAGGAACAGGATTATGCAAACATTTTGAGGATAAGAGTGACCATTTGTCACTGCTAGAGTAGCTGACTACAATAAAAAGAGCCCCCCATGAATGTATGACTGATTTTAATTACAGATTCCAAAAGACATGGGACAGAATACCTACTATAGTGAAACCTACCCCTGGTAATGCCTTCTTGCATTACCTTAGAGCTTTCAACAGTGACATTGCCACTACTATCCAAACTATGGGAGGAGATACATTACCAAATGCTTATGAGACAGCTATAAAAGTTGAGAATATCCTAATACAAGGTGGAAAGTTGGCTCCAAGGCCTCCTATGCCTTTCTTTCCTGATGTTCCCAACCACCAACCAGCAATAGCCCCCCTTCCTACAATTTCTACATCACAAGCCCTTACTCCAGTTCCCCAAGCTTCCACATCCTCAAACGGAATAGAGGAACTCAAGGAAATGCTCCAAGGTCTAGTGCTGAATATAGATAAAAGAGAGAGGACTCTGGATAAAAAATTGCAAGAGCAGGGGAAGGAGTTGAAGGACCAAGGGAAGAGATTAGAGGATAGCTTTTCTCTAATACAAAAAATGAGTAACAAGGTGGTGGCCTTAGAAAGGCAGCAAGCCCAAAGTGGTAAGCCCCCCCAATTACAACATCAAGCTCTAAGTGGTGGTAGGCCTCCTAATCATTGGAATAGCTCTTTTGATCAGAATAGGCAAAATAGTCATGCTGCTGCTTCAAGCTCAAATCAGAGTAGAGCTTTAGTTCCTCAAAATAACTTAGCCCAAGATCAAGACTTCTGTCCTTCATGTAACTATTCTTATACCTACTTCCTATGTCAGAAAGCAGAATCTTATTTGGCCCTAATTGTCCAGGAGTCCGCAGTAAAGTAGTCACACAAGGAAGATCATCCCAAGGAGGCCTCATATGTTCAGAGGCAGGGTGATTGCTCTTGTATGAATCACCAAATGGAGGAGCATTGTAATGTAAACCAGGATTCCGTTGCTCATAACACAAGAAGCAAGAAGAGAGCTATGGAACATACTGCCCCCCTTTCTCCTGAGCAGGCCTCAACTTCGAGTGTTATACCTCATACACAAAAAGAAAATGAGTAGACAAACACTTCACAATAGCAAAGGCAAGGTCCAAGAAAGGAGGATGAAAGTGATCCCTATGTTGCTCCATCTCGGCCTCTCATGGGTACAGCACCCAAAGTTTCTGCCAAAATTCCTAATGCACCCTTGAGTGTGGTAGAGCAAATGAAGAAAACCAATGTAAGCATCTCCATGTGGGATGCAGTTGCCACCATACCAATACAGAAAAGGATGCTACAGCAAGAATTGGAAAAGATTGAGCCCAAAGATCAGTCATCTACCATGGAGAATGACACTAGTTTAGTACAACCATAAGGTAATGTGGAGACAAATAAAAAGGTTAGACCTCCTCCATTCTATGTTTCTCTAATTATATGGGGCAAGTTAGTCCATAATTGCATGATAGACTCAGGGGCTAGCAGCTCAGTAATGCCTAGGTGTGTTGCTGATGCTTTAGGAATGAAATATGAGCCCATTATTAGGGACGTGTTACAACTAGATGGGAGTACTGTCAAAACTGTAGGCATCCTTAGGAATGTGGAAATGGCCCTACATGCATGCCCTGGTTGTACTATGATTCAAGACATATCTGTTGCTGAAGTCAAGCCCTATTTTGCCATCTGTCTTTCAAGAGACTTCACTGCCCAAATAGGTGGATTCATATCTGTTGATTGGTCTTATATGTCATTTAAGACCAAATATGGGGCCAATGCTTTAATTAGAGTAGAACCTTAAGCCCTTCATCACACTGAACCCTACACCCCCAGCTTCATTAATATGAATTGCCCTATTTTGGAGATGGATGAAAATGACATAGTAAATGAGCCTGCCACCTCCATAGTAGAGATTCCTAATTTCTTCTTAGATGAGTGGGAAAATACATGTCAGTTTGAGCCTATGTCAGAAACTCTTGAGACAGGCCTTAGTACATATTGCATCATAGAGAAGGAGGCTTAAGTTCCTGATCTTGTTGGAGCTAATGGTGACATAAGTAGAATATGGAGTATGTACTTTGATGGTTCAAGGAATAGAAATGGAGCAGGGGCTGGTGTTATGTTGATCTCTCCTGCACAAATAAGATACTACTTCTCTTTTAGGCTCCAATTCAGTTGTACCAATAATGTGGCTGAGTATGAATCTTTGATCCAAGGTGTCCTACTTGCCCAAAAGAGGGTAATTCAAGCCTTGAAAGTATATGGAGATAGTGAGTTGGTAGTGAACCAAGTGAGAAATTAGAATATCACCAAAAATGGCCTGCTCAAGTCTTACAAACACAGAGTCTGGGATTTGCTTGAGGGTTTCCAAGCATTTAATATCCAAAGCATTCCTAGGAAAGAAAACAAATATGCTGATAGACTTGCAGTAGTGGGTGCATCTTATGATGTGCCAGGGAATCTCGAGGAAGAGAGGAAGAAACAAATAAGGGTGGTAGTAAGGCCTATTGTTCCTGATAATAACACTCATTGGCAGGTGTTTGAGTCTGATGAGCAGATTGTGAGTTTCTTGCAGAATGAAGCAAAATTTTCAGAAAGAAATCAGTCAAGACTACAAGATCAGTATGGTGATCAGATCATTCACCTCAGTTCCAACATGTTGCCCAAGGGTCTCATTACCTTGGAGAGTATCTTTAATCCTGATGATCAGACAAGAGGCAAAGGAATAAATCTAGCTGCAGAAAAGGATGATCATGCTCCAGTTACTATTGCTGATGGAAAATCTCTTAACATGGGGAAGGTATGTTCTGAGGCTGAGCAAGAAAATTTCATTCATCTATGTCAAGAATTTAATGATGTGTTCACTTGGACATATGACGACTTAAAGGGGTTTGACCCTAGTTTGTTTCAGCATACCATAGATTTAGTTGATAGGGTCAAACTAGTAAGGAAAAATAGAGGCCAGTGAATCCCAAGATTGAACCCTTAATGAGGAAGGAACTATCCAAGTTGATTGAAGCTAACATAATTTTTCCTATCAAACACTCATCATGGGTGGCTAACCTTGTCCCTATAAGGAAGAAGAATGGAGAAATCAGATTGTGTGTGGACTTTAGGGATCTTAATCAGGCTTCCCTTAAGGATCACCATCCTCTCCCTTCTATGGAGCAAATTTTGTCCAAGGTCAGTGGGTCAAGGAGGTTTTCTTTTCTTGATGGATTTTCTGGTTATAACCAAGTGTTGGTTAAAGAATCTGACAGATATAAGACAACATTTACTACTAAATGGGGCACCTATGCTTATTGCAAGATTCCATTTGGACTAACAAATGCAGGTGCCACATTCCAAAAGGCGATGGAGGTAGCTTTCAAAAGATTAATCGACAAGTTTGTCTTAGTATACCTTGAAGATATAACTGTATATTCCAAGAATGTAAAAGATCACCTTGATCATTTGAGATAGGTATTTCTAAGATGTAGAGAGTTTGGGGTTTCCCTCAACCCAGCCAAGTGCGTCTTTTCTACAAGCCAAGGAAAATTACTGGGACACATTGTATCTAAGGATGGGTTGACCATTGATCTAGAAAGAACAAAAGCCATACTTGCCCTTCCCCTCCCTAAACACAAGAAAGGGCTGCAAAGTTTCCTTGGTAGGATAAATTTTGTAAGAAGGTTTATTCCTAATCTTGCCATCATGGTGAAACCCCTCACAGCCATGCTTAAGAAAGATATGGTCTTCTCATGGACCAAGGAGGGGAAGGAGAGTTTTGAAGAAATTAAGGCAGCCATAGCCTCAGCCCCCACTCTCATGAACCCAAATTTTGAGAAAGATTTCATCCTCTACACTTTAGGTGGTGAGTCAAGTGTTTCTGCTATCTTGACTCAGACAAATGACAAGAATGAGGAGCAGCCCATAGCCTTCTTTAGTGAAGGACTCAAGGAATATGAAGATAAGTATAGCTTTGTTGAGAAGCAAGCCCTTGTAGTCATTAGAGCCTTGAAGAAATTTAGGCACCTCTTATCCCATAATAGGATCCATTTGTTGGTACTCCATGCGAGTGTAAAAGACTTCCTGTTAAGCGAGGATATCAGTGAAAAGAGAGCTGGATGGATCACTAGGGTAATGGAATATGATGTTGATATTCAAATTACCAAGTTTGTAAGAGGGAGAGGATTATGCAAGGAAATGTTATCAGGTCAGGATTCAGATGAAGGGACTGCTATGGTAATTGCAGAGTAGCAGGAGGAAAGAAATGTTAATGCCCCAAGGAGCTGGATGGATGACATGAGGAACTTTTTATCTGGGAATGGATACCCTCAGGGATTGGACAGAGCTAAAAGAAGACAATATAGACTGCAGTCCATTCCCTATGTTGTGATTGATAATATCCTATTCAGGAGGGATTTTAATGGGACCCTGTTGAGATGTATTGAAGAGGATCAGGTTGAGAGGATGATTAAAGAACTTCATGATGGCCCTGATGGTGGCCACTTCTCTGCAAGAACAATCGCCATGAAGATCATGAGGGCTAGATATTACTGGCCATCTCTGTTCCATGATTGTTATAGGTATGTGAGAAAATGTGAGAGATGTGCTTTTTTCTCAGGCAAACAGAGACTTGCAGCTCTCCCTCTTCACCCCATTCAGGCAGATCAGCCCTTCACCCAATGGGGGTTGGATTTTATAGGCCCCATTAATCCTCCATCTAATGTAGGTCATAAATGGATCTTGGCTGCTACTGATTATTTCACTAGGTGGACAGAGGCAGTTGCCTTGAAGGATGCTACAGAGCCATCAGTTGTTGAATTCCTTGATGGAATTGTATCTAGGTTTGGAGCTCCTTCTACTATCATCTCAGGTAATACCAAATCTTTTGTTGGAACCCAGATTTGTGCATGGGCAATGAGTCACAATATCTATCTAAGCACCTCATCAAATTACTACCTGTAGGGCAATGGTTTAGCTGAATCTTCCAACAAAAATCTGATTAGAATCATAAGGAGAACGATAGAAGACAATTAGAGGGTCTGGCATAAAAAATTAAGGACCACTCTATGGGCTGATAGGATAACACCCAAGAGATCTATTGGGAATTCACCTTTTGTGCTGGTATATGGTAGGGAGGCCAGACTTCCAATCTTGTTGGAATTCCCATCCTTGGAGTTGGCTCATCAGCTGGAATTGGTTGAAAATAGTTTCGTGTCAGTAAGAATACCAGAGTTGATTGAACTGGAAGAAAAGAGAAACAAAGCTATGCAAACCCTAGAGATACACCAACAGCAGATGAAGAAGAGTTTTGATAAGAAGGCAAGGGCCTGAATCTTCAAAGAGGGAGATTTAATTCTCAAGTGGGACTCAGAAAGAGCAAAACTAGGAAGGCACTCCAAATTTGATCC
The DNA here is from genome assembly GCA_028749045.1 of Cupressus sempervirens. Lineage (NCBI taxonomy): Eukaryota > Viridiplantae > Streptophyta > Pinopsida > Cupressales > Cupressaceae > Cupressus > Cupressus sempervirens. The sequence continues at coordinate 51,393,194 of CM053791.1, forward strand.
ACTATGGAGTGGCCCTTATCTGATCTTCGATTGCAAATAGGCCAATGCGTTCCAGCTAAGTAGGCGAAATGGTGAAATTCTGCCCATTCTAGTCAATGGGATCCATCTGAAGCCCTATCTCTGAAAAAGTTGTGAATCCACGTACATAGTTAGTTTAGTTGCTTCTTGTTGTTCTTGTTTTACAATAAGTGCGCGTGCATATGGCTCACTTCTTGAGTCACCAGTTCCTGAAGTTTTGACAAGTCTCAGGTTGTTGAGGGGGTCTTGTTTTCTATTTTCAAGTCACAAAGATAGAACTAGAGTTCAAGGGTTCTTTAATGTTTCTATTTCCTCATTTAGGGTTAGGGTTTCATGCAGTTCTCAGTTCTGTAACTTCTGGGACCTCTTTTCTGACTCCATGGCCCAATGGATCATTCACAGGCACTAGTCATGCATTGAGCAGGCTCATGCCCCCTGCGAGTCGCTAGAAGTGTTACCTCTAGTTTTACCGCCAAGAATTTAAATTTTGAAAGTGTGGCTCGTGCAACGGTTAGTCTCGAATAAGTGTTTTAATGTTACAACTTGCAGGTTTATGGCCGTCAGATCTAAGCAGACCAACGGTTGGGGCCATCGTGCTATAAGGGAAATGCATGATATTTATTATAGCGCGATGATGCCTCGATGACACGTTGCGGGGGTGGGTATGGCGTTCTGTGGGTCAGAAAAGGTTCTGGACGTGCTTGGCACTATGTCGCTATTGCATATCAGCCAAAAAATCTCCATAGCGACATAGCGCCCGACAAAAATAGTCATGGCAAAAATTTTCAATGATCGACGTGATCAAGTGTTGCAGTGACGAATCAGGAGGAACCATGTGTGCCAGGTCAGAGTTCCTTTCGGCACGGCTAACACAGTCGGGGCTTATGTTTGCCACCGTCAGATCAGCTCGGATCAACGGTAGCGCCATCGCACTATAAGGGAGTTGCGTGAGGGTTATGACAGTGACATCGCGCCCTGGTGACGCGTGTCAGGTGGGACCATGTCTCAAGCGATGCCAGGTGTATCGACATGGAGAGCGGAAGCACAAGGTACGACAAGTCCGCCACGTGGATCGACAGGACCAGGTGTCACCAAGTCTCGCCAGGTGTCGTCCAAGGTGTGGTGCAATTACAAATATTGCAATGAGTGGGATGGGTCCGATCACAGGTCGCAGAGTACAGTGGGTCAGAGGTTTTGTGGTGGCAGGCAGACAGGTTCACGGCTCAGAGGTTTCAAAAACACGGCGAGGCGCTATGGTGCCAATGGAAAACCCATGCATTTTCCAATGGCGACATAGTGCCCAAGCGAAAGGTTCACCATGGCAAGAAATTTTCAGACAGATGGGTCCCAGCGGGTACTGTGCAAGCGCAGTTGGCGTGGTGAATATGTTGGGGACACACGTAAATCTCAGGGCACGCTATCAGTGGGCACTATGGCGCTATGGGAATTTGGCCTCGATTTCTACATAGCGACATGGCGCCTAGATGACACGTGGTCGCTCTGCGGGTCAGGTCTCGAGTTACCAGCTAGTCTTCATTGAACCAAATAAGGAGGTGCCATGTGTATGAATCAGCACATGGCATACAGCGGGCCCGACAATTCAATAGAGAAGGTGGGTCGCAGGAGGTCAAGTTTTGTGACCGTTGGATTGCAAATGGATCGGTGGAAGGCGCCATCTCGCCATGGTAAAGCTGCAGGGTTTTTTGCATAGCGACTTGGCACCCTTTTGCCACATGTTGGTGGGGTCAAGTCTCACCAGGATGCGTCGCGGAGGTGGTGCCAAATAGGATGGGCCCAGTTGTAGATTGAAATGTTTGCGGTAGGTTGGAAGTCTCACGACGAGCAGACTGCATCATCGAAAAGGTGTACCGAAGGTGATTAGTTTTATGATGAATCAGGAATAGCCACATGTGCTAAATCAGAATGCAGTCATGAGGTGGCACCAGATCTCAGCACGAATAGCGAGTCTTCATGATCGTCGGATCCGCAGGGATCTATGACTGGCGTTGTCTCGCTATCGAGACTTACCCAAGAATTAACGTTAGCGACATAGCACCCGTGCACCACGTGTCTTGGCGGAACCATGTTTCATACAGCTGGTGCAGTAAGGATTAAGCGATCGTCGGACCAATGGGGAAGTGCCACATGTGTCGCGGGCCCAATGATTTACAAGGGAAGAGGTTGCAGAATGACGAGTCTCCATGATCGTCGGGTCAAGGCTGATCGATGGTAGGCACCATCGCGCTATGGCAGAGATGTGTGAGGGTTATGTTGGCGACACAGTGCCTTGTTGACACGCGTCCTGTCGGCGTAGTCTAGGATGGCAGTTGGCGGTTACTGTAACCGTCATAGTCATGATAGTATTCAAGGTGGCGCAGTTAGTCCAATGAAGGGTGGTTAACCATGGGAGGACCTCTAGGTGGCAAAATAAAGAAATGTGATTGGCCCACATGGCCTAGTTGACGCATAAGGAGCCTGGTTGATCTTTTGACTTTGACGGATTCATGAATCAGGAGGCGAAGATAATCAATTTTGTCATGCGATCTGATCTCCATGATCAATTTCAACCTACCAGAGTAAATGTAAAACACAGGATGACACTCCACCTACCCATTGATCCATCTACTAGGTCGGAGCGCAGTTATGGCACAGTTTTCAGTCTTCTCAGGACATTATTGGCGAAAGAGATCAAATTTTCTAGAGATTTTTTCCATGATTGTCTTCCACGAAACTCAATGGCAGGTAGTTGTAGGGTCATTTCAGCAAAAAAGATCTCAATTACGCCTAAACTATAAAGGCAGATTTTGTACATTTTGTAAGGGTTGACTCTTCTTGATTTTCTCTGCTACTGCTTGCAGATTTGCGGTGTAAAATCCCTTTGTCTCTGAGCTAGATAAACATCCTATATCATCTCTTTTAGCCATCAACATGTATGTGTATCATTTTGCCCCTTGTTGATGCGTTGTTGAGATCAGTGGTCTGCATACTGTATCTATCTTTGGCTTATTGAATAATATACAAGTGAAATCTTTCGTTCCTGGTGTTATTCAATTGGTCTCCTAATCTGTATGTGGCTGTTGGTTGATATAAGTCTGAATGAATGTATGACCTTGAATGTTACCCTAGTTCTGTAGTGCATATATGGGCAGAAATGAGTCTGAACACTCTGTTTTGGTGCATCACCGCCTTAGATTAGACTAGGTAGATTTTCTTTAATGCTCTCTTTCTCCCTTTCCCTTCTGAGAATAGATAGGTGCACCCTGACAGTAAGAGGAAGCCGGCCTTCTTCAGAGACTCAACCTCGCAGTTCAAGTCCCACAGCTTGGAGGTTGTTTCCATGTTTCACTAGGTTGTCCTCGCGCATAGGCCTTGGAGAAGGGTGCAAACCTAAGTGACAACAATTATCTTTGCCCATTTTTAATACTTGCTGTATTAAATCCTCTTTGTCTAAGTCACTATTTTTATCAATATTATCATAGTTAAAACCTTGGATCAATTCATCAGTTAATCATTCCAGGTTCCCTTTTTCTCCCTTATCTAAAATTATCATTTCCATCTCTTCATTTTTTGGTGCATCATTATCTAGGAAGTCATGGAACTCTTGTATATTATAGTTTATTTTGTCTTATTTTGATCCTTGTTCTTTGTATTGTACTCACTCATCTTATAAAAATGTGATTCTTGATTTTTGGTTGGTGTCTACTTGAATTTGGTGCATAATTTTATTGCCTTTTTTAGTGCTTGCATTCTCTTCTACCTTCTTTTACTATGGAGTTTCTGTTATTTCTTTTAGACATTTAGCATTCTTTAAATCTAGAGATTCTTTAGATAAAAGAAGTTTATTTTCTATTTCTTCAAGATTCTTATTGTTTTTCTCCATAATCTTTTTGATCTAGAATCACATTTGTTTTCTTGAAATTTTACCTATAGGCCTAACAATCTTAGTTTTTTGGGTTTTCCTTTTTATCTTGCTTAATCTTTAATTGTTACTGATTGTCCTTAACTTCTTCCTTTTAGAAATATTATCTTATAATGTTTCTTCTTTCTTCTTCTTGTTTTCTTTATGGCTTTGGTCCTCATAGAAAATCTAAAGTCATTGGGGGAGTACTGTCTTTACACTTTTCTAAATCTAATAGATGGATACTTTCTTTATTGTTTTCTGGAGAAAAAACCTTTTCCTTTTCTAAGCTTTGACCATCTTTCCCTTTTGACTCTTGTAGTGTTTCCATTTCTTTCTTCTAATCTTCCTTGGGAATTGATATGAAACTACTTCCTCTCCCTTTAGTTGTTATTATTTTTTCTAATCTAATTTCACAATCCTCCCTTTCTGTATCTCCTTTCCTTATTATATCCTTACTTGACTCCAAACAAGCTATCTCATTTATGATTTTCTCCATTTTTTCTTTTTTATTATTAATTTTCATCATGGGAAAGTTATCTTTAAGAATCAATGTTGATTAAAAAGCTTTAAATGATATCTTTCTCTCATTATCTAATATAGTTATTTTTGATATTTTACCTTCATATCTATGATATTTCAGCTTTTATATAGAGTTGTTTGTAATTAACTTAATCATATTGTGTTCCAAAATTTTAATCTTGTAATTAACCAAAAAATTAACAAAGTTATAGTATTTATAAGAGCTTGCATCTATTCCTATTAAATTACCAATTAAATATCCAATTTTCCTAAGAATCTCTAAATGCATTAGTTCAAGAGGTAAGGATTGAATGGATGCCTAGGTTCCAATGGATAAATCTAATTGTTATTCCTTGCAATCTAGAGCCCATTCAATGAATTTAACATCATATCCTAAATAAAAGAAAACAGAGACAAAGAGGAAATTATTTTTCACATATTCATTACTATAGTGTGTGTGTGTGTGTGTGTGTGTGTGTGTGTATGTGTGTACATATATATATATATATATATATATATATATATATATATATATATATATATATATATATATATATATATATATATATATATATATATATCAATCTATCAGAATGGTGAGATATACTTACCTAATTTTCATAGAATTCCTTTAACTAGCTAATGAGATTGATTATATCTTGTTTTAGTTCATTCCAAAATGCGAATATACCCACGGTCTGACATTCCTACCATTGTTCTTTGCTAACCTAATTGCTAATAATTAGAATCTGTTCTTCAATTTTTTCATTGTCAGTTTGCTAAGTCGATATGGTTTGAATGGGGTAGTGACATGAGGAGTTGGGGGGCCATTCTTGCAATTTGGTCAAATATATGCCAATTTGTGATGTGATTTGGGTTTATAGTGTTTTACCTTCTAGAGATTGGCTCCATGGATCCTAGCATCAGGATCAGAGACACATCCTTTGTAGTGGGAATACAAAAATAAACTATTTTGTCATGCACATTTGGTATGACTAGAAAAGAAATTTTGGTTGTCTAGGCTTACCATTAAAAAAATGATATTAGGGAAAAAGCCCTTCCAATTCAATTTGCTGCATGATTTGGAAAAATCTTTTTCTATACTGATTTGAGGAGGTACGAGAATTTGACTTGCCTTATAATGATGTTGATAGATGAAGTATAGTGGCCTGATTGTTTACCAATTTGGTTCCTCCTCTGTTGTTCTTATTGGTTTTATCCACTAGGAAAAACCCTAATTTTTCCTTAAGAGTCACTGGTAGCTTTTGATTGAATGCATATGCAATTTTATTAGTAATCTAATGGTTGTATTTTGCCTACCATTGAATCTTCTACTTGAAATCATCATACCCTGAAAGGGTTGCAAATAGATTAGATGTTTTTATGTTTTTAACAAAGGGAGAAGCATTGACATGTGGAGGGTCAATGCTATAAATTCCAACCTTATTGCTTCTCTGCTAGATCTATGTGGTGATATTTTTGGCTGCTACCCTGGTTGTTGATTAGGTTCCTGAATCACATGCTTTAGTCTGATCACTATATATGTTGATGACCTAGTGTATCCTGCTCACTGGTTGTTTTTATTTGCAAATTTTGCATCATTTGTGAACTTTTCTCTACATTCCATTTTTCAAGTTGTCGTCTATTAATTTGTATTTAAATATAAAATTTGCAATTCACTCTGGCTTCATGGGACTCAGTTACTTCTGTCAGCTAAGGTTGATGGGCATTTGCATGGTTGAATCCAAAGAAATACCAGGTAGAAAATCAAAGGAATCAAAAGCACAGGTCTGTGTGGAAACAACAGGGAACAACTAGTTTTCTTGTCCAATTAGATACTTGACACGAATGAGCTAATTTTTCTACAAGATGAACAATTTTTCTGTAAACTGAATTTATATAGCCTTAAGTTCGAAGCATAAAAATTCTGCTCTTTATCATTAGCAATAAAACCAAAGGCAAGATAAGAAAGCTTTGGGGCCCAAATAAATTTTTTGGACCTCTTTTTGCTGAGTATGAAATGGGATTTGATGACATTGACAATATTACCTGCTCTACTCTTCTATATTGCTTGCATACATCAATTGGCATTTTTCTTTTAGGCAGACAATTCATTGTGATTAGGGCATTTTGCGTTCATTCTTATTATATGTTTGAATAATAAGTAAATAAATCATTTTACTTGCACTTTTTTTAAAAATTAAAAAATAATATATTTATATAAAAATGATATATGTATATTAAAAAAAGAAATTCAATAATTATTTTATATTTATTCTATTTACTTTGTATTTCTAAATTTATTATTGGAAGGAAATTGTATAGATAATTATAATAAAATGTGAAAAAATGGATGGAAAATTTTGAATTAGTAATTTTTTAATTAGATATTAAGAAAAAAATTAATATTTTTGTTTAAGATGGACATATCACATTATTTTGTTTGTATTCTAAATATTTACACAATTTGTTCGGTATGATGATAAAATCTATTAATTATAACATTAATTGCACCTTTATTACATTAAGCTTTGATGCTACATTTATAATATTATGAATTAATTTGAATAATAAAATATGTGTAATTTTTTGCTCTATATTTAAACTTAGTTTGTTCATTGATGTTTTATTTCAATTTAGAATAAATTTATTTAATTGTTATTAATTATAGTATTTTATTTAAGATAATATACTATTTTTAAAGATAGTAGTTTGTTTATACAATCTATTGTTTTTGTCCTCAAATGATTTCTATTTGTATCATTAATTTATATTTAGAACTAATTGTTAGAACTAATTCAATACAAAGGTATGTTCAAAAGTGTAATTGATGAAATAAAATACTACACCCAATGTAAGTTAGTATTATAGATTTTCTAATTTAATTTTAAAAAAATCATAGGTATACAACCATGCCAATAGAATCATGTTTGTCTCAAGTACAAGCACTCTTAAATGTCTATGGGTGTCAAGAAGGCCATTTGAAAAGGGAAGGTGTTAATGTTTATGGGGTTAAATGCCATTCTATGAAATTGTGTGTGTGTTTTTGTTTTTTTAAATGTTGTATACAAGGGAGGGGTGATAATGTTCTCCCTGGGTAAATGGTCATTTTAAATTTATTTTTGTAAACTTAAAAAAGGTTGTTAATAGCCATTTTGATTTACTGTATATGGTTCTTAAAGATTCAGTGGGTACACATGTCTAAATTGACCATTATAATGGTTTAGTCAATTAAAAATAACTATGTTCATAAAAAATTATAATTATTTAAGTATTAAATTTTATTTTCTTGAAAATCAGACTATATTTAATCCAAAAGTATCCATTTCTTAGAATATAAATGATTTATTATTACATGCCATAACTCTGCATACATATGAAAACTACTTTCAAAAAATATAACCTTATCTATAATGTTATCTAATTGATTAACATCAATAATAACATATTGTAATATATTTAAATTTAAGATTTAATAATGTAAACAAAGACAAGCATTTATTTTGTTTAAGTTTAATAAAGTTTAGTTATTACCTCTTTTTATATCTTGAAACACAATAACAGATAATATTATGCAAGTTTCTTTATTTATAACATGCATAAAAAATTTAACTATGTATTGAAAGTTTTATTAATAAAATTTTCTATTTATAAACTTATTTAAATGTATTGGAGCTAGTAAAAATAAATGTAAAGTAGAAGAATATTCCATTTATAATTGAATTGCTATTACACCCACCACAAGTATCTCTTCACTTTGTACTTATAAAAACATTATGCTTGCTACTTAGGAAATAGCAACAATTGCAAATAGCCAATAAATCATCCAAATGTCAAGTGGCGATTCAACTAAAAGTGTAAACAATACCTTGGTTGGAGTTGAAGCAAGTACTTTCATATCAGAAGCAAGTACCTTTGTTAAAAAGAAAAAATGTTTAGCAAGTAATGTAGATAGCCTATCTTTGAATGTTCCATATAGCTATCATGACATTATGAATAACTTCAAACCAAAATGTCTTTCTTTGCCTCATGTTGAAGAAATGGACGTCATACAAATTTTGAATGGCTGCATTGAGGTAGAGGGGCTTTGCACTTTCATTAGGGAGATCTACTATGGCCAACACTATACAAATAGTGGTACACCATCAATAATTGACACATATGAGAAGCACTTGAATAAAATGTGATCATTTCTCTTGCCTTCCTACTATGTAACTAGATGACCATTTCCTTTGTCAACTTTTGGACTGTAATTATCAAGGTTCCAATTTTCAAAGTATGCAACCTTAGTATAGACATGAAAATACATGTTCCATACATGTATTAGAAATATCTGTCTTTAAATAGAAAATTTCTTCCAACAATGAAATTGTTCGTATGTTACATAATCTTACCTTGACTTCGATAATTGCAAATCATGTTAATATATGAAATTCCACAAAAAAAATACAAGCCTATTTCCTTTCTTGTGTGTAATTAAAGGACTAGAAAAATAGAAAAAAAATTGAATAATGTGCAACAGTATGATGTTTTGGGAAAGTAATTCTAACTTATTAAGCTCAAACTACTTCACTTTGATTTTAGATTTTATGGAGACATTTTGATCCCTACATAGCCTAATCATATCATATCATATCAACTTACTTGTAGGCTCTTGTCTTCCTTTCAATTATACCAAATGATGGTGACTTTAACTAGAGGTGGACTACCTAAGATTCTTCCAAATCATCTATTATCGATCCATACCTACAAGTTACATCTTTAGACTCTATTCAACAACCTCATTCTATAGTTATTGAATATCAAGTTCAACTCTCGAATGGTACAAACACCCATTCAGCTCTTCTTCCAAACATATACAAGGATTTAATCATTGAAGAAGGTTTAGTAATAGGCACAATTATTTGTGTAGAGGTATATTCTTGTAATTTGGTCAACAACTTCATGTATTCCATTTCTTTCCCACTATCATTGATTAGTTTTTTGCTATGTCATGTTAATGCCAGTTCTAAACTATGAACTCCTTTCTTCGTAGGGCACTCTTGCTTGAAAAAATTGGGGTAGTTTTAATTAATGTAATAATAGTTGGCTCTCCAATTATACTCCTCCAAATAGCTAACTACCATTAGCCTTCAACTTCTAAAGATGTTTTAATGCCCTCCCAACCTGCAGATTACTATGTCCAAAACATGGCTCCATTCCTACCACTCACCATTAAATCATTAACTTTATACCATAGACATTGGTGTCCATTGAGGGTAGAGTTTTAGAGAAAACTTTAATCCATGAATACAAAAATGTAGATAATGATGGAAAGGTTTTTGGGTTTGATTTTATTGAGAAAAAAATCTCTACAATCCACATTACTTGCTTTAATGAAGTAGCAGATAAGTTCTATAGTGTTATTCAACCTAGTTGTCTATACAAAATCTCAAGTGGTCACATTTAAGTAAGCAATACAAAATATAGAAGCTCACCAAACCCATATGAAATTCACATCGTACATGCATTGATAATATCTCCATCTACTTGTCCAGACTCTACAATACCCAAACATAGCTTCCACTTTAGGAGCACAAATTCACTGGACACATGTCCTATCAACTCCCTTGTAGATGTCATTGACATACTTGCACATTTCACTCTTGCATGAACCATATAGAAAAGAAATAAAATTTCAAAAAAGAAATGTATAGTGACAATGAAAGATATGTCGAATCATACAATAGAAGTTATAGTATGGAGTCACTACTGTGAATTCGAAGGGGAGGAAACATTTAATTTGTTCCTAAAGCCAACCTCACTTATTCTTTTAATCAAATCTAGATTTTTAGTATAATGGAATAGAAAAAAAGATTTTACTACCTTCTTAATGTCCATTCAAACCAATCTAAACCTTCCCAAAGCCTTTGCATTAGAATCATGGTATACAAGCAAAAGAAATGATTGCCCTTCAATACCCTTGTCAAAAGGCCATATTTCCCAACACACCTTTCAAAATCCAATAAAAATATTTTCTATTGAAAATAAAGGGTTTCCAAACACACACATTATTTATGTAAAAGTTAGTATTACCAAATTGCACTTGGACAACTTTTACTACCTTTTTTGTCCACTAGTAATGAACAAGAAGAAATGTAATAAAAAAATTGTTCACACTTCAACCAACAAATTTAAGTGCCCTAAATGTTGCACAGAGTTGACTACCTTTGAATACAACTATATCCTCAAGATGGACTTATAAGATGACACATCTAATTTTCTAAATACTATTGCATTTGGAGGACCATCAAAGGATTTGGTAGGTGTACTAGAAAAAGACTTGCATCATCTTCTAACTGAACCTAATGCTGCAACCAACATATTGGAGAGCATCGTCAATAATCAACTTCTCTACAAACTTAGCATCAACATGAATCACTTTGGAGGAGAACAAACAAAGACCATTGTTGTTACAATGCTAAAGCATTCATAATATTTTTAATTAGAGATCTCTAATTATAGTAACATATAAATCCTTTGTTACTTCTACTCCAAATCTATATTTACTTGTTCTCCACAAGTGTCTACAAACACATGTATTGAGGTTCCCTCTCATTTTGTACTATTTCGTATGTACTATTAACTTCTCAATTAATATAGAAGTCTAGCATTTGGATTCCTTCATATTATATATATATATTATTTATGGGACATATGTAAATACATATAAATAAAATTTTAAACATCTACTTAACTATTTGGATTTGAAAAACATGCTTATGAATACCCAGTATGAATTTAGCTATTGAACTATGATTATTGACCAAAAGTTTTATTTATCAATTTTCATATTCCATTTTATGCTATGACTATTAAATCTACCTTGCAACTAAATTTTTTTTCTCTATATATACAACATTGAAATTCCAAATCCACTCTAGCCAATCTCTCTATCCATATATATATCTCCTTACCATACCATCTTGTTTTGTGATACACCTTTCATATTTGTTACATATCATTGTTCCAAATGAAGAAACTTGTTACTTGTGTATTTTTTAATTCTATTAAATATAGTCATTTAATTGAAAACATTGAAAAAAGTTCCTTCTATGTTCCTATAATTCATAACATAATATTGTGAATCTAATTTACGAACTTAGTTTGAAGTGGACAAAGACTAACCTTTCAATAACACTTTTTATACCTTCACATTATCAAACTACCTAATGTCAACAAAACTAATTGTAGGAATACTTGATAAATGCTATAATTCAAGAGAAATGAGCTCAAATAAATCAAAAGAGATGGGCAAGGCACCAAGCAATAAATGACACAATCAACAAGAGAATATGAGAAAGTCACAACAAGCTTTTTGATGTATGATGTCCTTGATTTTTGCACTTGTGATAATAGCTTGCATTTTTAGGCTTATCATACTAATAGGCATTATTGTTTCTGATGTCCTTTCTTTTTGCACTTGTGACAATAGCTTGCATTCTTAGGCTTATCATGTTGATAGGCATCCTTATTCCTGCATACATTGGAAGTATGTCCCTTTTTACCACAGAAATGAAAAGTAGGTTTAGTGTTCTTACTTTTGTTACTCCTTTCTTCTGCAGTCTTGGAAGACTCTCCTTGTTCAGTACTGGTGTAACCAAGTCTTGAAGTATCATTACTAGCCCTTGGTGAGTTTAGTAGCTACTCAAAGTACTTGATAGCCTCATTTGGTTTGTTGAAACTTTCTACAACTTCATTCTCTCTTTTTAGGTCATTTTGTAGTTTTTCATTCTATATCTTTAGTGTAGAGATCTCAATGTTCTTCATATTCAACTCATGATGTGCATTCATCATTTGACTTAAGGTGTCCAACTACATGTTTGAGATTCTTTCAAACTCAATTGTCTTTTCCTCTAGTCTATTGGTAAGGTTTCTCTTGTCATCTTCTAGCATAACCTTGTCTTCAATGGCTCTTTTATTCTATTCAGTTACTTCACAAAGCATTATGGCTTGTGATTGTTGTTCAAGCTTGGGTGTTTTGATTTCTTCTACTTGAGCTCTGTTCTTCTCCATCAACTCTACTACTGCTGCATCAAACTCTTTGGAATCTCCATTGGAAAACACTTTTGTTGTATCAATCTCCTTGTAGTGTATGTCATTTTCAGCTATGGCTATATCCTTCCTTCTTTTCAAGGATTTTCTTAATTCTTATCTAGCTTCCTCCAAGTTATGTAGGTTGAGGTGCACATCAATTACCTGATTCTTTATAATCTTCCCAAGTTTGAAGACTTCCATCTTTAGATCTTTTTACTAAGTTATTAGGCTTCTCCTTGCGAGAATTTAGCTTTGATACCAATTGTTAGAATAATCAAATGGGAAGAATACTTCTGAGAGGGGGGTGAATCAGAAGTATCAAACTTTTAACCTTAAAAATTTTTAATTGAAAATAAACTTCATGTATGTAAACATATCAAACAACCATAATGTAAACACATGCATCACAACACATAACACCAAATTTGGTAACCCAAAAACCCTCCAAAATGAGAAGGTAAAACTAGGTTGGGGATGATACCCACAAAATCACTGCAGTAATAATGTTTGACCACTTTTGATGGTCTACCTTGTTAAAGGCATACCCTATTAAAGGCTTTACACTATATCAATATTGACCTCTTTAAAGGATTTAAAAACACTTTACATGAAGTGTCACCCTATTAAAGGATTTTATCACCTTTTCAAAGGATCCACAACCTAGCTATTAAGCTAACCTATTAACATAGGATTTTCCTTGTAATACAATTGTTAGAGAGTATTAGACTAATAAAATTGATAGCCTACAATCCTTGATTGCTGAAATCAGGCATGATTTTCTCTCTCTAATCTTGATCCTTTGAGATCTGCCATCTATTTGATGCCCTCGCTTTGTTCTGATCAATTGAATACTGCAATGCTACTCTATTCCTTTAAGTCTTTTCACACTTCCCTCTAAATTTTACTATAGTTTTCCCTTACACTACTCTCATCCATGCATACAATGGGGTTTTGTCCTCCTTTTAAAGATATCAAAGACTTAGGGTTAGGTATGGATCTACGATCCATATTAAATATTTATTTCCCACTCATTCCTTACACTTTCCTTATTAGTTGCATGGCTTCTCCATTTTTTTTATTGGTTTCATGCTGATTGCATAGGAAATATAAAAGATTCATTCTTATCCTTAATATACTTCGAGATCCTTCTATGTCGGGTAAAAAAAAAATGGTTTACATCTAAGTTTGTGAAGGCACAAACTCATATACTAATTATGTGTTTCTTAGCACATACTGGATTACTGGAGCTTGACACATATACAATTCTAGTTTTCTCGGCACCTATTGCATTCTGGCTTGCTCGACATCAATCGTGACTTGGCACTTGAAGTCACTCGACACCCATATAATGCTTGACACCTAAAGTCACTTGGTACCTATTGGAATTTTGGCTTGGCACATACTATGGCTCAGCATATATAGTGTCCTCGACTTCTATATGAAAATTGGTTAAGTGTGTTGACACTCAATTGTCAAAACCATTTTGAGACCAACACTCACCTTCACAAATTAGATCACTCTATAAATTTTTGTAGTCAAGGAGAATTACAAATTAAAAACCCTAGAAAATGTGTTTGCTATCACTTCTCTTAATCCTCTATATTCACCACACTAAATTATGATGACTACTATACAAACTTAATCTATAGTTTATACTTGTATATATTTTCCATGAAGAAACATGTCTTATCCTTATGAATGTTTCCCTTAAAAAATAAATCGTTTATTAGATTACCTTTCTATGATATCTTTTCTTTAGATTGTACTCCAAGGTTGGCAATGTAATTAGCAAAACCATTGAATTCTCTATATGCATGTGAAATAATTACTTTCTTAAAGGTATTTAATATCAACCTTTGCTCTTTTGTGATTGTGACTATTGTCCACATGGGATGGGTTTTTTCAGTTAATTAATAGTATTTTTCAAATCTCCTTTGACCCAAGGATATTTGTTATTATTAATTGACATGGCTTTTATAAAATTATGAACCACATAAATCAAGATATATAAATAGAGCCTTGATTTATCAACATAAGAAAAAATAATTCTTATAACACAATGGTAAGTTGTGAGTCTCTAGATGAATCAAACTTGGAAGAATAAATATGATGGTCCAAGAAATAGTTCAAATGGTGAAGTTGTGGTCACCCAGTCAATTGGATTAGTTGTTTCCCCCACCTCAAACTAAATAAAGAGGTATGTATGGAGCTATATTTTAATTTTATAAATAATACACTAGATCCTAATATTGAATGAATGAAAGTTTAAATTAGGATATTTTTAGACACATAAGGACAATTTTGAAGTTTGAATCAAGTAATGTGTTTGGGTGTCAAGTTGAAAAGTTAATAGTGATTGAGTATCAATATTTGAATATGAAAGAATTAAGATATCGAGCATAATTATTAGTATTGACTATGTTGTGGTATTGGCTAAGTGTAATGGAACAAAGTATGATCGACAAGTTTAATACTGAGGATTGACACAACTACTATACTCCCACTAAAGGTACATAGTATTATTGGGGCCCTCAAAATGAATTTTGACACTATATTTAACTTAAAATTTGTAAATCATTTTGTGAAATTTGCATTCAATATTTCTAAGAGAGAATTGAGTTGAAGCATTTTTAAAGCAATTTAAGAGATATTGAGAAAGATTTGGTGCATCCCTTCAGTGATAGAAGTGATTTGCAAGTGGTTGTGTTGAGCCTAAGTTATGAAGAAGATTGTAATTGAACCATAAGTCAAAATAATGACATCAAGTTCATTTGAAATTGAGAAGAACGTAGAATTAAAGGTTAGTAATGCTCAATTAGTTAAGAATGAAGCTTGTCTGCCACCAAAATTTAGAATACATCTAGAGATCGCAATGAACGGTTATTTTCAAGTACCCTGTCTTTGATCCCACCTTGAGTTATCATGATACACAATGTAAGATCTTTTTATATGTAAAAAAATTGGAAAGATGTGTGATTTCAAAATGAGAAATTCTTAAGAGAGGTTGTGTGAAAATGGAAGGTTGAAAGATAAGTACACACATATTGTTGAGAATGGCTTGATTCATGCCCTGAACTTTGCAAAGGGTTTCAAGGTGGTATGGATCAAAATCATTTTGAGAAAAATCCATGACATGAAACTATAGTTGGAAGATGGACCAGTGAAGATCGCCAAGAAATTCATTCATCATTTCATGGGTTATCTTATTAGAGAAAATGGTAAAAATGATTTATTGCCAAGGAAAAGATACAATTGAGGCAAACACGTTGGTCAAATGTAACAAGAGAGAAATGAAAATATCGACTATCAAGAATGTAGAGGTTTTATTTTCTATTAGAGTCATTGAATTTTTTTTTGTTGGTCTATTGGATTTGATAGTGTACCCTATATTTTTGTTCATTTGGCATGGAAGATTATCAAGAAAGATCAAAATTATGACTCTATAGATCTCCAGCTAACACAATTAGCTAAAAACTTGGGCAATATAAGGAAAGCAAAGAAAAATTCATGTAAGTTTGGTTCTTTGATTGTTTTTATTTTCTTCTATGTTCATAATTCATTTCATACCATTGGTAATGTTGTTTGGGATAGGATGAAACTGTGAAACTATAATTGAAATAGTTGTTATGTTGTCATTGATGTCAAAGCTTATTGGTAAGACACTTTCTATCTAAGTAGAGTGCAATATCAAGATGATTGATGAAGAGGATTTGAGAAGCATAGATAAAAAAATTACCTAGAGGAAAGGTTGAGTTATGAGAAACTAAAATGGGAACTTGATTGGTTAGACCATAATAAGATAATGCAATTATTTAATCATAACCTAAGTGGAGAAGATGGTTGTATTGAAGCCTAGAATGAATGATTAAAGAGAGACAAAATGCATAGGCTTGACCAAGCAAAATAACATAAGATTAAGGAACTCAAAGTATATGCCAAAAGATGATAGAGTTGACCGAGTGATAGTACAAGCCATGCAAAATACAGTGTTGATCAAGCATCAATATCAACTGAGTAATAGAAAGTATGCTGAATAAAATAGTTAGTACCAAGTAATTTAGTGATGACATAGTGTTAGAAGAAAGTTTTGGCCAAGTGTTAGCATTTAACATTCTATGAGGAAATCTTGATTTCTAGTTGACATAATTAAATTCTTGGAATATGTAAAATGTGCTAAAGAGAAGGAGGGATGACCTAGAGCATTAAATTCAGGGGAAACTGTGATTGAGCATTTCTAGGCATGGATTCAAAGAAATCTTTGAGAAGTTTCTAGAATGAAAGGAGGAAATGAAAATGTAGAAGGATTCGATGAATCTGACAAAACCCTAAGATCTATAGTGATGTATGAGAAACAAAAGATCAAAACTACCTATTTAAGGAGACATAAGGGTAACCTAATAAAGATGTTGACAAGTAGATATTTATTGATATATTATTGATTGGTGAACTTAAGAACAAGGCTAAGAAGTTTTATGAAGAGGTAATGTGTGATCACTTGAAGGGTTTGTAATTAGGTTAGAGGCAATGATGATAATGGCGATCAGCCTGTGAATCAGCATATAACTTATATTGTAATCTATGCATGCAAAGTGAGCTATATTTATCAAATCAACCTGCTATTACTTTCTAACCATTGTATCACTATTAAAATCATTTAATAAAGGTTAAAGTAACATCTATTTCTAAATCCTTTAATCAAGGTGTCATTCTAATGGAATGATATGAAGCCCTCTAACTAGGCCACTCCTAATAGGGTGATTAAATCCTTTAACAAGGTCATATTTAATAGTGTGTTTCATAACCTTTAACTGGGTTGGCTCCTCATAGAGCTCACTTCAGAAGAGCAAAAATTTGTTAGCATGTTATTAGTGATTTTTCCCAAATTGGGTTTCCATGTTAAATCCTGGTGTTAGAATTGTGTGGATAATATTTGATACATTTTACCATTAATTTTTACAGTTTACAAAGTTTTTACTACTAGAATAACAGACTACAAGTTTTATGTTGATGATTATTTTCTATAGACACTCAACTACTTAATGATTAGATCTGAAGTGTTTGAAGTGATTAAAAGTTGAATTGGTACATTTGGACTAGAGGATAACTAATTCACTCCTCTCCCCCCCACCCACTAAGTTATTCTAAATCATTCTAATAATTGGTATGATAGCTTGTGGTTCTTGTAGAGAAAAGTTTGAAGGTACTTGAAGCTAAAGGTCAAGATGTATAAAAAGGAGGTACCAAGGTTGAACAAGGAGAACTTCCATGCAGGTCAAAGACTATTGAAGTTGCATTTAGGAATTGGAGGAGCAATGCACTATGTGTGATTTATGAACTTTTGGAAGTCATAACTTTTGACTCAGATGTGAGTTTTGGCTGAAATTTTATAGGCAGTTGCATGAGGATGAGTTGTTTGGATTATAGATGGAGCTCAGCTGAATAAGAGGCCATTTTGGACATTTTTCTAGGAGTCAGAAATATCATCTTGGCCTCCAAAATTGGATTTTTGTAAATTTTTTTTCTAGTTTTTTTATAAAGTTGCTTTTGTGAAAAATCTGAAATTATATTCTTGATTTTGTAGATTAGTTGGAAATTCATCTTTCCTTTGTTGGGGGATTTTCTTGGAAAATACTGGATTTGTAGGATGGGTTTTGAAAATTACCAAAAATCAAAAATATTATTTTTCTCAAAAATATACCAAATATGTTAATTTTTGAAATTGTAAGAAGTAGTTGTCTTCTGTCATTGTAGAGGTGGAGTAGAGTTGGAGAAGTTTAATGAAAAATCTACTATTTTGAAAATCTATTTTGTGTTAATATTTTCTAATTTATTATTTTGAATGCTTTGGGCTACATCATTTGGTATTAGAGTGGGAAGATGGCTAAGAGAGGAAGAGGAAGAGGAGGTGTCACTCCAATGAAAATATTTATGTTGGACATACAGAGGCAGATTGAATTCCTAGATGAGAAAATGGCTAATCAAGGAATACTAGTAGCACAAGGAGAGGATGAGTCAGATGAAAAGGAAAATAGAAGAGGCACTAATCAAAATGAAGGAAAAAATTTGGAAGAGTTGAGCTATGAAGATAGAGTGCTTTGGGCTTTAGAAGGTAAAAATGAAGGTATCAAGATCACAGTTTTAGACTATGTTGGTAATCTTAAGCTAGAAGAGTTGATAGACTGTCTAAATGAGATGGGTAAACTTTTTGAATTGATGCGTATGGCCGAGGAATAGAAGATGAAGTTTGCATGCAAAAAATTAAAATGGCATGCAATGATATGGTGGAATCACCTCTAGAAGGAACAAACCAAAAAACAAAGTGAAAAGATCAAAACATGGAGCAAGATGGAGAAAAAGCTTCGAGAAAAGTTCTTACCCTTCGATTACTCACAAACCTTGTTTCATAAATTCTAGAATTTGGTACGAAATTTGTCTTATGTACAAGAGTAAATAAATGAGTTCTATAAGTTACCCATGAGAATAGAGCATAAATAAAATTATGAGAATGTGGTTGCTAGATATATGAATGGCCTTAAATTCTCTATCAAAGATGAATTGAGCATGCATTATGTGAACAGTATGGAGGAAGCCTACTAATTTTCTCTAAGGGTTGAAGAAAAGAAGAATTGACAATACAATTAGAGTAATAGAGAAGGAAGAAGGGGTCCCTCAACACCATTTTGAGGAGGTTCTAAGGATAGGTGAGGAGAATCCTCCCAAGGATTCAAAAGAAATACAAATTCCAAACAAGATCCTAAAAAATAAGAAAGAGGAAGGGGATTTTAGCGAGGATGAGGTTATGGTAGTGGAAGAGGATGGGAAAACCAATTGAGGCTCCTTACCTCTTTTAGATGTGGAGAAGAAGGACATACAGCCTTTGAATGCTCAAAATATAACATACCAAAAATAAATCAAGGAAGATAGCCTAAAGTGAACCTAGTTCAACCAGAAGAGGATGAGAAAGAAGTTTCACTAGATGTGGGAGAAACCCTCATGATAAAGAGATAAATGGTCATTCCAAAAAAAGTTGAAGTTTCTATGAAGAACTATCAGGACTCGTGGCTCTAGACCAACATTTATAGAACTAGATGTATTTTTGGTCGAAAGTTATGTCAAGTTATTGTTGATGGGGGTAGTTGTGAGAATATGGTATCTAGAGAAGTGGTATTGAAATTAAATTTACATTGTGAGAAAGGAAATGAAATAAGGGTTGATAAAGGATTTTTAGTTAGATTTAAAATAGGAAAATTTTATAAGGATGAGATATAGTGTGATTTTATGCCTATGGATGCTTTCTATATGTTGTTGGGAAGACTATGGTAGTATGATAGGAAGTTCATACAATATGGGGAGAAAAATACTTAACCATTTTGGAATGATGGCTCTAAAGTGGTTCTATAGCCACTTAAGGATGCAAACAATAGTGAAACCATGTTTTCTACAAAAGAAGTTATCAAGGAAATGAAAGTAATAGGTTACTATTATGCATTAGTACTAAAAAGAGGAGAAGAACAAGAAAACTTGGTGCCACCCAAGGTAATGAAGGTGCTGGAGGATTTTGTTAATATTGCTTCTGATAAAGTGTTGGTTGGTCTCCCACCAAAAGAGGTATTCAACATCATAATGATCTTATTCATGGAGAACCTTTACCTAATCAAGTAGACTATCAGTTGAATCCAACACAACATGTAGAGTTGAATAAACAAGTGACAGAACCAATGCAAAAGGGTTTGGTCAAGGAAAGCATAAGTCCATGTGTAGTACCATCATTGTTGACTCAAAAGAAGGATGGCACATGGAGGATGTACACTAATAGTAGAGAAACCAATAAGATTACCATTAAGTATTGGTTTCCTATTCCTCAGATAGAGGACATCATGGATGAATTAGTGTGAGCTAAGTATTTTAGCAAGATTGATCTTCAAAATGCATACAACCAAATCCAAATTCGAGAGGGATATGAATGAAAGACAACATTTAAGATGAGAGATGGTTTGTATGAATGGGTGGTTATACCTTTTGGGCTTTCAAATTCACCTAGCACATTTATGTGGTTGATGAATACATTGTTGTGACCTTACATTAGTAAGTTTTTTGTAGTTTACTGTGATGATATTTTGATCTATAGTAGAAGCAAGGAAGACCACTTACAACACCTAGAGATCATCCTAAGTGTCTTACATAAGGAAAAGCTCCTTGTAAACTTGAAGAATTATAGGTTCATGCAAACTATTTTGACCTTTCTAGGCTTTGTCATTTCTCAAGATGGTGTTCAAAAGGGTCTATAAAAGGTAAGAGCAATCCTAGAATGGCCTAGTCCTTCTAGCATAATAGGTGTACAAAGTTTTCGTAGATTGGAAACTTTCTATTGAAATTTTATCCAAATTTTTAGTAGTATAGTAGCACCCATAAAAGACTATACCAAAGGAAGGGAGTTCACATGGACAACAAATGTTGAAGGGAGTTTTAAATTCTTGAAGAAAAAGGTAACTGAAGCTCCTATATTGACACTTCCAAATTTATTTATTTTGAAGTAGAGTGTCATTCTTCACATGTTTGGATAGGCATTGTTCTTAGCTAAAAAGGCAAGCATGTGGCCTTCTTTAGTGAGAAATTGAATGAAGTAAGAAAGAATCATTCTACCTATGATGTAGAGTTTTATGCAATTGTTCAAGCATTAAGATATTGAAGGCACTATATGGTTCAAGAAGAGTTTGTGCTATCTAATGATCATATTACTTTGAAATATCTCAATGGACAGAAGAAATTGAATATTTTAGTCTCAGATTGGTTTTGACAGTTGAGTGTCAACACACTTGACCAATTCTCAAGTCAATGCCAAGTATAATATAGAAGCCAAGCTACAATGTATGCCGAGCTAGAGAATTCAACAAGTGTCAAGCAATCTTTAGGTGCTGAGTGAAGTTCAAGTGTCAAGAAAACTATAGGTTTTTAGTCACTATAGATGCCAAGTGGAACAGAATTGCTATAGGAACTGAGTGAGCTAGTTTTTCTATATGTGTCGAGAATCAGCAACTAGTATGTGCAAATTAACACATAATCAACATATGAGTTTGTGCCTTCACAAAATCAGATATAAACTATTTTTGGAGCCAACATGGGATGAATGTTGAAGGATCTTGAAGATAAGATCAAATCTTTCACATTACCTATTCAATCAACATGCAACCAATAAGAAGAATGGAGAAGGCATGCAACCAATAAGAAAAGTGCAAGAAATGAGTGGGAAATGAAGATTTAATATTGATTATAGATTCATACCTAACCCTAAGTCTTCAAAATCTTTAAAAGGAGGATGAAGCCCTATTATGTAAGTGAGATGATACGTAGGATAGAAGTGTATGGATGAAATATAGTGAAGTATAGAAGGGTAAAAGACTTAGTGAAGAAAAGAGAAACATTACAGAATCTAGTTATTGAAGAATAGAATATTAGAACCACGTAGAGTGACATATTAGATCAAGCAAGGATCAGATCAGCAAGAGTAAAACAAGGATATGGAATCAGCAATTGAAGATTGCAAAGCTATTAGGTCAAAGGTTTTCCAATACTCTCTAGCAATTGTATTAGATATGAAAATCCTATGGACTTAGGTTGGCCTAGCAGCCATTTGTAAATCCTTTAATAGGGTGGCATTCCAAGTGAATGTATGAGAGTCCTTTAACCAGGCCTACTTTAAGCATGATAGTGAAATCCTTTAACCAGGTCACTAACTGAGTGCAAAGTCTTTAATAGGACAGTCCTTTCATAGGATAGACTATTGGAAGTGTTCAAACATTGTAAGCTTGAACAGTTACACATTGCTGCAGTGATATTTTGTGGTTGTCATCCCCACCCCAATTTTATCTTCTCATTTTGGAGGATTTTTGGTTACCAAATTTGTGTGTTATCTATTTTCATGAATGTCTTTACTTTCAAGTTTATCAGATTAATTAGATGCATGCAAATGGTTTTAGTTAAAGGAATTTGAAAAGGTTAAAGCTAGTTACTTTTGATTCACCCACCCCCCCACTCCCCTCTTAGAAGTAAATCTTCCCACTTGTTAATTACAAAAATTGGTATTAGAGCCTAGTTCTCACAAGAAGGAGCCATATAGCTTGGAGAAAAGATCTGGAAATGGAAGTCTACAAATTTGGGAAGATCATAGAGAATCAGGCAATTGACATACACCTTGGTTTACATGCTTTGGAAGAAGCTAGAGGAGAATTGAAGAAATCCTTTTTTTTAAAAAGGGAGAGATTGCCATAGCTGAGAATGACACATAGTACAAGGAGATTGACACCTCAAATCTATTTTCAAATGGATATTCCAAAGAGTTTGATGCATCAATAGCAAACCTGATGGAGAAGAATAGAGCTTAAGCAAAAGAAATCAAAATACTCAAGCTTAAACAAGAATCACAAGACATGATGCTTTGTGAGGTAACTAAATAGAAGAAAAGAGCCATTGAAGACAAGGCTATGCTAGAAGAAGACAAGAGAAACCATGCCAATAGACTAGAAGAAAAGTCATTTGAGTTTGCAAGAATCTCAAACATGTACCAAGACACCCTAAGTCAGATGATGAATACACATCATGAACTAAATGTCAAGGATATTGAGATCTCTACACTAAAGATGCAAAATGAACAACTACAAAATGACCTGAAAAGAGAGAAGGAGATTGCAGAAAGCTTCAAAAAATCAAATGAGTCCATCAAGTACTTTTAGCAGCTACTGAAATCACCAAGGGCTAGCAATGATACTTCAGGACTAGGTTACATTAGCACTAAACAAGGAGAGTCCTCCAAGACTGCAGAAGAAAGGAGTAACAAAGGTAAGAACACTAAACCTACTTGTAATTTCTATCATAAAAAGAGACATACTTCTAATGTATGCAGGAGCAAGAATGCCCATCAGCACGACAAGCCTAAGAATGCAAGTTATTGTCATAAGTGCAAAAGGCAAGGACATCAAGCACATAATTGTAGGACTAGGACTATCAGAACACCAAAATTTGAAGGTCAATGCTACAATTGCAAGAAGTATGGACATAGAGATTTTGAGTGTAGATCAAAGCTTGTGTGGACATCAAATCAGACAATAAGGGAAGGTAACCATGATTATCACTACAATTGGGACTAGAACACCAAGTATAGCTATCATTACTGTCAAGAATATGGACACATTCTTGAAAATTGCATAAGGACACATTTTAGAGGGAACTATAGAAGATGGTTGAGCCAAACCACATGTTTTAGTTGCTTGAAGATTGGTCATATCAGCAAGAATTGGCCAACAAAGTCAAAAGCACCCAACTCAAAGAATGACGAAGGCAAAGAGAAGGTAGATACTAAACACATCAAAGGAGAAATGAACAAGACATGGAAGAAGAAAGATGGGAGTAGCACATCAAATAAAGGGATCACTTCACCTAACAGGTCAAGTGGTCACACTTCATCAAACTAAGCAAGAGAAGGCATTAGGGAATGATTTACAAAGTTTCATCATGCATCAATTCCTAGAAAAGAAAGTACTGCAAATAATAGATTAGAATGAACAAAGATACAAAGTTTAAAAATTAAACAAATCATAAGTGTTGTCGAGTTTCCCTAAGATGCCAAGTAAAAATCTAGTACAAGCCAAGCTGATTATCAAGATCAAAGGAGCCGAATGATTGGTAGGAGCTGAGTTGGTAGAGGAAGCCGAGTGAAGGAGAAATCTTAGCTGACACTGAGTAAGTAGTACTCCTATGGAAGTTGAGTAGTGAAACGACAATGGAAGCTAAGTAATGTAGAATCCTTTAGAAGCTGAGTGGATAGTTGTAAATGTACTGAGCATTAAATGCATTGAGAATACGGTATATTATCATATTTTCATTCATTTTCTTCATCAAGAACAAAGAGCAAAGATGAGAAAGAGTGCAAAGCCAATCTAAAAAAGAGAATCCAGCATATAAGAGGATTTAAATAGCATTTCAGCATGATTCCATCAATTTTAAGGTATTTACGATTGTTCCAAGCTACACAATTTCATATTTTCTTTGTGTTGAAACCCAAGATTGTGTAGAATGGCATCTAGCTCTAGAAAAGATCAGGAGAAGAAATCATTTGAAGTTCAATTAGTGTCCAAGGATGTTAGACAACCCAATTTTTGTCCAATCCCAGAGGTTACATACAAGAATGACCTAGCTAGACCCCTTTCTATCATACCCCCAAAGGTTGTAATGGTTCAAGACATAAGGAAATGCTATAACTACAAAGTTAGAGCTATAGGTGACATGGAAATGAGGCAGACATATGAGAAATTGTGTGAAAATAGAGTGTTGAAAGAAGAGTACAAAATGATTGTAAGGAAGGGTTTAATGTGTGCCCTAGAATTCCCTATCATGTTAAAGATAGAATGGATTAGACTAGTGTTGAGCTGAATGCATTATGGTAGTTTATGGTTCGAGGATGGCACCATAAAGATCAAAAATAGAATTATTCATAGAGTAATAGGGTACCCAACCCTAGATTGGGCGAAGACCCTTAGAAGTGACTCTAAGGAGGTAATTGGGAAGAAAAGAGGTGCAAAATGGAATAAGAGAGGGATGACAATTGACACTATTCAAGACCCTCTAGTTGACTTTGTTGTTAGGGTTATTGCACACAAGTTCTACCAGTCAGGCAGACTCAACAGTGTGTCTTGTATTGTAGTGGATGTAGTATACAAACTAGAGAAGAAGGATCATACATATGATCTTGTAGAGCTACAACTGCAACAAATCAATGAAAATCTAGAAGCAATTAGGAGAACAAAGGGAGCACAATGAAAATTTGGTGTAATTTTGATATGTATTTTCTTTTATGTACATAATGAATTCCCTTCTTTTGGAAAAGTGACATGGAAAACTTACAGGTCAATCATAGCTCAAGTAAATGAATACATAGAGTATATGGGAGCTAATTTTAAGACATTGATGACTAGTTATTTTGAGGATTTTTAGAAATCAATGAAGTAGAGGCTCAGAATTCCAGTTTCCTTAGTAGAGAAACATGTAAATGATGTATGCTTTCTTGTACATATAGACTATACATACATACAAGTGGCCATAACAAGAGTGAGATGGTTGAGACCTCTTGGGTATGAGATAAATATAGATGAAGCATCAATAGAAATAACTGCTTTATTAGCAGAGAAAATTCACAAGGATGCACCATATTTTAGAACGTATGATGTGGTGAGATCAAAACTAGATATGGAGTTGAAGACTACCTCCACTTTGAAGAAGAAAGATAAGCTTGCTAGGAAGCTAAAAGCCAAATTTGGAGAAGGCACTACAAAGGAAGTAGAGGAAGAACGCGAAGATGCCAAGGGTGATGAAGAGGAACAAGGTCAAGGGCCACTTGCCCTAACCCAAGTTATGGGAGAAGATGTAGATGAAGAGGAAGGTGCCAAGCAAGAAGAACCAAAGGCTGAGCCAAAGAATAGTAAAGCTTAGAAGGGTAAGTGCACCAAATTGTGGTGCCAAAAAGATGACACCTTTTTTTCCTTTCTAGTTTTGAAAAGTGCGCACATGCTATATAGTGGCCACACACTATGGCTTGGGTATGCCAAGCCATAGCACACACACACAATAGTGTGTATGCACCATAGCACGTTCATGCTATTCAAAAAAAAATTACAAAGCGCGTACGCACTATTTAAAAGTAAATTTAAAAGGCCTTAAATAGCATGTGCACGCTATAGCGTGCATGTGCTATATAAAGCTTTGCATTCTACCAAGCCTAATGTTTGGTTTTGCCTTGGGGATCCAACCCAAAGCTTTGGAGTCTATAAACTGGTCTGAGACGTGTTTTGCTACAAACATACAAAAGTTAATTGATTTTTCTTGTGTGCTCTCCTTCCAGTTTCCTCATGGTTGAGCATTGATAAAATTAGGTTACATGACATTGTAGGTCTCTATATTAGCTGACAACCATATAATTTATTTTTAATTTGAACTATTTGAAGCCTTTCATCTATAATTTCTTTTGAATGTATGCCCATTTTTTTTATCAAAAACAAACATGTACTAATTGGCCTATAGATTTTAGCTCGTTCATTGAATTTTGCAACAACTTAGTTTTTTAGAAACTAGACTCCATTCTACACACTTTTAATCTTTTTTTTTTTTTTCAAGATTAGTTTTCAATCATTTCCAGGGGGAGCACATAGATATTTCATGTTTTTGGGATGTGTTTAATTAAAAAATTCATTAAAAAAATACACATTATAAAATTATTCAAAAATTTTGGGATAAACTACATAGTGTTAGGTAACTTTTGACAGGAGCGATTAAATAATTTCAAAAAAAAAGTTAAAATTTTAGGGGGGCCACACATTGTACTATGATATTTTTTTATATGAATAAACAGTACCACTTTCTATGACCGCCTATTTTGAGGACCTAAAACTCAACCATTTTGAAAAAAGATTAGTAGTTTAGAAACTAGATTCAAAAGACTGACTTTTTTTTTGTCATATCTTAAAATTTTGAGTGTAACTATCTTCAAATTCTTGTTAAAGTCTAGAAATTGCTGATTTCAATAAAAGGTTGTCCACTTATATCCCCCTTTTGGTACCACAACTTAGTGCACTTACCCAAAAGTAGTTAGTTGCATAGCCCAAATGGAAGAAGAAGAAACCTACAAAGCCAAGCCTAGCCAAGACAACTACAAGGGCTAACACAAGGACTACAATCTGAGGGGAAAAGGGGAAAGAAAAAAGAAAGGCAACAAAGAAAGGAGTACTTGTAGAGAAAAAAAAGAGGAGCAAGTATGTTGCACCTCCAAAATTAGATGAGGAGAGAACAATTTAGATTAGTAAGACATCCTGCCACATCTAAATTAGAAAAATATTTGTAATAATATAATGTAGATTTATCAGGTCTAAAGACCATAGACTTTAATAAGTTTTTAAAAGAATAATAGAACATAGTGGAAGAGTCCATCTACACTATGATGGCTAAGTTCAAGACTACTTCACTTGAACTAGACAATTCAATGCCTAAGGAGCTAAGCTCATTAGTGGAGAATAAGTGGCATTACTGCCTCAAAATGGAAAAAGAAATAAGAGAGTCTACACTGGCTCATGTAATGCCAAACATTACTAAAGTTCAACTAAAAAAGGCTAGTAAGAAGCATGGGAGCAAGTTTGCACCCAAATACAAAGCCTTCAAAATTTTGCAAAATAAAATAGAAGATTTGTCCAAAAATCCACACAAATGTGGAAATTAATAAATGGTTTGAAAACTATAAAGGAAGGACAGGAAGACCCATTTGAGGGTAGAAATGATGAAGAAGAAGAGAATAAAAAAGATGAAAGAGAGAAAGAGGCAGTGGAGACACATGGTGAAGAGGCAACAACTGAAGAGTAGCAGACTGAATAGAGTGTCCAAAACACCCAACTACCACTACCAAGTCCTCCACACACAACACATGTAGAAATAGTAATTTCTAAGGATGTTCCTGACACCTCAGGTCAGAACATCAATCCTTTAAATATAGAGGATCTCAAAAAGATTCTTCATCAATCTACATTGTAGGCCCAACTTTGTACAAATCTTGTTTTGGTGAGTGTTGATGAGTTACAAAAAGCTATAGTAGAAATAACAAGAGAGAAAGAAAGAACACAAGAACAATCTTCAAAACCTCCCACAGCTATAGAAAATCAACCCAAAGAGCAAGAAGAACAAGGAAAAATTTCTAAGGTTGACTCTACAATAAAGGTAACAACAACTGTCAAGGAGCAAACAAAGGAACAAATAGGACAAAATGTTCCTACTACAAAAAGTCAATGTGCACCTCCTCAAATTATCTTAATTGATCAGGGCAGTGGATAAGAGGAGAAAGGAGAAGAGAAAACCCCTAAGGAGAATGAGGGAATATAAACGTTGGTGAACTTGCCTACCTCGGGGACTCCTAATAAGAAGTTGAGCACTAATGCAGTACCATTGCATATTTTAGGACTAGGCTCGAGCACTACCAAGGTTGCAAGGTTACTTCACTATGGAGACCCTACACTTGATGAAGAAATAGTCATACCCAGTTATGACTCAAGAACCATGAACTTGAAATAGATAAATAAAGTGCAAGAGGCACTAGAAAGGAGGAAGAGACAAGAGATACTCAAAAATGAGTATAGGAAAAAGAAAGCATTGGTAGAAATCAAAGAAATATTTCTTGATGCATTCAACTTGCAAGTACCTGATGAAACCCAACCCATAATGGAGCAATTATCCAACATTGTGGATTAGGTACATAATGAGGACCTAGAAACTAATGTCAAATTATGAGAATGATCAGAAAACAAGTTTCAGATGAAAGTAAATGAGAAAATATAAATTGAAATAACACTTTTACAAGTTGAATTGGCCAAGAAAATGGAAAAAGTGAAGAAAGTACTTGAGAATGTATTCTCATTGTACACCTAGTTATGTAATTCCTCATATTTCACATAGGAAACAAGCCAAAGGATACTGATCTTGGAGCAAAATCTAAAGATTTCTAGCACTCAACTACGAAAAGATCTAACTCAGAGTGAGAAGCATTTTGTAGCTATGCTTCACACATAGAAGGAATTAGTTGGGTTGACAGTAGAAGAGGCCAATATTATGTCCAAATTGATGCAAATTCAATCCTCCATAACTCCACATCTGGAAGTACTCCATAAGGAGTAGGCCTATGTAGAAAATGTTCTAAAGAAAAATCTAAATCTTTCTACTTTAGAAGGCCTTGTTCATCTTGCAGCAGAGATAGACATCCAACACAAGTCATTGGAGATAGTTTTAGGCAATTGGGATGCTTCTCTCAAGATGATTATGGAGGTCAATAAATCATTTTTGGAAAAGTATTCTATTCATCCTTAGGACCCTTTGACATAAGTGTCAAAAAAGGGGGAGAATAAGAATATTCAATTCATTATTTCATCTAATAAAAGGGGGAGAATAATACATTCTTTGGGATATAATTCGTTATTTATTATATCTAATAAAGAATGGGGAGATATAATGTTTTGGGAAAGATGTGAATAAGAATCATTACATAATACATTCTTTGATGGAAGCAATAAAGAATATCCAAAGGTGGAGATATTTACAATCAAACTCCAAGCAAATGTGACAGGGAATAGATACAAAGTACAGGAAGCCAAAATAGGGTACATAGATATAGACAAAGGCAGATAAGGAAAGAAGTATCAGATATATCAGCATGAGACATATTTAGCACAAGAATTTTGGTTACATGAATGGAAATGGCACATCGGCTTAGGGGGAATTACAAGATTATGAGGTATACAAAATTATGAATAAGTTTTTGAAGTCTTGTACATATGCTAAACAAAATGTGTAGTATACTCATAGAGATTAGATTCATAATGTTTAATTAAGTGTTTTAACTACTTATGTCAAAGGGGTATATTGTTAGTCTCAGATTGGTTTTGATAGTTGAGTGTCAACACACTTAACCAATTCTAAAGTCAATGCCAAGTATAATATAGAAGCTGAGCTATAGTGTATGTCAAGCCAGAAAATTCAACAAGTCCCAAGAAATCTTTTGGTGCCAAACAAAGTTCAAGTGTTGAGAAAACTATAGGTTTCGAGTCACTATAGATGCTGAGTGGAACAAAATTGCTATAGGAGCCAAGTGAGCTAGTTTTTCTATATGTGATGAGCATCAGCAACTAGTATGTACTGAGTAACACATAATCAATATATGAGTTTGTGCCTTCACAAACTTAGATGCAAACCATTTTTGGAGCTGAGATGGGATGAATGTTGAAGGATCTTGAAGATAAGATCAAATATTTCACATTACCTATGTAATTAGCATGCAACCAATAAGAAAAGTGCAAGAAATGAGAGGGAAATGAAGATTTAATATTGATCATAGATTCATACCTAACCCTAAGTATTCAAAATTGTTAAAAGGATAATGAAGCCCTGTTATGTAAGTGAGAGGATGTATAGGATAGAAGTGTATGCATGAAATATAGCGAGGTACAAAAGGGTAAAAGACTTAGTGAAGAACATAGTAGCATTGTAGAATTCAGTTACTAAAGAATAGAATATCAGAACTAGACAGAGTGACATATCAGATGAAGCAAGGATAAGATCAACAAGAGAAAAACAAGGATCTTGAATCAGCAATTGAAGATTGAAAACTTATCAGGTCAAAGGTTTTCTAATACTCTCTAGCAATTGTATTAGATATGGAAATCCTTTGGACTTAGGTTGGACTAGCAGCCATTTGTCAATCCTTTAACAGGGTGGTATTCCAAGTGAATGTATGAAAGTCTTTTAACTAGGCCTACTTTTAGCAGGGTAGTGAAATCCTTTAACCAGGTCACTTTTAACAGAGTGTAAAATCTTTAATAGGATAGGCTTTTCATAGGGCAGACCACTATAAGTGGTTAAGCATTGTAACCTTGAATAGTTACACATTGCTGCAATGATATTTTGTGGGTGTCATCCCCACCCCAATTTTACCTTCTCATTTTAGAGGGTTTCTAGGTTACCAAATTTGTGTGTTACCTATTTTCATGCATGTTTTTACTTTCATGTTTATCATATTAATTAGATGTCTATGAATGGTTTCAATTAAAGGAATTTGAAAAGGTAAAAGCTAGTTACTTCTTATTCACTCTGCCCCACCCCCCTCAGAAGTAAATCTTCCCACTTGGTAATTCCAATAGAATAGCAGACATACGAATTCGGTATCCTTCTTATATGGATATACCTTTGTCTAAAAATGTAAGTTTGGAAAAAAAAATCAAATTGCTAATTCCTTGAGCAGGCATGCTACACTATTAACTATAATGGAAACTGGAGGTCACTAGTTTTGATGATATTAAGACCTTGTATGAAACTGATTAATATTTCTAGGAAATTGTAGAATGGATAAAGGCTTCATCTTATGGTGAGTTGGATCATATGAAAGGTGACTATTTTATGTAGGATGGTTACCTCTTTAAGGGTAAACAACTATGTGTACTAGGTGAATCCATGCGAGAAAAAAATATTAGGGAATTTCACAGTGGGGGACTACCTAGACACTTTGGAAAGGAAAAAACAATAAACTTGGATGAAGATAAGTATTATTGGCCCAAGATAAAGAGGGACATCACTAAATATGTGGAAAGGTGTAGAAACTATCAAGTGGCTAAAGGACATTCACAGAATACAAGATTATACATGCCTTTACTAGTACCCACTAAACCATGGATTGACTTGAGTATGGATTTTATATTGGGTCTCCAACACTTTAAGCTAGGTAATGATTTTGTTTTTTTTTTATTGATCTATTTTTAAAAATGGTCCTCTTTATTGCTTGTAAAAAAAACCAACGATGCAACTAGAGTAGCAGAACTATTCTTCTCAGAAGTTTTTCATTTACCTTTGATAGAGATACTAAGTTCTTGAGGTATTTTTGGAGGAATTTCTAGATGAAATTAGGAACAAAATTATAGTTTAGTAGTGCCTGATATCCTCAAACTAATGGATAAACAGAGGTAGTCAATTAGAGATTGGGAAATTTGTTATGTTGCATTGCAGGGGAGAAGCCTAAATAGTGGGACTTCGCATTTCCCCAAGTAGAATTTTCCTATAATAGTTTTGTTAATAGATCCATCAAAAAGCCTCCATTTCAAAATGTCTATGGTCAAAACCCTCAAAATGTTCTATATCTTTTGTCACTCCCTTGGGAGATAGAATTAGTGAAGATGGAGTTGCATTTGCTGAACACCTTCACTAGCTCCAATAAGATGTCAAACAAAATTTATAGGATAGTAATGAAAGTTACAAGATTGTTGTAAATGCTACTTGAAAAAAATAAATATTTTCTACTGGTGACTTGGGGTAAAAGCAAAAACCTGTGTCACCCTTTTGTAAAGGAAAAGGCTAAAAAAAGTATAATTGTTCACCTTCAATGACATAAGCTTGGTATTATTATTTTGAATTTGTAAATGAAGTAAACTAATGAAATGTGTAGAAATAGATGATGTTTATAATTATAATTTTTAATAATTATTTGCAAAAAGAATTGATATATTTTCCTAATTTTTATAGAATTTTTTAGCTGTAGAAAAATGTTGAAAATTAGGGGTCTAAATCCCACAACAAAACTATCTAGAAATAAACATATTTCCCCTTGATATTAGACTATGTTATATATTACATTTATAGTTGGAATAACCAAAAATAAAATTTGTCTTTAGACCTATATTTTCTCTGTTATAATGATTCAAATTTCAACTCACCTGAAATCAATAGTTTTCATCTCCCACCACAATTTTCAAAACAAATCTATTCTAACCAAAAGAAAAATTATACATTCTGGAAGACAACTCTCTCCTCTAGAATGTGATATAACATTTAATTTTTTTTTATATGATTTAATATTTTTTTTTTCTCAAAATTGACATCATTTTGAGTGTTAAAATGTGCTTGTAGAATTTTTTAATTACAACAAACTATATTTAATTAAAACACTATGAAATCCATATGATACTATTCTTGACTTTAAGCTCTATAAAATGATTTTTATATGTTATTAAAAAATAAATATAAAAAATAGTATGAATTATTGAAATGCAACTTTTTCTGAATTAATTTTATTTCTTTAGTAATTGGATATAAACTAGTATAAATTGTGCATTTAATAAACATTTCCAATTGAAAAAGTGTTAAACCATATATAACTTAGCTATAATGAATTATCTAGATCATATAAAATAATAATTTTAAGATAGAAATATTCAAATTCAATCATTCTGATAAGTCAGCCTGAAAGGTGACATAACTTTGTACCTTTACCCCTTGGTGGTGGTTTACTTGAGGCATGAATGATTTCCTCCATGCACATTTCATAAATAGAAGTATAAAAAGATTGAGCTATGCAAAATCTTTAAAAAAATTAATGATAAGGCTTATGAGGTTATCTTACCACCAAATCTTAACATCTCCCATGTTTTTAATGTTTTTGATTTATAAACATTCCATGGAGATGTTCCAAGTGCATATGACATCTAGGGAGTGGATTAGCAACATCACCTTCCTAATAAGAAGAAGGAAAAGATTTCCAAAATTCTTGACAAGTAGACTACCTCCACAAGACATGGGCAACATAACAAATACCTAATACAGTGGGACAAGTTAACTAAATTAGAGAGTACATGGTTATTTAAGTGGGCAGTAATGAAGTTAGATCCAATAAAATTACAACAATTTGTAGACAACCACTTAGAAGAGTTGCATTTTTTTCATGAAGGGGAGAATGATGCACCAACTTCTGAGAGTGATTACTTTTGACTTGGATGTGGGTTTTGACTTGAATTTTATATGCAATTGTGTGAGGAGTTATGTGAATTTTCAATGGAAATTAGCTATATAGTGGCCATTTCATTATTTTTCTAGGACTTCAAAATATCCTCTTGGCCTCTAAAATTGGATTTTTGAATTTTTTTTTCTAGTTTTTTAGAAAATTGGTTTTGTAATAAATCTGAAATCATATTCTTGATTTTGTATATTAGTTGAAAATTCATCTTTCCTTACTTGGGGGCATTTCTTGGGAAAAATTAGAAATCTTAGGGTGGGTTTTGAAAATTACAAAAATGAAAAAAAATATTTTCTCCAAAAAGAAAATCTACTAAATATGGTAATTTTTAAAATTGTAATAAGTAGTTGTTTTCTTTCATTGTAGAGGTAGAGTAGAGTTGGAGAAGTTTCATTGTAGAGGTAGAGTAGAGTTGGAGAAGTTTAATGAAGAATCTAGAATTTTTAAAATCTGTGTTGTGTTAATATTTTTTGAGTTATTATTTTGAAGGGTTTGGGCTTCATAAATGTGTAACATGCATATGTAGAGATAACAAGACCTCTGACAACTGAGTAGATGAAAAAGAAGCAAGAACACAATTAGGCAATGTTGGAGATTGCATCAGCCCTAAGCTATACTGAGTTTGATTACATAAAAGAGTGCGCTATTGCAAAGAAAATGTGGGATGTCCACTATAGACTATCTATGGAGGAGACAAAAAAGTTTTATGAGAAAAATATTATATATTACAATCATATTATCAAGTTAATAATTTACTTAATAATATATTAACTTTATAATATAATCTAAAAATAAAAATATAAGGAAAAATACTTTCGAATTCAAAGTAAATGCAATAATAAGTTCAATTATCATGAACTACTTAGTTGTTAATTCTCTTTGAAAATTTTAGAAGAGCAACTGTGAAATAATTGAAAAAATACTATGCGTAACCTCTTTTTATATTAAATTAAAAAATGCATTTAAAAATGTATCAATTCAAAAAATGAAATAATTTTAATCATTTGTTTACAACCAGAAAATCGCATACCATTGGTTCCAACGAATCTATCAAACAAATTCACTATGGTGTTAACAACATACTAAAATATATAGACAAAGTCACTACCATGTTAACAACTTACTAAATTTGATCAATATAGTGAAATATGCATAACAAATCAAAGTTAAGAATACCTTGTAAAACAAGAGCTCTATAGAGCTACAGTCATGCCCTAAGAAGTTAAGGATAAACATGAAGAATTACACAATAAAGATATAAGTTTATTTAATAAAAAAAAACAACTACAAAACTCATCATTGTTATGTTTCCATAAACTTTAAAATCAGTAAATTTGTTATCTATCTTTTGAAAATAAAAACCTTATGATTGTTATGTTTCTAAAAACCTACAAAATTAGTAAATTTGGTATCTATCTTTTGAAAATAAAAACAAAGTTTCATAGTTTGTCACAAACTATATCTAAAACACAAATTATATAATTTTTGTCACTTAGAAACTTTGCTCCTATTTGTTAAGAAATTTATTATAATTATTTTTAATTACACAAGCTTGTACAATATACTTGTGTAATTAATTAAATATAATAAAACTAATGTGTACTATACAAGTGTATTAATACAACCTTTCTCTAAAAAAATCTATTGAACTTAGAATGTTATATGTTGTGCAACAATTATACAATTATACAATCGTTCTACTAAATTTTATATATGCTCAAAAATTTACAATATTTTTACATGTCACTTTTTCATACAACCTAATTGAATAAATTTAAAAGACTGGGACAATGTTTGACAATATCATGTAAGAATTCACCCCATAAATGTAATGAAAAATAAAATACTGTAAGGCTAAGAGAAATATTTAGCTTACACATGTTAAATGAAACTTGATAAAGGCTAGGAGACATAAAAAATGAAATTCAAATTTTGTAGAGAAGGTAATGATGAATAGAAGGCTTTAATTTTTTTAAATCTAACCTATTAGAATTATGGAGTCTAAATATAAATAAATAATAAATGAAAGAGAGGAACATGTTGTAATGGTTGATGTTATTGAACAATACCTATATATTTATAGATGATACAAAAGATTTATAATGATATACATTACTTCATATTCTTTGAATAGCCTTATTTGAATGGAATCAATAGCCTTACTTGAATGGAATCAAAAGTACTCCTAAAATACAAAGAAGAATAATTTAATAGGACTTTTGCATCCACATATTTGTCCAGAACATGAAAGTGAGAGACATTGAGAAATATTGTCCAGAATAGTTGATGGTTCTAGAGTAGTCCTCTTACATAATGATTCTCTACAAGTTAATAAACATTTTTTAATGATTTATTGGATTTCCAAATATTTAGTAATTTTTCTCAACATTCAAAATCTATTATAGAAAGAGATGTTGATATTTTCCTTCATTGTTCTGCATTCAAAAAAATAAGTGATGTATGTTTGATTTCTTGTGGTTGGCTATTAAAGGATACTACAGAGTCAAAGTGCAAAGTGCTTTCTAGTTAGATGATGTCGATAGGTAACAAGTTTTATTTTTGTTAATAGATCATTGACAATGATTTCTTTAAATTCTTAGCTCTTTCATATTATGATAGATCATTAAATATGTTTCTAAATGGTGATGTAAAAAAGTACACACAACCTATAAATAGTGATGTAAAAAGGTACGCACATCCTATAAATAGAAGTTATCTTCCTCCCAAAGAAAGTTCTAATGCTCTATGATTATTATTTTAATAATAATTTATTTTTTATTTTTTCTATATAATAACAAAAATTAATTAATGATTAAGATGGCTTGAGATGCTAGCTACTTTGAAAGATTCTTCTTCCAATAGAAATTATTGCCCCAAATTTTGAATGATAGGTTTCTTAATCTCAACCACCCATTTGTTTTTTGTTCAAGAATTGTTCACTAAAATACTATTTTGACGGATGAAATAATAACTATAGTGTGAAGTAAATTTTGACATTATTCTTGGATGTAATTTTGACCATTAAAGAAAAACATAGAACACATTTACATGGGAAAATAATATTAGCAACGTTTTTATGTGTATGCACGTTATTGAGCTACTTTTGTAGACATGCATGCATGTGTTTCCACTTTTGTAACATCACAATTATTTTAAACTATATTGCTAATAGTTATCTTTATGGAAAAGAAGAAAATTCTATCGTGAAAACTTATTGCAGAAAATGGGGATCTCTCAAACATAGTTTTAGACATAGTTTCAACATCTATAAAAAGATATCCGTACACAAACTTGCTGCTATGGTGTGATAAAAAATATTCATTTATACAAAACAACATTATTGGTATCATGGAGTCTGATTGTCTACCAAACTAATGATTCATACAAATATACTTAATTGTTACCCTATAGTCTTATGGTCTACCAAAAGTACTAATTCACAGACTCTTTTCTTCTTCTTAATTAGTTTTTCTTCTTTCTATTACGGCTTAGATGCCAAACTACTGATTCATACAAATATACTTAATTTTTACCCTATAGTCTTATGGTCTACTAAAAGTACTAATTCACAGAGTCTTTTCTTCTTCTTAATTAGTTTTTCTTCTTTCTATTATGGCTTAGATGCAATTCTCATTAGTTTAAATTTTCCTCGTAAACAAAAATGGCGTCGAAAGATGCATCTATTTCTAGCGATTCAATACAGCTTTTCCTGAGCCAACAGAGCCTTGGATGGGCAACCTATTCAAACATTTATTCCCTCCAAGTGCAAACTAGGCTATGGTTGTGAAATGGATGAACACGGATTCCAATCAAGAGCAGAAAGTGTATGACTCAGAAGTGAGTATAAACAATCAAATTACATGACATAATCTCCCTAAGGTTTTGGGACGGTGCCATAGAATGGGGGTAAGACTTCTGGTCTGCCATATGCTCCCAAATGGAAGTCTCAACAAAGGCATATTTGAGGGTCCTCTTGACTAGGAGAACAAAAAAACTATAGACCGTAATGTAGCCACTGCTCTTGTTATGTTCATTACGATCAGCGAGAGAGCAGTTTGCACAAAGATTTTACAATGGAGAATGTGATGTTGTATTCAGATTTGAGAACAAATTTGTGGGATTTTTCTCTAAAAAGAGTGATGAAATTTAAGGACGAAGATCATTGGTAAAAAATGCATAGAATAGGACATTTGGGTATGCGGCCCTGGAGTACACTACTCAGAGAAAGTTCAGTTGAGAATCAGATGTTCTCAGCTTTGGAGTAGTGGCCTTTGCAATTTCCTGTAAATGGAGGTCTGTTGACAAGAGCTTAGCTCAACATAATTCTAGATTGGTTGAATGGGTTTGGCACTTGTATGGAGAAATGAGGATATTAGATGCAGTAGATGCAAAGCCCGATGGAAATTTTGTAAAATTTGAAACACAAAAAAAGAAAAATAGAACACACAAGAACACAAAATTGTTGGAATATTAAATGCAATTGTTTCTCCCTGGAGCCAAATGTCCACCTACCACCTGACAACCAGCAGAACATATAGAAACATAAATGCGGTGGGTGAGTTTTCAAATTTAGAAATGGGGGGAAAAACATTTTGCAAGTATAACAAAAGGAATCATCAGATTCATTCGATCAGTAGTAGATAGAGATAGTGAGAAGAAGAGCAGATCAAAAGTTGCAGAGAAGGAAGAAGAGAGAAGTGGTCAGTAGATCCAAATGTCAGAGTG
Organism: Cupressus sempervirens; assembly: GCA_028749045.1. Taxonomy (NCBI): domain Eukaryota; kingdom Viridiplantae; phylum Streptophyta; class Pinopsida; order Cupressales; family Cupressaceae; genus Cupressus; species Cupressus sempervirens. The sequence continues at coordinate 51,431,788 of CM053791.1, forward strand.
CAAAGAAAAGGAAGTTCATTTTGTGCCTTCAGTTGCATGTGTTTCTTCTCTTGTCATTCTATAAGTTTATCATTTGTTTGATTCGACCTGTTGAAGCAGTGATTGCTCTAGGCATTGTAGTATGTAGCCATTAGAGCTGCAAGTTTGAAGTTTAAAGTTTAAAGTTTTTTAGTTTGAAGTTTAGGGTTATTTTAGAGTTTTCTAGTTGAAGCTAAATGCTCCTAGTTTTGGAATAGTTTGAATCTAAGTTGAATAGTAAGCAAGCAGGCATACATGATTCCATTTCTTCTTTTTCATTGTATTTGTGAAGTTTATTGTTGAATATTTCAAGCTTTAGGTCTCTGGTTTTAATGGTGAACATATTCACATCATAAGTTTGCACTCAGTTTTGTCTTTGGTAGAAGTCATCTGCAGTTCAAATCGAGCTCCTCCTAGTAGTGGCTACCAACCTCACTTGGTGCTTTCTTCTACCGAGCTTCACCTTCCTGTGGTTAACGAGTTCACTCGATAATCACACTACTGAGCTCACTCGGTATCTTTTGGTTACCGAGTTGTGTGTTTACCGAGATCACTCGGTATCCTTTGGCTACCGAGTTATTTTCCCTTCATTTATCGAGATTACTCGGTAAACTTTCCTACAACTCAATTTCTTAAGTTATTGAGCAAATTTTGGCACTCGGTAATAGTTGTTGCCGAGCAGATTTTTAGGTTTAGGGTTGTTTTTGTGATTGAAATTTTTAATATTTCTCACATGGTATTAGAGCTTTGAGACCCCACATCCACAATGAGTTGGAGCATTTGTTTTCTGGGATATTCATCATGGTAGGAGATGCAGGAAAGATATGGAAGAAGCCACCACCATTCAATGGGAAAAATTATGATACATGGGCAAAGAAAATGAAAACCATTATGGTTGCAAATGATTTGTGGAAGTTTTTAGTTAATAGATTCAATGATGTGACTAACCCATCTCAGTATGCTATCCTCACAAATGCACAAAAGACTCATTTGAAAGAGTCAAGGAGGAAATATGCTAAGGCATTAAGTTTGATTGAAGCAGCAATGACAGAGATAGTATTCCCAAAAATTATAGTAGCAAATTATGCAAAGGAGGCATGGGATATCCTTGAGACGAACTTCAAGGGGACTGATAAAGTCCATACAGTAAAGCTACAGAACATAAGGAGGGAGTTTGAGAACCTTTAGATGAAGGAAAATGAATCAGTTGTAGACTTCAGTTCAAGGACCTTCAATGTAATTAACCAGCTGAAGTCAAATGGAGAAGACTATCAAGAGCAAAGGATAGTGGAAAATATATTGAGGAGTTTGCCTCATAAATATGACAATTTGGTCATGACCATAGAAGAGGCAAAAGACCTCACCGTTTTAACAATGGATGAGTTAATGGGTACACTTCAAACCCATGAGAATAGGATCAACATATCTACTTCTTCATCTTCCCAAGAGTATGCATTCAAGGCTCAGTAAAATCCAAGAGGAAGGGGGAGAGGAAGAAATGGCTTAGGAAGAAACTCTAGAGGTAGAGGCCGAGGTAATGGAGGACAAAGAAATGTTGCAACAGAAAGCTCAGGAAGAGCAGATGGAGCAAGTAGCTCACAATATACTTCAAGAGGAGGTAAGAAAAACTAAAACTCAAATAGGAGTAATATAGAATGCTACTACTATCATAAATATGGGCATTATGGAAATGAATGTTGGAAGAAGTAGAATGATCAGTCAGGGCAAGCAAATGTAGCTGATGTGAACATGGAAAGTGGACCCAATGCTACTACCTTCATCATGTGTAATGTTAGTGAAGAAGGAAGCCCTAAGGTTTGGTACCTCGACAGTGGATGTAGCAACCACATGAGTGGTAATGAAGCCTTGTTTTCATTCATTGACAAGAGTTTTAAATCAGAAATTAAGATGGGTAACAATGGAACCCTACTAGTTGTGGGCAAAGGATCTATTATGGTCCGCACCAAGAAAGGTGAGAAAAGGGAAATAAAAAATGTATATTTTGCCCCTGGTATGAAGCACAATTTGATGAGAATTGGTCAGCTCATTCAAAATAGATACAAAGTGCTGATGGAGAATGATAGGTGTATCATTCAAGAAAAGGATGGGAGCAAGAACCTACTTGCAGCAGTTCAAATGACCAAGAACAGAATGTTTCCCTTGAGGATAGAGACATTTTTCTCATCTCAAGTTGGTGTTGCACCTCCCACATAGTCAACTCTAAGGAGTGTGATTGAAGAGCCCTCACGACTATGGAACCTCAGGTATGGTCATCTTGGCTATGCTAGTTTAAATTTGTTATCAAATAAGAGAATGGTAGAAGGTTTGCCACATATAAGAAATTCATGTGACAAGTGTGAAACTTGTATTTTGGGTAAGCAACATAGGCTTCCCTTTAATTCTAAAAATTCTAGGAGGGCTAAATATCCATTAGAGTTAGTGCATACTAACCTAGTCGGTCCTATGCAAGCTACTTCCATTGGGGGAGTACTTATTTCTTGACATTCATTGATGATTTCAGTCGTAGAACATGGGTGTATTTCTTAAAGAAAAAATTTGAAGAATTTAAAGGCCAGGCTGAAAGAGAATGTGGACACTATATCAAGGTCCTAAGATCAGATAGAGGAGGGAAGTATACCTCCAATTCTTTTGTAAATTTTTGCAGGAAACATGGCATAAAGAAAGAGCTCACAGCCAGTTATACACCACAGCAGAATGGAGTGGCTGAAAGAAAGAACAGGACCATTGGTAAAATGGCAAGGAGCATGATGAAAAAAAAAGGTCTCCCAACTAAATTTTGGGGAGAGGCTATGGCAACATCAGTTTACCTAATTAATAGGTGTCCCACAAAGGCAGTCTGTGATAGAATTCCAATGGAAGCATGGTCATGAAGAAGATGGACAGTTGAACACTTAAGGGTGTTTGGATGCATTGCATATGCACATGTACCTAAAGAGAAAAGGTAGGAATTTGATGACAAAGGTGTGAAATGCATTTTCACAGGGTACAGCCCAGAATCAAAGGCATACAGATTATATGACCCATTGAAAAACAAGATGATGCTTTCAAGAGATGTGAAATTTCTTGAAAATCAGTCTTGGTATGGTTCAATTGATGAGTCATCGAGCACTTCAAGTAAAGTGCCAATTATAAGTGAAGAGGATGCTGATGAACATCAAGAAGGAGTAGAGAGAAGAAAAGGCAAGTAGCCTCAGTCATTACTGAGCTCCTCTAGGCATGACCGAGTGTCAATGCCAAGCAGCAGTAGTGAAGATTTTGATCCCACACTCTCCTCCCTGTTACCAAGAAAGACCAAGAGTCTTAGGGAGATATACCAAGATGAAAGGTATGAAGATTATGATGAGAGTGTTAATTTTGCATTATTTTCTCATAGTGATCCAATTTATTTTGAAGAAGCTATTAAGGAGAAGAAATGGTGTAAGGCCATGGATGAGGAGATAGATGCTATAGAAAGGAATGATACATGGGAGCTAACTAATTTGCCTCCCAAGAAGCAAGTGATTGGAGTGAAATGGGTCTATAAGACCAAGTGCAATGCTGAAGGAAAAATTGATAAGCATAAGGCAAGGCTGGTAGTTAAGGGCTACAAACAATAGTATGGCAGAGATTATGATGAGACATATGCCCCGGTTGCAAAAATGGAAACTGTGCATGTTGTCATAGCAATTGCAGCTTAGCACAAGTGGAAGGTATTTCAAATGGATGTGAAGTCTGCCTTCCTAAATGGTGTATTGAAAGAAGAAGTATATGTGGAGCAGCCACCTGGTTATGAAGTTGCAGGTGAAGAGAAGAAAGTATATAGATTGAAGAGAGCTCTTTATGGGCTCAAGCAAGCTCCAAGGGCATGGTATAGTAGAATTGACTCATATTTGATGAGAAATGGCTTTTGCAAAAGAAATGGTGAGCCTACTCTCTACATCAAGGAAGAAAATGGAAATGTTTTAATTGTTGTCTTGTATGTAGATGATTTGATTTTTACTGGTAATGACAAGGATCTAATTGGTGAGTTCAAAGAGGCCATGAAAAATGAATTTGAGATGACAGATCTAGGTCTCTTGAAATATTTCCTAGGCATAGAAGTAAAACAAATGCATGATGGCATCTTCATCTCCCAAGATAAGTATGCAGGGCAGATCTTGGAGAGATTTAAAATGCAAAATAGTAAGGTAGCCCCCACACCAACAACAGTAGCTCTGAAGTTGACCAAGGAAGACTCTAGCAAGAGAGTGGATCCAACACTATACAAGAGTATGGTTGGAAGTTTAATGTATTTGACTGCAACTCGGCCAGACCTAATGCATGCAGTAAGTTTGATTTCCAGATTTATGAAAATACCAAAGGATTCCCATTAGCAAGTGAGAAAGAGGATCCTAAGGTATGTGAAAGGTACCAAGGGATTTGGGATTTTGTATAATGCAAATGATGATTTCAAGTTGGTTGGTTTCAGGGATAGTGATTGGGCTGGAAGTTTAGATGATAGGAAGAGAACTTCTAGATATATGTTTCATATGCAATCGGGTGCAATTTTATGGGCATCCAAGAAGCAACCTATTTTTTCTCAATCTATAGTAGAGGCTGAATACATAGCAGCAAATGCAGCAGCATGTTAGGCTATTTGGCTAAGGAGGATCTTGACAGATTTAAATGAAAGGCAAGGAGATGGAACCACAATTTATTGTGACAACATCTCATCTATTGCATTTTCCAAGAATCCAATCATCCATGGGAAAAGCAAGCATATAGAGATTATATATCACTTCATCAAAGAGTTGGTGGAGAATGGGGATATCAAGATGGAATTTTGGAAGTCTGAGTGGCAGCTAGCAGACATTTTTACCAAGCCATTAGGCATTGGAACTTTTTTACACCTAAGAGAGTGTCTTGGTGTAGTTGATTTGGATCAGCTATGATCCTTTTTTATTTGGCTCAGGACAAAGGGGGAGTGTTGGAATATTAAATGCAGTTGTTTCTCCCTGGAGCCAAATGCCCACCTACCACCTAATGACCAACAGAATAGATAGAAACATAAATGCAATGGGTGAGTTTTCAAATTTAGAAATGGGGGGAAAAATATTTTGCGAGTATAACAAAAGGAATCATCATATTCATTCAATCAGTAGTAGACAAAGATAATGAGAAGAAGAGCTAATCAAAAGTTGCAGAGAAGGAAGAAGAGAGAAGTAATCAGCAGATCTAGATGTCAGAGTGCAGAGAAAAGGAAGTTCATTTCGTGCCTACAGTTGCACATGTTTCTTCTCTTGTCATTCTGTAAGTTTATCATTTGTTTGATTCGACTTGTTGAAGCAATGATTGGTCCAGGCATTGTAGTATGCAGCCATTAGAGCTGCAAGTTTGAAGTTTAAAGTTTAAATTTTTTCAGTTTGAAGTTTAGCATGATTTTAGGGTTTTTTGGTTGAAGCCGATGAACCACCTCACAATAGGTGTTCCATAGTCATGTGCTAGGCCTGGCTTAGGAATAATCTATTCAAGCTAAGGATTACTTTTCCCCTACCATGAGGTGTATTTAGATTGTAAACCCAGGGACATATACTTGAAATGGTTGGCACAGTATGTGCACTAGGTACCTTGATGAGTCATTATGCTTGTGCTGCAGGAAAGTAAAAATGCAAAGGAAGGAAACTACACTACTGCTGTAGAAAGGAAACTACTGAATCTATGAATGTTGAAAACACAATGACAAGATAACAGAGATTCCATCTTGACTCATCCATTAGACTATTCTTGCAGATGCTGTAGGAACGTTCATGAAGTGTGATGCTACAGGAAGGAATTAACTAGCTATGTCTTATTTAAAATACTGCTAATGCTAGTAAAATGAATCTATTGTATTCTAACTAATCCACCTTCCAAGTGAGCCCCCTTGGTTGGCTTCTCTAATCTACCAACTCAGGATAGAAACTAAAGAGAACTAATTCATTTTATTAATCTGTCATTACATAATTCAGAATTGTAAAACACAACTGCAACAAACTGTGAATCAGTGTTCTCTTGATAAAACTTATTAAAAACTAAAAACTAAGAACTTCACATAGGAGTTGATCCCGACATATATAGGTAATCTACTCTTTATTACATAACAAAAAAGTAACTATCCTAAGTTAAGTCCGCAGGAGAGAATATAGGAGAACAACTGAAAATGAAAAGGAAGGATAACGAAATTGAGGAGGGAGCAATGAAGTCACGGCATCCACTTGTTACAACATAAATGTAGAGAAGGTAATGGCTCATAAAAACTCCTCATTATTCACTGCCATGTTTCCTGGAGTGGTTATAACTTCCTTTTCGTGGTTGTTCCTTGATGCTTGTTTCTCCTTGAATGCTGTCGGCAACCAACTTCTGGATTCTTCCGCTCATCCTTTAATCCTTATCATCAGGTTAGTTATGCTATAAAACATGTTTGCAAATAAACATCCATCAAACTAAATTCAAGCATAAGGACACACATTTGGATATTTATATGAAATATTGCATATTAGATATAATTTAGGCAAAGGATGACATAGTTTTTCTACCCCATAAATCATCAAAGGTTTATCAAACATAAGCTTATAAGTGTTAAAACAAGGATGAATAGAGTATCATAAAGTATCTTAAACATAATAAAATAAAGGCATTTTTTAGACTCATCATCTGCCCCCTGCTAAACTAATGCTTGTCCTCAAGCATTACACTTCTTTGTCAAAGATCTGAGCTCCCCAATTTCCTTCTTTCCCTTTCTGCTACTCTTGAAGGTGTAATAGAATCCTCTGGTCCTTTCCCATACTTCTCGCCTGTGGTCTTCCTGCAACTTATCAAGTTTGTCAACATCAATATCATATAGGGGCCATAAAAGCATTGGAGGTTGTATGGTTAAAGGACACCATAGCTCTAGCCTTAGTTGCTTTCCCAGTTCTAAATATTTTGGAACTCTATATAATGCTGCTTCCAAATTAATAGGACTGTGTGGTTCTGATTTCTTTAGAGAATTAGTTAACTGTGCCCATCTACCTCTTACTTTGGTCATGGCTCTTTGGAATGCAAATAAGGTCAAGTTTTCATATTCGGCATATACTTTGGCTCTAGCAGCAAACACCTTCTTTCTAATGTCTGGATTACTCTTCCCATAGGTTAATGTGAACCAGTCTCGAAGCATTTCTTCTGGCTATTTACTTTCGGCCCTCAAGGGTAAAGGTTTTGTTCTCTCCTCATCTCTGTAATTAACCAGTTGTCTGTCATAATTTGCCTCATTAGACATCCATGACATTAAAAATTTCAGATGCACATCTCCTATATAGAGCAAAGGATTCCACTCAGTTTCTACAGGAATGACAAAATTATGAATATACAACTCACACAATAGATTTTGCTGCCATGGTGGTAAGGTTTGATATAGCCCATAAAACTTTTGTGGGATTTTGAATTCTGCATTTACATTTTTGAGGGTTAACATCAACTGAAACAAAAGATATTGTTCTTCCAAACAAAAAGCATATACTCGAGGGGGTGTTCTGCAAGCAAGAGCTTGATAAATTAATTTAAGTGCATGTTCCATGCGTTGTTTCTGTCTTTCTAGCTATTCTTTCAATTCTTCAATCTCCTCATTCTTTTCTTCTCCTCTTTCCATAGTGCCTCAGCAAATAAATATTATCCATATAATTCGAAAAGGAGTTTTTGCAAGGTGACAGCACTGTTATCCTTTTCATAATCCTTTTTCCTTTTTTCGTTCCTGCCATAGATGTTTCACCAAACTATTGATCCATGTTGACTAATAGGGGACTAAGGCAATATTCGAATCATGACTTTTAGGAACTACTTCATTCTCATGGCCTGAAACACCTGGTAAATCCATTAAGGTTTCATTAATTTCTTGCTCACATGCTATAGGAGGACTACCAGAAGCTTCTTTCATCCCAGTGTGAAGGGGAGAATGGTCAAAAATTATTTGCACAGGAGACTCTGGAGCAGATGCTTTAGACAATATAGGATTTTTAAAAATCTGCCCTCTCATTCTAGGGCTTCTCTGCAAAGGAGTCTCTTCTTGCACTATTTTCTTTTGTCTACTTTTTTGTTTCGATATCACTGTTGTAGGATTAGTTGCTGCAAGAACCTTCTTTGTTTTCTTTTGTTGCTGAATCGCAGGACTAGGTTTTTGTTTGGCAATGATTTCTTCTGGTGACTTTCATTTCCTTTTAGCTTGACTAGTAGTGGGTTTAGGGATGTCCTGTTCAGGTAAAGGCACATTCGCTTGAGTGGAAGCAATTTCTGGTTCAATCCCTTGCACATTTTCTGTTTCAGCTCCCTCAATATTTTGTTCTATAGGCTGACTGCTAGGAACTACGTTTTCCTCACCCTGCTGTTCACTAGGGTCAACTTGGGGTTGTAGGGTTTTAAATTTCACAAAGTCATCCCATGTCAAAGGGGATACATCCCTAAGAGACCTTTCTATTAACAACTTAATCAAAGCATGGTGAGTGACAGAATTATCTTTCGCTTTTTGAGTCTCTTCCGCACTAATACAGAGCATATTATACAGAAAATTTGGGAGATTCACAGCAATATTGTGCCTTATACAACTAAGCAACTTAAAATGGCATGCATGTAAGTGAGAAAATATGCCTTCACAAGTAAAATACCTGATGACATGCATTGCTAGCTCAGGGTATGGAGGTGGAAAAGACAATCTCTTGCACCCCTGCTTCGTAACATCCAATGGAGGGTCATGTGGGGTAGTAAACTGGGCCCTTGCTAACCTAGCATCAACAGGAGGTAACCCTGTTACTTCTGCAATTCATTCTTTTTTTGCAATTACTGTCAAACCTCACACAGAAGCTTCACCTTCATCAAATGTACTGGTAAATTCTATAGCTGCTTCTTCATCATATGCTGTTAAATTCAAACAATAACCTAACCACCCGCATGCATTGAATCTTCTTACTACTTCTACATCAGAGAGCAACAAAATGTTCTCGACCGGCTCTTTTCTCTTTAAACCTCCTCCCATTTCTTGATACTTCTGCTACTCTATTTCCCTCTCCCTTTCTGAATGCAAACTTCACAACTCTGCGTTATTTCTCAGACGCTTCACTGCTTCTTTTTGGGAACATTAATTGCCATAACCAATTGTTATGTGCCATAATTAAACTTTAGGTAAAATTAAATCATGAATTTGCGTGGAAATCGTCCGAAAACATGGTTCAAATGCCAAAATTTTTTTTAAAAAAGGTCACATCATGGCTTAGCTTAGCATGAAAAATTTGGCACGAACAAAGAAAAATTCATTCAGAAAGTGGGAGTACAACACTTGACATGGCATACTTATGGCAAAAAGTTCTCATTAATAAAGGGTAATGCCAAGATTTTTGAAAATCATCATAGTTAATCAGACATGTCATTGGATAGTACGACACTCCCCTACCCCCTACTAATTTGACGACAAGTGTCCTCACGTGTCAGACTAGTATGGGTTAGGGACTAGAATACGTCGTAATTATAAAGACTAGGTAGTATTAGATATAATTAACAAAATCTGCAAACTTATAAATGAATAATAGTTTGAAAACATTTATACCTGCCAAATGGATTGTCATGTGCTCCAAAGAAAGGTGGCAGAAATAATATAAATCGCAGCATCCATTAGCATGTGCAAATTTGATTGAAAACACAAAAACATAAGTATGTAGAAAGTGAGTGGATGAAAGATTAAGAAATGGAGTGAGGTGGGTGGATGGAAGATTAAGATATGAATGGAAAGAAATATCATGAAAAGAAAATGGACTTTATGCGAACATAAAGTTATTATTATGGACATGCAAATTAGAATTAATGTTGAAGAAGAGCAGGTGGAAGGTTTTCACCTTTGGCTGCAAGAAGAGATACTTGAGTTGTTGTTGGATCCAGTTGTTCGAACTGTTGCATAAACTTGGCTTTTGTTTGAGGCTATTTGTAAATTTTAAATCGATGATCGTTGATATGCATTTTGAAAGGCAGATCATCAATTGTGGTTAGTTGAACTGTTCCGTTGTCAAAGACATGGATGATTTTATATGGTCCTAACCATTGCGTCTGTAGCTTCCCTAGCATATCCTTGAAGCGGGAATCATACAATAATGCCCAATCACCAGCTTTAAACTGTTTGTTGAGGATATGAGAATCATGCCAATGTTTTCTCTATTTTTGCACTAGTTTAGTATGTTCTAAAGCGGTCTTGCGCATTTCATCCAAAGAATTAAGATCTGCAGGAGATGTTCTCTTTGTGCTACAGGAAGATCAATATCTAAGGTCAAGGCTGTTCTTAAAGTCTTGTGTTCAAATTCAATTGGAAGCATTGTCACTTTCCTATACAAAAGCTCAAATGATGTGAATCTAATAGTGGTTTTCCAAGTTATTCTATAAGCCCAAACAGCTTCTTGTAACTGGCTGGTCCAATCCTGATGATGCAAATGGACTATTTTAGTTAGAATATTTTCTAGCTCACGGTTGGTAACTTCTGCTTGTCCATTGGCTTGTGGATGATAAGGACTGGATCTATGATGCCTGATATTATACTGTTTCATCAATTCTAAAATTAGGTTAGAAGTAAACTATGTGCCTTGATCAGTAACCAATTCTTTAGGAACTCCATAATGTGTAAAAATCTCTTCATACAGGAATTCGGCAACTTTTTCATCACGGGCATGTTTCATAGCCTTAACCTCAACCCATTTGGTTAGGTAGTCAGTACAAACTAAAATATAAGACTTCCCATTGGATGGAGGATCAATAGGACCGATGAAGTCCATTCCCCATTTGTCAAATGGTGTTAACACCATTTGAGGGTTCAAAGGTATTTCATATGTTTTGGTTGCGCGAACCATTCTTTGGCATTGGTCACACTTCCTTGTATAATTGATTGCATCTTTATGAAGGGTAGGCCAATAGTAACCAGTGCCTAAAATTTTGAAAGTTGTTCTTTTGGCTGCAAAATGTCCTCTACAGGGCTCATTATGACATGCATGCGAAATATCATATGTCTCATCTTCTCTTACACATCTGCGCATAACTTGATCAGGTCCAGTATAGAATAGAAAATTGTCTATCCATGAAAAATGGAAGCTTTTCTATATGAGCAACTTTCTTTCCTTATAAGAAAAATGCATTGGTGTCTTATTAGTTACAATGTAGTTAGCAATATCTACATACCATGGAACTTTAATAGCAATATGAAACAAATGTTCATCTGGAAATGCATCATCTACCAGAGTAGTGTCAATATCATGATGATTGATTCTTGACAAATAATCAGCTACAACATTTGTTTTTCCAGGCTTATCTACTATGGTTATGTCAAATTCTTGTAACAAGAGTAACCATCTTGCTAACCTACCAGTTATAGCAGGTTTGTTCATGAGATACTTGATTGCTGCATGATCAGTATGAACATAGATAGGATAACCTGTGATGTAATGCCAAAATTTATTTAGAGCATAGACTACTGCTAACAATTCTTTTTCAGTCACTATGTAATTCAGTTCTGGACCATGAAGACTCTTACTAATATAATAAAGGGCATTCTCAAGATTTGAGTGTTTCTGTGCTAAAACTGCTCCTATGGCATAATCAGAAGCATCTGTATATATGTGAAAAGGTAGGTTCCAATCAGGGCCTTGCAAAATTGGGGCTGTGGTCAAAAGTTGCTTAAGCTATAGGAAAGCTTTATCACACTCAGGTGTCCATTTGAATTCAGCTTATTGTGTAAGCAACTTATACAAGGGACTGGCTATTTTACTGAAATCTTTTATAAAATGCCTGTAATATCCAGCATGTCCCAGAAAAGATTTGACATCTTTTAATTTAGTGGGTATGGGTAATGTTTGAATTACCTCAATTTTAGCTGGGTTTACTTCTATACCTGCAGTAGATATGAAATGACCGAGTACCACACCCTCTTGCATGAGCATGAAATATTTTTCACTATTTAGTGCCAAATTATGTTCTTGACATCTTACCAAAACTTTTTCATGATTTATCATTGCTTCTTCAAAAGTAACTCCAAATGTTGTAAAGTCATCCATATAGATTTCCATACAATCATGTGATATATCAACAAAAATACTAATTACAGCTCGTTGAAATGTTGCAGGAGTATTACAAAGACCAAATGGTAAAAAAAAGTATGCAAAAGTACCCCATGGACAGGTAAATGTAGTTTTGTCTTGGTCTTCAGGAGCAATACTGATTTGATTATAACCACTGTATCCATCTAAAAAGGAGAAGTACTTTTTTGTAGCTAGTGTATCCAAAACTTGATCTATGAAGGGTAAAGGAAAATGATCCTTTTTAGTGGCCTTATTCAACTCCCTATAATCTACACAAATTCTCCATTTTCCTCCTTTCTTAGGTACTATAACCAGCGGTGATACCCATTTACTATTAGATATAGGATAGATAAAGCCAGCATCAAGCAGTTTCTACAATTCTGTTTTGACTATTTCTCTGAGGCTTGGATTTATCCTCCTCTGAGGTTGATGAAGTGGTAGACAACCTTCATTAATGTATATCCTATGGGTACATAGTGTAGGGCTTAATCCTTTCATATCATCATAATCCCAAGCAAAAGTCTTCTCATACTTCTGAAGCAATTCTTTTAATTGTTCCATCTGTACTGATGTCAATTTGGGGTTAACATGCAGTTTATGGCCTTTACTCAGTTCAATAGGAATAGTGGATTCTACCATAGTAGTTTCAGAGGTTGGGCTTCCTTCTACTTCACAGGGAAGTAATGAACAAAGATTTTCAAGTTCCTTAAGTAAATTACAGCTTGTATCACACTCCTCATATGTAATCAATTCTAATACAGAGCTTTCAGACACATCATTTCCTACCACACAGGTGTTGGTAAGGATGCTCTGGATTACTGAATCTTTTTCTTGCAACTTTAGAAAAGATTGCCTATGTAACATCATAAGTTGTACTATGGAATTTATCTCTTCTTCTTCATCTCCTAAATCTGGCCAAAAAGATGTACTCAAATTTGGTAATGGTTGTGCAGGAGGATATAGATCAAATTGCTTGGTTGCTTGACCATTTGATATGGTCATATTCCCTGATCTACAATTTATATTTGCATTAGCTGTGGCCAACCATGGTCTACCTAGAATGACAGGATAGCCAGATAGGTTTACTTTAGAGGACAAAATCATGAAATCCGCAGGATATTCTAGGGAATCTAAGGTCACAACAATATTTTCTATCATTCCATCAGAAGTGACAGTGGAACTATCTGCAAGCTGCAGAATAGTTGGTGTGGGCCTTAATCCTTCTATTTTTAACTTCTTCATGGTTTCTTTAGTCATCACATTTATAGCAGCTCCCAAATCTATTAAGGCATTTTTAAAAAATTGACCATTGATGCTGACACTTACTACTGGACTCCTTGGGTTAGAATATTTTTGTGTAATCAGTCTGCCTAACATGAAATGAGCTAAATGTCCAACAACATGAACTGTGGTAGTATCCTTCTTCTTCCTTCCAGGTTTCTTTAGACAAGCTTCCCTTATAGCTTTTCCATAAGCAGGAATGTCCTTAATAGCTTGAAACAAAGGTATTCGGACATGCATATTCTTCAACTGGTTAACAATGTCAAAGGGTTGTTCCTTGCTTTGTTCCTTTTGTGTTAGTTGGTCTGGAAAAGGAGGCTCTACTGCTGGCTAGTTTGGTATTGGTATGGTAACATTAGTTGGGTCAACAGGTTCATCAACCAAAGGTTCTGATACTATAGGAGAGTCTAATACTTCAGTTATAAGAGGTGGCCTTGGTGCTAGTAAGGTCATTCCAGATCTCAACTGTATATCTGCGACATCTAGAGCATAAGCAAGGTATTGCTGGGTATCAGTACTATACATGGGCTTCTATGGTTTGCTATTTGGATTTGGCTAAGGCCTTGCAGGTAGCTATGTTTTCTTTTGAGGTCCACTATTTGCAGGTGGTGGCATTAAAGCAGGTTGTTGAGCTGGAGGGGGTAATTGTGGAACACCAGTATTTTGGTTAGGCCATTTTTGAGATCCCTTCCATTGGTTTGGAGATTGCCAATTCCCTTGGGGTGGTTGCCATTGGTTCTACTGGTTCTGGGGCCATTGCTTCTTCTACTGGTTAGGCCAAGGTTGTTGGAAATTTTGAGACCATTGAGACTGTTGTGGGTTATTTTTCCCAACATTATTCCAATTGGGTTGGTTTTGTGGAGGACCTTGGGTATTGCAGTTTTGCCATTGATTACCATATAAATTTGAATTTTGCAAGGGGTCTTGAGGCATACCTTGATGTTGAGCCCATGGTCGGCATTGAGAAACAAAGAATACTTGCTCATAATCCCCATCTATCTTTACATATTCAGTTGGAAGATGCTGGTTCTCCATGCTTGCAACCAATTTACAGTGGCAATCCTTCTTTTGCTTTCGGCAATGAGGACAGTACTTAGCTAGTTGTAACTCAGCCTCTGCTTGCTTCTTCTTTTCAGTCATTGTATCCAACTATGTAGCGACATCATTACTGATGTCTTGTTTGAAATCTGACAACAAATTGGATATTTCAAGTTTTGAAATGCCTTGACTAATTCCTTTTGTAACGGTAGAACAGGGTCCTCGAACTTTCTTCATGGTTTACCTTGAGTAGTTCTGACATATCTTTTTGAGGTCATCCCATTGAGCTTGATATACATCTCCACCGGCCATCAGGTCCAATGCTTCCAAACAGTCTTCATTCACTCCTCTTGGAAAGACTAGTTTTTGGGAATCTTCAGACAATGTGTGCTAAGGATTCTTTTGTAGTGTATATAAAAATCGAGAAACATAGTCTTCTAATGTCTCTTCCTCCTTCTGTGATATCCTAAAGATATCATCCCCTCTTGTGCCAGATGCTTTGCAATATTCTTTATATTTTTCCAAAAACAAGGCTTGCATTTCATCCCAATTTACAGCTGCATTGGCTCCTAAGCCCATGAACCATCGTAAAGCTGATTCTTTCAATGTGGCTGGAAATAATTTAAGCTTATGGGCATTAGTGTTGTAGTCAAAACTACAACAAAGGATGTCGAACTCAAACAAGAAGGTATCGAGGTCTTCAGTTGCAAGGCCATAGAACTTTGGAAGAGCAGTGGGAGGTATATTCTTGAGATTGGCATTGGTTATGAGACTTGGAAATGGAAATGGAAAAGTGGGTTGTGCCATGACTGGTGGAACTGGATTATAAGGTTGTTGTTGAAAAGGAAGGTTAGGCACTAGGTGATTAACAACTGGTGGATTCAAGGTAGTGTTATCAAGAAAATTGGTCAATATTTCAGTGAAGGGCTAGAGACCAGATATATCTAAGGATTCAGCTCTTGATGATGATACTGTGGGGAAAATAGGACTTGCATCTTCAAAGGGCAACTCAACTTCTTCTTCAACTTCTTCATTCAAATTAATAGATCCCTGTGGAAGAAATCTGCCATATTCATCTCGTCATCTTCCTCTTCGATGCATGCAACTAAAATTTTCACACTGGTAAAAAGAACTTAATCTAAAAACTATGACTCAAAAATGTTCCTAGCTTGACACCATCCCTGGCAACGGCGCCAAAAATGAACTGCCTCACAATAGGTGTTCCATAGTCATGCACTAGGCCTGGCTTAGGAATAATCTATTCAAGCTAAGGACTACTTTTCCCCTACCATGAGGTGCATTTAGATTGTCAACCCAAGGATGTATACTTGAAATGGTCGGCACAGTATGTGCACTAGGTACCTTGATGAGTCATTATGCTTGTGCTGTAGGAAAGTAAAAATGCAAAGGAAGGAAACTACACTACTGCTGTAGAAAGGAAACTACTGAATCTATGAATGTTGAAAACACAATGACAAGATAACAGAGATTCCATCTTGACTCATCCATTAGACTATTCTTGCAAATGTTGTAGGAACGTTCATGAAGTGTGATGCTACAGGAAGGAATTAACTAGCTATGTCTTATTTAAAATACTGCTAATGCTAGTAAAACAAATCTATTCTATTCTAATCTAATCCACCTTCCAAGTGGGCCCCCTTGGTTGGCTTCTCTAATCTACCAACGCATGATAGAAACTAAAGAGAACTAATTCATTTTATTAATCTGTCATTACATAATTCAGAATTGTAAAACACAACTGCAACAAACTGTGAATCAGTGTTCTCTTGATAAAACTTATTAAAAACTAAAAACTAAGAACTTCACACAGGAGTCAATCCCGAAATATATGGGGAATCTACTCTTTATTACATAATAGAAAAGTAACTATCCTAAGTTATGTCCACAGGAGAGAATATAGGAGAACAACTGAAAGCGGAAAGGAAGGATAACTGAATTGAGGAGGGAGCAATGAAGTCGCGGCATCCACTTGTTACAACGTAAATGCAGAGAAAGTAATGGCTCGTAAAAACTCCTTATTCGCTGCCATGTTTCCTGGAGTGGTTATAACTTCCTTTTCGTGGTTGTTCCTTGATGCTTTTTTCTCCTTGAATGCTGTCGGCAACCAACTTCTGGATTCTTCCGCTCATCCTTTAATCCTTATCATCAGGTTAGTTATGATATAAAACGTATTTGCAAATAAACATCCATCAAACTAAATTCAAGCATAAGAACGCACATTGGATATTTATATGAAATACTGCATATTAGATATAATTTAGGAAAAGGATGACATAGTTTTTCTACCCCATAAATCATCAAAGGTTTATCAAACATAAGCTTATAAGTGTTAAAACAAGGATGAACAGAGTATCATAAAGTATCTTGAACATAATAAAATTAAGACATTTTTTAGACTCATCAGCCGAATGCTTCCAGTTTTGTAATAGTTTGAATCTAAGTTGAATAGTAAGCAAGCAGGCATACATGATTCTATTGCTTCTTGTTCATTGTATTTGTGAAGTTTATTGTTGAATATTTCAATCTTTGGGTCTCTGGTTTTTATGGTGAACATACTCACATCATAAGTCTGCACTCGATTTTGTCTTTGGTAGAAGTCATCTGCAGTTCAAATCGAGCTCCTCCTAGCAATGGCTACCGACCTCACTCGGTGCTTTCTTCTACCGAGCTCCACCTTCCTGTGGTTACCAAGTTCACTCAGTAATCACACTACTGAGCTCACTCGATATCCTTTGGTTACCGAGTTGTGTGTTTACCAAGCTCACTCGATATCCTTTGGCTACCGAGTTGTTTTCCCTTCATTTACCGAGCTCACTCAATAAACTCTCCTGCCACTCGATTCCTTAAGTTACCGAGAAAATTATGGCACTCGGTAATAGTTGTTTCCAAACAGATTTTTAGGTTTAGGATTGTTTTTGTGATTGAAATTTTTAATATTTCTCACAAAAATTACACACAAAAAAATCTTTATTGATTTGTCTTTTTTGATTACATTCTTCCAGACTACTTAATGAAAAAGTAACAACTACTATACAAAAACTATGAAAACTAAGAGAAGTTTACTACATATAAAACAAATATGAACTTGTGCCTTTTGAATGCAACTATGCCTTTTGAATGGAACTATGAGTAAACTGGTTGACTTTTCCTAAAATCAGCTCATCGGTGCGAGTGCGTGATAACTAATAAACATGCATTGGAGACTTGTGTTATTAAATTAAAACAAAACTCCCTATGAACTTTAGGTAAACTATTGCATGTGACACATGTCTAATTCAATTACAATAAACTTGAATTTTGTTTAACTACATGTATGCATATCTCAGCATCAATTTTCTTCTAGAAATTTCAATCGCGAGTAATGTTAGTGGGATTGTGGTGTTCATGTCCATATCCAAATTCTAGACTGAGTATGAAACTAGTGCCAATAAAAAATAAATCTTAACATGTTTTGGCTGAAAATCAATAGAAAATTGGAGTGGTGGGCATGTTAATTCTCATAATAATTTCATATTAAAACAAAAAGCTAGGGTTGCAAAAATCTACAACTTCGCTAAATAAAACTTAGTATATTGAAATGGAATAAAACTTATTAAGAATTAGCTGCCTAGTGATCGGCTTACTTGCAGCAATAGCCATTCAATTGTCTTATCATTGAATTTATGCCCTAACTCCTGCGTGAACTAGAAAACTCTAGCAGCTATGAATTCGAGTTTTGTTCATGTCAATTTTCATTGATCAGGGTTTCTTTTCCACTACAGATGATTACAGAAGCCAAAAGCAGTTCGATGGAGCAAACTAGCTCGAGTCCTCATGTTATTGCGAAGTTTATGGAAGACAAGTACAATAATGTCGTGCCACCTAATTTCAAGAAGAAGTTTTTTGTTCAACTTAAGGGCATGGCTGCCAAGGGGAAGCTCGTAAAGGTGAGCAACTGTGAAACGACATAAAATAAGGTAAACAAAGAACACTTGTGCAACATGCGCAATGCACAGTGCCACTGAAATTTGGCAATCAACATGTTTCAGAGGAATGCACTCTGTACAACTATTTTTTCAAGCTAATTTCCCGAACTAAAAGTATAAAATTCTACAAGGAAAAATGACTAGCACCAATCAGAAAAGAGAAATTAAATTCTAAAAATTCATTTTAATAAAAAATATTCTATCAACTTTAGAATAAATGAATTGTATTGTCAATTTCATGAAGTCCAAAGCAACTACTAATTACAAATTAGGCAATTGAAAACTATAGACTCCACTGGGACCAATAACCATAGGGCATAAGCTTCGCTAATATTGCCACAATTAATATGGTCATGAATGAGCAGCCATACTAATTTCAACGATGATTCAATCAACATGGTTTGACAAACTCGAGACAATTTGCAAGAGGAGTGCCTACCGACCTTATTCACCAAACTCGTCTCATGAAAGTTAGGTTGGAATGTGAGTGACGTGAATCAAGGCATCAAACAATTATTTGATTAGTAATGAGAGTTGGACATATTTTTCATAATAAATTATGAACCCACAATGTTTTAGATAATACTTTCCACAAAGTAGACGACGTGCACGACAGGTCAATATTGACAACCATAGGCGAAATTATAGGTCGTTGGTAATTGGAACTCATTATTTATTAACCTAATAATGTTAATTTTCTTTACAGCCAACAATTTATTAGTTTTAAAACAGATTTAAAATACAGTTTCAAATTATTTAGATAAGTGGTTTTGAATTCTGATAATGGAAATCTATTTTATTGATGAGAGCATAGAGCGGATCCGAAATATACGTCACTATGTTACAAAACA
The DNA here is from genome assembly GCA_028749045.1 of Cupressus sempervirens. Lineage (NCBI taxonomy): Eukaryota > Viridiplantae > Streptophyta > Pinopsida > Cupressales > Cupressaceae > Cupressus > Cupressus sempervirens. Next base: position 51,451,057 of record CM053791.1, read on the forward strand.
AAAGAACTATCTTCATCTTAGATCAATAGAAGAATTTCAGTACAGTCACAAATCTTAAACAATAGATGTTATTTTCTTTACAGCCAGCAATTTATTAGTTTTAAAACAGATTCAAAATACAGTTTCAACTTTTTTAGATAAGTGGTTTTGAATTCTGATAATGGAAATTTATTTTATTGATGAGAGCATAGCGTGGATTCGAAATATAGTCACTATGTTACAAAAGAAAAGAACTATCTTCATCTTAGATCAATATAAGAGTTTTAGTACAGTCACAAATTCACTTCCTCTGCTAATCAATAGATCTTCAATCACATCATCACAATTCGCACATTCTCTTGCACACCTTTTCACACACTTGCAATTTGAAATTACAACTTGACCTTATATCTTTCACTTTGTCAAGTTGGCTCAAATACAACTTACAATAATCAATATCGCTAGCCGACCCTACTTAGTAGAAACTAACTCTGAAGTGATTTCCTTTGCTAACCAACAGAAGCTTGGCACTCGCTTTCTACAAATTTTAATTTGATGCCCGAGTGAACTCATTAGATACTGCCTTCTAAACTAGGCAAACACAAGAACTAAGAACTATCTTCACTGCCTGAGTGTGCTCGACATATACTAACTGATAATGATTATGACATTTGTGTAACATCAAAGACAACACACAATCAATCAATTGTATCCAACATTCTATAGCCTATAATTTTCTACATCTAATCTACACTATACAATAGAAGGCTTTAGGAAGCCTATTCTCTGGATTCTTCTAGACAATCTTAACCCTTAACATGGGAGAATGATGCCATCTTTTAAAATTCTTATGTTCGACAAAGTAAGAAAGTCAAGTCATTGGAAAAATATGAGAGAAGTTTCCAAGGGAATGCCAACCTACATTCAACTAATTGTTACATGAATCCTCCATCTAAAAATGTTAGGTTTGAATGTCCACGGTCACGAATCCATCAAATAAAATTTTAATATTGACTAGAGAAGATGTTATTTGAGAGTTGTGACTTATATTAACCACAGGCTCTTAGGTTTGAATGTTCACAATCATAAACCCTTTAAAATAGATTTTAATATTGACCATAGGGTAGATGTGTTTTCTTAGAGTTGTGACTTCTTTTTTGATGAATAGTCATTTTCTATTAATAAAATATACTAAGAATACAATTCACAAAAAAGGGGCCGAGTGATACAAGATCACCTTGCGAAAGAGTTCACACGGCCAAAGCTGGACTTAAAAACATGGCCTCAGCTAGAAACAACAACTATTCATTAAAAAAAAAAAAAAGAATAAACAACCTCTAGCTGCCAAGACAATGCCAGCCAAAGGAGGAGGATCATCTTTATTAGGAAACCCCCACATACCAATGGGATCGTGGGGCGGACTGGGAACATTCCAGCCATTATCAATAGCAGCAAGATTAGGGGCAGCCTTCACATCCTTAACCTTTGGCCATGGAGGAGAAATCACCAAAGCCAAGCGAGGAAATTTCTTAGAATGAGTCCATTAAGGCCCAGGAGGAGGAGTTGGGGACTAGCCAGAACCACCATGGGGTGGGAAAGCAGAGTGGCGCCTCCATCTGCCATTACCACCACTGGGAGAGTGGTGGCAAGAAGCTTGGGAGTCTAGCATGTGTGAGTGGCAGCCTGAGGACTGGCAGTGAGAACGGCAGCCATGAGACATAGAGGCATCAACCGAGGTATCCAGTGGAACTCTGACAATGGTGCAAAGAGCATTGCCTCATTGATTTAACAATTCCTGTAAGTGAGCAACTTCTAGGGAAACTTTATTAACTTGCACTTGGATCTACATAATCACATTGTTACAAATGCATGCCTTAGTGTACATAGCAATGTTAACATCCAAAAAATTGTGAGTGAATAGAACAACATTTCTATCTTTCCACAATGAAAAAAAAATTCCATCCTAAAGGTATGCCAAATCTAAGTGAATTTTTGAAGAATTCTAGGGGAATTACCCAACAGGATCATGTGCCATGAATATGGTTCGGGCTTGAAAGGTTTGAAAAAATATGAATCCAGTGCCAATAATTTTGAGCACGCTTAAAAAACCAAAAAATATGCAAAAAGGACTCAAGTGGACCACAGAAGGGGCATCTAGGATCAGTAACCCCAATGCGCTTGAGCCGAGGCCCTAGGGGAAGACCTTGGAAGGCAAGGCACCAAGCAAAGTGGGCAATCTTGGGTTTTGTAATAGCACTCCAAATGGTGTCAAAACATTTTCTCCATTGAGAAAGTGAAGATTGCAAATGTCAACACTGGTTAAGTGTGTCAACCATCAGAAGATGGGGCGAGAGCCATCTGTACCTCATATTGGGTTCATAATTGGCAAATGCAGTGGTAGGATACCACTTCCAATCATGCCACCAAGGCCAAATAGACTGAATCCCCACCTTATGAACTAGGTGCACAGGGATGGAAGACAACAGAAGGTTAAAAGTCTGTTGATCTGTACTAACAAGGCGGTACTAAACTTGCATATCTTCCCATGACCTAAAACTCATGGTGACTCTTGAAAAGAGATCCTTAGGAGTTTGGATGCCATGTATGAAAAGAATAGAGCACTGGCACCTTGAATCATGGCAAGAGGAGTACCTTGAATTGCAAATAGGGGAGACCACCAAATGATCTACGAATTCAAGGAGAGCCCATTGCGAAATTCATCTCTAGTCCAATAAAGCCACGACTTAAGAGCTTCCCAGGCTTTCCAGATACTCTTAATAACAAATGAGCCCTGAATGGCCACTGGTTCACACATGATGAGAAGGGTTTGAAAACCAATCCCCTTCCACGTAGGCCTGTTAATAGGGAAGCCAAAAGAAATGCAGTGCCTTAGCAGAATCTTCTAGGCTTCGTCCCTAGAAATGGCTTGGATAATCCATTTTACATAGAGAGAAATGCCTTATTTCTGAGTGGAAAGCAGGCCAAGACCACCAAACTCCCTTGGGAGACAACAAAAATACCAAGCAACTCTGTGAAAACCATGATGGTCAGAATTAGAAGCCCAAAGAAAATCTCTGAGAAAACATTCCAGCTTGAGATAGGAAGCTTTGGATGGTGCTCAATAGGAAGAATAGTACACATGAGTGGCAACCAAAATCTTAGAACAAATATGGAATTTACCAGCAAGAAAAAGTGGCTTGGTGATCCAATAGTTGAGCTTTTTGCTAATCTTGGCAAGCACAACACTCCAAAGCTCCATAGGAGAGGCCTAGAAGGAAAAGGGAATGCCAAGAAAGCGAAAGATTCCCCCATGAGTAACCCATTTCCACTGGAACTGGTTGAGCCAAGGTGGAGCTGGCAAAAAAGACTAGCGGTAGCAGAGCATTTTATGCCATTGGAAGGTAGAGCCAGAGGCTTGACAAAAGGTGTCCAGACAATTTAAAACATTTTTAATATTTTCTTCATCCTCAAAAAGCATAAGAAAGAAATCATCAGCAAAATGATCATTGACTAACTGGGAGGAAGATTTAGGCAAGGAAATGCCACGAACTAGCCTTGAAGACATAGAATGAGCTAGAAAATTGTTGGAATTAAAGATAGAGTAACTAAGAGGGGGGTGAATCAGTTACTCACAAAAATTAATCCATAAATCCCTTAGATATCTTAATGATCTAGTTACTACTTTTCTCGGTAAACAACTCTTGTAACTCAGTAAATTAAACTATTACTTTCTTTTCAAGAATTCATGCATGTAACTGAAAATAAAGTGAACACAAGAGACACTAGATTTAACATGGAAACCCAATATGGGAAAAACCACCAAGTAACTAGTCACCAATTTTCACTCTTCTAAAGTGAGCCCTGTTAGGAGCCAACCTTGTTAAAGGTTACAATACACACTGTTAGGTGTGACCTTGTTAGGGGATTTAATTAGCATGTTAGGAGTGGCCTTGCTAGAGGTCTTTAGAACAATTCAACTGAACTGTCACCTTGTTAGAGAATTTACAAAATGGCTATTAAACCAACTCTATTAAGATATTTGAAATCACTGCTACAATGGTTAAAAAGCAACAATGAATTGACTTGAACAAGATGCAACAGAATTTGTTGGATATAGGTCTTTGTTTAGCATCATTAGATCTTCCTTGATCAAATATCTCTCTACTTCTCCTCAATGATCTCTGATCATTCTTCAAATTTGCTTCCACAATGATCAGTCTTCATATCACATTAACTTCTCATATCTCCACATACTACAACTTTGAATTCACAACTTGACTTCTTACTTATACCATTAAGATTGTCAAGTCGGCTCATTTACATATTAAATTTACCAATAAACCATTCTTCAGTCGGCTACAGATATTATTCTTAAACAAATAAATGTCCTTTATTGGCCAACCCTGCTCGGTAAATATTGCTTCTAGAAATTTTCAGAGTTAACCTTCTTGACTCGGTTAACATTACAATATCTTGAAATCCTTTAGCTGCCGAGTTAACTCAATAAGAACTATTTTTACCAAATTACCTTTGATGACCAAGTGAACTTAGTAAGAATTGTTTCTATCATATTTTCTTCGATTACCGAGTGATTTTGATAAGAACAGCTTTTGTCATATTTTCTTCGATTGCCGAGTGAGCTCGATAAGAACTAAATTTCTTTGATTACCTTGAAGTCTCAGTAACTAGCTATCTACTCGGTAGATACTGCAAGTTATCTTTAGCAGCCTTTTTGGCTTGGTAGACACTGTCTATTGCCTTGCTGACCTTCTAAGCTGGGTAGACATTGTCTATTGCCTTGCTGACCTTCTAGGTTCGGTAGACACTGTCTATTGCCTTGTTGATCTTTTGAGCTCGGTAGACACTATCTGATGACTAATATGAAATTTGTGTGACATCAAAGACAACACAGAATTGAACAATTGTATCCAACAATCTCCCTCTTTGGCATTGATGGAAACACAACATGTCATAGCAGAATGAAATTTGAAAACAAGTATTTTAATGACAAAACTCCCTCTTACATATAATCTCTCCCTCTTACACAAACTCTTATTATTTGCAAATTTTAAAAAGATATGACAATATATATTCTTCCTCTTTGACAACATATGCCGAAGATAACTCAAAACAACTAAATAGCATTGTACTTGATGTATTGATTCATGTGCAATATCTCCATTGGTTTGCTACATCAACTGATAGATCTTCAATTCTGTTCCTATTGATGCATCACTAAAACTATATTTTAGTGAGCTTCAGATAGGGGAATGACCCCTAACTTACCTCTTAGATACAAGAATGCATCCTTAGGTAAAGGCTTTGTGAATATGTCAGCAATTTGTTCCTTTGTATGCACATATTCTAATCTTATTTCCTTTTCTTGCACCAATTCTCTAACAAAGTGATACTTTATGGCAATATGTTTGGTTTTTGAATGCATCACAGGATTCTTGGAGATGTTAATTGTACTGGTGTTATCACAAAACATAACAACTGGTTCTATGATTTCTTGCTTCATACCTTTCAATAATTGTTTAAACCACACAATGTTTGAGCAATTTATTGTTGTTGCAACATATTCAACTTTTTCTGTAGATTGAGATGTACAATTCTACTTTTTGCTTGTCCAAGAAACCAACCTTTTTTCAAGAAAGAAAGCTCCTCCACTTGTGCTCTTTTTGTCATCAATATTTTTTGCCCAATCTACATCAGTAAACACCTTTAAATCCAATTTTCCTCCAAGTTTATACCATTATCCATATTCTTTAGTTCCTTTTAAGTATCTCATGATCCTTTTGATTGCCATCATGTGATTTTCTTTTGGTTTTGCTTAAAATCTTGCTACAATTCCTACTGCAAGGGAAATGTCTAGTCTTGTGCGCACTACATATTGCAAATTTCCAATCATAGATCTATACAATATCTGATCTACTTCCTTTGATTCATCATCCTTGGTGAGTTTTAATCTAGTACACATAGGAGTCCCAACTAGTTTGCAATCTTCCATACCAAATTTTTTCAGTATCTTCTTGATGTACTTAGATTGAGTGATGTAGATGTCATTCTTATTCTGTTGAATTTGAAGACCAACAAAGAATTTGATCTCACCAAACATTGACATTTCAAATTCCTTGTTCATTTGTTCTAAAAATTCTTTGCAAAGATCATCATTTCCTATGAACAAAGTATCATCTACAAATATTTCTGCCAAAATAATCTTATTATCTGGTCCTTCCTTTACGTACAAATTGTTGTTGTCATTAGTTCTTTGAAAATCAATATGAATAAGATAGTTATCCAATCTTTCATACCATGCTCTAGGGTCTTGTTTTAGACCATATAATGCTTTATGCAATTTGCAGACCATGTCCTTCTTGTCTTGATCAATAAAACCTTCAGGTTGCTCAATGTAAACCTCTTCCTCCAATATGCCATTGAGAAATGCTGACTTGACATCCATCTGATAAACTTTGTATCCTTTGTATGCAGCATATGCAAGTAAGGTTTTGATACCTTCTAATCTTGCAACAGGAGCAAAAGTTTCTCCATAGTCTACACCTTCTTCTTGAGAGTATCCTTTGCATACTAGTCTACCTTTTTTCCTTGATACCTTACCATCTTCATTTAATTTATTTATGAATACCCACTTCGTTCCAATCACATTCTTGTCTTTGGGTCTAGGTATAAGAGTCCATGTTTTGTTTTTCTCTATCTGTTCTATCTCTTCATTCATAGCTTCAATCCAACTTTCATTGTCTAGTGCATCTTTGACGTTTCTAGGTTCAAAATCAGCAAGTAAACAAGTGCCTTACAACTTACTTCTTGTCATTGTTCCTTTTGATTTATCACTAATGATCTGATCTAGTGCATGATGCTTTCTAACATACTTGGCTAACACAGGCTCCTTTCCTTTTGAATGACTTGCATTGTTATCCTTTTGTATCTCAACTTCTGGTTCTAATTCTGGTTGCTCAGGCTCAATAGATGCTAACTCGATAACTTCTGTTTGCAACTAGAGTTCTTGTAGCTTGGTAGATGCTGACTCGGTTTGAACTTCTTGTGACTCAATTAATGAAGACTCGGGAGTTGAAGATTCATGATTGATAGGTATACTTGGTATTGAATCAGATTCAATGTAAACAAATATTTTGTTGTCTTCAGGTTCTTTCTTGCTTTCTTCTTCTATTCTTTCTGTAAACTCATCAACTTTCACATATGCACTTTCTATGACTTTGTGAGTAGATAAGTTCAAACATCTATATGCTTTGCTTTTGCAAGAGTATCCCAAAAATATTCCTTCATCACTTTTTACATCAAATTTACCTTTTCTAGATTCTTTCAAAATGTAACATTTGCTTCAAAATATCTTTAGATAACTTACATTAGGTTTGTAGCCATACCATAATTCATAGGGTGTTTTGAATGAGTCCTTTTTCAGCTATACTCAGTTCAAAGTATGAACTAAAGTGTTGATAGCTTCCTTCTAGTATTTGATAGCAATGCCTTTCTCAATCAATAAGGTTCTTGCACAATCCATTATAGATCTGTTCCTTCTTTCTGCTATTCCATTTTGTTCTAGAGTTCTAGGTGCTAAAACTTGTCTTTTGATTCCTCTTTCAATGAAAAAGTTATTGAACTCACGTGAAATGAATTCACCACCTCTGTCAAACCTTAAGCATTTTAGTCTTTTGACTATTTCCTTTTCTACTCTGGCCAAATACCATTTGAACTTTTCAAATGCTTCTGATTTCTCTCCAAGGTACATGACAGTCATCATTCTTGAATAATCATCAACAAATAGAATGAAGAATTTTTCACCAGTATAACTTTCAATGCCAATAGGTCCACACAAATCAGTATGCACAATTTCTAGAACTTCTTCAGTCTGATAGTTCTTGCTTTTAAAACCAGTCTTTCCCATTTTACCAATTTGACAATTCTTGCATAGACCAACCTTAGGTTTCTTTATGTCAGGAATACCTCTTACTTTTCTAAATTTACTGATCTTTATTAAGTTGTCAAAGTTTACATGACACAACCTCCTATGCCATAACCAACTTTATTCAATTTGAGCAATGAAACAAGAACATTCACCAAGTTCAAGATAAAATAAGTTACCTTTTTTTTTAGTGCCAAATCCAATCAACTTTCCTTTGCCATCCAGCAATCTTACTTTTCCATGCATGAATTCTACCTTGAATTCATTATTGAGTAGTTGTGCCACACTCAACAAATTTTGTTTTAGTCCTTCTACCCAATATGCATTATCACACACAAGTTCCTTGGTTAGAGAGATTCTTCCTCTTCCTCTTATACAACAAGGTTCATTATTACCAAATCTTACACTGCCACCATCATAGTCTTCAAAATATTCAAACTTAGTTTTATCACAAGTCATGTGATGAGAACAACCACTATCTATGATCCATGTATCATTTTTTCTTGTATGAGAAATTAGTACCATTTTCTCATCATTATCAGATTCATCTTTTACAAAAATGTAGACAATTTCATCTTCTTCTTCATTATCAAAATCATTAGAATCTTTTTCCATAAAACATGTTTTCTTACCTTTATCCTTGAATGATTTGAAGCCTTTCTTGCCATTGTACTTGTGACATTTCTTCTCATCTTTGTTCAACTTATTTGGGCACCTAGCAGCAATATGTCAAATTTCTTCACAAGAGAAATAGATTAGAGGAACTTTACCTTTGTATTTTCCTTTGCCTCTTGAATATTTTTTTGCTAGTGGAGCTTCAACTACTTCAAGATCACTATCTAAACTTTGTTCTGATTCTTGATCACTTTTTGATTGTGATTCCTTCATCTCTTTCCCTTTTTCTTTGAGTGAAAGCTTGGCTTCAAATGCTAATTCAACATTCTTGGCAGTTGGAACATAGTTGTCATAGTTGTCTAGCTCAAATGCAACCAATCTTCCAACTATGGCCTCTAAATTTATTTTATGATTTGCCTCACATCTCCTTTCTTGAATTGCAAAAACTCTAATTGCATAAATAAGAAGTAGAGTTCTAAGAACTTTACTTATAACTATCTCCTCACTGATATCTCCTCCAGATGCTTTGATTGCATTAACACATGCTTTAACTCTTTCAACATACTTTGCAATGTTTTCATCCTCTCTCATCCTCATTTGATCAAATTGTCCTCTCAAACTTTCTGCTTTGGCTCTTCTTAAATTATCATCTCCTCCATAGGATTTTTTCAGCTTGTTCCACATTTCAAAGGCAGTTTTGCAATCCTTAATGTCATCAAATTCTTCATAACTTAGAGCAGATGCTATATCTATCATCATGTTATTGTGAGTCTTCTTTTTAGAAATATCATTGACAGGTAATTTACTAGAAGGTTCTTCATATTTTTTATCAAGATGTATTGTAGTCCTGTATCACCAATGGAAGCTAGATGAAGCCTCATCAATCCTTGCCATGCTAAGAAGTTGTCTCTGTTAAGTCTTGAAATTTCCCTTTTGTAAGATATCCTGATCTTTAGCTTAGATCCTTGAAATCTTTTCCTGTAATCACCAAAAGCTCTGATACCAATTGTTGGAATTAAAGATAGAGTAACTGAAAGGGGGGTGAATTAGTTACTTAAAAAAATTAATCCACAAATCCCTTAGATGTCTTAATGATCTAGTTACTACTTTTACTCGGTAAACAACTATTGTAACTCAGTAAATTAAACTATTACTTTCTTTTCAAGCATTCATGCATGTAACTGAAAATAAAGTGAACACAAGAGACACTAGATTCAAGGTGGAAACCCAATATGGAAAAAACCACCAAGTAACTAGTCACCAATTTTTACTCTTCTGAAGTGAGCCCTATTAGGAGCCAACCCTGTTAAAGGTTATAATACACACTATTAGGTGTGACCTTGTTAGAGGATTTAATCACCCTCTTAGGAGTGGCCTTGCTAGAGGTCTTTAGAACAATTCAACTGAATTGTCAACTTGTTAGAGAATTTACAAAATGGTTGTTAAATCAACTCTATTAAGAGATTTGAAATCACTACTACAACAGTTAAAAATAAACAATGAATTGACTTGAGCAAGATGTAACTGAATTTTTTGGATACAGGTCTCTATTCAGCATCATTAGATCTTCTTTGATCAAATATGGCTCTACTTCTCCTCAATGATCTCTGATCATTCTTCAAATTCACTTCTATAATGATCAGTCTTCATATCACATTAACTTCTCATATCTCCACATACTACAACTTTGAATTCGCAACTTGACTTCTTACTTATACAATTCAAATTGTCAAGTTGGCTCATTCACATGTTACATTTACCAATAAACCATTCATCAGTCAGCTATAGATATTATTCTTAAACAAATAAATGTCTTTTACTGGCCAACCCTACTCAGTAAATACTGCTTCCAAGAATTTCTAGAGTTAACCTTCTTGACACGGTTAACATTACAATATCTTGAAATCCTTTGGCTGTTGAGTTAACTCGATAAGAACTATTTTTACCAAATTACTTTTGATGACCGAGTGAACTCGGTAAGAACTATTTCTGTCATATTTTCTTCAATTACCAAGTGATCTCAATAAGAACTGCTTTTGTCATGTTTTCTTCATTTTTCGAGTGAGCTAAATAAGAACTAAATTTATTTGATTACCTTGAAGGCTCGGTAACTAGTTGTCTACTCGACAAATACTGCAAGCTATCTTTACTAACCTTTTGGGCTCGGTAGACACTATCTATTGCCTTGCTGACCTTCTAAGCTTGGTAGACACTGTTTATTTCCTTGTTGACCTTCTAATCTTGGTAGACATTATCTATTGCCTTGCTAACCTTATGAGCTCGGTAGACACTATCTGATGACTAATATGACATTTTTGTGACATCAAAGACAACACACAATTGAACTCCAAAGAGAATCTCCATGGACTAAAGAAAATTGGGGCCAAAAACTAGAGCCTGAAGCATAGCCAAGATGAAGGGCCATTCAATGCAATCATAGGCTTTAGCAAAATCAATCTTTAAAAAGGTAGCTCGCTACTTGGACTTGCGAGTCCATTCCATACCTTCCCAATAGTAATGATGTGTTCAAGAATAAATCTGGACTTGATGAAGCCAGTTTTCTCAGGCCGCACAATTAAAGGCAACATGTGCTTGATTTTGAGAGAGATCACCTTGGAAATGATCTTATAAGACACATTCAGAAGGGTAATGGGCCCCCAATTGTATATGTCCTCAGTATCACCAGCTTTAGGTATGAATTTGATATTCCCTTTATTTATTATCGCTCCTAATATTTTAGTATGATATGCTTTGAGATAGACTTTGTGCAAGTCAAGACCTATTTGTTCCCAGAGGTGTTTGTAAAATTCATAGGGAAAGCCATCACACCCAGGAGACTTTTCATCTACCATGGAGTAAACTACCTCTTTAAGGTCTTGAAGGGAAAGAATTTGCTCACAAAAAGCATATTGCTCAACCACAAGGCGATTTGGAGTAATAGAGATACACTTTCTGAGAGCTTTCTCTTGAGCAACCAAATTTCTATGCGAAGAAAATACGTTCTCATAATGATGAACAAATGCTTGCAGGATGTCAAGGAGACTAGATAGAATAGCCATTCCCTGTTTGATCTTTTAAATCCCAACATTGGTATGACGGTCCGGAGAGCTTGAAAGAACTCCTTTGAGGCTTTATCGCCAACCTCCAACTAGGTGAGACAGGCCTTGATTTCAGCTCCATGGGCAACATAGTTGTTAGAAATTTGCTTGTCATGGCGAAGCTTGGCAAGGTGAATTTGAAAATCCACATCAAAGGGGTGCCTTAGAGGCTCTTTTGAGGGCAAGGGTGTTGGCTTCATAAGAGCATTTCCTAAAAATTGCCAGCTGATACCCATAGATGTGCAGAAACCAAGTAGTTCTGGTAATGACATCATTCCACCATTGAATCCATCCTTGCTAGGATGGTGGACATGGCTCCAAATTCTAGACATGTTGGTTGTGCGAGATGGTGGAAGCATGTAGTAGCACAGATGTGTTGAGGAAGAACTGAGACTTGGCCACCTTGGGGACAACTATTTGCCAAGAAATGACAAAATAGATGGGATAGTAGTTGGATAATGTCACATCTATCAGGGGAATGACAGGTAGATCTCGATCTTCAAAAAGAGAGAAAAAAGATTGCCCAGAGATCATAGCACGATCAAGATGTTTTAAAATGCAATTAGAGCCAACTCAAAAGTTGGACCAAGTGTGCTAGACCCCACTAACCTTGCAGCAGTTTGTATTGGGATAAATAAAGGCCCAATTTATTTTGCATGTAGTACCAAGCTTCTCTTTCCCCGGCTGTCCACCAAAGGGGCAGAATGCCATCTTTGTCAGATGCTACTTCAACCATATTGAAGTCCCCACACATGACCCAAGTAGTAGGAAGCAAGTTGTCAACTAGCCAAATCCACATCTAGGACCTTTCCACAGCACCATTGGAGGCATAAATATTAATGATTCCAAAAGAATGATTGTGAATGGAAAGAAAAAGCTAGATAATTCTATGCGTGGGGTCAGAACCGTGCAAAATAATAGCAAAATGAAGGCGAGGTGATAGGAGAGCAAGTTGTGACTTCTTTAACAATGGTAGACAATGGGAATATTGCAACATCCATCCCAGCCATTAGTCAATAATGAGTGTTTGTTATCAATTGTAACCATTGAATATTTTAGTAGCCCAAATATTGCTTACCAATATTTATATAGTGGAGACAAGAGCCACTTGTCAAGACAGAGATTGTTGGGATATGGATACATTGAACGTATTTGACAATATGTTTTGAACTCTATTTTGGGCATGAATCAGGTGACAATGGTGACAAGATGGAATTTAATGTGACCAGAATTTAGAAGTTCTATTGTCTCACTTATTTGAATATTTTCTAGATATAATAATTATTTTTGATAAAGAAGGGTCTTGAATTTGAATAAGACCACCATACAAATAGTTAAGAGCATCCTATGACATCAGAATTAAGAAGCGAACTAGCAAAGCATGGACCATAATAGTCAAGTGCAAAGCCTTCAAATAAAAGAATTATTGTGTGAGTCATTTGCATTTATTTTATTTAAAAATGATTTTTCCAAATATTATTTATGAAATATTAGTTCATGATAATAATTAATAAGTTTTAGTTGAATGGAAATAAAATATTATCATTTGACAGTGTACAAAAAAAATTACCAGTCATTAAATACACTAAACACTTTCTTTAATGAATGATTCATGACATACAACTTATGCTAAAGGTTTTGCAAATAAGGAAGTTGGTTAAGTGTGTTTGAAATAGAATATAATTGATTTTAGATATCTTTCAAAAAAACTTAGTATTACACTATTATCGACATCATCTAAATGTAATAAATCTCAAGTAAATAATCATGAGTTATGGGTTCTCCCCAAATATTGATCAATGGCTTTGAAAAAAAAAAGACTAAGTAATTCAATCATATTAAAAATGGCATAATCCCACATGGTAGAAAATTATATCATAGTTATTAATTGATAAGCTAAATGAGCTCTATAATCATTGGTTGATAAGAGACCAAACTTGCCAAAGGTTGGGCAAATGGCATAGCAAGATCTAGGTTAATCTTAGAGAAAAAATTATTTTTAAGAGTGATATTATGATGAGTGACCATTAAGGAAAGTTTGATGCTCCACACTTGTGAGATCACTTAAATATAGTGAGTTTTAAGTGAGCCATTCCTAACCAAGTGGTGCGAGTTTGGTTGAATCACTAATATGAGAATATCAATTAATGAATTTTATTTAGGAAACATTGATTGAACCCTAATAAAAATATCATAATTTTATACACTATAAATATCTCCAAATTATCCATGGATGAGTTGAAGAGTCCCTATAATGCATAATTAATAAAACAAAAGACTTGTTGGAACTCATTGCAATTCATCAAAATATGGGACAAACAATTTGACAAAAGTATGTAATTAAATCCCTGATTAATTATAACAGTTTGACATATTAAAAAAATTATTTCATAATTCTGAATAGATGAGATAAATGAAACTATTAGAAAAATGCCTCATAACATACAATTATAGCTTAAGGTAAAATATCAAGCTTGCTAAACAAGATCTTGGTCGAAGTCTATGTTTACTATACTTGCTCTATATTGTAGTACTAAAGTTTTAACCTATAATCTAGTTATATTTTATCCAAGTGAGCATTAGCTAAATTTAATGAATGCTTAGTTGAACACCTATGATTTAAGGGGATCAATTTATATGAACCAATATTTATGAAATAAGGTTAATGAGTTTGAGTGAACAAATTAAACAAGTAAATGATTTCATAATTTTATATACTATGAAAAATACTTCATACTTATTAATGACTAGTCTAAGGGATATCTAAAAATATTTATAAGGTAAACAAATCCTAAATATTTCATCAAAAGTATAACAACATAAATAGACTTGATCTTGGGGGAAACTCTATATAGTTAGGGATAGTTGAATTTAAAGAGTACTACTAGGGATAACCTCTCAAAAAATCTATTTCTTCATAACAATATATGAATTGTGATATTGCTATCAGGATTTTAACTGTGTGATTTTGAGTTAAACTCATTGACCCATGTTTCATGAGTAGTGATTCAACATGAATCCATATCTCATGAGAATAAATGGAACACTTAGCACTCATTGGATCTAGGTGATGCTCACAGGGGTGAAGCATCGGGACTTCCCGAGAGGTCACCCATCCCAGTACTACTCCAGCCTGAGTGCGCTTAACTACGGAGTTTCCTCCATGGTTAAACCCAAAGCTTGCAACCCCATTTGCAAAACCTTCACCAAGTGTTGTGTCTTATGAACCATTCATTTAGAAAGCCCCTTAAGCTCATCAATTGGTAAGTAGGGGATAATTTTCATAGCAAGTCAAATTCTGATATTGCTATCAGGATTTTAACTATGTGATTTTGAGTCAAACTCATTGACCCATGTTTCATGAGTAGTGATTAAACATGAATCAATCTCTCATGAGAATAAATGGAACACTTAGCACTCATTGGATCTAGGTGATGCTCATAGGGGTGAAGCACCAGGACTTCCTGGGAGGTTACCCATCCCAGTACTACTCCAGCCTGAACACACTTAACTACAAAGTTTCCTCCATGGTTAAACCTAAAGCTTGCAACCCCATTTGCAAAACCTTCACCAAGTGTTATGCCTTATGAACCATTCATTTAGAAAGCCCCTTAAGCTCATCAATTGATAAGTAGGAGATAATTTCCACAGCAAGTCAAATTGTGATATTGCTATCAGGATTTTAACTGTGTGATTTTGAGTCAAACTCATTGACCCATGTTTCATGAGTAGTGATTCAACATGAATCCATCTCTCATGAGAATAAATGGAACACTTAGCACTCATTGGATCTAGGTGATGCTCACAGGGGTGAAGCACTAGGACTTCCCAGGAGGTCACCCATCCCAATATTACTCCAGCCTAAGCGCGCTTAACTACGGATTTTCCTCCATGGTTAAAACCCAAAGCTTGCAACCCCATTTTGAAAACCTTCACCAAGTGTTGTGCCTTATGAACCATTCATTTAGAAAGCCCCTTAAGCTCATCAATTGATAAGTAGGAGATAATTTCCACAGTAAGTCAAATTGTGATATTGCTATCAATATTTTAACTGTGTGATTTTGAGTCAAAATCATTGACCCATGTTTCATGAGTAGTGATTCAACATGAATCCATCTCTCACGAGAATAAATGGAACACTTAGCACTCATTGGATCTAGTTGATGCTCACAGGGGTGAAGCACTAGGACTTCCTAGGAGGTCACCCATCCTAGTACTACTCCAGCCTGGGCATGCTTAACTATGGAGTTTCCTCCATGGTTAAACCCAAAGATTGCAACCCCATTTGCAAAACCTTCACCAAGTGTTGTGCATTATCTCCTACTTATCAATTGATGAGCTTAAGGGGCTTTCTAAATGAATGGTTCATAAGGCACAACACTTGGTGAAGGTTTTGCAAATGGGGTTGCAAACTTTGGGTTTAACCATGGAGGAAACTCCATAGTTAAGCATGCTCAGGCTGGAGTAGTACTAGGATGGGTGACCTCCTAGGAAGTCTTGGTGCTTCACCCCTGTGAGCATCAACTAGATCCAATGAGTGCTAAGTGTTCCATTTATTCTCGTGAGAGATGGATTCATGTTGAATCACTACTCATGAAACATTGACTCAAAATCACACAGATAAAATCCTGATAGCAATATCACAATTTGACTTGCTGTGGAAATTATCTCCTACTTATCAATATATGAATTTCTTGGGTGTAATACATACTATGCTAAAAATTCATACCTTTGAAATGCATATGTATATGACACTATACATGATATATAAATTAATCAATTTGACATAGAATTAACGATTGAATCCTACTAAATCATAATAACTTTATCATAACATGTAATAGATGATAACATGTAGATTTATACAAGTTAAAACTACAAGCTTAATCTGAATTAAAGATGGTAATCATAAAAAGCATAAATGAAGGTCCATACTATATTATAAATAAAATATAATCATAATTTAAATATCACAATAAAATATGGCACATATAAGAGTAGAAAGGAAAGAGAAATTTTGATAAAGAAAAAGAAATTATCTCTCTACATTGTTTTCTCTTTCTTCAACAACATAATTTTCCTTAATATTTTGTCTCCCTTCATTGACCTTTTGGTCTTTATATATTTATGATTTTTTAATTGGTTCTCAATTTTCTAACTAGATAAAGAAGGAGAGGGGGAAAGCCCTTAAAAAAAGTAACAAAACATCCATCAAACAAAACAAATAGGTTCATAAGAAGTGGGGCCCATAACATCCTAGTAGTCATAGAAGAATGTCAGGGGGAACCTCTCACATCCAAGAGACTTGAATCCTTGGAAAGATAAGGCAACACTTTTCACTTCTTATCTGTTAACCCATTTAGACAGAGAATCATTGTCCTCGGGAGAGACCAACAAAGGAATGCACCCTAAGAGATTAGAGAGATCATCAGTAGCTCCTATATCTTTAGGTTTTTTCTAACGAAAGTAGTTTATTGCTTAATTATTAATATCACTTTCTTCAATAACCACCATTTCATTTGAACATACTTCTATTTTCTCTCTTATTCTTCAATGCTGTTTGATGGAAAAATCTAGTATTTTTATCAACTTCTTTCACCCATTTAACCCTTCTTTTTTGCTTCCAAAAAGTTTCTTCCTAAGCTAAGATAGAGAGCTATTGGTCTCTATAAGTCCTTTCAAGTTTGAGTATCCCTATAATCCCATTTTAATTTGAGGTTCTTCTGGGAGGTATCAACCTTTCCTTCAAGTTCCTTTTCCCTATAAAAAATGTTATCAAAGGAAACTTTGTTCTACTTTTTAACCTTGTTTTTTTTTATCACTTCCAAATTTAGGCTTGGATTAATAATAGGGGAGGAATTGGAAGGGGTTTTCTAGCAATAATAGATCATGTCCTTTAACTTATAATTGGATTGCCACATAATTTTCAAATCTAAAATGACCGAAGATTCATTTTCCACCTTTCTATTCAAGGAGAATAGCATTGTCATTAGACCTAGTATGAGGCTTAGCTTCCAAGTAGAATTCATCAATATCATTCTAGTTAGACAAGAGAGAAACCCTATCCAATCTAACTTGAATGTTACTCTTTCCTTGTCTTCTATTTGACCAAGTAAACATAGCTCCGTTAAGATCTAAATCCATTAGACCAGTAGATTGAAAGAACTCACCTAAATGAACCATACTATCCAAAAAATCTTCAGAGACTCCAAATTTCGTTGATAGATGAAGGGAGTGTTGAAATCCCTAACTATTATCCATTTAGTATTCTATTCATTACTCATTATATTCTCTAAGTAGTCCCATTTTTACTTTCTTTTTCCTCTAGAGTTTGAAGCATAGACATTGAACACATTCCAATACCATTGAGTAACAACATTACGAAAAGTTAAAATACTACAATTATCATTGTAGTATAGGAAGTATTAAAATTTTATTTGCATTCCACACTATGGCTATCCCTTTTGAAGCTCCTTGGGACTCCTTGGAAACCCAAGAATACCTTGGCCAAATGTGGTTCATTACCTTGTTTAGATTTTCCTTACTCATCTTGGTTTCTTAAATGAGCACCAAATCAATGCTAGGTTCCAATAAAATACATTTTAGCCTATGTTGCTTCAAAAGACTATTAAGGCCTCTCACATTCCAAGAAAGGATTATAACCATAATAAAAAGAGGTAAACTTCTTTGTTTTCAAAACCAAATAGAATCCTATATAGGATAACAACCTACCTATTACACTTGTGGGGTACTAAGACCCACAAAAAGCTTTTGAGGGCCCACCTTTCTCTTAGATCCTATGGACATCCTTGCAAAAATTCCAACTTTTTTGTCCTTTCCAATTTCTATCTTATTCTTCTTCTTGTTTTCCTTGTATACCATAGACCATTTGACCTCTTCAAACAAATCACTAGTAGAATCCCTAAATGGGTGCAAATTGAGACCAAAGGAAGAAAACCTCCTAAAGAGCTTCCTTGCAGCTTTTGGGGAGGAAGAACGAGAACCAAAATATTGGAACCTAGATCCTGCAGAATCCCAATTTCCCCATCTACCACAAGATATGTTGGCAATATGGTTATATAGATGTCTTTATGGTTTTCCTTTATGGAAACACACATCCAACATTTCTTTTATGCATTTTGAGCTAGAAAATTGTCTAAGTGTTAGACAATTTGCACCAACATAGTGAATAGATGTTAAGTATATGGATGACTTGTTGTGACTTAGCTCATGTTTAGTTGAAGGAAGATTCATCATAGTACCATGATGATGTGTATAAGTGTGCAGGTACATATGGATAGAATGACATGAGATATGGTTAAAATACTAGTGTGGGTATTTAATAGTGTAGAACAATGCATAGCAGAGAATTGGATTTTACAGCCTTATGAATTATTTTGATTACAAAATAATTAGTAAGTTATGATGATCCATCTATTTGGATATTATTCTATAAGTTATTTTACTATGTCAGGCATTAAAACACATGATGACTGATAATACAGAGTTTTGTAAAAATATGAGCTATAAGTAAAGATCTTACCTGGTGAAGATAAGTGTGTTATCTATGATAGATGAGAAAGTTTTATGTGATGCAAACTATTGTACAATGATCTTGAAACATTTTCAAGCCTTATGTGATATAAATTTGAATGTGCAATTAGAACAAGTGTTAATTACAACAGACACCAAGTATTTTATGTAGATCTATTCTTGTGAAGATATGAATTGTATAATTGCATGCTAGGGCGGTAGGTTCTTCTTGTATACATTGTATTTTCTCTACCAACTCCTAACAAGGTTGAAGCAACTTCTAATAGGTTTGAGGCTTCTACCAAGGCCTAGTCTCCTAATAGGAGCTTTAGACACTATATGTACTTCATAGAGTCCTAACAAGAGCAATATCCTTAACAAGATCTTATTGTTTAGTGAATCATCTAGTGGGTATCATCCCCTTTGGATTTTTCCCTTGGATAGGGTTTCCCTAGTTAATTAATAATGGTGTTATGAGTTATCTTTATGCATGGTTATATTTACTATTCAACATTGTTCTAGTTTACTTTCATATGCAAGTTATAAAGTAACTAACAATATTCATTAGCGAGTAAAATTTTGTAGAATACTAATTCCCCCCCCCACCCCAAGTATTATCTATTTGTAACAATTGGTATCAAATACTAGTTACTTTGAAGAAGTTTTAAAACTTAAGTAAGATCCTTGAAGATATGGAACAGTTGAAGAAAAACCTTCAAGAAGCTCTTGAGCAGATTGACCTTCTTATTGAAGAAAGAGATAACTTGAAAGATAGATATGAAGATGCAAAAGTTTTCATTGGTAAGTTAATATACAAGATTGATGATTTATAATCTAGCAATTAAAGTAGGAGATCTTTAGAAGGAAAATAAGATCTTGAAACATGAACTGAAAATCGTTGAACTTAAGTTGAGTCTTAAGAAAAATGGTTACAAGAATGAACTAGAACTAAAACCTAAGAATGCAGAATTTAGATCCCAGTTAAGTCAAGTTACATATGAACTAGATACTATCAAGATTGAACATGTTGAGTTATAAAAGTACAAAATTATTGTGAAAGGAGAATTAACACAAGATAAGACACATTTAGAGAAACTTTATTCCAATAGTGAAAAGATAGATCACTAGATATTTCATTAGAGACCTTCTTATGATAAGACATAAATTAGATATTTGATTGGAGAGAAATCAGCCAAGAAAGTTCAAATTAGAAGAGAACCTAATCTAGTTATGGAATCACCTAAGGAATTTGATCTAAGTAAGGTAGAATCAAGCATATCTACTAAAGTATCAAAGGAACTTGAATTAATTTATTTGTAAGTTAAATTTGATGAGCTTAAGAAAATAGAGCAAGTTGATAAACCTAAGATAGATAAACCATCAAGGAAGTAAGACATGAATTCAGAGGTAGATGTTTCATATGTAATGACATTGGACACATGAAAAGAGATTTCATAGATAAGACTTTTAAACCCGTTACTAATTTCTATTGTTATAATTATCATGGTTATGGACATAAGGTAGTAGAATATAAGAAACCTATGTTTGATGGTAATATTTCAAATAGTAGAATATTGAGGAATACTAACCCTACAGGAAATGAAATAGGAAGATGAAAAAAAAGATCCAAGGATGGAGAGACATTTAATGGAGAGAAGATCCAATCTATGTGTTAAAAGTATAACAATATTGGACACATTGCAAGGAATTGCAGAGCACCTGAGAATCACAATGGAACTAATCAAAGGATAAATGCACCTGTATGTTAGTTATGTAATAACATTAGATACACAACAAGATATTACAAAAGGGACAAAAGGGACATTAACAGAAAGATGAATAACAAAAAGAACAACAATAAAAGAAAGATAGAAGGAATGTTAATGGCACTGAAAATAGTCAGAAGGAAGTAATTAAGGAACATGTTGATGAATTCAAGGAAACATTTGTGATAGCTAAAGACCCAAAAATCTCTTATAAAATTTTGGAGGAACAATTTTTTGATGTACTTGAGAAGACATTTAAGTCATGGATTACTTGTGACTCATCCTACCTAAATTAAATAGTTTTAGTTGTGGTAGGGCATTAATTGGCTAGAACTAATGTTACAAAGAGAGAGAGAGAGAGAGAGAGAGAGAGAGAGAGAGAGAGAGAGAGAGAGAGAGTTGGAAGTTGTGCAGTTAAAAGAAGGTTAAAAACATAGAGATAAAGCTATGGTCAAGTGTGCAAGTCTTGATATGTTTGCAATGAGCAAGAATTGGGAAATCAAGCTTACTAGTATACATATATAGTTTTTGAATCTATGGTAGGTACAAATTTAATGAATAGTGTGATTTGAAATGATTTAGGAATCACAATCAAGATTATATGTACCATTCTTTCATGTGATGTTTCTTGAGAAAATTGAAGAGTGATTGACAATGAAATGAAGTGCAAATTGAAGTTTAAGAGGTAAAAAGTTGTAGAAGCCCTAAATTTTGATTTTAAGGTATTTTTCAAAGCTTGAATCTAGTTTTTCCCAATACTTTCAGTTATAGTTCAAATGGTAAGTCAGAATGTGTATGATGAAAGTGAAAGACCAAAATGAGTTTGGGAAATATCTATTTGTTTCATTATTAGATGATCCATTGGGCACATTTTTGCAAGTTTTGGAAAATGTGTTACATGTTGAGCATATTAGAAGTTACATCCATTTTAAGATTGAGAGCATAGGTGATGAAGAGATTCATGAGGACTTGGGAAGGATGTGTAATAGTGACTTATCCTTGAAGTTTAAGTATGCACACCTAGAGAATTTGAATCTGATAAAATATATATTTTATATAGGGTTTGAAAATCATTATTGGACCTAAAATATTTTGAGTAGGGTACATGATGATATGTTTTGGTTAGGAGATGAGAGAATTTTTATTGACAATGACCTAATTCACAAGGTCACATGATTGAGCAATGAAGGCGACAATCCTATTAATGAGAAAAATGTTAGGAAGATGCTTGAAAGAAACCTAAATATGAAGTTTTACAGAAGAGACATGAAGGCGTACTCCATTCAAAATAGAGTAAAGTTGTTAACCAAGATACTAGGGTACAAGTTGAGCCATGGATCAGGGGTTAACTCAGTCTTGACTTGATTTTTGTATACAACTTATGTAATGGCTATGCAAGCAAGAAAGGTTTATATATGCAAGATTATTAGATTACAACTGTTGAACAACATGATGTAGTGCAAGGAGGAGAATCCCCAAAGGAGATGTCCTAGCTCCCAGCAAATAACCACACAATAGTAGGAAGAAATAATTTATTCATAGCTATAACTGATTACATACAATATGCCTAATTGTAAGGCCTTTTGGGTTAGGAACAAATATAAATAGCAATTAGAAAAAAATCAGTTTTACAAGATCCAACAAGATCCAACTTACAAACCCAATCCTAGCTAGTCAAGATACACATCTAGATAAGAACCCCAAGAAGAATCTACACTTGTACCCTTAGGTCCACCAAGAGATCCTTTGGGTTCTAAACTGTAGCCCTAGGTCTTTAAAATTCACATCTATACTTCATTCCCAAAACTAAATGACCAAAAGACTCCTCAAGATCCCTATTTATACTTTCCAAAATAGCTTACAAAAAATTCTAGAACATTGCAAAATAGGAAGGCCAACCCACCAACTGCTAGAATGAACATAAGTAAGTAGAATAACATGCCAACCTAGGATGCTCCTACATCAGATACCCCAAGTTTGAAAAGATGTTCTACAAGCTAGAAGAACATCTTCTAGGATTCAACACATAAATCCTAAACTAGTTCTTCACATACATATCCTCTAAGTCTTCAACTTGTACACTCTTTCCCATATTTTTCGTCTTCTTCTTTACATCCACCACAGGTGTTCCATAGGTATACTTTCCATGCTGATCTCCAACCTTCTTAAAGTCTACAAACTTAACTCAGCTACCAATACATAGGTTCCTCCTATCAAACTCTTCATTCTACAAAGGAATCAATGAAAACTTCCTACCACCTTTCTCAATGGTAAACACATTCTTGACACAATCATGCACAACCTTGCAATCATATTGCCAAGGTCTACAAAGTAACACCTGAAAACTATTCATATTCACAATATCACACAACACTTGATCCTTATACTAACCAATCTTGAAATCAACAAGGCATTGCTCCCTCACTTCCAAAGCATGCTCACCTTGCAACCAACTAATTTGATAAGGATAAGGATGTCGCACTCTCTTCAAACCAAGTTTCTAAACCATCTCTTCAGCAACGAGGTTATCAGTACTACCACCACCCACAATCACCTTATAGATTTTACCACCAAACTTACAACAAGTCCTAAAAAAAACTAGTCCTTTAACAAGAATCCAAAGCCCTGTCACCAACTAGTACTTGCTGAGCAACAAACTCTCTCCTTGCTCAAGCTGACTATCTTGGGCTTCAACGTCATTCAAAAAACCAACTATCCTACCTATCAAAAATTCAAAAGATTGATGCCCTTCTTTGCCACATTTGAAATAATTCTCTGAACACACCTCCACCTATCCTCCTTTTCTAATCAATAGGTTTTGGTTCACTTTCAATGCTTGGTTTAGCTTGTGTTGAGCTATTCAACTTCTTCTTTCCTCAAAGATTTCCTTGATGTGTTTCCTCTTCAACTTCACTTCTACTCTCAAATCATATTGATAAGAATCCTTAACTAAAGGAATATTTAGCATACTAATCTCTTCCTAAGTATTGAATCTTAAACTGTTGATGTACCGAGCTACCTTTTCGTTTGACAATTCTTTATACCCAAACCAAATAGTCAACTTGTAGAACTCCTCAGTATAAACCTTTATAGAAATATCCTTCTATTTTAAATTTTGGAACCTCTTAAATAACTCAAGTTCATAATCAGTAGGAATGAACTTAGCTTTCAAGTTAGTCAGTATCAATATTACCTAGAGATCTTCATTTCACCTTCCTCCTCTCTGTTTCTTTGTAGTTCCTTCCACCAAAGGACAAAATGTTCCTTAAACTTAGTTTGTGACAACCTCACTCAGAGTAGATCCTCATTATTGTCAAGCTCAAAGTAGTCTTCCAATTCTCTAATCCAATCAATTAGGTCTTCAAGAATCAAAGTACCTAAAAAATTAGAAACCTCCATCTTATGCTTTAGCTTCAACTAAAATCTAGGTCAAGTGAACTGACCAACCCTAATTCCAATAGGTCTCTCCACATGATCAGTTCTATCCTCACCACTTGATCTAGCAACTTTAAAGTTTTTAGCAACTACCTCATAACTAGTACCTTTAATACCCATATGCCTAGGTAGGCCACTCAAAGCACTCACAATTTGAGCAATCATGTCACTCTTCATTAATGCAATGTTAGATTAGAAACTAGCTTTAACTTCCTCCAGCTCAGATCTGAAATCAGCTTTAACCTTTTTTGAGATCCATTCTTCTATAACATCATTACCATTGTCAATCGCCCTAGGGTCCAATCTTCTTGGAGGTGTCTTCAAAGGTTTTCATTAACCCCAAATAATAGATCCACAAACCTAGAAGATCAATTGGCTCCACCAAATCAACCTTCTCCAACCCATGATGCTAGTGCAAATTGCCTTAGATTTAGTGATCTGTCTACACACTCAGGAATAACCTTTTCTCTGATACCACCTAATGTATTGCAAGGTAGGAGAATCCCCAGAGGAGATGTCCTAGCCCCAAGCAAATAACCACATAGCAGAAACACAATAGTAGTAAACAAAAATGCAAGATCTGATACCAAATCACAACTCTTTATTCATAGATATAAATGATTACATGTAGTATGCCTGACTACAAGGCCTTTCGGGTTAGGGCCAAATACAAACAATAATTACAAAATAATCAGTTTTGCAAGATCCAATAGGATCAAACTTACAAACCTAATCCTAGCTAGTCTAGAGGCACAACTGGATAAGAACACCAAGAAGAATCCATACTTGTACCCTCAAGTCCACCAAGAGATCCTCTAGTTTCTAAGCTATAGCCCTAGCTCTTAAAAATTCACATCTATACTTCATTCTCAAAATATAATGACTAAAAGACTCCATACGATCCCTCTTTATACTTGCCAAAATAGCTTATAGAACATTCTAGAAGATTACAAAATAGGAAGGCCAACCCATCAATGGTCAGGACACATCCCAAGACAAGATCCTATCACAAATGATGTAATCAAAATAAATCCTACAAGTCGTCTCACACCAAAAATGTAGAAATGATGTCCAAAATGTTGACACTTGGCATAAATAGGAAAACTTGGCACATGAAGAGTCACTCAACACATGAAGATTCACTCAGCACACACTATAGAACTTGGCACATATTGTAGTGGCAAGATGGGATAACACATAAACTTGAGTGTTAACATGATGTGAGATAACTTAAACTCAGCTTAAACTACAAAATTACTAGCACTTGGTGATTGCAGCAACTTGGAAATGACTGAAACTCGACACCAACTACTAGAATGAACATAAATGAATAGTGTAACATGCCAACCTATGATGCTCCTACATCACAAAATTACAAAGATTAAGAGTACAAAGAGTGTAGTTTTCAAATTTGATTCCTTGTTGACTCATATATTCTTTTGTGCTACAAGGAATTTTCCTAAATTGATAAATTGGGATTTTTGCAAGTGCACAATAAAAATGGTTAGTCAATGCTATAGGTCAAAGCTAGAAAATATCAAAGATGACAACATTGATAAAATGGTGAAGAACTTCTAGTTTGAGATTAAACTATGTTATAGGATACCTCCCTCTATGGTAGAGAAGTACAAGGAAGAGATATGCTTCATGGTGGAGACAAACAACACCTACATGGAAGCAATAATTCCCAAGGTTAAATTTCTAGAGCCTATGGGATATGAGATGAGCACTAAGCTCATAGAAGGATATGTACAGATTATACTGCAATTAAAGAAGGATAATGACTACCCTAGATGAGGTAATTGTGAAGAAAAGACAAGAATAGTTCATTCAGAACTATACAACAAGAAAAGCAAGAAAAAGGTTGAAAAAGAGATAGATTTCATTATCAAGGAATCAGGCATGACAAGAGAAGAATTTCATGAGATTAAAGGTATTGCGCTAGAGATGATGGCCAATGGATAGAATGAAGTGTTCACAACAACTACCATTTTAGTTGTCGGACCTTCAAAGGGTGTGACAATAGCACAACCATGTGTGCAAGCCCCATTTCTAGCATATACAATAATTGCACTAGTGCAACTAGTCAGATCAAGGAGTGATCAACATACAAGACAGCTTATGGTTGAATCATTTTTTGTGCAAAGGAAATTAGAGATATTGGTGAAGGCGAAGAGTGAACCTACACTAGCAATCAAGGAAAGCGTTAAGCAAACCACTAGCAGACCTAGAAAGAGAAGAAAAACAATACAATTCAGTGATTCTAAGGAATCAGGGAATGAAACTATAGATAGACTAGTAGTCCAAAATGCACAAGAAGGAAGAACAACAGTTGGAAATAAAGCATGGAAGCTAAAGGTAGAACTAATGATAATATTTTTTTATAGTTGAATACATATTATGATTTTTATAGTAATATGGATAGAAAGAAATTAGAAAATGCTATTATAAGAAACATGATTTTGATAAACAAAAGTTTTTGGAATATATAGAATAAGATACCAGAGGATATGTATAATAGGCTTGTAAATAGGAAAATGAGAATATCAGAGGAAGATATGAATATGAAGATCACAATGATACATAAACCATGTGATGTTGATTCGAAAGAGAAATTAGATAGAATTTTGAAGGGCATTGAGTCCTTATTGAGGAATAAAATAAGAGAAATTCTTCTAATGGGAAGAAACTACGAATATGTTAGGAAAGAAACCAAGGATGAAATTGTAAAGTATATGACTATAGTGTCTAAGGTGAGTGCATAGTCTAAATCTAAGAGCCTAGCATATGTACAAGTACATACACCTTCTAGGGAAGAGGAATAAGTAGAGGAAATGCATTAGACACCCTTACCATCTCACATTGTTCTGGGCATTGAATCCATGCAAGTGGATAGTATACCCATAACTATGGATACAAAGGAGAATCCTTTTGCAGCATTTGGCCAATCCATTGTAGAGGGAATAAAGAAGGAAATGATACAAAGAGAAAAGATAGAGAAGAAATGAAAGAAGTGGAAGAAAAGAAGAAAGTAGAAGAGGAAAAGAAAAAGCGAGCAAAAGAAATGAAGAAAAGAAAAGAACATAAAAAGAGAGAAGAAAAGATAAGAAGAAAGCTAAGGAGGAAGCTAGAAAATAAGAAAAAAGGTTAGTTGAAGAAAATAAGAAGGTTGAGGAAGAGAAGAAGACTGTATAACTGAAAGTAGTTCCACTCTTTCCTATAGTAGCTCCAGTTACAACAACATTAGCAACCACTCCATTAGTGTAGTAGTAGTAACATTAGATAATGATTAGAAAGGATTGTTACAAAATTTATTTAAGTTTTTTGAGGAGAAAAAATCAATAAATTCTTTGGAGGAGACATTAACTAAAGTCTTGGACATAATGCAGAAGATAGTTACTACAACTGTAGCTCTTCTAGACTAGCAATCAAAGGTCATGGAGTTGGTCAAAACCTTTGATAAGGAATTCACAACTTTAGTAGAAGTAGCTTCAATGCAAGCTCAGGTAAAACATGATTCGACACTATTTAACATAGTGTGCACCAATTTGTGAAATGATCTAAAGGCACCTGATGGAAACATCAAGGGATTTAGAAAGCATATTGATGAAGGGAAAAGATTGTATGGACAATGTGTGCAGTCATACAAGTAACTTATAGAATTTGAGAGTAAGATAAAAGGTAAGTGAAATTGAAACACTTTTTGTCAAGTTACAACTCCTAGAATCCAAAATGGAAGACTACGGAGCAGAAGTGGAGAAGATACATGATATGATAAGAAACTTGGAATTTGATAAATAGAAAGTAGGAAGGAGGTTCTCTAGTCTTAGAGAAATTTTATCATCAAAAGTTAGCATTTTATAGAGCCAACTTGAGGAATGTCTCATAGCAAAAGCTTCTAATGACAAGTTTTCCTACATTGACTTGAGAGTAGTTGAAGTGGCATCCTATGCACTTTGTGCACCAATTAGTATCTCAAAGATAGTGTAGGAGAACTAGAAGAAAGAGATAGAAAGACTAAAGGTTTTTTATGCAAATTGTTTCTCTAGATTAATAGGTTGATCAACAACAGATCCAAATTTTTGTATACAAAATTTTCCACCTTTTCCATTGATGTCAAAGGTGGAGTATTATGTAGAGAAGGAAAATTGTATCGATGTATATGTATATGTGCGAGGCACCTTATATATGTATCAATGTAAAGGAGTGATAAGGAATGTAATGATTCATCAAAATATGAATAAAATTGTTATGTTTTGAAGGCAATTTTTGTAGGTACTTTTATTTAGTTTTCGTTATGTATGACATCATTTTGGGACTTAGCCAATTTTCCCAAATGTTACCATCAATCCTAAAGGGGGATATTGTTGGTAATATTGGTAGATAGATTTTTTGATGGTTGTCATTTATGACAATATACATTCAAATCTTCTTTTATGCATTTTGAGTTAGAAAACTGTCAACATGTTAGACATTTTGCAACAACACAGTGAATAGGTGTTCAGTATATAGATGAATCATTGTGAGTAAGCTCATCCATAGTTGAGGGAAGGTTTATCACAGTACTATGATGATGTTATATTTCTTTGGCCCCTTAAAATATTCCATCACTGCCTTAGGTTCAAAGCATTGCAGTCATTCTAGATACAAACTTACACCTCCAATCATTAGTTGTTCCCACACCTACAGTTTGTCCCTCCAATCATCACAATTGCTAGGTTCCTATCTATTTGGATTGCCCCTAATTATTCTACCAGTACACTTCTACGTTCAAAAATTAGATGACTTTGTAAATTTTCATAGTAAAGGAGGAGAATAAATAAAAAAACCTAGAAAATGTGTTTGTGATCACTTCTCTTAATCCTCTATGTTCACCACATTAAATTATGATGACTATTGTACAAACTTAATGTATACTTTATACTTGTATATATTTTCCAAGAAGCAACATATCTTTTCCTTACGTATATTTCCTTTTCAAAAATAATCTTTTATCAGTTAAGAATGAAGCTTGTCTCCCACAAAAATTTAGAGTACATCCAAAGATCGTGATGAAGGTTTATTCTTTAGGTGCCCCGTCTTCGATCCCACCTAGGGTTATCATGATACATGATGTAAGATCTTGTTATATGAACAAAATTGGAAAGATATGTGATTTTGAAATGAGAAATGCTTATCAGAGGTTGTGTGAAAATGAAAGGTTGAAAGATAAGTACAAACATATTGCTAAGAATGGGTTGATTCATGCCCTAAACATTCCAAGGGGTTTCAAGGTGGAGTAGATCAAAATCATTTTGAGAAAAATCCATGATATGAAACTATAGTTGTAAGATGGACCAGTGTAGATTGCCAAAATATCAATCATCATGTCATGAGTTATCTTATTGTAAAAATTGGTGAAAATGATTTATTGCTAAGCAAAACTTGCAATTGAGGAAAACACTTTGGCCAAAGGGAACAAGAGGGGAATGACAATATTGACTATCAAGGATGTAGAGATTGTTTTTTCTATAAGAGTCATTAAACAACTCTTTTATCAGTCTAGCTGTGTTGATAGTTTACCCTATATTGTTGTTGATTTAGCATGGAAGATTATCAAGAAAGATCACACTTATAACTCTATACATCTCTAGCTAAAAGAATTAGTTGAGAACTTGGGCAATATAAGGAAAGAAAAGAATAATTCATGTAAGTTTGGTTGTTTGATTGTTTGTATTTTCTTCTATGTTCATAATTCATTTCCTACCATTAGTAATGTTGTTTGCGATAGGATGAAACTTTGGAACTACAATTGAAATAATTATTATGTTGTCATTAATGTCAAATCTTATTGGCAAAAAATTTCTATCTAAGTTAAGTGAAATGTCAAGATGATTGATGAAGAGGATTTGAGAAGAAGAGATAACAAAATGACCTATAGGAAAGGTCGAGTTATGAGAAACTACAATGGGAACTTGATTAGTTTGACCTTGATAAGATAATGCAATTGTTTAATCATAACCTAAGTGGACAAGATACTTGTATTGAAGCCTAGAATAAATGATCAAAGAGAGACCAAATGCATATCATAGCCTTGACCATGAAAAAGATTAGAAGATTAAGAAGCTCAAAGTATATGCCAAGTGATGCTAGACTTGACCAAGTCACAATATAAGCTGAGCATAATATAATATTGACCGAGCATCAGTATTGACTGACTATCAAAAAGTATGCTAAATAAAATAGTTAGTATTGATCAAGTAATTTAGTGATGCTCGAGTGTTAGAAGAAAGTGTTGGTCGAGTGTTAGCATTTAATATTCTATGAAGAAATCTTGATTGCTAGCAGACATAATTAAATTCTTCGAATATGTAAAATGTGTTGAAGAGGAGGAGGGATGACCTATAGCATTAAATTTAGGGGAAACTATGTTTGAGGATTTCTAGGCATGGATTCAAAGAAAACTTTGGAGAAGTTCTAGAAGAGAAAGAAGGAAATGAAAATGTAAGAGGATTTGATGAATTTGATGAAACCCTGAGATCTACTATAATGTTTTTTTTTTTAAAATTAGAATTACCTATTTAAGGGGACATAAGAGTAATGTAATAAAGAGGTTGATAGGTGGATATTTATTGATCTTAATGATTGGAAAATGTAAGAATGAGGCTAAGAAGAGTTATGAAGAGGTGATGTGTGATCACTTGAAAGGTTGCCAATTAGATCAGAGATAACGATGATAATCCAAGTCAGTCTGTAAATTAGTATATGAGTTATATTGTAATATATATTTGCAAAGTGAGCTATATTTATCAGATCAACCTACTATTACTTTCTAACCATTGTATCAATATTAAAATAATTTAACCAAGGTTAACCTAACATCTATTTGTAAATCCTTTAATCAAGGTGTCTTTCTTATGGAATGATATAAAGCCCTCTGACTATGACACCGCTAATAGGGTGGTTAAATCATTTAACAAGGTCATACTTAACAATTTATTTTGTAACCTTTAACAAGGTTGGATCCTCATAGATCTCACTTTAGAAGAATGATTTTTTTTTTCATGTTATTGGTGTTTTTTCTTAAATTGGGTTTCCATTTTAAATCTTGGTGTTATACTAGTCTTGATAATAGTTGATACATTTTACCATTAATTTTTTACATTCTACAGATTTTGTTACTACTAGGACAACAGACTACAAGTTTTATGTTGCTGCTTATTTTCTATAGACATTGAGCTACTTAATGATTAGATTTGAAGTGTTTAAAGTGATTAAAAGTTGATTTGTTACATCTAGACTCAAGGATAACTAATTCACTCCTCTCCCCCCTCTAAGTTATTCTAAATCATTCTAATAATTGGTATGATAGCTTGTGGTTCTTGTAGAGAAAAGGTTGAAGGTACTTGAAGCTAAAGGTCAAGATGTACAAAAAGGGCATACCAAGGCTAAACAAGGAGAACCTCCATGCATGTCATAGTTTGATGAAGTTGCATTTGACAAAAATTAGAGGAGGAGTAATGCACTATGTGTGGTACATCAACAGTCAGAAGTCATAGCTTTTGACTTGGATGTAAGTTTTGGCTAAAATTTTATAGGCAATTACATGAGAAGGAGTTATTTGGATTGTCAATGGAGCTCAACTCAATAGGTGGCCATCTTGGACATTTTTTTAGGAGCCTAAAATATCATCTTGGCCTCTGAAATTGGATTTTTGTGTTTTTTTGTATTTTTTTAGAAAGTTTCTTTTGGAATAAATCTAAAATCATATTCTTGATTTCGTAGATTAGTTGGAAATTCATCTTTCCTTTGTTGGGGGGTTTTCTTGAGAAAAATTGGGATTTTTAGGATGGGATTTGAAAATAAGCAAAAATGGAAGAATCTATTTTCCTAAAAAAATCTACCAAATATGTTTATTTTTGAAATTTTAAAAATTAATTATTTTCTTTCATTGTAGAGGTAGAGTAGAGTTGGAGAAGTTTAATGAAGAATCTAGTATTTTGAAAATTTGTGTTGTGTTAATTTTTTTGAGTTATTATTTTGAAGGGTTTGGGCTACATCATTTTGTATCAAAGTAGGAAGATGGTTGGGAGAGGAAGAGAAAGAGGAAGAGGAGGTGTCACCCCAAAGCAAAGATTTATGTTGGATATGCAAAGATAGATTCAATGCCTGGACAAGAGAATGGATAATCAAGGAATACTAGTAGCACAAGGAGAGGATGAATCAAATGGAGAGGGAAATCAAAGAGGTGCTAATCAACATGAAGAAAATGAAGAAGAACATTTGGAAGAGTTGAGATATGGAGATATAGTGCTTTGGGCTTTAGAAGCAAAA
Organism: Cupressus sempervirens; assembly: GCA_028749045.1. Taxonomy (NCBI): domain Eukaryota; kingdom Viridiplantae; phylum Streptophyta; class Pinopsida; order Cupressales; family Cupressaceae; genus Cupressus; species Cupressus sempervirens. The sequence goes on from CM053791.1 coordinate 51,483,738, forward strand.
AAATGAGGGATCAAGATGGAAGTTTCAGACTAGGCTAGTAGTCTTAAGCAAGAAGAGTTGATAGACTCGCTAAATGAGATGGGTAAATTTCTTGAATGGAAGCCTATGGCCAAGGAAAAGAAGATGAATTTTGCATGAAAAAAATTAAAGGGACGTGCAATGATATGGTGGAATCATCTCCAGAAGAAGAAAACCAAAAACCAAAAGGAAAAGATCAAAACATGGAGTAAGATGGAGAAAAAGATTCATGAAAAGTTCTTACCCTTGGATTACTCACAAAATTTGTTTTGTAAGTTCTAGAATTTGAAGCAAAATTTGGGTTCTACACAAGTACACAAATGAGTTCTATAAGTTACCTATGATATAGAGCATAAAGAAAATGATGAGAAGGTGGCTGCTAGATACATGAATAGCCTTAAATTCTTTATCCAAGATGAACTGAGTATGCATCATGTTAATAGTATGGAGGTAGCCTACCAATTAGCTCTAAGGGATGAAGAAAAGTACAATTAATAGTACAATTAGAGTAATAGAGGAGGAAAAAGGGGTCTCATAACACCATTTCGTGGAGGTTCTAATTATAGCCGAAGAGAGTCCTCCCAAGGATTCAAAAGAAATACAAATTATAGACAAGATCCTACAAAATAGGAAAGTGGAACGAGATTTTCATAAGGACGAGGTTTTCATAGTAGAAGAGGATGGGAAAACCAACGGAAGCCCCTTACCTATTTTAGATGTGGAAAATAAGGGCATAGAGCCTTTGAATACTCAAATTATAGCATGGAAAAAATAAATCAAGGAAGACAGCCTAGAGTGAATTTGGTTCAGCCAGAAGAGGATGAGAAAGAAATTTCACCAGATGTGGGAGAATCCCTCATGATGAAGACTTCAATGGTCATTCCTAAAAAAGATGAAGTTCATGTAAAGAACTCTAACAACTCATGGCTTTGAACCAACATTCTTAGAACTAGATGCACTTCTGGTGGAAAGGTATGTCATGTTATTGTTGATGGGGTTAGTTTTGAGAATATGGTATTAGTTGAATCCAACAAAACAAGTAGAGTTGAATAAACAAGTGATAGAATTGATGCAAAAGGGAATGGGAAGGGAAAGTATGAGTCCATATGTAGTACCCTCATTGTTGAATCAAAAGAAGGATGGCACATGGAGGATATGCACTGATAACAGAGAAATGAATAAGATTACCACTAAGTACTAGTTTCTTATGTCTTAGATAGAGGACATTATGGATGAATTAGTACGGGCTAAGTACTTTAGCAAGATTGATATTTGAAGTGGCTACCACCAAATTTGCATTTGAGAGGGAGATGAATGGAAGACAGTATTTAAGATAAGAGATGGTTTATATGAATGGATTGTTATGCCTTTTGGGCTTTCAAATGCACCTAGCACATCTATGTGGTTGATGAATATGTTGTTGCAACCTTACATTGGTAACTTCTTTGTAGTTTACTATGATGATATTCTTATCTATAGTAGAAGAAAGGAAGAACACTTACAACACCTAGGGATCATCTTGAGTGTCTTATGGAAGGAGAAGCTCTTTGCAAACATGAAGAAGTGTAGACTCATGCAAACTAGTTTGATCTTTCTAGGCTTTGCCATTTCACAAGATGGTGTTTAAATGGACCCAGAAAAGGTAAGTGCAATCCTTGAATGGCCCAGTCCTTCTAGTATAACATGTGTGCAAATTTTCATGGGTTGGAAACTTTCTACCAATTTTTTTTCCAAAATCTTAGCAGTATAGTAGCACCCATAATAGAATTTACTAGAGGGAGGGAGCTCACATGGAAAAAAATTGTTGAAGAGAGTTTTAAATTCTTGAAGTAAAAGGAAACTGAAGCTCCTATATTGACACTTCCAAATTTTGGCAAAGTTTTTAAACTAGAGTTTCATACTTGACATGTTGGGATAGGCATTGTTCTTAGCCAAGAAGGTAAACATGTGGCCTTATTTAGTGAGAAATTGAATTAAGTAAGGAAAAATTATTCTACCTACGATCTAGAGTTTTATGCAATTGTTCAAGCATTAAAAAATTGGAGGCACTATCTGGTCCCACATGAGTTTGTGCTATTTACTGATCATATTGCTTTGAAATATCTCAATGCACAAAAAAAGTTGAAGAATAGACATACCAAGTGGGTATCTTTCTTATAGGGATATACCATTGTCTTGAAACATAAGTCTAGAAAACAAAATCAAGTTGCTAATGCCTTGAGCAAGACCACTACACTATTAATTACAATGGAAACTGAGGTCACTGGTTTTGATGCTATTAAGACATTGTGTGAAACTAATGATGATTTCTAGGAAATTGTAGAATAGATAAAGGCTTCAGCTTCTAGTCAGTTGGATCATGTGAAAGGTGACTATTTTATGTAGGATGGTTACCTCTTTAAGGGTAAACAACTATGTATACTAGGCAAATCCATGCGCGAAAATATTATTAGGGAATTCCGTAGTCGTGGACTAGTTGGACACTTTGGAAAGGAAAAAATAATAAAATTAGTTGAAGATAAGTATTATTGGCCCAAGATAAAGAGAGACATCACTAAATATGTGGCAAGGTGTAGAAACTATCAAGTGGCTAAAGGACATTCACAGAATACAGGATTTTACATCTCTTAACCAGTACCCACCTTACCATGGATTGAATTGAGTATCGATTTTGTATTGGGTCTCTCACACACTCTATGAGGTAATGATTCTATTTTTGTGTTTGTTGATTGATTTTCAAAAATGGTCCACTTTATTTCTTGTATAAAGACCAACAATGCAACTAGAGTAGTAGAACTATTCTTCTCAAAAGTTGTTTTTTTACATGGCCTTCCAAAGACCATTACCTCTGATAGAGATACTAAGTTCTTGATCCATTTTTGGAGGACTCTCTAAAGAAAATTAGGAACAAAATTATAGGTTAGTAGTGCCTATCATCCCCAAACTGATGGACAAACAGATGTAGTCAATCAAAGTTTGGGAAATTCGTTACATTGCACTATGGGGGAGAAGCCTAAACAATGGCACTTGGCACTACCCAAGCAAAATTTGCCTCTAATAGTTTTGTTAACACATCCACCTTAAAATCTCCATTTCAAATTGTCTATGGTCAAAACCCACAAAGTGTTCTAGATCTTGTGTCACTTCCCTTGAGAGACAAAATTAGTGATGATGGAGTTGCCTTTGCCGAACACCTTAGCTAGCTCTGGCAAGATGTCAAACAAAAGTTAGAGGATAGTAATACGAGTTACAAGATTGTTGCAGATGCTACTTGGAGACAAAAAATAATTTCTGTTGGTGACTAAGTGGTGATGGCTCTTCTCCTTCCACACTGCATTCTCATTTTGATTCTCCCTCTTGTTGCTGCTGATTTGCCAGTGCTTTTATTAAACTTAAAGAGCAAAATGCTTCATGAATGAACCAAAAGCCCCATTGGCTCTTTTGGAGTTTCAAGAGGTGGAAATTCTATCTCTGATACTACTCATTACGTAGGTTAATTACATCATAACAAAAAGATGAGTCTAAGTGCCTCCCTTAATGTGTGTAACTGTTTCTTTAAACCTCATCAATTATTATTTATGAGAAAAAGTAAACTAGGTTTACCAAGTTTATGTGGCACTAATTATAACAAAGAAAATGGCATGTCTAAGAATGGGTTGTGACAAGAAGCAAGAATACAATCAAGCAATGTTGAAGATTGTATCAGCCCTAAGCTATACTGAGTTCAATGACATAAAAGAGTGGGCTACTGCCAAGAAAATGTGGGATGTACACTACAAACTATCTTTGGAGAAGACAAAAATGTTTTAAGTGAAAAATATTATATATTACAATCAAATTATCGAGTCAATAATTTACTCAATAATATATTAATTATATAATAAAATCTAAAAATAAAAATTTGAAGAAAAATAATTTTAAATTCAAACTAAATGTGATAATAAGTTCAATTCTCATGAACTACTTACTTCTTACTTCTCCTTGAAAAAATTAGGAGAGCAACTGCAAAATCATTGAAAAAATACTATGCATAACCACTTTTTATATTAAATTAAAATGCATTTAAAAATATATCAATTTAAATTATAAAAAATAATTTGAATCATTTTGTTTACAACCAGAAAATCACATACCATTGGTTCCAATGAAATCTATACAGACAAATTTACTACGGTGTTACTAAAATATACTGACAAATTCACTACGGTGCTAACAACTTACTAAAATTTGATCAATACAGTGAAATATCTGTAAAAAATCGAAGTTAAAAATACCTTGAAAAATAATTATAGGGCATAAGCTTGGCTGATATTGCCACAATTAATATGGTCATGAATGAGCAGCCATACTAATTTCAACGATAATTCAATCAGCGTGGTTTGACAAACTCGAGACAATTTGCAAAAGGAATGCCTACCGACCTTATTCACCAAACTCGTCTGATGAAAGTTAGGTTGGAATGTGAGTGACGTGAATATGAATGACGTGAATCAGGGCATCGAAAAATTATTAATGAGAGCAGGACATATTTTTCATGATAAATTATGAACCCACAATGTTTTAGATAATACTTTCCACAAACTAAACGACGTGCACGACAGGTCAATATTGACAACCATAGGAGAAATTGAAGGTCGTTGGTAATTGGAACTCATTATTTATTAACCTAATAATGTTACTTTTCTTTACAGCCAGCTATTTATTAGTTTTAAAATAGATTCAAAATACAGTTTCAAATTATTTAGATAAGTGTTTCTGAATTCTGATAATAGAAATCTATTTTATTGATGAGAGCATACAGTCAGAAATCTTAAACAATAGATGCATTTGTTGTTTTAGTATATAATTTAATTGTAGATACATGATTTGAGATACCTTATATAAAGAGATTCTTAAAAATTGTCATTTGAAAGAGTTGTCTTATATCTTATTGAAAATGTCCCAATGACACTGCATTACAACCACCTCAAAACTTTTTAATATTTATGCACCAATGTTTTTAGAGTCAATAAAAAATTGTCACTACTTATGCACAATGTTTCATAATCATTCTAAAATTTTGACTATAAGAAGTAAACATAGATAGCTATTGGCACATCATATATTTATTAATACAGTTTTAGTTATTATTATTTTTAATTTGAAAATTAGAAGGTTAGGTGAGGAGAGATAATGATAAATGGTACATAGCCCATAGTTGGTATTCTTACCTTGAATTTTATATATCTTGAATATTTTTAAATAATTTCATTTATATATTCAAATTTATCACTTGCTAATATTTATTAAAAACTACATAATATGCAAACTCATTGCAACGAACTCATTAGAATATAAAATTATTTTAGCTTTTGTTAAGACTCTTATGTTTATTTTTTAATGGGTAGGAAATTGTTTTAAGATGAAAGACCTATTAAGTCAAAATAATATGAATATAATTTGAAGAACATCTAAGATAAAATAAAAGAAACCCTCTTGTTATGATTATATAAAGTGAATTAGGGTTCAAACCAACATAAACAAGAACTGACAAGCTCATAAAGATACGAGAAGTCAATTCAAAAGGCTTTTCAATAGAACTACAATCAAAGGGACCAAAGAAAAAGCGAAGAAACCTAAAAATACCAAGCATTAAAAAGCAAGTCAGAGTCAAAGGAACACCTTAAAATATAATCGAATTCTTCAAATCATCACATCCCATTCTCTATTTGTATGCACTGCGATGCAACATTTTGAAGGAAAGAACGTCACAGAGGAGAAGATATTGTTTATACTCTTCTGCAGAGCTGCGAGTGTTAACAAGCATCGAGAGGATGGCACTATCTCGATTAGTCGTGGGTAACTGGAAGGAAGCCAATGAAAAAACAACCCCCCAATTCAAGGTTTCTGATATGTGGGAAGAAATCCAGGGTGCGAAGAATTGGAATGGCCTGCTGGATCCCATTAACCCAATTCTTAAAGCGGAGATACTCAGATACGGTGATTTTGCACAGCAATGCTATGATTCATTTGACAACACACCATCTTCAACATACTATGGGAATTCTAAGCGTAGCAAAAGCTCCCTCGCCCAGAGACTGAGTTTGCTGAATTGTGGGCATGGATATGAAGTTACCAAATACATATACGCCAACACGAGTCTTTTGGACTCCATTTTTGGCGAGGAATCAAGCGGAGGCGTTGCCTGGATTGGTTATATTGCGGTTTGCACTGACCCAGATGAGATAAAGAGACTAGGGAGACGTGACATAGTTGTTTCATGGAGAGGCACCCAAACTGCCTTCGAATGGATGCAAAATCTCAGAGACGTACTGGTTCCTGTTATGGCATCAAAAGCTACAACTTGCTCCAGCATCGAGACCATTTCAAATCCTGATGTCAGAATAGAGAAGGGTTTTCTAAGTTGCTATACTTCTACCGACGAGGACTCTGTTAGATGCACGCTCAGTGCAAGAGGAATGGTAATGGGTGAGATAACCAGATTAGTAAAGGAATACACAGAGAAAGGAGAAGTATTGAGCATAACATTTACTGGACACAGCTTGGGAGCTGCACTGGCAACACTGAGCGCATACGATATAAAGGAAACCATGGTGAATAAATACGGTTGGACTTCTATTCCCGTAACAGTGTTTTCCTTCGCATCTCCTCGCGTAGGGAACCTCTCATTTTCCCAACATATGGAAGAAATTAGTGTCAAAGTGCTGCGTGTGGTAAACCACAGAGATCTCGTTCCGAAAATTCCTGGGGTTTTCTTCAACGAGAATCTCGGATGGCTGACAAGGATTCTGCACTGGCTTCCATGGGCGTATGTTCATGTGGGAGTTGAGATTAGTTTAGACAGTAGTCGCTCGCCTTTCCTGAAGACAACGCATAATCCTGCAAGCTTTCATAACTTGGAGGTTTATCTGCACGCACTTGATGGTTTTCAAGGAAATCACAAGTTGCCCTTTAAGTCATCTGGAAGAGATCCAGCTCTAGTTAACAAATACTCTGATTTATTGATTGAAAGCCTCCAAATCCCTCATAGCTGGTGGGTAATGAGAAATAAAGAAGTGGTGAGACGCATAGATGGTAAGGTTGTCTATTCTCCAACAACTCCAACACCTGTTCCTCTTCCGCAGATTCCCCTCTAATCTATTCGTTTCAATTTCATTGTTGTTTTGGTTTTCCGGCACAGAGAATCCCACCGTGCTTTCATTGTTAATAACTCATAATTTTATGAGGGTAATGTTAGTTTTGATGATGCTTGCTTGTCTCTTGCTTGTGTGGAGGTTTCTTTATATTTGTAGGTTACAGATTTTCTGAAACTGGGGCTTATATATTTTAAAGCTTGAAAAGCAGATTGAATGTACAGTTTCAGATTTTATGATTCCTCAATCGGGCAGTGATTCCTCAATCGGCCTTGAGTTAGTCTGCATAGAGTTAATGAAACGTGTTCAATGATTTCGACCTTACATTTGTCAGAGTTGATTAAGTATAACTATTAATAGTGGATATAATAGTTTGTAGCTTTTAATGTTTTTTTGGTGTGTGTTGCGCCCAAAAATGAGGACTGCGCTTAAGCTTCCGGAAATCCCATGTTTTGGGACATTTTTATTTATTTTTCCTATAAACAACTTGTGTATGAAGGCGTATGTAGGCGTGAAGCAAAGCAAATGTCACTCTGCTCAGAAAGACTTGACATAATAACGCAACTTGTGTATGAAGGCGTATGTAGGCGTGAAGTAAAGCAAATGTCACTCTGCTCAGAAAGACTTGACATAATAACGCAACTTGTGTATGAAGGCGTATGTAGGCGTGAAGTAAAGCAAATGTCAATCTGCTCAGAAAGACTTGACCTAATAATGCAACGTTTGAAATTGCTTCTGTGTACAGCTGTATTTGTCAAGGATTTGCACCAGCTACACTTCATTAAAGTATTTTATCTATCTGTTATTATTTTTTCCCTTTTCTTCTTTATTTGATAAATCAATGTGGCTGTAGATATAATAAATCGGTTAGTAGCTATCTAACAAACTAAAACTTAAAATGATATAAAATTAGTTAAGGAAAAAATATTAAGTATTTCTTTTAGTAAGATATGGAAAATATCTGTATTTAGTGTAATCTAGTGCACTTGGAACTTTTAGGTATTAAATTGGATTTTGTCATTTTTTTAGAGTAGGTGAGTGAAGATCTTAAAGCTAAGATTTTTTGCTTTCCGGTATTCATTGATCTCTCTCTACGCATTGCACAAAGTGGCAAAAAATTGGTCATTTCAAAATGTTTGTCTTATACCTGCTATGTTCGTGCATCAATGGTCATTCAATCCAAAAACATCAACACTTTTGGTTAAATGTCATGCACAAAATAGTCAGTCACCAAACAGCAAAGATAAAAATTGATCAACACTTTTGGTTAAATGTCATGCACAAAATAGTCAGTCACCAAACAGCAAAGATAAAAATTGATTGATTATTAGTACATGTATAATTGACCGTGAATATATTATTTTCATTTTGTAAGACTCTTTTGTGAAATGTAATTGAAAGATATTTAGAAAAAAAATCATAAATATTATACCCCCAATTATACATTTTAATTTACATTTAGATGGTAAGGTTGTCTACTCTCCTACAACTCCAACACTTGTTCCTGTTCGGTAGATTCCACTCTAATCTGTTCTTTCCAATTTCATTGTTGTTTTGGTTTTCCAGCTTTGAGAATCCCACCATGCTTTAATTGTTAATAACTCATAATTTTATCAGGTTAATGTTAGTTTTGATGATAGTTGCTTGTCTCATGCTATAGAGTACTATTCACAGCAGTGTCGAGGCTTGTTTATATTTGTATGTCACATCAGCATAAATCAGGCACTGTCTTTCTGAAATTGGGGCTTACATATTTTAAAGCTTGAAAAGAAAATTTAATGTATAGTTTCCTCAATCGGCACCGATTCCTCAATCGGCCTTGTGCTAGTCTGCATAGAATTAATGAAACCTGTTCATTGATTTCGACCTTCCATTTGTTAGAGTTGATTAGCTAGTGGATATAATAGTTTGTAGCTTTTAACTATTTTGCTTTTAATTCTTTTAATAGTGGATATAATAGTTTGTAGCTTTTAATGTACAGTTTCAAATTTGGCTAAATGACTGTATGATTCCTCAATCGGGCAGTGATTCCTCAATCGGCCTTGAGTTAGTCTGCGTAGAGTTAATGAAACCTGTTCATTGATTTCGACCTTCCATATGTCAGAGTTGATTAAGTATAGCTATTAATAGTGGATATAATAGTTCGTAGCTTTTATCCATTTTGCTTTTAATTCTTTTTTGTGTGTGACGTCCATAATGAGGACTGTGCTTAAGCTTCTAGAAATCCCATGTTTTGGGATATTTTTATTTATTTTTCTTATAAACAACTTGTGTATAGCACAAAGCAGAGGATATAGATTTTTGGAATGACTCATGGTATAGCCTTCCTCCTCTTGTTAGCTCTTAGTAGGAGGCTGAATTAATTAATATATGCTCTGTTTGGTGGGGAAACAAACTTATTGATTTTGTAGATTTAGTTGACAGATTTTTAGGGAAAGCCACATGGAAAGATCCTAATGAATTACCACTGTATGAGAATCAAATAGGAATTCTTCAAACAATATTTAAGGATAGGGAAATATATTTATCTGAAAGGGAAGACTCGTTAATCTGGGTTCCTACTAAAGATGAAAAGTACTCAATCAAAGAGGGCTATAAAATATTGCAGCAAATTCATAATGTGAAACCTCACTGAGTTTGCTCCCTCTACTAGAATAAGTATGTCCTTCCTAAGGTCAGGTGTTTTGCATGGTTAGACTTCAAGAAGAGAATCCTCACAAGTGATAGACTCCATAAATTATCTATAGCTTTACCTTTCAGCTGTGTGTTGTGTAATGACATGGTTGAAAACATCTCATTATTGAATTGCTCCTTTGCAAATGAATGTTGGTCTTTTGTTCTCAACAAGCTGAACTATAGCATATGCCCTTACCACAGTCATTGTGGGACCTCTTCCAATCATCGCTTGTTTTTCACGTGCCATCTTTATTCAGATGCATTTGGAAATGTATTCCAACCATTGTTGTATGGGTGATTTGGTGAGAGAGAAATAAACACATCTTTCGTAAAGAGAGAAACAACATTAGTGAAGTGGTAATAGGCATTGAGAAGTCAGTATCAAAAGTGGTTAATGCAAATTTATTATCAGTCAAATAGAATTTTTTCTTCTCTTCTTGGGATGGACAAATTGTGTGACAATGGAAGGGGATCATTATACCTTTTGGATCAATACCAATATGGAATGTTGCTGCTGCTATAGATAGAAAAAAAATTAAAATGGTTTCCTCCAACTCAAGAGTTTGTTAAAATAAATTTTGATGGTGTCTCAAGAGGTAATCCGAGTCCCTTGGGTATTGGTATTTGCAATGGTGCAATTAAATCTTCTCCCATTCCTCAAGGAGCTAATAATAATGTTGAAGCGCAAGCACTATTACATGGATTACTATTAGCTAAATGAAGGGGTTTTAATAGGGTGCACATTGGAGGCGACTCCATGTTAATAGTTAATGTGTGCATCAAAAGAGATATGCATAATTGGAAGCTGACTTATATTTTAAATCATGTATGGAAATTGATAGACTCTTTTCAAGAGGTTCACATATTCCACATAATGTGTGAAGGCAATCAAATTGTAGAGTTATTAGCAAATTGGGGATGTGACAAGCTGCACAAAGAATCATTATGCCCCAAAGATTATATTTATTCACAAGAGTAGTTGTGTATGTTGTTGAAAAAAGATTTGCTTCTATAATTTAGGAGCTTGGGAATTAGTTAAGTAATTTCAGATTTTTGATATCTTTAGATTTGGAAAGTAATTGAGTATTTAGATTTTTCAGTTATGATTTGTAATTTCCAAAGAAGCCTAGCTGTACCATTTAAATAGTTGTCCATTTTTTTATTAAAAATAAATAAATAAATGTCACTCTACTCAGAAAGACTTGCCCTAACAACGTAACGTTCAAAATTGCCTCTATGGATAGTGGTATTTGTCAAAGATTTTCACATGCTACACTTCATTAAAGTGTTTTATCTATATTTTTCTTTTCTTTTCAACTTCATTTGAATAATCTATGTGGTTGTAGATGTAATAAATCGGTTCATAGCTATCCAACAAACTAAAACTTAAAATGATATAAAATTATTCAAGGAAAAAATATTAACTGTTTCTTTTAGTAAGATATGGAAATATCTGTATTTAGTGTAATTGAATGCACCTAAAATTTTTAGGTGTAAGTTGGACTTTGCCAATTTTTTCCCTAGGTGAGTGAAGATTTTAAAGCTAAGGTTTTGGCTTTTAGGTATTCATTGATCTCTCTCTAAGCTTTATGGAGCACATAGTGGTCAAAAATTGGTCATTTCAAAATGTTTGTCTTATACTTGCTATGTTGATACATCAATAGTCATTCAATCCAAAAATGTCAAAACTTTTGGTTAAATGTGATGCACAAAATAGTCAATCACCAAACAATAAAGATAAAAATTGATTGTTTATTAGTACACGTATAGTTGACTATTAATACATTATTCAGGAAAAAATATCATAAATATTATACCCCCAATTATACATTTTAATTTACATTTTCTATTTAGGTTTTTCCAATTGAGATAACGTTATATTAAGAGGGTAAAAATTTTTTAGGCTATAGATTAAACAAGGGCTACATAGTGGCTAAGTACTTGCCTTTTTTTTTGCAAAAAGAGTGGTAAAAATTTATTAAGACAGAAAGGAATACAACAAGGAGAGCTCAACAAGGAGCTCAATCCTGAGCAACAAGATCATCAAATTCTTGCACCATCTCAAAGGACAGTTGCCTCCTATCCCTAATATTCCAACCTGGATCATGACTAGATGCCCATTTGGCTAGACAATCAGCAGTTCTATTCCATTCACGAGGAATATACGTGAACCTAATGAATTGAAAAGAGGAAGAGAAGAAAAGAATTTGCTTAACAATAGTAGCCAGCTGCCAACTAACATCCTCAAGCTCTTGTGAAGAAAGCATGTTCACCACTACCTGGGAATTAGACTCACAAATAATCTTACTCAATCCCCGCAAGAAACACTATTCCACAGCATATAAAATAGCCTGAGCTTCCATGAGATTGTTAGTATAATCACCCTTATGAACTGAGAAGAAAAATTTAACATCCCCAGAACTACAACGAGCCACTCCGCCAATACCAGCCGGATCCCACGGGAAGAACCATCAATGTTAATTTTCAGAACTCCACAAGGAGGAGGAGTCTAGTGCCCATCCCGGTCAACCCAGCCCTTCCTCTGATGATGAAGCTGCCTGGACATAGAAGCAAACATATGAGCTGTAGCCCCATCCTGCAAATGAAAATTGAGGCGATTACAAATAGCAAGATCAATCGGATCCATACCCCCATCAAGCTCACACTTCACAAGAATAGTTTCCTGAAGAGAATGTGATATTTTCTACCAAAGATGCAAAACACCAAGCCGAAAATCTTGGAATATGCGACGATTCCTCTCCAACCATATATGCCAAAGCATGAAAGATGGGCCAGCAATCCAAGCAGCATGGAGAAAAGAAGACTTGGAGGGAGCAGTACCCAAGTAGGCCCAGAACTCAGGCAAAGAGGAAGCATGCCGACAAGAGCAACCCCAAGCACGCCACCAAAGGTGCCATATCTGAGTAGAATAGGAGCAATGGAAGAACAGATGGGAGACAAACTCCTCTCCATTACCACACAAAACACAATAAGAGGGGCCCTGAAATCCACATTTACAAAGATTATCCCAGGTAAGACAACGGTTGTGAGCCACTAGCCACATGAAAAAATTGCACTTGGACCAAGAAACTTTATTCCAAACTTTCTTCCACCAAGGGACCTCAGCATCCCCAAATAATTGTCTAGTTATCTCCTGATACCCAGCAGAGACATGATATTTACCAGACAAGGTACCGCCCCAAGCCAAAACATCTGGACCAAGCAAAGAAGAACACTCTCTAGAGGCTAGAATTTGAGAAAGCTCCTGACAATCCATGTTTGTACCTCCAGGAGGCCAATCAGAAGAATGCTTCCATCTGTAACCAACAATAGGTCCTAATTGATAAGGAGTCTTATAATGAGCCACTTTATCCCATCCAGCGGCAAGAAAAGAGTCACAAAGAGGCTGAAGATGAGGGTATATGGATAAAATGGAAGGGAATCCATCCCAAGAATTAGACCAAAACAAAGCTTGAGAACCTCCTTTACATATCCAAAACAGACCCCTCTTTACCAACATTGCACTTATCTTCAAAGTATGCCAAACCATTGAGCCACGACCTTCAAGAGGATGTGCAGAAATAGAGGAAGGCTCAACACCATGAAAATATTTATGAGTGATAATATGAGCCCAAAGTTGATGTTGTCCAGAGCACCATCGCCAATAAAGTTTAGCAGCCAAAGCTTGACTACTCAATAGAGCAAATCGAAGACCAAGACCACCCTCCTTTTTAGGCCTACAAATAGTTGCCCAATTAACCAAGCTCCATTTAGTACTACGCAAATTACCACTCCAAAGGAATTGTCGAGAAAGAGCATCAAAATCCTTGAGAAAGTAAATAGGTGCAGCGTGAACCATGCTTCGATAAGTAGGAAGAGCTTGGATAACAGCTTGAAGAAGAGTAACCCGGGCAACAGTAGAAAGCCATCTATGAGTCCAATGATTTACCTTATCCTGAAGCTTGGTAATCAAATTTTGCTAGAAGAGACGTGGCTACTTGGAAACAGCAATAGGGATGCTAAGATAAGTCAAAGGAAGTGATCCTATCTGAAACTGTAGGATACCAACAATCCTGTGCTGAATAGAATCAGGAGTGTTAAAAAAGTAAATGGAAGATTTGTGCTCATTAACCTTCTGGCCTGAAGCTGCCAAATAAATGCCCAAAGCATGTCGAAAGGCTTCAACTTCCTTGATCCTAGCAAGACCAACAAGAGCAGAATCATCAACAAATTGAAGATGGGAAAGAGAAGGTAAGCCATTACCCCACTGCCAGCCTTGAATAGAATTCTGGGACACTTGATGCTTAATGAATCTGCCCAAGCCTTCAGCCATGATGATGAATAGATATGGGGAGAGAGGGTCACCCTGGCGGAGGCCTCTAGAAGCACCAAATAGTTGAGAAGGTTGAACATTAATAAGAACAGAAAAAGAGGCAGAAGTAACACAACTCATAATCCAACTCACCCAGTCAGAGCTAAATCCAAAAGAAAGAAGAATACTCCTTAGGAAGCTCCATTTAACTCTATTGTAGGCCTTAGCCATATCCAGCTTAACAAACATGGCTCTCTCCCTTGAAGTAGCCATAGAGTGAATAGCCTCAGTAGCAATAACCACCCCATCCAAAATTTGTCTACCAGCAACAAAACCACCTTGTTCTTCTGAGATAATAATGGGAAGCCACCTTTTCAATCTCTCAGCAATCAACTTAGTAATAACTTTGTAAACCATATTGCATAAGGAAATTGATCTAAAAAACTCCAATTGATTAGCACCCTCTCTCTTAGGAATAAGAGTCAAGAATGTAGAGTTCAAAGCTCGAAGCATCTGCTTGCTAGCATATGATTCTTTAACCACCTCCAACAAATCATGATTAATGATGTCCCAAAATTCCTGAAAGAATTCAACGGGAAAGCCATCAGGACCAAGAGCCTTCCCCTTAGGCATGCCAAAGACCACATCCTCCAGCTTTTCCAAAGAAATAGGACGCATGAGATAATCATTCATTTCCTGAGTGATAAGGGAAGGAATATAGGACAAAATAAGATTTTCTTCATTATCAGCAGGAGGAGAGTCCTCAAAGAAGAGGGTAGAGAAGTACCAAATAGCCTCCTGGAACAAAGTTGGCAAGGAATTCAGTTGGATACCTTGAGAATTAACCAAGGAAGAGATAGTGATCTGATTCCGACAAGATTGCACTGTTTTATGAAAAAAGGAAGTGTTACGATCACCTTCCTAGAGCCAATCAACTCTAGCCTTTTGCTTCCAAAAAATTTCCTCTCAAAGTTCCCATTCTTCTAGAGCTCTAGAAGCAAGGGATTCAGCCTTGCCAAGATCCTCTGAGAAACCTCGATCTCTAATCTCCCTTGTGATGACATCAAGATCTTCTTGAGCAAGCCTCTTCATAAAGTGAAGGTTCCCAAAGCTTCCCTATTCCATATCTTGAGCTGCCTTTTAACATATTGAAGCCTTTTAGAGAATGAGAACATTGCAGTACCATATGCAGGAGCACCATCTTTCCACCAATAGAAAACACAATCATGAAGAGAGGAGTCCCGAAGCCACATCAACTGGAACTTAAAAGGAGGATGTTTCGGAACATAAGCCCCTATAGTGGAAAATTTGATTGGCCAATGATCTGAATCCCTCCAATCAAGGATTTCTGAAGAGATAGTAAGGGTGCCACTAACCTAGAAGCAAGAAACAAGAAATCTATCTAGACGTTCTGAGATAGCAGCAACACCAGTCCTGCGATTATTCCAGGTATAGAGACCATTAGAAGACTTAACATCAGAGAGATGCAAAAGAGATATATGTTGCCGAAGAAGAGTAGAAGAAGGCCCCAATCTATCCAAACCACCATTCTTCTCCTCCAGACTTAAAACTGAATTGAAGTCCCCTGCTAACACCCAAGGATGATAAGGATGACAATTTCTAACATATTGAATATGTTCCCAAAGTTCCTCCTTTCCCACAAGATCAAAAAGTGCATACACATTAGTAACCATGATTACCTCTCCTGAGTCTAAGGCAGAAGCTACCATAGAGAGAGCTAAGCGAGAAGACATCCAGCCAAGAGGAGAATTTTTTTGAGGATCCCACAATATAGCTAAACCACCCGCACTGCTTGTTGCCCCAACACACTGGCATTGGCCACGAGACCAAATACTAGAGGAATGTTGGACCATAGACTCCACAGAGAGCTTAGTCTCTTGGATACAAAAAACATCAAGGCTATGATGAACCACCAAGTTATGAATAGCCTTTTATCTAGGGATGTTATTCAACCCCCTTACATTCTATGAGAGAATAATCATCATTGGGTAGAATTGGGAAAATGAGAATCCAAAGGTTTCACTGAACTAGACTCAATCAATATATCTCCTGTGAGTTTAATCTTCTCTTGGTCTGTTTTGTGCTCACTCTTTAGAGGAGGAGTAGAAGAAGCCCGCTTAAAGGGTCGAGACATCAACCCCAAGGGGAGAGGAGAACCCTTTCCCTTACCTGATGGTAGCACATCCTTAACCAAATCAGCTAAAACAACATCATTATCCTCCAACATTGCAGGAGTCATCAGAGCCTTTGTCACAAGAGCTACAAGGACCTCACAGTTCTGATATACTACAACTTGGGATGCCCCACAAGCATCATTAGGAACAGATCTCTCATCTGGGCAAACTGGATCAGAAGAGATAGGAGGAGGAATACCCTCCTCTAGAACCATACTATCTAGCACCTCAAAGTGGTTAAAACCTGAATTAGATAATCTTTCTTTCAAAGGCCTCTTTTGACCACGACCCTTAGCACGAGGGCGAACAGGGGTAAATCCATCCTTATCCTACATTTGAGCCTTACCCTTACCTGTAGCATCTTGTGGATTCATCCCCTTGGTAGTATTAGCCATTTCAGATTGTCCTTTCCCTATAGTATCTGCCAAATCACCAATATTGCCAGTTGTAGAACCATCCACTCCTTTGAAACTTGAGTTACGGGGGCACTAACGCAGTAAATGACCATACTCATGACAAATCCAGCAACGGAAAGGGAGAGATTCATAATCTAACTGCTGCACCCAAGAAAAATCCCCCATACAAATTTCCAAAGAATCTGGTAATGGGTTATTCAAATTAATTTCAACACAAATTCTAGCATAAGAAATAACCTTTTTATCGAGGGATTGATGTGCGATCGCAGCCGGCTTCCCCAACAAAGCAGCAATTTGTCAAAGGATGTCTTCACGCCAAAATTCCAAGGGAAGATGAGGCAAGCGAACCCAAACTGGCACTGTTGAAGGGAGATCCTCAGCAGAATTAAAACCTGAATGCCAAGGTTTGACAAATAACCCCACATGGTTGTTGAAATAATGGCCTACTTCAAAAACACGATCTCAATCAGACATGCAAGAGAATACAACAAAAAAATAATTATTCCCCACCAACATAATCTCCATATCGCCTTCCACCTAGCATGAGCGGCAGATCCATGCCTCAAGAGCGGATAGGAAAATCTGGATTCTAAGAAATTTGCATATCAACGCATGCTTGGTCCAATAATCAATGTCCTCCATTACAGCCATTGGAGGAATAACCACAACAGGGCAATCATGGCTACGCGGAAAACAACCATTAACTTTTTTCAGCTTGGAGCTCTCCCCTGAATAAAACGATTCAGATCGCATTGCATGCATAGTTGGAGAAGAACCATTTGTTCTCACCAATGGAGAAGAAATCCTAAGTCCTGCCATGCAAACAATAAAACACCAATCCAAAATTGACTGCAGAAGATTTCCAAAAACACCGACGCAAATTATGTCCAGTAGCTAGCAATCCAAACAGAATAGAAAATAGTAAAGATCCAACACCAAGGACAGGCTAGGGGAAAAACCCTAGCCCAGCCGGCAGCCAACGCTTCTCCACATTCTCAGAATATCTTTAGTAATGTAACTAAGTAAAGTTATTAGGATTACTTTAATAAATATTGAATAAATTATAGTTTTAATAAGATTGGGAAAAAAATAGTATGTTGACGATCTCTACTTATATAGAATAGAACATTAGATAGTTAAGGAAGGTTCATCTTAAAAAATTGGTTTTTATATGGCTAAAGTGTCAAATCTTTTTTCTTTGCTTAAGATAAATGTTATCTAAAACTATTTCAAAATGTACAAAACATAGTTATAGATAGTAGTAAGCTCATAATGATAACTTAATTTTCTAAATCTAGGTATTACTAAGTGTATGGTAATTTTAATTATATTTTAAAAATAAGATTCTAATTCTTTTAATTAGAAATATTGAAAAAATTTAAAAATTAAATGACACTACTTAATTCTATAAATATATAATATATCTTAATGTTATATATCATATGCATTATTATATTATTAAAAATTTATATATAAGACAAATTAAAATTATTTTATAATTATTTTTGAAAATATCATTTTAAATATAAATTACAATTAAATATTTTATTAAAACTAAACATTGATCATTAATTTCAATCTTATATGTGCTCATTATATTTTGTGCTTGTAAATTTTATAATGGTTTGTAAGAGATAGTTATGATGGAAATGAATTTTAATTTAAATTCATTCAATTGGTTAAATTTTCTCACATTATGTACAATGAATACATGTAAATAGATAAATGATCCATATTAAGCACATGATAAATGGGCAAGCTTAAAATTAGGATAAAAACTCAATTGAAGAAAATAATGATGATAATAATGGAGTAAGGATTTAAATAATATTTTATAAATATCATATCTCAGAAATTCATAATTCTTCATATAAGACTCAAATTCATTCAACCAATCAGAACATAGAAAATTAATATATAAAAGTTTAAAAGTTAAAAAATTGTCATGTAACTTTTATAAACATAATATATAGATATAAAAAAATCAAATCAAATGAATTATGTTGGTACATTAGAGCTCATTTAATAATTCATTAACCTGAGGAATTCATAAGGTGCCACAATAGTACTTAGGCTATCGATAAGTACTAATAAAAGAAAAGTAAAGAAGATTGGCATGGGGGAACATGTTGAGGTAGTTTCCGTAACTGTGATGACTGCACTTAACAATAGATAGATGCACTTTTGAATGCTTTGCAACTCCCACCCATCATATGTGCTTTGATAGAAGTCCCCCCTTGCCCCCTTCAGATCTAGTGCAGGATCACTATACCTAATCCCTGTCCTTCCTACTCTATCACTCCTATTTTTTCGTGAACCTCCTCTAGGCTCTGAGGCTCATATGTTTGCTTCTGGGACCCCCTTGCCACCTAATGATTTGGCCTTCTTAGGAAATTATGCACCAAAGGTGGCATCGGAGAATACTAACTCAAAGAAGGTGGAGATCCCTGAGTTGAGATAGAAAAATCCTTTCTTGGTCACAAAGATGCCATGATTCTTGAGGAGGTGCCTAGGATCTCCCATGAAAAATATGGCTTAGAGTTCTACTTTCTAAACTCCATAATCTAGAATATATTCTTGGCTTTGCTCAAGCTTTGGTGGCCACTTTTTGTCATTTTGACCATCCATTGTGATGGTTACAAAATGGTGCACCTCAAAGTTGAGATTCAATGAATCAATTAGTGCCTCTACGATATGGGGTGGCCTTTCTCTTTTCAGTTTCAAGTTTCCAAAGAGGATAGAAGTTCCATTTTGGCAAGCTCTTGGAGTTAGCATAAGCATGATTTGGCTTTGGCTAAATGGACACTTGGCTTTGATCTAGCTATAAACTTGAACTATGGGTCTACTATGGGTTAAACTTCATGGTCTCTCCCAAGAATTCTAGGATGAGAATATCTTCAGATGGATTGGAGTCTCATTTGGCCATTTCATCATGACATATAGCATTACTTTAAACAAATATAGGCTAGTTTTTGCTAGATTATGTGCTAATGTTTCTATCAACAAGACCCTCCCTAGTGTCATGGTCCTAAAATCCAAATGAGGAGCATGGAATCGATCCATTTTCTATGAGAATTTAGTTCTCTAATATTAGTAATAGTCAAACTATGGACATATCATCTTAGACTACATAAATTTACATGAGAAGAAAGAGAAGCTTCAAGGGAAAAATAAAGAGCAAGTGTCAGTGGTGGGGATTGTTGACCTTGGAAGCTCCTCTTGAGAGAGTTCAAAACCCTTGCCCCACCAGGAGAATCAATGTTGTATTGTGGAAAATACTATATTAGTTGACTAACCCTTTACTTAATGGACTATTAAGTTTGTTTCTTCACCAAAGAAACTAGAAAATAAAGATATTAAGGGAGATCTAGAAGAAGGTGAAATTCCTAGGATTGGTGAGTTGGGCTTGATGATGAAATCTATAGTGTGAGTTTACTCATTAATGTTAGCATCAATATTGATTGATTCCAGAAGAAGTTTTAGCTATGCTAGTTCACCTTATCAAGGAGGAAAAGAAGGATAGTAATGGGTTAATAGGTACATTGGTTATGGACCTAAAGAGTAAAAAAGATTATACTCAAAGAGTAAATAAGAATGCGATGATTGTTCTTGTTGAGTGGGATTTTTGCAAGAAGTAGTGGGGAGATTGTGCTTCTCTAGGAGACTCACTAACAATATATCTACCATTCATTGAGGAATTGTATACTCATGTTGTTGCTATGGTGTCCCACCTTAACCTCCTCTCATCCCTTTCATCTCCTCTAGGAGGTAAAATTGAGGAGTGGTGGAGGTAGGTATTGGATCAAAGACTAAAAGTGAGAGACCACCAGGGAGGAGTGCTATAACTAAAGTGACAACAAGGGATATTGCTCAAGGAAATAAACTTACCTTGGAGGATACTCAAACAAAAGAAATGAAGGTTATTTATAGTGTGAGGGGACTCAATAGTTCCAGGAATCAATAGCATGGAGAGAAAAATGAATGAAAAACCAAAGAACAACTTGAATCCTACATGCTATCACAGTGGAAAACTAGGCCATATATCAAATGTTTGTAGGAGAAAACTAATAAGTTAAATCCTAAGCCTAAATTCAATGGAAATTATTTCAATTGTTACAAGCATGGATGTCAAGCACATGAATGTAAGTGAAAGGATGGTAAGAGAAAAGCTACATCTAGATTTGAAGGTTATTACTACACATGCCATAAGTATGGTCATAAGGCACAAGATTGTAGATTTAATGCAAAACATAGTTGGATGGCTAAAGATCAAGACATTTCAACTAGGCAAGGCAATTATAAAACTTGGGATTAGAATACACTAGGAAATTGTCAGTTATGTGGAAAGTATGAACATATTACAAAAAATTATGTGAGGATATATCTTAGAGGCAAATTAGGAAACAAAAGAAACTTTGGTCCAATATTTTTAACTATCAAAAGATTGGTCATCTAAGAAGAGATTGTATGAACCGAATGCCAATACCTAATGTTGAAGAGAAAAATGGAAAAGAAAATGTTAATGATGAAGAAATGAGAAACTAGATGAATCAAACTTGGAAGAAGAAATCTGATGCAAGCAATAGTTCAAATGGTGAAGTTGTGGTCACATAATCCAATGGATTAGATGTTTTCCCCACCTCAAACTAAATAAAGAGGTATGTATGGAATTATATTTTAATTTTCTAAATCATACATTAGTTCCTAAGATTGAATGCATGAAAGTCCAAATTAGGATATTGGTAGATGCATAAGGACAAATTTTAAATTTGAATCGAGTAATGTGTTTGGGTACCAAGTTGAAAAGTTAATAGTGACCAAGTATCAGTATTGAAATATAAAAGCATTAAGCGGTCAAGCATAATTATTAATACTGACTAAGTCATGGTATTGGCTGAGTGAAATGGAAGGGAGTATGACTAGCAAGTTTTATAGTGAAGGCCGACATAGTTTTTATACATCCACTAGAGGTACAAGGTATTAATGAGGCCCTAAATTGAATTTTTAAGCTATATACTAAAATTTGTAAATTATTTTGTGCATTTTGAATTTGATATTTCTAAGAGAGAATTGAGCTGAATTATTTTCTGAGAAATTTAAGAGATTTTGAAAAATATTTGGTGTGTGCCTTCAATGATAGAAGTGATTTGTGGGTAGTTGTGTTGATGCTGAGTTATGAAAAAGATTGTAATTAAAACCCTAAGTTGAAAGAATGATATCAAGTTCATCTAAAATTGAGAAGAAAATGAAATTAAAGGTTAGTATTTCTTAATTAATTAAGAATGAAGGTTGTCTCCCACCAAAATTTAGAGTATATCATAGAGATTGTGATGAAATGTTATTCTTCAGATGCCTTATCATGGATCCCACCTACGGTTATCATGATACATGACCTAAGTTCTTGTTACATGTACAAAATTGGAAAGATATGTGATTTTGAAATGAGAAATTCTTATGAGAGGTTGTGTTAAAATGGAAGGTTGAAAGATGAGTACAAAAATGTCACTGAAAAAGGGTTGACTCATTCCCTAAACTTTCCAAGGGGTTTCAAGGTGGAATGGCTCAAGATTATTTTGAGCCAACTCAATGATATGAAACTATAGTTGGAAGATGGACCAATGAAGATTGCAAAGAAAATATGTAATCATGTCATAGGTTATCTTGTTATGGAAATGGTAGAAATAATTTATTGCCAAAAAAAAAGATGCAATTAAAGAAAACAAGTTTGCCAAATGGAACAAGAGAGGAATGTCAATATCGACTATCAAGGATGTAGAGATTCTGTTTTTTGTTGGAGTCATTGAACAAAATTTTTATCAAGCTAGTTGATCTAATATTGTAACTTGTATTATTGTTGATTTGGCATGGAAGGTTATCAAGAAAGATCACACTTATGATTTTACAGATCTCTAGCTGACTCAATTAGCTAAGAACTTGGGCAGTTTAAGGAAAGAGAAGAACAATTTGTGTGAGTTTGGTTCATTGATTATTTGTATTTTCTTCTATGTTGGAATTCATTGCCTACCATTGATAATGTTTTTTGGGATAGGATGAAATTGTGGAACTACAAGTGAACTAATTGTTATATTGTCATTGATGTCAAACCTTATTGGTAAGACAGTTTCTATTTAATTACAGTACAATATCAAGATGATTAATGAAGAGGATTTGAGAAGAGGACATAACAAAATGACCTAGAGGAAAGGTTGAGCTATAAGAAACTACAATGGGAACTTGATTAGTTAGACCTTGACAAGATAACATGTAATTGTTTAATCATAACCTAAGTGGAAAAGATAGTTGTATTGAAGCCTAGAATGAATGATCAAAGAGAGACCAAATGCATAGGCTTGATAGAGAAAAAGAGTGTAAGATTAAGGAACTTGAAGTATATGCCAACTAGTTATAATAGTATAAGAGTATCAAAAAGCATGTTGAAAAAAATAGTTAGTATCAACTGAAAAATTTAATAATTATCGAGTGTCATAAGATAGTGTTGGCTAAGTGTTAGAATTTAATAGTCTTTGTGAAAATCTTGATTTCTAGCTGACATAATTGAATTCTTGGAATGTGTAAAACATGTTGAAGATAAGGATGGATGACTTGGACTATTAAATTCAAAGGAAACTTTGTTTGAGCATTTCTAGGCATGGATTCAAAGAAAAATTTGGAAAATTATCTAGAAGAGAAATGAGGACATGGAAATGTGTAAGGATTTGATGAATTTGATGAAACCCTAAGATCTATGGTGATGTTTAAGGAGAAAAAGATTAGAACTACCTATTCAAGGAGACATAAGGGTAAACTAATAAAGAGGTTGACAAGTGGATATTTGTTTATGTTATTGATTGGAAAACTAATGAATGAGGCTAAGAAGAGTTATGAAGATGTGATGTGTGATCGCTTAAAGGGTTGCCAAGTAGATCAAAGATAGTGATGATAATGGAGGTCAGCCTGTGAATCAACATATGAGCTATATTGTAATCTGTATTTGCATAGTGAGTTGTATCTATTAGATCAACCTATTGTTACTTTCTAACCATTCTATCAATATTAAAATCCTTTAATCAAGGTAAACCCAATAATCATTTGTAAATCCTTTAATCAAGGTGTCATTCTAATGGAATGTTCCAAAACCCTCTAACTAAGCCATTGCTAATAGGGTGATTAAATCTTTTAACAATGTCATATTTAATATTTTGTTTTATAAGCTTTAATATGGTTGGCTCCACATAGAGCTCATTTTAGAAGAGTGAAAAATTGTTAGCATCTTATTGGTAATTTTTCCCAAACTAGGTTTCTAGGTTAAATCCTAGTGTCATACTTATGTGGAAATTATTTAATATTTTTTATATTTTACAAGGTTTGTTACCACTAGAACAATTGATTGCAAGTTTTATGTTGCTGATTATTTTCTATATATAGACTAAGTTACTTAATGATTAGATCTGATCTATTTGAAGTGATTAAAAGTTGAATTGGTATATCTGGACCTAAGGATAACTAATTCAACCCTAGAGTTATTCTAAATCATTCTAACAATTGGTATTAAAGCTCGTGGCTCTTGTGGAGAAAAATCTGAAGGTACTTGAAGCTAAAGAGCAAGATGAAGTTGCATTTGGCAGGAATTGGAGAAGGAGCAATGCACTATGTGGAACATGCATATGTAGAGATACCAAGACCTCTAACATCTCATATGATGAAAGAGAAGCAAGAATACAATCAGGCAATATTTGAGATTTCATCAACCCTAAGCTATACTTTATTTGATGACATAAAAGATTGAACTACTGCCAAGAAAATGTGGGATGTACATTGCATGAAGAGACAAAAATATTTTAAGAGAAACATATTGTATACTACAATCATATTATCCAGCCAATAATTTACTCAATAATATAATAATTATATAATAAAATTTAAAAATAAAAATATAACAAAAAATACTTTCCAATTCAAAATAAATGTGATTAAAAAGTTCAATTTTCTTGAACTAATTGCTTCTTAATTCTCTTTGAAAATCTTAAGAAAGCAACTACAGAATAATTGAAAAAAGACTGTGCATAACCACATTTTATCTTAAATAAAAAATACATTTAAAAATATATCAACTAAAAATAATTTAAAAAATTTGAATCATTTTGTTTACAACCGGAAAACAGACAAATTCACTACGGTGCTAACAACATACTAAAATATACAGACAAATTCACTACGATGTTAGCAACATACTAAAAATATACAGTCAAATTCACTACGGTGTTAACAACTTACTAAAATTTGATCAATATTAAAAATACATAGAAAAATAACCATAGGGCATAAGCCTCGCTAATTTTGTCACAATTAATATGGTCACGAATGAGCAGCCATACAATTAAACTCAAGACAATTCGCAAAAGGAATGCTTACCGACCTTACTCACCAAACTCGGGTTATGAAAGGTAGGTTGGAATATGAGTGACGTGAATATGAATGACGTGAATCAGGGCATCAAACAATTATTTGATTATTAATGAGAGGACATATTTCTCATAATAAATTATGAACCCACAAAGTTTTAGATAATCTTTTACTTTTATCAGCTGAAAAAAAGAGGTCCATCTTGAAAATGCATGTTGTGAATAATCTTAACTTTTTGGATGAAAGGTTACTTGGTCAATGAAAATGGGTTTTGAAAATTTATCTTAATCTTTTTTAAATGGAGAGGCTAAGATCTTGAAATGAAACTCGTGTTTTTGAAATTTATCTTAATCTTTTTAGAGGTTAATGGTTAATGATTTATTTAAAAACAAGTATTTGAAGTGGTTCATTAACTTTTGTTAACTTGAGATTCAGAAGCAATTTAAAAATTCAAAAGGTGAAACAGAGATGGGACGAAGCCGAAGGTATTTGAAGATTATACTGACTAAAAACTTTAGAGGAAATGATTTTTTTAATGCTAAAAAATGTTCATCCAAGACACAACTGTCATGCCCGGACCCAACAAGGCAAAAACACAACTAATTTTTTTTTCTGAAAGATATATTAATGTTTATAAATTAGTTGAATGCCTCGATGTTTAATTTGAAAGGTTTTATACTCATATCAGGTTGTGGTTATTTTGGAATGGTACTCATTATGACTAAATGTGTATAAGTTGCATTCTAAGGTTGCAGAATTACGTCAAAGATTCAAATATTGCCAACGGATTTGAATTTTTGATTAGATAAGGAGATACATAGTCTACACTTACAGATGTTAGAGTTAGCTGATGGAACAAAGATTGCATTGTTCAAAATTTGGATTCAAGTTTTCTATGGTAAGTTGTCGTGTTGACTATCAATGTATGCAATACTAAGTGAAAATTCTATTTTGGATGATAACCTTTCACCTTCAATGCTCTTGACTAAGATACTTTGCAATGCATGTGAAAATTCAATTTCTTGAGTCAATGGTTCTAGGGTATAGTGACATGAAGATGTTTTAAGATTACCCTAGTTGTTTTCCACTTCATTTAGATGTAGAAATTATATTCCTCTTTGACAAACTTCTTACTACCTATCTTTTCTTTTCTCAACTTTGATCATTTGAGTATGCACTACTACTAGGTCTCTATTATTATTTATTTAAATTGATTCTCTTTTTCCTCTTTACATGTCTATAAATTATAAACAAATATATTAATTGGAAATATGTTCAACATTATATATATATATTATAAAATCAAATATAGATATTATTAGATTCTTTAGTAAACTAAATGAATTCTACAAATTATAACTACCTCCCAAACTAATTATTAAAACTAAAATTTAATTGTAAAGAAATGCTAACAATGTTTTAAAAGGAAAACTAAATATAGTAGAAAAGAGTATTTTTTGAGTTATTACTTTTTTTAAAACTATTTACTACATAATAATTAAGATTTTTATTAAAACATTTAAATTTGTTTCTTTTTTTTGTACCCTTATATGTAATTTTTTAAAAATTTATTATTTATACTTTTTCACAACATACTTTACTAATTTAATTAACCCTTAAATAAATTCTATTTACTAATATTTCTTTTTCTTTTTACTATATCCTAGCTTAATCTTTTTCTAAGGTCGTAACTTAAATAATAAATAAAATCATATACATAATGTAACCCTAATAAAATTTAAGTTTACCTATCTACCAATCTTACCTATGCACCCCCCAACAACATAATCATACACACACACACACACACAATTAACTAACTACCCCCAACTTTTTCCCATATCCTATATCTAACTTAACACATTAGTAATTTATTTATATATTGTACTAATATTAAATAGAAATTTTTATGGATTTATTTATACTTATTAACATCCCTAAAAGTAAATTACATTATCAACTTTTTTTCTATCTATAAATCCACCCAAGAAAGTTTTTTCTTAAAATAAATTAAAACAAACGTAACTACCTAACTCACTACCCCATATCCCACCTACCTTCTAACTACTTCCCAACACCTCCCCCCTTTTCCTCTTACTTCCCATGTGGGAAAGTGGAGAATGAGGAAGGCGTGCTTCCTTAGGCGTTTGAACAAAAATTAAATGCTCTCTTTTGAAGGTGTAGAAGTATGTACTTGCAATGTAAATTTTATCTTTGTTTTCTTTGTGACCAAGCCCTCTTGTCATAATAAATTTTGCAAGCCACCTTCTAGGTTGGAAAATTATATTTAAATTTATTTAATTATTTAGGTCCTTGCTTATTAGGTAGAATGACAATGTACTTGATCTTTTGAATAGCCTCTTGACAATGCATTATTAATATGATGGTGACTTTATATATATATTGGTGAAATAGTATTGGTAGGGGAAATATTATTTTATCATGATAATATTATTTAATTGACTGAATCATTGAAGAAAGATTTTTTTGGAAATGCCATACATTTTCTAGCAAGCAAATATACACCTACAAGTTGTTTTTGAAGTTTTTTTTCTTTTTTTTGACTAGTTTTCTTCATGGCTTCTTATGATTGTCTACAAAAATGAATTGATTATATTTTAACAAAGTAAAATCCAATCCAACACATATTCTTTAGAGAAATCAAATGATTGTGTTCATAACAATTATCCTATTGCTATTAATTGAATTACAAGAATACTTCTATACGAAACATAACTAAAATCTTTGCATGCAACTTCAGGAACAACAAGTATCCAACTTTCAAAATGGTTTCCATTCCATCATTTAAACTAAATATGATTCCATTTTCTAATCAATTGCATATTCTACAACTATGTATGAATCAAGATTGATCAAAAACACCTAATTATTCTATGAGCATGGAGAATAATGGAATAACAATGGATAATCTTATTATATCATACAAATGCCTACATTGATGCTTATCTTTTCTCTTCAATACATTCATATCCAAAATTGGGAAGCAACATCATCACTATAATAACTCGTTCTTCCATGTTCCTCTCAAGTCTTTATCCAACAATTATCAAGCATGCACATAAGGTGGTGAGCTCACTATATCAATATATACAATGGAGGGACATTTTCTCTTTACAATAGATGATTCACAATCTTTCTAAAGATAAATGATTGAGAATAATAATAACACTCTTGCAAATAAACTAATTCACATAACAAGGTGGAGTTTGTTTCTCCATTTCAACACATTACAATAGTCTTCTTTCCTATGCAAGGAATAGGCTACATGAACTCCAAGTTTCTGAAATTATCAAGTAAACTTGCAAAATAGAGACAAAATGGGTAACCATGGAGGCTCACCTCCCAACCTAGGCCTCCAGGGGGACACCCACTGAGCTTGGGGAAACAAGGCACAAATGGTTACACACCTTCACATTCACATACCATGTAAAAACTAGAACCATACAAATTTGACACAACGCAATACAACCCATTCCAAGGCTTGCACATAGATTCTACCATAGAATCAAGATATAGGGTGAAGGTGGGCTCTCTCCATGAGGACAATTTTACATCCATGAATCTCGTAAATTCACATATTCTCATAAGTAACATGCCCTTTCAAGGCTTATAACGATCTCCCCGCTTCATGCACCTCCTTATACCTCCCATGAATGCAAGAAATCATAAATCCATACTCCATTGAAACAAATCAAAATCATCTCCACACATGGGAGAGTTTCTCAACTACATGGGTGAGCCCAACTAACCCCTTCACCCAAGCATCTCTTCCCTCCCAATGGTGAGTGATGCTTCACACCTAATTTACACAACAAACAACATGAAAAAAATAATATTCAAGAAATAACAACATAAAACTTTACACATTCAACATACATACAACAAGATTTTTCACAAACCACATCCATAGCATAAAAAATCTACTATGCAATGAAGAAACACCATATGAATCCTACATTGAAATGAAGAAAACACCATATCAGATCTATAATGAAATGAAGAGACACCATGGATCATGGGTACCAACCTCACTCCAAGAAATGGAAAATGAAGGTTGTAGTAGAGCTCCTTATCCTCTTCCTCCAAACTCTAAAGGTCTCTAAAGTTAGAGGGTGGGCAAGTGGGTTTCTAGTTTGGCCATGTCCCTATATATGTCTCCCATTTTCGGATTCAATATAAAATGCATTCTTTTTGGGGTCTCCTAGGTCTTTTAGGTACCCTACTAGTCACTAATATCCTCCTAACTTAAAGTATTATCATGGGTAGGGTTTATTTTCATCACAAATACACCTTAGAGCTACTTTCTAGCCCTCACAACACTATGTAAAGTCTAATTTCAATTTTCCTATGGTGGTAACCTTTGCTTCTCTTACTAAGTCAAGGCAATAAGTCTAATTCTTAATTAAGAAATTTAACTTGAGATAAGGTGGCTATATGATCCATCTTCATAGAACATGTCATTTTCACATACGAGTATAAGTGTCAAGTGACACACACAAGATTCACTATACATCACACATGACATGTTCTGAATCTACTCATGAAACACATACAACAAGCATACATCTCATGTTATAAAATAAACACATCACAACGAGGTTTACAAATCTTCTAAAGATTCACCTTGGCAGTGTCATGTTAACATGTGTTTATACCTTGTTTCCTCGTTAAGTTTTCATGGTTCCTTTCCTACACACTAAACTTGAGCATCAATAGTCCAATCAAAAATCACATATAAAATACATATGAAAGTAAAGATACATAATAATTTTGTTATTCCACCATGCACATATAACACATTTCATAATTAACTTCTTATTTTTCATCATTTACATGTAAAGCATTTACTCATTAACCCTAAAAAAAAATTGCATATTACTAACTTTCCTAACAAGATCAAATTAAGCATTTGGATCACATCATATTTCCATTTCTTATCATAATAGTGAAATACTGAATAAATATCCATTAATTCATTGATTAAACTAATTAAATCCTAATACATACCATAATGACAGATCACAAGGTAAATATCATTGGATAAGTAGCAAAATTTACTATCCATCAAGTATCAAATATATATGCTGAGATATTCAGTCCTAAGTAACAAAATTGAAATACAATATCTATGCTATGATGGGTCCGGGTGAGGCTTCACAATAACCATAGTTCAAAATGATAAAGATTATCAAAAGCTCAAGGCAATTTTTAATATTCGAGCAACAAAATAAAATAATATGAAATCTTATTAAATAAACGAGAAACAATAAAAAAAGAGTAGATTTCGGAAATAAAATGTTAAATGGAATCATTTTATTGAATAATTCCAATGAATCCATAACTTTATGTCAGTACGGACAGCTTACGACAATATTGTCATTTGAGTAAGACAATAAAACTTAATAAAATGAAATTGAAACAATTAGAAGTCAAAAGTACCTTTGACTAGAACCATTCCCTATAAAGCTTCAGTAGCTTCTACCACATTAAATGTATAGCTATAAATGAGCGATCGTTACATTTGCCCGGAAAGTCAATTAACATCTTTTGACAAAAACAAGAGAGCTCGCATGAATGTTAGGTTATATTGTCACTATTATCAATGTGGGTATCAAACACTTATTTAATTACTAACCAGAGAGTAGAAGATTTTCTTAAAATGATTTATTTACCCACAATGTTTTTACATAGGAAATCAATAGGAGATCAATTGGGATGATAGACGAAATTGAAATGACTACATAAATCGAACCATCTTGCTTGACTCGGTCTTGTTTACCTTGTCCATCCAAAATATTTGGGAAAATAAAACAAAGCATTCAATGGCAATTAATTAAGGAAAATCTTGTACATGTTGATTATACAATATTTGGGAAAGATATAACATCAATATATTAGTGGAATACCTTGTCTTGATAAACATGCTTAGAATTCACGAGATTCAAGAAAATCTTAAATTTCTATTATTGCAAATTCAAAGGGATAAGAGGTGGTAGCACTTAGATCAAAAGGTTGTAATAGTGAAGTCCATAGAAAAGTATTTAATATTAATATATTAAATAAAAAATATAAATATAACATAATTTGTCAAATTGAATAAGCCTTCTCATGTACGGTGTTTATTTAAAAAATATTAAATATTGGCAATATTTGTATCATAGATGTGTATTGATTAAAGTTAGAGAAAAATATTAAATTAGTATGTTAGAGAGTATGATTTAAATTGTAGAATTGATGAAGCTTCATAATGTAAATAAAGAAATAGAGTAAGCATTGTTAGTAATTACATCAAAGAGGTGCAATAGTCAAATTGATAGAAAAATATGTATAAATTAACATGTTAGAGTGTACAATTCAATTTGTACATAACATATATGCTAGCATAAATCTGTCTTTGAAGAAATATTGTATATGTATGCCAAACATATTTTTATGAAGACATCTATTAGTGTCATAGTTATATGAGTACTTTAATCAATTTTGTATTATAATCTGAACTCAACATAGAACAATTCCTAATATATAAATAGGTTTAAAGAATAAAATATTAATTATTATAATTTGGAATTAGAATATATTAAAAAATAAATATTTCTAAATATACAAATAAGTTTAAGTGAACATGCTACTATTTTAGACTATTTTATTATCATTTTCCTGACAAAAATTTAATTTTTATATCATCATAATGTGTCATTAAAATGGGACATCCTATTTTTTAATGAATTATCTTAAATTTAAATAATTTATTGATATAATTAGCAATATGTTGTGGTATTAAGAAAGGTGCGCAAACTTACAAACTTTGTGAAGTTGGTAAAATGAACTATTAATGGGTATTAGATGAGATACCTCAAAGTAACTTAATATTTGGGGTGAAATAGATATGCTCTTGTGTTTTTCCGTTTTGTTAAGACCCTTTCGAAGGAGAAGGAGTGAACAATGGTAAGATGTAGACAAGAAAAATGATGGCCTCTATGTCATATCAATCCTAGTATAAAAACATCTTCTGGCCAAACCACCACTATTCCTGAAAGGCCTCACAAACATTACTCTATACATCGAGAGAATATTACTGTAAACTTACAAAATATCCAATTTCCAATCTCTCCTCTCCTTTGAAAGATGCAAATATATAGCCTGTCTCCAACAATCCTTTTAGGCAAAAGCCTCAAATATAGATCATCATTTCCAAGTGAACACTAAGGAAAAAACTAGCTAGCAAGAGTGACCAATAGCTAATAAAAGATAGACACCAACTACCATGTGGGCAGTCATAACTAAAAAATATAACAAACAAAAATGAAGAATAAAGAAAAACTAACCAAAAAATCAATAAATGTACAAATGTTTCTAGACTAGGTTTTATTGACTTATTAATGTGTGTAGTTAGCATGAATGGTTATTGGTGCCTATGTATGATGGTAGTCAACTCAAGTCAACTTTGGTGGTTGTCGACCAAGCTATAATTAATTTATGTTAACATCCCCCCTAAGTTAATTACACTAACTATTATCAATATCTATACTAACTAAATATCAACCATAAGCTTCATATGATGTCTCCTGACCTAAATCCTTGTTTGGTACCCATTTACAATCATTTATTTCTTAAATACAATGGTTGGAATTCACTAGAATCCCCACTAAATGAAAACCATGAGAGAGTCATGTGACTTTTCCTAAGCCAAGAATATGTCAAGGATACACAAACTTTTCCTCACAAGGCCTTGGTAAAGAAATTGGCAATTTGGTCCTCTATTTTGGAATATTGTAGATGAATCACCTCTTGCTAGATCAGATGCCATATATAATGATTATAGACCTCGATATGTTTGGTGTGAGCATGAAGCACTAGATTCTTAGACAATTATATAAAACTTTGATTATTACAATGAAGTAAAGCATGCCTTATATAATGTTGCTTGAGAACTAAGAGAGTGACCTAGAGACAAGTGATTTTTTTCTTCATTGTTTGGTACAATGTATTCAACTTCAATAGTAGATATAGAAATGTTAGACTTCTTTTTATTGCACCAAGATAGACAACATAACCTATAGTGTGTAATCACCCAAAAATGGCCATCTAGACTATTAACCCCCTCCTAATATTTTGCTAGAAATATTAAATCACTTATTTTCATCAAATCCTAAAAAATTAAGTTGTTTGATTTATCCTATAGTTTGACAACTATATCCTAAGTACTTATTTAATTAAAAAGAACATGCCACCCTTTAATTAAATAAAACCCCCTTTCATCTATTATCCTAAGTTGCACACATAAATTTATTTTCCCATTTTAAAAATAAAAGAAGAGTATTTTGTCTCACATACAAAACTTCACTCTTTGTGATTGATGAAAATGATCTTGCACATGTATCATGTAAAAGTCAACTCCCACCCTTGATTAGATCTTCTTATCTCATGATCTCCACTATATGTACCTCTCTAAAAGGGAGAGCTCTCTCCTCATCTAAGGATCCACTATTTTTGCACTATTATTATGTTACAATTTTTTTCTATAAGCACTCTTAGACCATTGCAAGATCTTGTGGCTTCATTGTCATACTTGCATAGAATTGTAACTTAGTGTCAAATAACATTAGCATAGATTCTTTTATGCAATAGAGTAGCACATTTAGTTTAATTAGAAGGATTGTAACACTTACATATTGCTATTTAGTTATATTTCTTGCATTTAATTGTGGTTCTTGGACACTGGCACTCTTGCTCTTATCTAAGAATATCTCATTTCATGGTGTAAATAGAAGGGGCTATGATGTGGGAGGATTGGCAGACCAAATTCAATTTCAGAAGATTATCTACCTATGGTAAAACTAATATTGTAATAGGACCATATAGATCATTATAAGGGATAATGGGAATTGAGTATACCATTTAATGGTCTTATGTGGGCATTCAAAATAGTAATGTCAATGAGTAATTAATCAAGCCTTATAATTAGTCAAGTGTGTAAGTCATTATAGTTAGGTGGAGAATTAGTTTGGATTTAGTTTTTTTAGTTTCCAAATTATTATAGCAATATAGCCTATATGTAAAAGATTAGGTCTTGAATGTTAGTTTTAAGGAGGAAACCAATATGTATGAAGAAGAGCATAGTAGGGATAATTGAAAGAAACTTTTGGGTTGGCTTTTCTTGGGATTAGATATAGAAGAAAGGGGAATCATTTTTAAAGAAATAATGAACAACACTAATAAAGGAGAGAGAAGGCCCAAGTTGAAGGGGCATTGCACAACTAATCCAAGAAGAGCCTAATTTACTTACATAGAAAAGTAAAGGGCATGCTTGTTTTGGTGAGAGCCCAATAACAACAAGAAAGATCAGATGTAGTCATAGGAGGGAACTCGATATGCATAGTAGTGGGGAAGAGAAATAGTAGAGTCAATAAGTAATGGGACAACATGATAGTAGGGGAAAAGAATATGGTTTGGAGAAACTTGATAGGAAATAAGAGAGAGAGAACTTAGTTTTGTTTTCAGATGTAGAAAAGACAATTTGAATGAGAGCATAGTTCTAATGAATTGGTTCTTGGCATGTAAAAAGAAAATAAAATGACTATGTATAACTATAGATCAATAAAATGAAAAATTTGTAGTTTTTGCATTTGGGATTTTGTTCTTATTTAGTCATGGTTTTGGAAGCCAAAATTTGAGCTTTCTATTTTTGAATGCATTGTGTGTGAATTAGAACTTGATAAGGGTGATGAGATAGGGGAGTGTTTTAATAGATTTTTTCATATATTTAACTTCTTTGACTATGAAAAACATGATAATGAATCCATTGAGTTGCAAACTAGTTTTTGATGAATGTGTGATAGTTAGATGTGTAGGAAGATGCATATTTGAGAATAATGATGCATTTAGTGAGTATGCCCAATGCTATTTACATTATGATGGTATCAAAGAAAGTGAAAGATCTAGGTAGAGATATTTGTGTTGTGATTTGATTTACGGATTGTACTTCAGTGATTCTTAGTATCATCATGGATGAAGAATTAGAAAGAAGGGCCAGATGTTCTCAGCAACATTCAATATTCCAAACAAAATACAAATGCGAGAATAAGGTATGCAAGATCATTATTGAGAGATGATCTTTTGATAACATAGTATCTATTGAAATGGTTGAGAAATTGAATCTACTAAGGGTATCTCATTAAGATCCTTATAAAGTATTGAGTTTAAGTGATGATTAGTGGATAGATGTTTTTGAAAAAGAATATGTTCCTTTCAATATTGGGACTTACCATGATGTTGCTAAGTGTGATATTATTCCTTTGAGGGATTATCATTTTATTTTTGGACAACTATGGAATTAAAAAGAATCAACCATATATAATCGAAGAGAAAATACATATGCCTTTGAGCAAGATGGAGAAAAGTTTGTGATGAACACACTACTAGATGATGATATATCATTTCCAAGAAAGAGAAGTATAGGTTTAATTGAAAGAATTGACTTTCCAATACATGAATCTAATGAGAAAGAAGTTGTAGAGAAAGTGACATAATGTTTGGTTGAAGAAAATGGAGTTTTGGAACAACTAACTACCAAGAATATGGAAGTATTTGAAGACAATATGTAGCAAGTAGACAAAGAAGAATAAAATGATATTCAAGATCTTAATGAAGGCCACAAAGAGCCAAAGTTAATGATAGATGATAGGATGAGATTCTAGGCAGAATGGCATGACAAAGAAGTTCAGATTGTGATATGTGATTTTGTCTCAAGAAAAGAGACTATTGTACAATTGGTGAGAGACCATGAGAAGGAAAAAGAGGTTATGTTCTTTTTGAATATGTATATGTGGCATAAGAAAGAAGAATATGTGGTAGCAATAGGTGCACAACAAGATCTTTCTTTGTGGGAGAAATATGGAGCTATTAGTCAGGCATGAAAAAATATTGGTGGTGTTGAGGCTCATGATGAAGACATCTTACGCATGGGAATTGAATTTGGTATGGAGATATTGAGTTCCACAACATGGTTATATTATACAAGAATGGAGAATGTGAAAGTCAATAAATGGATGAAAACCTATTTATTCCATCATCTCCATTTTTCTATAACAAATGATTCAAAATGAAAAGCAATAGCTGAAATCCATTTTACCCATGGAAGAATCCTAGCCAAAGGTGAAGATGAAGGAGCTTACAATGTTGTGGATCACACAAGTCAATTTGTTGAAGTTAACAGTTAAAATGAAGATTTTTTTTCTCCAACATTTTAAAGCCAATATCATTTCCAAGGGAGTTGGAAAATTTACACTATGGGGAGTATGATGCGAGAGCATTAGGAGAGCATCATGAGACCAAATTGAAATTCAAAAGATTATCCACCTATGGTAAAATTGATATTGTAGTAAGACCATATAGATCATTATAGGGGATTTTGGGATTCAAAGATAGCATTTAATGGACTTATGTGGGCATTCAAAATAGTAATGTCAGCGATTAATTAATAAAGCCTTGTAATCAGTCAAGTGAGTAAGTCATTATAGTTAGGTGGAGAATTAGTTTGGATCCAATTTTTCTAGTTTCAAGATTGTTCTTGGAATGTAGTCGATATGTAAAATATTGAATCTTGAATGTTAGTTTTAGGGAGGAACCTGATATGCATGAAGAAGAGAATAACAGTGACAACTATTTTTTGGTTGAATTTTCTTGGGATTAGGCATAGAAGAAATGGAAATCTATTTTGGAGAAATAATCAACAAGACAAAGGAGAGATAAGGCCCGAGTTGAAGAGGCATGGAAAAACAAAGTCCAAGAAGAGCTTGATATACTTACATGGAAAATAAAAGAGCATGTTGCTTTTG
Organism: Cupressus sempervirens; assembly: GCA_028749045.1. NCBI lineage: Eukaryota > Viridiplantae > Streptophyta > Pinopsida > Cupressales > Cupressaceae > Cupressus > Cupressus sempervirens. The sequence goes on from CM053791.1 coordinate 51,520,749, forward strand.
GTGAGAGCCTGATAAAGAAAGAGAGATCTAGTGTAGTTGTAGAAGGGAACCTAATATACATGGAAATGGAGAAAAAAAATATTAGAGCCGATATGTAGTGGGATGACATGATAGTAGGAAAAAAATAAAATGTGGTTTGGAGAAACTTGATACAAAATAGAAGAGAGGGCTCAATTTTTCTTTTACATGGAGAAAAGATGATTTGAGTGAGGGAATAGTTGTAAAAAATTAGGTCTTGGAATGGGAAAATAAAATAAAATGACTATGTATAGCCATAGATCAATAAAATGAAAGCTTTGTGGTTTTTGCATTTGGGATTATGTTCTTATATATTCTTGGTTCTGGAAGTTAGAACTCGATCTTGCCCTTTATGAATTCATTGTGTATGAATAAGAAACCAATAAGGGTGATGAGATAGGGGAGTGCTTCACTAGAGTTTCTGTTATATTTAACGTCTTTGACTATGAACAACCATTGAATGAATCCTATGAGTTGAATAGGAACCATAAACTGGTTTTTGGTGACTTTGTGATAGTATGATGTGTAAGAAGATGCATATTCGAGAAGCATGATGTATTTGGCTAGTCTCCCCCAATGCTATTTACATTAGGATGCATTCTTATGCTTATTTGAGAGCCATCTTATTTTTATTTGCATTCCTTTGGACTCCATGACTAGGAGCTCTAGGTCAACATTTGAGGCTCTCAACCCATGAGATACCTTAAATAGAAGGACTTGGAGAAGTGCACATTTTTGTGTGTATATTTTTTGTTTCCATCATGGAGTAGAAAAATATTGTTTTTCCTTTCTTCTTACATTTTCTTCACTTCCTTATTGTTCTCATTTGTTTTTCTTTTTTGTTGATGCAGTTATTGTGTGATACTTTCTAACTATTGCATGGTATGTTTCTCTATATCCATACAATACTTTACTAATTAAAAGTATTGCACATTGTAAAATGTTCTTTTGAATAAAAATTCAACACAATCTCACATGTAGTGACATAGACTATTGCCTAGGTCAATTACATTGCCTAAGTATACAAGGAAATGTTGTACGATATTTTGTACTAGAAAATATCACTTGGTTTAGAATAGACAACTATTTCAATTTTGATTGGTATTTTGAAGTCTTGAAGTGGCTTATTTTGGGGTTTTTTGGTTATTTATTGTCTGACTACTAAGCTTTTGTAGGTTTATTAAATTTGGCTAACCCTTTCAATAAACTTATTTGTTTTATAGGGTTTCTTAAACTTCTTGCTAAATTGCTCATTTTAAGAACACATGTCAAATACTATTTTCTTAAAGGGGCTACTAATATTTTTCCAGGATTTCCTAAGAAAAGCAAAGAAACAAACCAAGTGTGCTTGATATTTTATTTTATTTCTATGTGTGGCATATACTAGTTTTTTTCTTCCCTAGGGACATAAAACTTATTGGTAGGTCTCCTTGTTGGTAGGAGAATACATGCTCTTCACCCTTGTGGTGAATAAAAACTCTCAACCACTCATTAAGTCTCAAAAATGAGTGATATATTCCACATTTTAGTGGTCTTAATTAATCCTTTTGGAATATTTGGGGTAAGCACTAAGGAATAGGAGAGTATGCTCCTCACCTCCTAAAGTGATATGAAATCTTGACATCTTTGGTTTGGATCCATTTTGTCTATCTCTTAGTGAGATATCTCCTTTAGAGGGTCTCTTATTGGTGCAAAGATACCAATAGGAATGATCCAAAGTGGAACAAGAAAAACCCAGCTAACCCAACTCACTATAATCACAAACACTTTGACAAAGATCAAATTCTTGGGGTCTATAGTACTTGTCTTCTTTTAATGGAAGTACTTGTGGGATTGTGACCATTAGGAAAATACTAAGTGAGAATAGTTAAGGTACTTTTGTGGCTGCCAGAGCTATTACTTATCTTTGACAAGGTGTCTTATTATCAAGTGGAAGAGGAGTGTTTTAAATGGGACCCTTTGTCATGCCCAAATTATCTTGAACAAGACACACACACACACACACACACACACACACACACACACAAATAATATTCAATTTTATTTCTTGGAAACAATTTAAGAAATATTTAAAACAAAATATATTCATAGAATTGAAAAGTCTTTTCATATATTACAAACATATTTGGATCCTTACATCAAATTACAAATTACATGAAGATTTTCTTATGATCCTTTACAATACACAACTTTTACAAATGTTCATAATAAATCATCTTCAAAACTTCAACAAAAAGTGAAAATCTTCCAAGCTTTTCATCAACATAGATCTATTTAGAAGAACCTATACAAAACAACCCTATAAACCATGGAGAGCTCACCTCCTAGCCTAGGTCTCTAAGAGACCACTCACCGAGCTTGGAGAACCAAGACCAACCAAGTAACAATAAATCACACACATATAAATCAACAATACAAGATACAAAAATTTTAACACCCTTTTTGAGCTTACACAGTAGGCTACCAGAGGAACCAATAAAATGGGTGAAGGTGTGCCTCAAACCCTAACGAGAAGCCAAATATAGAAAACCAAATCCATCTTCACAAGGCATAAAAAATAAATACCAACTCTCACAAAATTTATCCCCTTATCACCCCCAAAGTGCATAACGAAGTATTGGTAGATGCAACCCATACTACATACTTATCCCTCTTCTTTCTAGGGAAGAGACTCTACACTTAGGGGATAGGCCCAAATAACCCCTTCACCCAAAGGCCACTTCTTCCCTCCTGAGGGTGAGTGATGTCCTTCCACATCCATAACATCATGCTCTCAAAATCAAATAAAAAAATAAAAGAAATAGAAATTCATCCATACCCAGCAGTACAACAAGGATAATGAACAACACACATATGCATCTGTAGAAAGAATAAATAAAAAAATTACACATCTTATATTCAGGAAAGTATTACAACACATAATTTCCAAAACATGGAAAAATCTCCAACCTTTCTCCAAGTTATGGTAAATGAACCGATTTGAGAAGAGCCCTCTATCCTTCCTTCTTTTAATCTCCAAAACCAAAATTCTCTAAAACTAGGGAGTGGGTGAATGCCAACTCTATTTTCCAATTTCCCTCTAAAAGAATAACATTCCTAATTTTTCTCCATCATAAAAGAGAACAAACATTCCAACCACCTAGGTTTCCCTATTTGGTAGGAATTATCAACTCACTAGAGATAAGGTAGGAATTTTGGGTAAGACTTCTTCCATTCTCGCAATACTTAAGAAATTTTTACAAGCGTTAGAAGAGAGATTTTAACTCCAGTAAAGTCAAAATTAAAGCCCTAACATATAGTACTAACATGTAGGTAACTTAATTTCACTAAAAGAACACTTTAAGACTCAAATAAAGCTCTCTAAAGTCACCCTAAACTTGAAATCCGAAATTTAATTTAATTAAAACCTTGATAAGATATTTTATACAAGGGGATGAAAACTTAAAGATTTCTAACTAGTTAGGAATAAGGTTGGGTGTCTTTTTCCAATGACTCAACCTGACTTTCCATTTAAAGACATAACAACACAAGTTTCAAGTGACACTATAAATATAAATTTAACATTACGAGTGGAAAATCAATTTTCACAAAAAGTAATCTAATCTAAGACATCCATTCACATTACGTTCACAAGTAAAATTCTTAACAATGAGGTTAAGATCTCATCATTAGATATAACCTTGGAAATCTAAATTAATACAAAGGTATAGTCTTGGTTCTCCATTTTACCATGGATATTTCCTGCACACTCAAACAACATATCAATAGTCCAAGATAAATAAAACATATGCACATATAAATCCTCAATTAATTCTATATTCATAATTGAATCAAAACATAAGGCATTTCTCAATTGAGTAATTTTTTTTTTCCTCATTTCTAACTATTGTGCATATATAATACTACCATTATCAAACTAAACATGATATGACAGTAATAAAATAACCAATCAAGTATATGAATGTAACTAATCATCAAGCAATATAAATAAGTTCTGCATTTATGATTACCATAAAATAAAGTGTCTCATAGTATCAAATCGTCTGAGTAACAGTCCAAAATATTCCAACATATAACAAGGTCTCAAAATATAAAGTATCTGCAATGCAAAATATAAAGTATCTAAAATGCAAATAAACTACTATGATATGCTAGGGTGAGGCCTCACACCCTTTCTAAACACCTTAGGATTAGAAGCTACCTTTATTATGCACTCAACATCTTGGTTTAGGGATTTATCCTAGTTGACTACCTAGATCACCCCAAGATTTTAACACTCACCATTATGTCACTTTGGTTGTGCTAATGTTACCTCCATGAAAAAATCAACATCTATTGTGGGAATCCACTTTGTGCAAGGCAAAGGGGTATTACACATGCGCCAAGTTGTTTAGTAATAATGAGATGTGACATTTAGGTAGTTTTTCTTGGCATGTTTTCAAATTTTATGGTTGGTGAAAATATATTGAACATACACATGACATTAGTATTCAAAGGGTTTAATTTTTGAGATATTACAAGTGCTTGTGTTGACAAGGTTGTTTTCTCCCTTTTTTAGCTATTTGAGAACATATATTTGTATCCCCAATTATTTTCAAAACTTTGTGTCTACTATTAAGAATTGAGATATTCCTCTATCATGACTATATTCTATCCTAAAATACTTGAAAATTGGACCAAAAATATACATTTTAGGCATCAAGTCACATGATGTAGAGTTTACTAAAGTTTTATCATATGTCAGTTTAGAGAAATATTATGTGATACTTCTAAGTTGCTAGAAGTATCACATCGCTTAATAGATTTTTTTTCCCTACTATGTTATATGTTATGTTGTATGAATAGCTAGAAAGTATCACCTATCTGGAAAGCACCTTTTTCCTACTATACAAACTATTACATGATATAATTTTATGATCTTATATTGCCTAGTGTGTTGTAAACTATTGCTTGGTTTTTGCTGCTTGCATAATTTAGTCCAAATTGTATTTTAGCTGAATTAGGGGTATTTTACCTAGTCTTAACATAATCTAGTCTATAATCTCCATTTTAGGTACTACCTTAAGTTGAAAAGATGATTTTAATCTCTTAGATAGAAAGTTAATGCCTCTATTGCCCACTTGTCAAAACTATGTTCACCTCATTCTCTTGGGTATTTTGTATAAAGATTCTTGCTCAACTCTTGACTAAAACCATTAGTGCTATAAATTCTCAAGAAATTTTGACAAGAAATTTTCTCCACTCTATCTTTTGACAAGTGAACCTTTTTTACTATACACATCTAGATTTTGAAAGGCTATATTTTTCTTGCTATGCTAAAGGCTTGCCTTTACATGCTTGTTGTGAATAGACTTCAATTTGGTCAAGGAATTCATCCTTGTTTACTTTTGTGCACTTTTCTTATCCTACTAGATGTCCTCATAAGAAATCCTATAAGGAAAAACCTATCCTTGATTGGTAGGAAGAAGCTAACACAACTACTTGGCACAACCCGCTTTACCACTTTGACAATTTATTTAATACCCCCTTTGAAATTCTTAGGGCTACAGATAGTGTTTCACTCACCATGAATCTTAAAGAGAGGAACTACTACCGAGAAGATCATTTTGTTCTTAAAGAAGAACAAGCTCAATTGGATAGAGAAATACTAGAAGAAGCTAGGCATATAACCACTAGATAAATGTATCATCCAAATGCTGAAACTACAACTTATGCACATGATAATGAAAATAAACATGTTCATGGAAATTATAACAACCCATTTGTGAACAAGCTATCTTGTGCAAACAATGAGAATAACATGCCACCAAGATCTCCAAGGACATATGCTATGGGATGTCCATTACCACCTAGACCCTCACAATCACTTCATGAGAGTGAGGTAGATAATGGGGTAACTAGTGAGGACCTCATGAGATTTCAACAAGATATAATTCTCCAATAAAAATATGATAAAAGCCTTAGAATAAAATGGAGACCAATACTTTGAATACATGACTTCTCAAGGATGTAAACTCCCTTATAATTATGATGTTAAAAGGATCATGCAGAAAAGAGAGCCAACCAAGGCTGAGATCTTAAGAAAATAAATACAAGAACTAAGAAGTCAAATTTCCCAACTATAAATGGCTAAAGAGAAACCCAAGACCTCCTTTCTAGAAACCATAGTTTCTCTTCCATTTGATAGAAGTCTCTACTTGGTTCCATTTTCTTAGGGTACAGAGGTTGCGAACTAAGACAAATATGATGGAAATGCTGACCCATATGATCATGTATGACACTTCTATGTTCTTAGCATGGACTTAGGACACATACCTAATGAGGGCCTTTCCAAGAAGTTTAAGGGGAGAACCTATGGAATGGTTTACCAAATTGTCACCTCCTTTTAAAATATTTGATGAACTTGCACAAAAAATTATCCAAAAATATTCTTACAACATACAATACCCTATTACTATGTTGGATTTGTGCAAAATAAAAACAAAAACAAGGGGAATTGTTTATCAGATACCTACAATGATGGAGATCATTACATTGCAAGTACCTCAACAAATTCACAAGATTAAGAAATTTTACATCTTTAACAACACACTTGTGCCTAAATTATATTATGATCTTAGGAAGAAAATATTTACCTAATTCAACAACATGGTTGAAAGTGCCTATTGCATTGAAGATGTTTCTCTCAAAAATGGTGACATTGTTCTTAACAAGGATAAAAATAGCTATGGAAACAGAAAGGATAAGGGAAAGCCTTGGAACAAAAACAAGCATGTGGTTGATGATGAGGTTGTAGATTCTCCTCATACCAAGGAATCAATGCTCCACTTATCCAATGCTATATATATGTTGCTAAACAATAAGAGACCTCAAAGCCACAATCTTTCGACAAGGCCAAGAGGGCCTCTAAATAAAGTGTAAGGAACCTTGGCAACAAAGAATATAATTGTTTCCACATAACCCATAATAGATCCGAAATAAACACAGAATTAAAATCCACATGCAAGAGAATAGACAACATACCCACAAAATGTGACACAAGATATACCTTGGGAAACCCTCATTGAGGGAAAAACTCAGCCTCCAAAAGCATCCATCACCATGTATTATTCAACAAAAAATACCATTTCCATACAATCATGGAAGCCTTCATGGCCATAGCCATAACTGAGCAAACTATGTGAACAAGCATGAATCCACACATCCCATGCCATGCTTCCAACCTTCACAAATGCTCCCTTGGCTAACCTATCAAGCCTTGTCCCGCTTGACTCTTGCCTTTTGTCTTCTCCTTGTCACTCTCTCTACAACAACTACCCTTGTGGCTGCTTATATAATAGCAAGTCCCACAAAACCACCAAGTGGTATTACATAAACCATGTGCTAAAACCATGTGCTACCTAACCCACTGACCCCACATTTAATATTGGGCATTTAATTCTTTTCCCCAATATTAAATAGTTACATGAAATATTTTCACAATGCTACAATACAACTCATCAAGAATATTTCATGGGAATCTTTACATGTTGCACATCCATCTAGGTACAACATTACATAATAAAAAATAAAAAATAAAATAACAATATTATGCAATGTGTGCAACACCCATTATCTCAACATTCTCCTACTTGTTGTATACATTGCACAGGGTCAATCCGTAGCCACATAAATGAACAAGGGAGCAATCCCTCCCAGCACATCCACCATCATGGATCAAAATACACCAAGTGCTCCATCCTGGTACCCGCAACAAAATCAAAGTATCTAGCATCTCGAACATGAATGATCTCACCTCCTATTATGCCACTCCCACTGGACATACATAGAAGCCATCCAAAGAGAAAACCACCCAACCTGTCACATTAGAAGATCATAAAATCCTGTACCAACTAAAATTCCAAGCACAAATAACCTAATCCAAAGGTAATCACATGTATCCGTAGTTGTCAAAATATCCATAGCTGAAATAGCACCCACAGCAAAGTGCCAAACCCAACCAACTATCCATACCTCAAAGGTATAATAAGTGAATCTTATATCACCGACATATCCAATCTGCAACCTGCAATCACAAGCCTCAAGAGTAATACCTACCACATATATATATCAAGAAGCTCCCACTACAAAAGATAATGTCAAATCTATAACCAATCCACTCAACACATCTCAAAGAAGTGAATCCATGAAGTATCAAAGACATCCACAATACATAAACCAATATCCTACAAGAAAAACTCTCATAACAAGTCTCCAATGCTCTCCCAAGTTCTCCACAACCAACAGAGGAAAGAGAAAGAAAATAACCATGTCATCTCTCACATGACATACATGAGCACAAACCAGTGATCACAATCTCCAACCAATCTCAAATCCAATGTAGTCAAAACTGAACATCTAAGAAAATAACCAAGACTAGAGAAACCATGCAAATCATAACCTATATCATGTCCTTCTACACACACCTCTAGATGTAAACTATGCAAGTTAGATCTCCTCCATAAAACCCCAACAAGAAGCTTCAACAACACCCAAACCATATCATATAACTAATCATGGATGTAAGCCTCTCACAAGAAGATCAAACTCAATAAAACCATTCCTAAACCAAGGAATAACCATTCGTAATCCAAGGAATATGCCCAATATAAAACCATCTCCCAAACTGAACCAGCATAACAACATATGCACATGGAGATAACCAATGCTTAACCATCTCTCAAATGAACACTCTAGAACTAACTCATGTACCATAGCTCAAGATCCATATCTATGAAAGACAAGCATAAATATAATGCAACTGAGAGAAACAATGGGCTATACCTCTCAAGTAGCAAATCGCCGAGTAGACCAAGAGTGGGGAATGAGAATGCTCGTCAAGATAACCAAGTCTCCAACCAAGACTCATCTAAGAACAATCTCCTCTCAAGTCCATATCAGGTGACTACCCCTCAGACTTCCTGCTGAAACCATCAACCATTCCAACAAATACTTCTCTAATCAAAGAGAAATCAGCGTCACCACCGTCTCTAAGTATCCATGAGCACCTATAACCAATCAATCCATGCCAACTCCAAATGCAACATAGCAATATCATGAAGTATCCAGCTTATGATCAATGTACTCAATACTAAGAAACTAAACCAAGATCAATGTCAAAATTCCAACCATGGCCTCAGGAACATAAACATGACAACATGATCTTACTATCTCAACTAAAGAGATAACATGCTCCATATAAACATACTATAACATGTCACAACTCTAAACACATATCAAGAGTATACCATGTCATAATAATGAAACCATCCTCATACCAAGGATAACATGCCAAATAAAAGCATAAACCAAACCTTTGCCAAGAACCCTGTGAGTCCTCAAGATGCAACCATCTCCACATACCAGGAAGAAGCATGTCCACATACCATGAAGATAACCAAGAACTCCATGAGTGCTCAAGATCTAACCATCTTCACACACCATGAAAATAACAAGTGCACCTAGCAAATGTCAAAGACGCTTTTGCAGCAACAGGATCTAAGACAAACCTCCAACATCTACAAACACTCAATAAATATATCAATGCCAACAACTCCCACTTAACCGTGGTACCAAGTCACCTATGGCATCATAAAATACATCTCCTACATGAAGATCCAAACCAAACTAGGAACTAATCTTGCACTATCACCCCATCACTGTCACAAGCTCCCACTAAACTGTGTATCCAAGCTATCCATGACATAATGATGAAAAAATCCATCCTCTAACCATGAGAATCAACCAAGGCATCAAACCATCAAAGAACTCAAAGTGCACATCATGAGCTCCTCAAAAGAAACCAAATAACCATGATCCTCAACCAAGAAGATATACCACCATAACTGAATCAGAAAATCCAAGCTAATGAACATCAAGGATGTACCTGTATAACCAATCATGTCATGCCAAAATCCATGACACCATGATCACATCCATGAACCGAGCATCTGGCTCTCAATATGTCCAACCTGTCAGCATAGTCAACCACAATCCTCTGCCATGACTGTACCTGGTAACAACATCGCATCCCTTCTACATGAAAAAAATGATAAATCATGTGACTTAGGGCATAGACAACCCAAATTCAAGCCACCAATCTAAATATGCATCAATAATGAAAGATCAATGGGCAAAGACGACCCATAACCAAGCTATAAATGCAACCTGTAAGTATAGACCGCTTACAACATTGCACAACTTGTAGACCCAACAAGTCATCATGCATATCCAAACCAAACATTGATAACCATATCATCATGAGACCAATCTAAATATGAACTGAGTATACAATGACATCAAAACTTAAATCTCCAATGCCATAAACTCACACTATTACCATAGTCAAAATATACCTATAAACTGTTCAAACCAATATATCAACAAATAAATCATGCCAAACCTGCACCAAATCTAAACCAATGTGTAGAGCTCTCCAAGATCTTTTCGCTGACTACTCGAAGTCAAAAATCCGACTCCGTATGCCCAAGTTATGCCCTAATCCGTGCTCAAAATAAAAAACATCTGTCTTTAGGGCTCTTAAAACCTGACAAAATTTTAAAATTATAGAAGCAAACCTACACCATGTTGTAGTGCTCTGAATTAGCTTTCCAATGCCTGTATGAACTCTAAAATCTGATATTCTGAGAGAAAGTTATGGCCGTTTTACTAAGACAGTCTTTTTACCATTTTCAGTATGATTTTTCATTTCTTTTTTTTTCAATGACGAAAATTTCGACGGGATTAAATTTGACGACCATCATGGGTTGAAACCAAAAAACTCTTTCATTTCCTCTAAACATGGCCAAACTAGGGCATATTATATATCAAATTTTATGGAAATGTTAACTCGGATCTAATCATGAGGTCTATTTTTACCTAGGAGGTCATTTTTGCATGCTACCCCCCAAAACCCTCATTTAAATGAAACATCCGAAAAAAAAATTTGTCCAACAATTTCACATGCCCAAATCTTTTAACATCCCATCATAACAGCAAATCCAAAACCCTCAGATCTGCAATAAATCATTCATATATCTTGCCCTTTCTTTTATCCTCTCATGCATTCCCATGGATTCAATCTAGGGTTACAATAATAAAACCAAAGCTCTGATACCACTTGTAAGGAAACTTGGCAACAAAGAATATAACCGTTTCCACATAACCCATAATAGATTTGAAATAAACATAGAATTAAAATCCACATGCAAGAGAATAGACAACATACCCACAAAATGTGACACAAGATATACCCTGGGAAACCCTCATTGAGGGAAAAACCCAGCCTCCAAAAGCATCCATCACCATGTATTATTCAGCAAAAAATACCATTGCCATACAATCATGGAAGCCTTCATGGCCATAGCCATAACTGAGCAAACTATGTGAACAAGCATGAATCCACACATCCCATGCCATGCTTCCAACCTTCACAAATGCTCCCTTGGCTAACCTGTCAAGCCTTGTCCCGCTTGACTCTTTCTTTTTGTCTTCTCCTTGTCACTCTTTCTACAACAACTACCCTTGTGGCTGCTTGTATAGTAGCAAGTCCCACAAAACCACCAAGTGGTATTACATAAACCATGTGCTACCTAACCCACTGACCCCACATTTAATATTGAACATTTAATTCTTTTCCCCAATATTAAATAGTTACATGAAATATTTTCACAATGCTACAATACAACTCATCAAGAATATTCTATGGGAATCTTTACATGTTGCACGTCCATCTAGGTACAACATTACATAATAAAAAATAAAAAATAAAATAACAATATTATGCAATGTGTGCAACACCCATTATCTCAACACAAAGACACACTTACACACCCATGGTTGACTCATATGAAGTGATCTTGAAAACATTACTCACCAATAATCTCATCATGTTGCCTGATAGTTTTCAACCCTATGACCCAATCATAAAACTTGATTGGTGTAGAGATGGCCAATATTGCAATTACCATAGGAATAGTTTGTAATATTGATAATTTCTACAAAATCAAGGATTTCATTCAAACTCTCATTGATGAAGGAAATATTTTCATGGATGACTTACCTAAAAATTCTGACCATAAGGGTTTTCAATAACTATTTCCTGAATATGAAAAATGAGAGACATCTAAAACCAACAAAAGGTGGAATGATGCTAGGATTAACATCTATGCATACAATAACACAAATAATGTAATCAATATGCTGGAACCTCTTGAGAGAATCTACATGTTGGCACCAAAATTCTATGATGGGGTAAGTACAAGAAGTTGGGTCTCACTTTTGGGAAAAAAGTGGAAGTGTTTTTCCTATTTTTGAAATTTCTTGTCAATTGATGTCAAAATTTGAGGCATTTAGAGATTGAATATAAAATAAACTTCAGCAATAAAACATTTTGTGTTTGGAATCTAGTTTTTGAATATGTAATTTATTTGTGTACCCATAGGATAGATTTTGTTTTTGGTATGGATCTTTAAAAACCACTTTTTCAAAATGCATGTTTTAGGACCATACCACACTCGTGTATGGACACCATAATTTGACACAAATAAATGAATTTTCATAAATCCTTTTAAAGAGAATTACCTAATACATCTAAGATTGATGAAAATAGTTTTCCTTAATTTTTTATTGAATAATTTTAGTTTTTATTAATTATTGATTGGCTATTAAGGTAAATTTTAAAACCTCTCGTGTATAGACAACACAATTTGATCAAAATTTCACTTTTTTCAAAAATTCTTTTTTTTAACCTCAAAAGAATTGTATGTATATTGATGACATATAAATTAATTAAGAAAAATTATAAAATAAAAAAGTTATTAAAGTTTTAGTTAACTTCACTATTTTAATTTAGATACCACCTTTCATTAAAAAATAATGCAAAAATAGTAAATAAAATCATAGCACTATAAAATTTATATTTCTGAAATCAAGACAATGAGAGCTCTAATGGTTTTTTGTTTCATAAAAAAATTTTATTGGGAAGACCCTCTAAAAATTACAACAAGGCGTAAATTTGCTAGTTCAATGCCTTAGCCAAATCTTGAGAGGTCAAGGCATAGGCTTGGTCTCACCAAGCCTATCCCAAACCAAAATTTGAGGTAGGAAAAAAAAATCCCACCCAGTGTTGTTAGATATAAGTACCTATTATTTAAATTCAAAAAATGGGTTCCTATTTTGAAAAAGTCAAATTGGCATACAAAATCCCCACTAAAAAACAAAATTTTAAATTTTTAGAAATAGGTACCCATTTTTTAAAAGTAAACAATGAGTACCCATTTCTAAAAAATACAATTTTTTTATGTTTTCAAAAACAGATACCCATTTTTTGGAAATTAAAAACAAGTACCCGATTTTTTTTAAAATGGGTGCCCATTTTTTAAATTTTAGGTCGGGCGCTTGAGCCTAAAATGGGTACCCGTTTCTGAAAAAACATGATCTCAATACGCAGACTTCCACAAAATTGAGACCCAACTCCTTGCTTCTACTCAATGAATCCAATTATGACAAACATGGTGAAAAACCTAAGGTGATCTTGAGAACACACAATCCCCATCAAAACTCCAAAGATACTAGATCTAAGGCCTATCTTAGGGTGGGGGATTCCTTCTCTTCTCATGGTGAGACCTTGAATGGTATCACTAGGGGGAAATATAAAGTTTTTCTTTAAGTGGATAGTAATCCCAAACACACCTCATCTTCCAAAAAAGTAGCTCCACCTACTATAGCTTGTTATGACCTTGTAATTCAATTGTAGAAGGAGATCCTAGAGAAATATCTATGCATAACTAATGTTCATACAAATATTGATGCTAAAAGGTTCCAATCTATGGTAACCCACATTTTCTCACCTCACTATCTTACATTTTCTGAGGAAGATGACAAGTCTCTTAGTCATCCATGCAATCTTTCCATTTACATGAAAGTTCAAATCTATTGCACCCAAGTCTAATGAGTACTAATAGACAAAGGTGGTAGATTAAATATTATTTTCTTTATTGTAATTCAAAAATTCAGAATGTTTGAGTTTGCAACAGATATTATATGTAAGATAACCATCAAAGCATATGATGAAGTTGAATAGTCCTCCAAAGGCCTCACTATACTTCCTATTCATGTGACTCATATGGAGAAACATGTGGTCTTCAAAGTATTAGACATCCCACTTTCTTTTAATTTTTTATTGCATAGGACATGAATCCATGAAATGAAATTTTTACAATCAACATACCATCTAGTAAATAAAGTTTCCATTCAATGGTGCACAAAATAATGATGCCATGTGACAATTTCATGTCTATCAATATGTGTACTACTGCAAAGTCGCTAGTATCACATAACCAACATTCTAGTGACACTATAGCATCATTAATGAAATATGAAAAAATATTAAAATCATGAGTATTAGATTGGGGGAGTATACATTAAACTCCTTTGCAACATTACCTATTTCTCCATGTTCTTATCAAAAATCTTCTAAGACAATGAAACCCACTTCATCAAATATGACCATATCTTGTACCTTGGTTTAATTATTGAATCCTTTAAAAGATGGAAATGAAGATCAACTTCTTAGATACTAAATCTATAGAGAGGAGGAAGATAATGAAAAATTTGTACTAGCTACCCCTATTTATCCTAAAACATATGGGAAAGGCTATCAATTTCTTAGAAAAATGGGTTATCATGGTCAAGAACCTTTGAATGAAAAAAAGAAAGCTCTTATAGAATCCCTAAGTTAGACCAAGGGATGAAAAAGAAAGTATCCTATAGGTTTAGGGTATGGGGTTGATGATGATTTTCCATGATTTGACAAATAAGTCCCTACAATTAATGAGTCTAAAGATGACATTCAACCCTCTACTATTTCTTTAAAACATGAAGAGGATATCACCCCTTCTACCTCCCTTATTTAGGAAGAAGATATGATATTTCACAATAACATTGGTGAAGTGTCTACATGTACATGGTCTGAATTTGATGAGGCAAATATTGAAAATCTCAATGGAGAAAGAATTACGAGAGATATTACTTGACTTGTGGCTCAAGATCAAAGTACTGATTTGTTAGAAAGGTTAATCTTTCCTTGGATATATTTTAATTGGGATATTCCAAGGGTCCCTACATGTATTTTGTCCACTTGTACACATGTGGAGGACATGTCATTGTTTGTCCTTTATTCCACATGTAAGGACAACTCTTATTTATTTCTTTATTTAGTTTATCCTCCTTAAGAGGATTGTGACACTTTGCACACACCTATTATGAATGTGGCATTCATAGAAATGGGAGTTACAAATGCAACTCCTCTCTCATCTCTATATAAGAGATGCTCCTCCTTCTTTCTTCACAACTACACACCACCTTAAGCACTTGATGTTATTGTATTGAGCTACCTTTGCTCCAACACTCTCTCTCTCTCTTCTTTAGGCATTTGCCTTCATTCATAATAACTCACAAGGGGTTTTCTTTGCTTTCCCCTTATAAATCCTTGTCTCCATTGTTGAACCATCTTGGTGTATGCTCTTGGAGTTGCCTATTTTATGGTAACATTGTTTCTCGTTCCTTGCTCAACATTATTCATTTCTTACATGATTCTTAAGAATACGAATGGGAATCCCTTACTGATGCCTCTTATTAATTGGGTGTATATGTGGTATATGCCTATGTTATCCGACCTAACATAGTTGATGTATCTCATGTAGAATCGAATGAGTTCATTTCACAACTTTTCTTAGTGGGTCATGTCGATTCCTCTAGGACATATGTTGGTTTGGATTCATTTGGAGCTTTCTCTATAGGATTAAACTCTCTTGTCACTAGAGATGACTCCTCCCACATCAATAATCTCAAATATTCCAACCAACTTTCTCTTATATGCCTTGATCTTATAGAGTAGCCTATTCAAAACCATAGACCTATGATAGTAGTGGAGGAGCACCTAGAGAATGGGTCAACTCTAGTAATAATTTTGGCTTGTAGTGGTTTTGGAAAAACAATAATTGAATAAGGGGTGGGTGGTAATCCCAAGAGTGTTTTTGGTAAGGTTAGAAGACCTAGTGGTCATGGACACTTTGTAGTTTAAGAAGTTGGACATACTAAGCTTGTAATTGCACAAGTTACTAATTAAGGTTAAGAAGAGTTCCTTTCATGAGTACCCACATCTTCAGAATTTGTAAGCTCTACTTTATTTTTGTACTTTTTCTCAATATTGTCCTCTGGAGCTAAGTCCTCTACTTTTTCCTTTTTCTAAGTTTCGAGGGGGATTACTGGTTCCCCATCCTGACTATTTTCCCTTTTCTCCCCCTTTGTGATCTTCCTAAAAAAACAATATTTTGACAAATATTTTGGAACATAGTCTTAGATACATTATGATTTTTACAGTAGTAATGTATTAGAAGCATTGAATCTTCATAGAGCATTGGTTTATTAATCTTCTTGCAATTAGACTTTGAGTTAGATATCTTTACAAATAGAATAGAATGGAAAGCTTGACACTGAGACATAAATTATTTAGGAAAATTAAATGAAAGTTATGAACCTTACTGAAACTACCATTCATAGTTAAGAATTACATAGTAAATTTCAACAATTTTGCTTATAATAGTTTTAGTAGACTAAAATCCTAATAGTTTCCTCTATCCATTAATAATTTTTTCCTTTCCCTCTTAGTCTTAGGGAAATTATCAACCATATTCTTATTTTATTAGTGTTCTTAATCATATTAGAGTCCTTATAGAACTGCATACATGAATTAGGAACACAAATGACTCTAGTAATTAAGTCTACAATCATTTCCACCATTATGTGATGCTAACTCATAGAATGATCAGTCTAGCTTTCCAAAACCAAAGTAGTAAACTCCTTATTGCATACATGAATTTCTCTAATATACATAGCCACCTCTCCTTTTTTATTTTTTCAAGACCTTCTCTCTTATCCGTTTTCTTTTTTTTCTTGACTCCTAATGAGTCAAAGCTCCTCCCATTTTCTCCATCTCAGAGACACTACCTTCGTATTTTTAGAATATATTTTTTTACCTTAAGGTTTTTGAGAGTAATAAACTACCCTTAAAGCTTGCAAAGAGAAGCTCATAAAAATGGGAAACTAAGTAAGCCAAACTCCACTTGGAAAACGCTTTGAAATAGTCAAAACCACCAATTTTCTTGTCCATCATCATTATACATAACTCCCTCCTGAAGGTTAATCCTATCATTATTTATTAGATTAACCACCTCTTCTATCATTTTATTTACACCATACCAATTAATAATACCATTTCTTAGATTGTCAATGTCTATAACTTTATTAGCAACGTTTTTAGTTTCCCTATAATCTTGCAAAATATAGGTATTGTTGAAACTGAGAATGACATTTTCTTTTTTATCCATAATGTTATTTATTGATATCAAGGTTTCTTTTTTCTTTTAATATATTTCATGACATTTGTTGAGTCATCCTCCTACTAGAAATAGTCAAACACAAGATCCTTAGCCAAAGTGATAGCATGTAAAGCCGCCATTTTCTCAACGATGTGATTTGTTGGAATAATTAGACAAAATCCAACAAAAACCTATGTAAAAACTATGAATAATTACACCACCAACCCCCACTCTTCCCAAGTTCCCTATATTAGGTCTAATAAAATTAACTTTATGTCAGCTCTTAGGTTGAGGAGACCAAATGAGATTAACACTTTCTTTCCATTTAGAGTCTTATGATCTAGACAAGTCACAGATAGGGATATTTAGTATAGGAAAAATTTCATACTCATCATCACTATGCCTAGAAAATTAGAAAGTTTTAATAGCATGTCTAAAAATTCTTTCACCCATGACTTTTGTAGGCATTGTCTACCCAACTAACCAAATAGACATTAATTTATTATTTAATATTAAAGTAAAATTACAATATACAATTATCTCATTAGCTGGATAGGAATTTCGACTTTTGCGTAGCTAGATATGTCACTAAACACCCTATTCCTACACTCTTTCTAGATATAGCAAATAAAGTGAGGTACAATCATATTCCAAAAATTGTTACCCCCTATGATAGCGATTTTACATTTGTAAAAGAAACCCTCTATAGTATCTAGGAAGACCCAACACATATTCTAGCACTGAAGAATAGAAGCTCAAACTTTGAAGGAAAATTGGCAGTGCATGATTTTTTTAGATGATCACATCTTCTATTGTAGGCCGCTAAGAAATTCATCTTTAGCAATAAAAAATGAACACATTACAAATCCCAAATCTAGGAATTTTTGAATAAAAAATAAGAAATTGGAGAAGATTTCGTATAGAAGAAAATATTTATAATTCATCTTCTATAGAACCTATAATAAAGCCTTAGGATTGATAAAAATGAAAAATATTTTATCTTTAGAAAATATATTTCTCATAGTGTTGTTGTGGAGAAAGTTAGTGTACCTTCAATTTGGTTTTGCAAAATCAGCCACATTTCTTCTCTTAATTTTTAAAAAAAAAAACATGAACAAATACCACTTTTCCAATACTCATATATACCAAAAATACCCTAAGAAATTAATAGCATACCGAAATCTTCAAATTTCACACTTGCTGCAAAATTTGGAGTCCTTGATTGGTGATCTTTTCAAAGAATTCATTCATACTTGTTTGCTACAAAATCATAGCCTTATATAATTGTACAAGATAGATCTTGAATTTCTTCCCTATAAATATGTGTGAATTAATGTAAATGGCCAATTCAATCATAGTTTATTACTGTATCCTTCAAACCATTTCATCATACAATTGGTATGTGACTAAAGACTTCAATGCTTTGATATCAAATGAGAGTGATACAGGATGAAATTTGATTTTCATTTCACCATTATTTTGTAACTTTATGGTGGACAATTTGATAGTTTCATAACTAGAAGATAGTTATTTAATAATGTATTATGATTATGCCAACATCTTAGCTAGGGTTTCAAACTTATTTATTTTGCTTCGATCAATTTCAAGCTAGAAGAGAAGCCACAAAGAAATATATTTAAGTCTGTTATGGAAGATGCACAACTCATCCACTTTATAGAAAAGGGGATCCACATCAATACCATCAACCAACTTATGAAACAGGGTAGGGGAGGAGGTCCTAAGAATTTGAAGGTCTGTTAGGTAGTTCAAATGGGTTCTATGAGAGGGTGGAAATAAGGTGATCAAGGGTGTGTTTAGGACAAAGTTGAGAATGGAATTTTTAGGTCTCTAGGTAGAGTTAGTAGACTAGGAAGAATATTAAAATGAGTCATCCAAAATCTCAATTTTCTCCTCTTGTCGAGAGGCATTTTAAAATTTTGTCTTACAAGAAGGGTCAACCCCCATGTTAGAAATATACAGAATAATTTGAGGAGATGAAAAAATATACATGAGGAAGAAACAAGGGTTACACTCATACTGTTAAGTTCATAGATATGGTAGTGGATGACTAATCCCAAGGATTCAAATTGTAGTGAAACTCGTAAAGCCAAGAAAATCAAGCTTTGCTGAAGGGGGCTCTGCCTTTGACTTAAGTTTTTTAACAAAAAGTAGCAGAGAGGAAAATATCAAGAAAGTAAAGAAAGTAAACATTCATTCTCAAATAATCTCATATAGGGAAGAGGTGGGAATCAAAATGCTTGTTCATACCCTCAACTTGATTACAAACCATTTGATAATCTCTTCCAAAATTTTCTAGTAACCTAGGAGATGTTCAAAATTGAACTCACTTTAAAGATTCAAATTGTTTTCTCTATGGTCTAAGAAGAGTCACATGTCCTCTTTAAAAGAAAATTTGCTCACAATCCAAGGTATTTTGATCCCCTCCATGCTTATGTCAAAAATTTCCACTATGGTTTTCATTATACACTAGCAATGGTATCTTTTCTATTATCCATGATTTAAGAAACTTTTGAGACATCTCTGTGGTGAAAAAAATGAATAACCTTGACATGATTTTCGATGTAACCATCTAAATTGATCTACCAAACTATTATATTATTCCTAAATCTAATTGACTTATTGGGCTTAATCTGGTTGCACAACTCCCCACCCATGTTAGCAAAGAGCCAAATTGCACCCTTCATAATCCTATGCCTAAGGCTAGAATCCCAATAGATAGAAAGAATGGAAAATAAATGCACAAAAAAACATTTTTTAAAAGGGAGAGGCCACTTATAGTGCCCTTGCAATAAAGGTAATGAAAATATAATAACTATACAATTTGTATGTTGGGCTAAAATTACTTTAAACCCATTAATGACATTGTTTTCCTTAGCATCATTGTGTAGTATGTCAATATAATGAGAGATCACCACATGAACTTCCCAAAATTTCAAACACTAATATAATTTCCTTGTGTTTCCCACTTATGTTCAAGTTTATTACCTTCAAATAATATACTTTGGAAAATTAGTTAGTTCGTCATATTAAGAAGACTTAGTGTTTTGTTGATAACATGGTTATTCTAACAACACACATGAGCCTTCTCATTTAGAATGTTAATAACATTAAGAGAATTACCTTTAATTATAATTATATAATAACCATTTGACATTACATAATAAATTAGTTTATGGCTAAAATTAGCTGATTTCAGACTAATATTTAATTCTTATTATTTTTATTGTTTGTGAAAATGTAAGGTAAATGGTCCTTAAGTCTTGGGAGCTTTGGTTCTTATAGGAAACCATAAAATAGGAAAATAGGTATATTTTGGAGCGACTCAAAACTCTTCATCTTAATAAAAAAAATTCAAGTTGAGTATCAATTTTTTTCTCCATCTTATTGAATTTAGTGATTCCTCCTCTTGTGTAAGGTAGTATGATGCAACTCATGATTATTTTACCTTTTTTTACATTTCTTAGAAATTATAAATATGTAGAGGCAACTATCAACTGATATTATAATAAATTTCTACTTTTATTAAGTTTGAAAAAGGTTTTACAAGGATCCAAAACCTAAAAGTATCAAAATATAAGGATTAAAACAATGACATTCAAAATTACAAATATGCTAGCAAAATATAAACCATTGAAATTTATAGCATTGTTAAACTAGAGACTAACTAAAAAAAAATTATCACATGGAATATACCAAAAAAATAAGAAAACTAGCAAACAAAATAAAGAAACAAAACTAAGCTAGTTCCTATAGGATCCTGGTCACCTAGAGCTTTGCAATTTCTAGCTCCTCCTTTATATTCTTTGACATAGTAGTGGCTTTCCTATTCAAATTTTCCCTCATTCTTCTACCAAGGCCTTGGGCCACAACTTTTTTCTGATGATCTTTGTCCTCTCTAGTTAAGTCCACCTTGAGCTCAATGCCAACTATATTTACTTTTCCTTTGCCTATAATTAGCTTCTAGACTAGCCCTTGAATTTTGGAGTCATCATCTCCAGTAACTTCCTTCAACTCCTATATTTTCCATGAGATACCTTTTTCCATCCTTTTCTTGGATTTGATCTCTTCCTACTTATATTATTCTAGTTTTTTTACTACTTATTTAATGATTTTAATTTCATTAATAACCCAACTATAAAAATAGATTGATGCCCCTACCTTCTCCTTAACCCTACAATTATTATTTGGAGAACCCTTGTTGGGGCTAGTAGCAATGTCTTTCTTTTCATGCAAATTTTCCTCTATATGCTCCTCTTTAGAATCCAACATGGAGTACATAATAATGTTCCAATAAGGACTCCACCCTATCTATATTCTTCTCTTTAACAACATCCCTAACAAGAATTTCCTTGTTCTCCTATTTAGAGGTCTTCATATCTTTCGGGTTTCAAGCTAAGGAATTTTTAATCCATTTGATAGGAGGGAAATCATCACTTTATTCTTCTATTTCCATTTCATCACCTTCTTTACCCCACAAATCTTCAGAGACCCTATCCTCTTAAGTGTCCATAGATTCCTCCTCATCACCCGTTTACATCCAAGTATCTTAACTCTTCACATATTTTTTTCTTGGTTGGAGAAAATTTTCCTTTTCTCCCTATCCCACTTTCAAGTTTGATATTAGGGCTTGCAACAAAGGTCTTTGGTTTATAGTACTTTGAGAAAAGAAGGATGAGGCCTTCATGAAGAATAGGACAAGATTATTTTTTCCTATGACTAGTGACACTCATTTACCAATGCACTTTTCTCCATTTTTTCCTTACAAAATTGCTTCAACGCCTCTTCTACGATTTTCATCTCCTTGAAGAATCTCTTGCTATCATTCAGCAAGCCATAAATTTTAAAGATGAACTTGGTGTTGAGGGGGAAGAAAACCCCATACATTGTGACATTATACTCCTTTCAACCCTTAAAATTTTTATCATTTCCTCAAGTTGAGAGCCATGGAGATCTTCTAGATACAAAGTCACACCTCCATTCGTTAGTTCTTCCCATGCCCGCAGTTTGTCCCTCGAATCATCACAACTACTAGGTTCTTGTCTTTTTGTCTTGTCCTCGATTATGCTACTAGCAGTCTTCTCACCTTCAAAAATTAGATGACTCTGTAAAATTTGTAGAAATGGAGAAGAATAATCAAAATAACTTAATGCTTTGAGTTTACCAAATTATATCAACTATTGTATAGACTTAATGTATACTTCATGCTTGCTAGATTTTCCTTATCAATCTCTCCCTTTAAAAAATATTCTTTTATTAGATTACCTTGCTATGATATCTTTCCTTCAGCATGTACTCCAGGTTGGCAATGTAATCAACAAATGTATTGGCTTCTCTATATGCATGAGAAATAATTACTTTCTCAAAGGTATTTAATATCAACCTTGTCTCTTTTATGATTGTGGCTATTGTCTACATGGGATGGGTTTTCTCATTAAGACAATTAATTATATTTTTTTAATCTCACTGGACCCAAAGATAATTGCTATTATTATTTGATATGTCTTTTAAAAAATTATGAACCACATAAATGAAAATAAACATAAAGCCCTAATTTATTAAAACAAAAAACAAAAAAAGACAAAAGCCTACTAACAAATAAGAGATTTGAACTCAAAAGAACTTTATATCTTTCAACAAATTAAAAATGCAAAAAATATTATCAAAATATGAAATAATAAAATTAAAAGAAATAAATCTACCTGATTGCCTAAGAAATAATGTCATTTTTATTGAGAGAAGCTATTGCACACTTTTTTATTTATGAATAGTCCTTTTCTATTAATAAATAATATACTAAGTTTGCAATTCACAAAAAATGGCTAAGGGATACAAGATCACCTCTCAAATAAGTTCACAAAGTTGTAGCCAGAATCAAACATTATTCATAAAATTAATAATAATAATAATAATAATAATAAATTAAAAAAAACCCTCATGTGGCCAAAGCAGTGCCTACCGAGGGTGGTGGTTCATCATGATCATGAAAGCCCCAATCATCTTTAGGATTGGGGACTAGGCTAGGAATAGTCCACCCATCATCATTAGTAGTAGCAAGAGGATCAGTGTTAGCCTCCGTATCTTTTATCTTTGGACATGGAGGAGAAATTGCCAGATATAGGCGAGGCCATTTCCCAAAAAGTGCCTGTTGAGCACCAAGAAGAGGAGTTGGGGACCAACCAGAGCCACCATGGGGTGGGGAAGCTGAGTGGTGCCTCCATCCACCATTGCCACCACTAGGAGAGCGGTGGCAGGAAGCTTGGGAGTGTGGGTTGTGTGAGTGGCGACCTGAGGAATGGCACTACAGATGAAGGCCACGAGGTATCAAAGTGTCTACCGAGGCATCTGGAGGAACTCTGTCAATACTGCAGGGGCATTGCCCTAGTGATTTAGTAGCTCCTATAGGTGACCCACCTCTAGGGAAACTTTGTTTGCTTGCACCTGAAACTACATAATTACATTATTACAAATGCACACCTTAGTGTACATGGCAATATTAATATGTAGAAAAATGTGTGTGAAAAGAACATCATTCCTATCTTTCCATAAAGTAAACAAAATTTCCATCCTCAAAGTATGCCGAATTTGGGTGAATTTCTAAGGGATTTTGGGGGAATCACCGAGCATAACCATGTGCCAAGAAAAGGGTTTACGCCTGAATGGCTTGAAAAAATCATGAATCTAGTGCCAATAATTATGGGCATGCCTACAAAACTAGAAGATATGCATGAAAGACTCTGGTTTCACACAAAAAGGGCATCTAGGATTTGGGACCCTAATATGCTTGAGCTAAGGTACCAGGGGAAGACCTTGGAATGCAAGACACCGAGCAAAATGGGCAATCTTGGGTTCTGTAATAGCACTCCAAATGATATCAAAGTGTTTTCTCCATTGAGAAAGAGAAGATTGTAAATGCCATCTCTGATTGAGCACATCCACCATCGAAAGATGGAGTGAAGGCCATCTATAGCCTAGACTTAGCTTATAAATTGAAAAAAGAGTGGCAGGATACCACTACCAATCATGCCACCAAGGTCAAACAGACTAAATACCCACTTTATGAATTAAGTGAACTGGAATTGGAGAGAGCAATAGGTCAAAAGTCTACCAATTTGAATGGATAAGGCAGTACTGGACTTGCATATCTTCCTAGGATCTCAAACTCATAGTAACCCTTGAGAAGAGATCCTTGGGAGTTTTGATCCCTCGTTTGAAAAGAATGCAGAGCACTAGCACCTTGAGTCTTGGCAAGGGGAGTACCCTGGATGGAAAACAAGGGATACCACCAAATGTTCTACTGATTCAAGGAGAGGCCATTGCAGAACTCATCACCAACCCATCGAAGCCAAGGCTTGATAGCTTCCTAGGCCTTCCATATGCTCTTGATAACAAAGGAGACTTGTATGGTCACTGGCTCACACATGATGAGAAGTGTGTGGAAACCTATCCCTTTCCAAGCAGGCTTGTTGACAGGAAAGCTAGAAGATATTCAATGTCGAACCAAAATCTTCCAGGCTTCACATATTAATATTTGATGAAAAAATTTCTAGGCTCCTCTGCAATAGCCGTGAGCTGTAAAAATTAATTATATCTTGAGCTCCACTTTGTTTCTTAATTTGTTTCTAAATTTTAGATAAAGATTTATGTCACAGTTGCAAAATCAGTTTCACAGCTAAAAAGATATAAAAATTGAGTTTCGAATAGACATATAATTTAGTGACAAAAGGATGTCGAAATCTTATTACCTAAGTAGGAGATAATTTCCATAGCAAGCCAAATTGTGATATTGATATCAGGATTTGACTATGTGATTTTTTGAGTCAAACTCATTGACCCATATTTCATGAGTAGTAATTCAACATGAATCCATCTCTCATGAGAATAAATGGAACACTTAGCACTCGTTGGGTCTAGATAATGCTCACAGGGGTGAAGCACTGGGATTTCCTGGGAGGTCACCCATCTAAGTACTACTCTAGCCTGAGCGCGCTTAACTATGGAGTTTCCTCCATGGTTAAACCCAAAGCTTGCAACCCCATTTGTAAAACCTTCACCAAGTGTTGTGTCTTATGAACCATTCATTAGAAAGCCCCTTAAGCTCATCAATTCATAAGTAGGAGATCATTTCCATAGCAAGTCAAATTGTGATAATTCTATCATGATTTAACTCTGTGATTTTTTGAGTCAAACTCATTGACCCATATTTCATGAGTAGTAATTCAACATGAATCCATCTCTCATGAGAATAAATGGAACACTTAGCACTCATTGGATCTAGGTGCTGCTCACAGGGGTGAAGCACCGGGATTTCCTAGGAGGTCACCCATCCCAGTACTACTCCAGCCTGAGCACGCTTAGCTATGGAGTTTCCTCCATGGTTAAACCCAAAGCTTGCAACCCCATTTGTAAAACCTTCACCAAGTGTTGTGCCTTATGAACCATTCATTAAAAAGCCCCTTAAGCTCATCAATTCATAAGTAGGAGATAATTTCCGTAGCAAGTCAAATTGTGATATTGCTATCAGGATTTAACTATGTGATTTTTTGAGTCAAACTCATTGACCCATATTTCATGAGTAGTGATTCAACATGAATCCATCTCTCATGAGAATAAATGGAACACTTAGCACTCATTGGATCTAGGTGATGCTCACAGGGGTGAAGCACAGGGATTTCTCAGGAGGTCACCCATCCTAGTACTACTCCAGCCTGAGCGCGCTTAACTATGGAGTTTTATCCATGGTTAAACCCAAAGCTTACAACCCCATTTGCAAAACCTTCACCAATTGTTGTGCCTTATGAACCATTCATTAGAAAGCCCCTTAAGCTCATCAATTCATAAGTAGGAGATAATTTCCACAACACGTCAAATTGTGATATTGCTATCAAGATTTAACTATGTGATTTTTTGAGTCAAACTAATTGACCCATATTTCATGAGTGGTGATTCAATATGAATCCATCTCTCATGAGAATAAATGGAACACTTAGCACTCATTGGATCTAGGTGATGCTCATAGGGGTGAAGCACCGAGATTTCCCGGGAGGTCACCCATCCCAGTACTACTCCAGCCTGAGCACGCTTAACTATGGAGTTTCCTCCATGGTTAAACCCAAAGCTTGCAACCCCATTTGCAAAACCTTCACCAAGTGTTGTGCCTTATGAACTATTCATAAGTAGGAGATAATTTCCACATCAAGTCAAATTGTGATATTGCTATCAAGATTTAACTATGTGATTTTTTGAGTCAAACTCATTGACCCATATTTCATGAGTAGTGATTCAACATGAATCCATCTCTCATGAGAATAAATGGAACACTTAGCACTCATTGGATCTAGGTGATGCTCACATGGGTGAAGCACCGAGATTTTTCGGGAGGTCACCCATCCCAGTACTACTCCAGCCTGAGCGCGCTTAACTATGGAGTTTCCTACATGGTTAAACCCAAAGCTTGCAACCCCATTTGCAAAACCTTCATCAAGTGTTGTGCCTTATGAACGATTCATTAGAAAGCCCATTAAGCTCATCAATTCATAAGTGGGAGATAATTTCCATAGCAAGTCAAATTGTGATATTGCTATCAAGATTTAACTATGTGATTTTTTGAGTCAAACTCATTGACCCATATTTCATGAGTAGTGATTCAACATGAATCCATCTCTCATGAGAATAAATGAAACACTTAGCACTCATTGGAACTAGGTGATGCTCACAGGGGTGAAGCAACGAGATTTCCTGGGAGGTCACCCATCCTAATACTACTCCAGCCTGAGTGCGCTTAACTATGGAGTTTCCTCCATGGTTAAACCCAAAGCTTGCAAACCCATTTGCAAAACCTTAACCAAGTGTTGTGCCTTATGAACCATTCATTAGAAAGCCCCTTAAGCTCATCAATTCATAAGTAGGAGATAATTTTCACAGCAAGTCAAATTGTGATATTGCTATTAGAATTTAACTATGTGATTTTTTGAGTCAAACTCATTGTCCCATATTTCATGAGTAGTGAGTCAACATGAATCCATCTCTCATGAGAATAAATGGAACACTTAGCACTCATTGGATCTAGGTGATGCTCACAGGGGTGAAGCACGGGGATTTCCCAGTACTACTCCAGCCTGAGTAAAATCAAAACCTGTTGAATTGAACCATTTTGTTGACAACAAGAAAAAATGAAATAGCTGTAGCTGTAATCAATAAACCATGTACGTAGGTAGCGACAGGTCACTTCGATAACACCATTCCGATAAGACAATAATAATAAGATAATACGGTCAAATTTTTGATACATGTAATCCATTACGGAACTTCGGTCATACTGAAACGCAAGCCTCTCGTCCGAGATATTTACGGTTATTTATAATTTCTTATCTTGAACAAGAAACGAAGTCATGAAAGTAACTAGTCCTATCCAATAACTCTGCCATGAATACTGCCAGAGAAGTTGCAATAATGGAACGCCTACCTTTGTTTACCTTTCCATCGAAGGATTGTTGGTTAGGAATATTACAACAGGATAAAAGATTTTGTTTTTTTAAGGGTTAGCAAACATCCAAATTATTATTTTTCTTTTCTTTTCCAAATGCTCTGGGTGGACACGGTAAACAAGGCCAAGTCAAGGGAACACCTCACAATGCCATCGAAGTCCTCAAATCATCACATCCCATTCTCTATTTATATCCACTGGACTGCAACTTTTTAAAGGAAGGAAATTTGTGAATCAGGGCCTCAAAAGTATCAACCAGAGAGTAGAAGATATTGTTTATCCTCTTCTGCAGAGCTAAGCATCGAGAGTATGACACTATCTCGATTAGTCGTGGGTAACTGGAAGGAAGCCAATGAAAAAACAACCACACCCCAATTCAAGGTTTGTGATATGTGGGAAGAAATCCAGGGTGCGAAGAATTGGAATGGCCTGCTGGATCCCATTAACCCAAATCTCAAGGCAGAGATACTCAGATATGGTGATTTTGCACAGCAATGCTATGATTCATTTGACAACACGCCATCTTCAACATACTATGGGAATTCTAAGCGTAGCAAAAGCTCCCTCGCCCAGAGACTGGAATTGCTGAAATGTGGGCGTGGATATGAAGTTACCAAATATATCTACGCCAATACGAGTCTTTTGGACTCCATTTTTGGCCAGGAATCAAGTGAGGGCGTTGCCTGGATTGGTTACATTGCGGTTTGCACTGACCCAGTCGAGATAAAGAGACTGGGAAGACGTGACATAGTTGTTTCATGGAGAGGCACGCAAACTGCCTTCGAATGGATGCAAAATCTCAGGGACGTTTTGGTTCCTCTTATGACATCAAAGGCTACAACTTGCTCCAACATCCAGACCATTTCAAATCCTGATGTCAGAATAGAAAAGGGCTTTCTAAGTTGCTATACTTCCACCGACGAAGACTCTGTTAGATGCACGCTTAGTGCAAGAGGAATGGTAATGGGCGAGATAACCAGATTGGTGAAGCAATACTCAGAGAAAGGAGAAGAATTGAGCATAACATTTACTGGACATAGCTTGGGAGCTGCACTTGCAACTCTGAGCGCATATGATATCAAAGAAACCATAGTGAATAAGTATGGTATGACCTCAATTCCCGTCACAGTGTTTTCTTTCGCTTCTCCTCGCATAGGGAACCTCTCATTCGCCCAACATATGGAAGAGATTGGCCTCAAAGTGCTGCGTGTGGTAAACCACAGAGATCTTGTTCCAAAAATTCCTGGGGTTTTCTTCAACGAGAATTTGGGATGGCTGACAAGGATTCTGTACTGGCTTCCATGGGCGTATGTTCATGTGGGAGTCCAGATTAGTTTAGACAGCAGCAGCTCGCCTTTCCTGAAGACAACGCATAATCCTGCAAGCTTTCACAACTTGGAGGTTTATTTGCACGCACTTGATGGTTTTCAAGGAAATCACATGTTGCCCTTTAAGTCCTCCGGAAGAGATCCAGCTCTAGTTAACAAATACTCTGATTTATTGATTGAAAGCCTCCAAATCCCTCATAACTGGTGGGTAAAGAGAAATAAAGAAGTGGTGAGACGCATAGATGGTACGGTTGTCTACTCTCCTTCAACTCCAACACCTGTTCCTCTTCCGCAGATTCCCCTCTAATCTATTATTTTCAATTTCATTGTTGTTTTCTTTTTCGGGCACAGATAGAGAATCCCACCATGCTTTCATTGTTAATACTCTTAATTTTATAAGGGTAATGTTAGTTTTGATGATGCTTGCTTGTCTCATGCAATAGAGCACTATTCACAGCAGTGTCGAGGTTTTTAAATATTTGTAAGTTACATCAGCATAAATCAGGCACTGCTTTTCTGAAATTGGGGCTTATATATTTTAAAGCTTGAAAAGCAGATTTAATGTACAATTTCAAAGTTCGCTAAATGACTGTATGATGTTGCAGCCTGATATAAATCGGGCAGAGATTCCTCAATCGGCCTTGATTGAGTCTGCACAGAGTTAATGAAACCTGTTTATTTATTTCGACCTTCCATTTGTCGGAGTTGAATAACTATAATTATTAATAGTGGATATAATAGTTTCCAGCTTTTACCTATTTTATTCTTATTTTTATTTTTGTGTGTGACGTCCAAAAATAAGGACTGCCCTTAAGCTTCAAATCCCCTATTTGGGATTTTAGTCAAGAGACTTTCTATAGTGATATCAATCTTCAATGTAAACATTTTACTTTGTCTAATGATTTTGAGGGTCACTTTAATCTCTTATTATGTATAATAAAAATAAATATTCACACTCAATCCAGTTCCAGTTGGAAGGATACAAATCTTTACAAAATGCATGCTGAAATATATATGAAACTAAAAAAATATTCTTCTGTTATATTGCACCAACATCAAAAGAAGGCTCACCGCTTATTATGGAGCACTGGGAATTGAATTGGCAATTTTTTTTTAAGGGGTATAATAGATCATTTAGAAAGGGGGGAACATGGCATGTCAGAGGAAGGAGTGGATATAATTTTATAAAGGAGCAACTCTTTCACAATTTCACAAAAGATGTGTGAGGGGAATCAGTATTAGGAAAAACAATGTAAATGGTCATTTGAAAAGGTAATTTTTTTATTAATATGAAATGGGGGTTGTAAAAATGACTTTATCACATAGATAAGGAAGAAGATTGTTTATGATAGATTATCTAAGACTCATCCAGCATGTACTTTACTTGTCAGGATTTTATTTTTTAAAGACGAGGTGCCTATTATGTTATTTATTTATCTATATATTTTCTTTTGGTAGAGCACTGACAATTGAATTGGCAGTTTTTTTTTAAAAAAGGGGTATAATAGATAATTTAGAAAGGGGGGAACGTGGCACGTCAAAGGAAGGAGTGGATATAATTTTATAAAGGAGCAACTCTTTGTTAATTTCACAAAAGATGTGTGAGGGGAATCAATATGACGAAAAGCAATGTAAATGGTCATTTGAAAAGGTTTTTTAATATTTTTTAGTAATATGAATTGTGAGTTGTAAAAGTGACTTTTTTGTATAGATAAGGAAGAAGATTGTTTATGATAGATTATCTAAGACTCATCTAACATGTACTTTACTTGTCAGGACATTTTTTTTAAAGACGAGGTGCCTATTATTGATATTTATTTATATATATATTTTCTTTTGATAGTGTGTGTTGTCAATGCCAAAATGCATTAGAGTATCAAGACTCTAAAAATTTAGATTTTAATAAGCTATTAATTCATTTCATGCAGCAAGAGGTAAGTGAAGAGATGACATAATTGAAGTGCTCGTAACTGACCTTTTCTAGTGAACAACCAATCAATTCATTTCTAACAAACAATCATTACTCTATATTCTTTCTATTTATTATTGTGTTTACCAGATTTGCAATGCAGATTTCGAGAAATTTGATTTTAGTTTTTAGTTTTTTAGTATTTTTTGGAAGAAAAAATCAATAGTTGCTACAATCGAATGCAACAGCTTGAGTTTCACTAGTCCTTACAGACACATCTTCTTCTCATGATAGGCTGATTTTGCAAGCTATTTGTAGAGGCATTCATCAATCATTTAAAATTTAAATATAGTTGATCTTAACATTTGTTTTTTGGAATGAAATAATTTGAATCTTACTTCAAAATATGAACTTTGACAAGAAATAAGAGTAGATTTTTTTGTTTTCCCATTTAGTTAAATTATTTATAATTATTTGATTATTTAAGTTTAATACGATTGAATGGTAAACATTTTTCTCTTTGTTAGACTTTATATGGTGTGATAGAAAAGTCTTATGTAAAATTAGCTTAAATTTTTTGCACAAATCAATTTCGTGAATATATTTTATTACTATCAACACTCTTAAGTATGGATTTCTAAAGATTTTGTTTCTATTTATTCACTTTTATTTAGCAAATGATAATAGTATAAATTATATTTTATAAGGATTAACTGAAAATTTATTAATTTTAAAATATTTCAATAGATTTATAATAATTATAAGATTTAAACATGAAATAAATTATTTGAAGTAGTATAAGTTAACATTTTTTTTGGTTTATCTATAACGTTCATACCTTCTTAATACATAATTTAATGAATTATTTATATTTGTGAATTTTAGAAATCCTAGTATTGGATATCTCTCTACTTGATTTACAAAAAAGTTAATTAAGTTTTTAGATATGCTAGCTTTATTTATTTTTCTTATAAACAACTTTTGTATGTAGGTGTGAAGTAAAGAAAATGTCACTCTGCTCAGAAAGACTTGACCTTATAATGTAAGGTTCAAAATTGCTTCTGTGAACAATAGTATTTGTCAAGGATTTGCACTTAATACACTTCATTAAAGTATTTTATCTGTCTATTACTTTTTTCTTTTCCACTTTATTTGAATAATCTATGTGGCTATATATATAAAACAAACTAAAACTTAAAACTATAAAAAAATAGTCAAGAAGAAAATATTAAGTGTTTCTTTTTTGTAACACATGAAAAATATCTATATCTAGTGTAATTTATTGTACCTAGAACTTTTAGGTCGTAAGTTGGACTTTGTCAAATTTTTGGGGTAGGTGAGTGAAGATCTTAAAGCTAAGGTTTTGGCTTTTGGGTATTCATTGATCTCTCTCTAAGCATTATGGAGCACAAAGTGGTAAAAAATTGGTCATTTCAAAATGTTGTCTTGTACCTCATATGTTCATGCATCAATAATCATTCAATCTAAAAATGTCAAACACTTTTGGTTAAATGTCATGCACAAAATAGTGAATCACCAAACAATAAGGATAAAAATTGATTGATTATTAGTACATGTATAGTTGACTGTTATTACATTATTTTCATTTTGTAAGACTCTTTTAAGAAATGCAATTGAAAGATATTTATGAAAAAAAACCATAAATGTATACCCCCAGTTATACATTTTAATTTACATTTTCTGTCTAGATTTTTCCAATAGAGATAGCTTAATATTGAAAGGAAAAAAATCATTGACACCATAGATAAAACAAGGACCACATTGTGGCTAATTACTTGCCTTTAGTTATGTAACTAAGTATAGTTATGTTGTGATTTTCACAATGCACATCCCATTTCTCTTAGAAATGGGGACCCCCTAGTTAATTTTTTTGCTTTTCTATATCCCTAGTCCAGGGTTTGAGTATTGTTTAGGGCTTTATCTAATGTCTAAGTCAACCCTAGCCCTTTGTCTGGAAAACTCAGTTATCAAAAATTAGAGATTTTGAATGTAAGATGTCAAATTTTTAGATGAACAAGGGCACACTAGTACACCTAGCGGACCCCATAAGGTGTGATAAGTGCGCTAGATGCACTAGCATGGGGCACTTCCCTTGAAAGTGTGCACTTGCACACATGTGCAGGTGCGTACCCCCAAAGGGTGTGCTCCTCCCTGGGCCTATAAAAGCCAAGGGCCTCACCCCTTTTCCTCTCACTTCATGCCTTCACACCTTTGTGAGTGTACCTTCATACCCATAGAGGTGCGCTATAATCCTTAACCTTCACACACAAATACCATGTTAAAAAGCATAAAGGTGCACACCTTGCACACCTATCTAGTTTGTGCAAGGTGTGCACCTTTATTTTTACTTAAGAAAAGAAAACCTAAATAAACATAAACCTTATGTAAGGTGTGCATATGCACACACTACCTAAACCAAAAGAGAAGATGCCAAAAAAATGGTGCACATTTGTGCACCTATCCATGGTATGCAACTATGCACCATCATTTTTATTCTAAGGCTAAACCTTTGAGGGATTAGGGTGCCCAACGTGTGCACCCTATGGCTAATCCACCAAGGAGCCTTTGCAATATAAGGTTGTACACATTGTGCACCTTTTAGTGAAAGAGCTTGCTAAGTAAAAGGCATAGCTAGCACACCCACCAGGTGTGCAAGGTGCACCAAAAAATGTCGTCCAGAGCTAGAAGTAGGGTTTTTAGGTGTTTTTTTTCAAGTTTAGGGTTTTTGGGTTAGTTTTATTAGTATTTAGGGTTTGTTTACAATTGATTTGTCTACCTACTAGCCTAATAGGCATTTTTTGGGTAGATATAATGGTTTCTTCTTCATTCTTCCTCACCACAAAAATTTCTTCTAAGCCAATAGTTTTTAAGTTTCAAGGTGTCCAACCGAAATCATGCTTCCAGGATGCACATTCAGAGATCTAAGATACAGAAAGGGATCACATTGACTAGAATGCATTCTTGATTCTATGCAACAAACCAAATGAGAGGCTACCAATGGTATCTTCACTTATAAGATTAGGATTAGTAAACATAGCTTCACACCCAGTTTCAATATAATCTTTTGAGTTGATCATGGCTCTAGCCAAGAATTATGTTTCAAAAGAGAGAGTGGTCAAAAGCATATCTAGAGAGATCATTCTTGATCTAAGACCAAGAATATAGAGAAATTATTTCATCTTTATAGGGCTAACAATATATAAGACTAACATATCGTCAAGTAGAAAGGTGGTATAGAGATCATAAACAAGAAGTCATAGAAATTATTCAATCTTCATATCTCATTGATAGAACACCTTTGGGAAGAAAAGCTGGAAAAGTAGATATGACAAGAGGTTACATGAAGGATGATATTAGACATTCCATAGTGCTCTTCAATAGAATCATTGGATTACCACCAGCAAAATAATTAAACATATGGACGATAGACTTCATTGAAACCATTATAATGGAAAAGACGCCAAATGACTAGGCCACAATTCTTAGTGAGAATTTAGATAAATATTTGGTGGTGGCAAAAAATGACCCAAGGTTTTGTATGACATCTTATTTGGTGTATCTATTAGCAGCAAGGACTACAAATTACCCAAGGTTGTTTAAGAGGGGCAATTTGCATGATGCTAATGCATGGCCTTGTTTGGTATACCCCCAACTAGTGAAGAAAAAATACTTGGATCACAGTAAAGAATACAAAATAGTGAATGATGCCTCAATTTTTGAAATCATCCAATTCATTGAGGGAGACTATGCACAAAGGATGTTAGAAGAGGCAGCAATTTTTTTTTATAGAAATAGGCACCTACTACATCCAATTTAAGACATTGACCTAATTAAGGGTAGTTGGTACAACTATAAATCCTAAGATGCTCCCTAGGTATTCAAGTGATAGACTCTTTTTTCTAGAAATTGCATGACAATTCTTATCTGTATATAATAGAGTAAGGAAGTAGCCTAAGAAGACATGAGTATGGCCCATCACCATAGGCCTACTTTGTGTCAAGTAGAAGTAGGATATCACAACTTTTGAGTTAAAATGGGATCAGTATCCCTTGAAGGATTATAACTCTCCTCATCCATGTTTTGATAATATTGGTAGAGTCCAATTCTTGGCAAGACACCAATTTAATCATGAAGATACTATATAGGATCACTAGATGAATGCTATAGATGACTATGATATCTAGAAAAGGGATTATTGTAGGATGACTTTTTATTTGGTAGGTAGTGCCTTGAAAATAAAGATCACATTAAAGGTTGTTCAACAAGACACTTTAGATGTCTTAAATCCTAGGTATATAATCAAGATAAGATATGCGATTGACCAATCATGAATGCAGAGATTGATAGAGAAGAAAATGTAGATATCAATCATAGGGTGAGACATATCATTCAGTTAACCAAGGAATAGATTAAGAGACTATTCAAGTTGGATTTGGTTCCACAAACAGTAGTTTTCCAAGCTACAACCTACCTAGTGAAAGGTAGAGGGGAAAAGGTTACAATACCAATGTTGACAACCCAATCTCCAACTAGGCTAGAGATAATGTATCAGCATGATAGGGAAGTTGGGTACTTGAAGGCATAAAAGGAGAATAAAATGAAAATAGTTTGCCCATAGTGAGTTGAGCCTGAGGTTGAAAGGACTCAAGTCCAAGAAGCAACTCAAGTCCAAGAAGCCATTTAAGCCCAAGATAATCTATAAGTGCCACCACTAGAATAGGGATAGGGATCTGAAGAGCAAGCATAAGAGGTGTCCCCATAGGGTCAAGAAGAAGAAGCCTCTTTGTCAGCTCCTAAGAAGAAAAAGAATAAGACTCCAATTAAAAGCACTAGGAGATAGAAATTGCAAATCAAGGTTATTCCTATTCCTTTAGTACCAAAAACCATTCTTGAAGAAGATGATGAGGATGAAGAAGATGAACTGGATAACCTTCCTTTGAGTCAGAGGACTCATCTGGCTAGGGCTATTGAGGCTGAATGAATAAGGAGTTCCACTGTAATGCTTCCATTAATTCCCACGCAACCTATTCAGGTTACTACATTAGAGGATGAGCTCTACAAAAATGGATTGAAGAGAAAGAGAATCAAGGAAACGATGAATTTAATATGTCAAATTTTGACTTCATGCCAATAGGCATTCAACTTTTTGGTGATAAGATAAGGAATACACCAATACATCAACCTTTGGAAGTACCAGAGTCAATCTCTACCTCAACCACAAGGAATTCAAGGTACCATGTCATTACCAAGTCAAGATTTATCTTTCTTGGATAAAGGTTTAGCCTCTCCTCTCCCTCCGGTCAATGAAGAATAGGTGCAACTAGTACAAGAAGAAGAGACACAACAAAGACACACTAATGAAGTATCAGAGGAGGGGAAATATATGAAGAACCCTAGCAAACTTCTCAAGGTATAGAGGTAAGGACTATGGGCTCTGTTGTCACTTAGGTTTGCACCCTTGTCCAAGGCCTATGCGTGAGGATAACCTAGTGAAACATGGAAACAACCTCCAAGCTGTGGGACTTGAGCTATGAGGTTGAGTCTCCAGAGAAGGTCGGCTTCCTCTTACTATTAGGGTGAACCTAACTACTCTTGGAGAGGAAAAGGGAGAAGGAGAGCATGAAAGAAAATCTACCTAGTTCTAATCTAAGGAGGCGATGCACCAAAATAGACTGTTCAAACCAATTCTCTACCCATACATGCGCTACTGAACTAGAATGAAACTAAGGATATACACATCCAGACTTGCTTTAATCAAATAACCACATATAGATCAGAAAACCAAGATGAATGACACAAGGAAGAAGTTCACTTATATATCATTCACAGGCCAGTAGAGATACAATCATGCAGATTACAGATTTCCACAAAGCAATGGCACAGGCAAAGAATTCTTGCACTTTAATACCAATGGCTGAAGGAGATAAGTGGAGAATCAGACAGTTAAGAGGCATAGGAGAATTTACACTAGAATTGCAGAGCGATAGTAGAGGAAAATCAGAGAGAAGGTCCTTTTCAAAATTTACAAAATCTGCCTTTATAGTTCAGGCATAACTGAGATCTTTTCCTGTTGAAATGACTTCGCAGCTACCTGCCATTAAGTTCTGCGGAGGACAATCATGGGGATCTGAAGAAAATCTGATCCTACTGCCAAATAATACCCTAAGAAGATAGAAACAGTGCCATAACTATGCTCTGACTAGGTAGATGCATTGATTGAGACGGTGGAGTGTCTCTCTATATTTTGCATTCATTTCTAGTGGTTTGGATCGATCATGAAGACCAGATCACACAACAAAATAGATCACCTTCATTTTTTGGTTGATGAATCATCGAGGGCAGAAAGTCAACTTAGTTTCACAAGCCAATTGGGCCACACAGGCCAATCACTTCTTTTCGTTCTGCCACCTGGGAAGTCCTCTGTGGTTGACCTTCTTTTATTAAACTAACCGCGCCACCCTTGAACTGTTATCATTAACTGTGACGATCAAAAACCTGACCGCGACACTAACTCCCGCCATTAACCATCAACCTTGGCCAAGCTAGCGAGACACGTTTCAACAAGATGCTATGTCGCCATGGTATCCACCGTGCAGCTTTCGATGGCGAGATAGTGCCAACCATTGATCGGCCTTAAATCTAATGATCGTGAAGACTCGTTGTACCACTATACTATTCTTACCCCAGGCCCATCATACCTGGTGCCACCTCAGCAACCACACCACACTCGAATGACACCTGGCAATACTTGACAGACATACCTTGGCGAGACCTAGCCCTGTTGATCCACGTGGCGAAAGGGCGCTATGTCACTATGGTAAAGATCGTGCAACTTCACCATAGTGACATTGCATCTTTCGTCGATCTGACTTAATCTGACAACCGTGAAGACTCATCGTACTTCACACTTTGCTTCTTCACTATCAGCACACCTGGCATCACCCTTGAGGTTTACGAGATAACACAGCCCCACTTGACATGTGTCACTGAGGCGCTATGTTGCCATGGTAAAGACCGTGCAACTTCACCATAGCGAGATGGCACCTGTCGTTGATCTAAACCGATTTGACAGTGAGAAAGATAGATCATCCCCCTCAGTACATCAATGAATAGGAACTGACCACGTACCAACTGTCTGATGGATCCTTGCTGACATTTGACGGAGCACATATGAGACTCACCGAACATGTGGCAGGAGGGCGCTATGTTGCCATCATATTCACCGTGCAACTTCAGAAGGCGAGATAGCGCCAACCGTCGGTCTCCTCAAATCTGACAGTCACAAAAGACTTGCCCTAATCCTACTAATCACATTAAAAACCCTGGCCCCATAATACACGTGGCGTCCCCACACTGGTTTGCATAGCATCATCCTGGCAACTTGTACTGCCTTGACTCATTGAGTAGCTTTTCCTCACAGATGTGGCATGTTCTGATTTGTTAGTGTGGATCGAGGGCCCTTCCAACTGGGAAAATGAAATATGAAATGGGACCCAACTCGCCTGCCTGAAGTTCTTTTCTGTGGCAACTTTTTGTTAGGTGCTATGTTGCTATTGGAAAACTCGTGAGTTTTTTGATGGCAACATACGCCTCACTGACATTTCTCATCTCTGGCCCGTGGAACTAATCGTCCGCCATGAAACTTTTTTGACCCACCGAAGAACATTGGATGACCTGCAAACTGGACCCACCGAAAACACGTCGATAGGGTGCGATGTCGCTATGCTATTTGTTGTGCAACTTTTGAAAAGTGACATAGCGCTAACCGTTGATTTCCTCAGATCTGATGATGGAGAACCTGCGGGCCGCAGAAACCATGTTATAAGGCTTGATCGCTTAGGCATTAAAATAATATTAACTCTGGAAATTAGTCATTGGACAGGCTAGACGTTTGAAATTTGAATCTTGGCAGGGTGAAAAAATGATAACATTTCTAGTGACTCACAGGGGACACAAGCTTGCTATGCGTATGACCAGTGGCCTCATGTATCCATTGGGATATGGAGTCAAAAAATGGGTTTGTGCATACTATGAAACCCTAACCCTACCTGTGAGAGATTAAAATATGAACACCCTAAAACTCTGCAACTGCAACTGGAACCGAAACAAACTTCCTCTACAAACTGAAACACCTCAAAATTTGCTACCTCATAGGAAGACGGTTGTGCCCGTGCACTTCTTGAAAGTAGGAAACAACAGAAGGAAACTAAACTACTTATATACAGGAACTTGACCCTCATCAAAAGAAAGCTTTGAGATAAATCCCATTGACTGGAATGGGCAAAACTTCACCAGGGCCTACTCAGCTAGAATGCATTAGCCTATTTGCAACTGGAAATCAGATAGGGGCCACTCCATAATGCATCAAATTTGGAATGTCTTCCTGGTTTTTCTCTGTCTACATCCCACTTTAGAACTAAATCTCCTTCTCTGAAGGTTCTGACCCTAGCCTTCTTTTCATAATTCCTCTTCATCTGCTACTGATGTATTTCTAGGGCTTGCATAGCTTTATTTCTCTTCTCTTCTAATTCAATTAGCTCTGCCATTCTTACTGACATGGCACTATCTTCAATTAATTCCATCTGATGGGCCAACTCCAAGGATGCGAATTCCAATGAAATTGGGAGTCTGGCCTCCCTACCATATACCAGCACAAAAGGTGAATTTCCAATAGATCTCATGGGTGTTATCCTATCAACCCACATTGCAGTTCTTAATTTCTTATGCCAAGCCCTCTGATTGTCCTCTATTGTCCTCTTCATGATTCTGATTAGATTCTTGTTGGAAGACTTAGCCAAACCATTACCCTGGGGATAGTAATTTGATGATGTGCTCAGGTAGATATTGTGGTTCATTTCCCATGCACAAATTTGGGTCCCAAAAAAAGACTTAGCATTGTCTGAGATGATAGTAGAAGGAGCACCAAACCTAGATACAATCCCATCAAGGAACTCAACAACTGATGGTTCTATGGCATCCTTCAAGGCAACTGCCTCTGTCCACCTAGTGAAATAATTAGTAGCAGCCAAAATCCATTTATGACCTGCACTAGATGGAGGATTAATGGGGCCTATAAAATCCAACCCCCACTAAGTAAAGGGCTGATCTACCTGAATAGGACGAAGAGGGAGAGCTGCAAGCCTCTGTTTTCCTGAGAAGAAAGCACACTTCTCACACTTTCTCACATATCTATAACAATCGTGAAACAAGGATGACCAGTAATAACTAGCCCTGATGACCTTCATGGCAGTTGTTCTTGTAGAGAAATGACCACCATCAGGGCCATCATGAAGTTCCTTAATCATCCTCCCAGCCTGATCCTCTTCAATGCATCTCAACAGGGTCCCATTAAAATCCCTCCTGAATAGGATACCATCAATTACAACATAGGGAATGGACTGTAGTCTATATTTTCTTCTTTTAGCTCTGTCCAATCCCTGAGGGTATCCATTCCCTGATAAGAAGCTCTTCATATCATTTATCTAGCTCCTTGGACCATTAACATTTCCTTCCTGCTGCTGCTCTATTAATACCATAGCAACCTCTTCATCAGAATCCTAACCTGATAACATTTCTTTACACAACCCTTTCCCTCTTACCAGCTTGGTAATCTGAATATCAACATCATACTCCATTACCCTAGTGATCCATCCAGCTCTCTTTTCACTGATAGTTTTGCTTAACAAGAAGTCTTTTACACTGGCATGGGGCACCAACAAATGGATCCTATTGTGGGATAAGATGTGCTTGAATTTCTTCAAGGCTTTGATGACCACAAGGGCTTGCTTCTCAATAAAGCTGTACTTATTTTCATATTTCTTAAGCCCTTCACTAAAGAAAGCTATGGGTTGCTTCTCATCCTTGTCATTTGTTTGAGTCAAGACATCAGAGATACTTGACTCACCACCTAAAGTATAGAGGATGAAATCTTTCTCAAAATTTGGGTTCATGAGAGTAGGAGCTGAGGCTATGGCTGCCTTGATCTCTTCAAAACTCTCCTTCCCTTCCTTGGTCCATGAGAAGACCATACCTTTCTTAAGCATAGCTTTAAGAGGTTTCACCATGGTAGCAAGATTAGGAATAAACCTTCTTACAAAATTTATCCTACCAAGGAAACTTTGCAGCCCCTTCTTGTGTTTAGGAATAGGAAGGGCAAGTATTGCCTTTGTTCTTTCCAGATCAATGGTCAGCCCATCCTTAGATACAATGTGTCCCAATAATTTTCCTTGGCTTGTAGCAAAGACACACTTGGCTGGGTTAAGGGAGACCCCAAACTCTCTACATCTTAGAAATACCTGTCTTAGATGATCAAAATAATCCTCTACATTTTTTGAATATATAGTTATATCATCAAGGTATACTAAGACAAACTTGTTAATTAATTTTTTAAAGGCCATCTCCAATGCCTTTTGAAATGTGGCACCTGCATTTGTTATCCCAAATGGCATCTTGCAATAAGAATAGGTGCCCCATTTAGTAGTAAATGTTGTCTTATGTCTATCAAATTCTTTAACTAGCACTTGATTATAACCAGAGAATCCATCAAGAAAAGAGAATCTCCTTGAACCACTGACCTTGAATAGAATCTGCTCCATAGAAGGGAGGGGATGGTGATCTTTAAGGGAAGCCTGATTAAGATCCCTAAAGTCCACACACAGTCTAATTTCTCCATTCTTCTTCTTAACAGGGACTAGGTTGGCTACCCATGATGAGTGCTTGATGGGAAAAATTATATTAGCCTCAATCAACTTGGATAGCTCCTTTCTCATTAGAGGTTCAATCTTAGGATTCATTGGCCTCTGTTTTTGCCTTACTGGTTTGGCCTTATCAATTAAATCTATGGTATGCTAAAAAAAACTAGGGTCAAACCCTTTTAAGTCATCATATGTCCAAGAAAATATATCATTAAATTCTTGACATAGATCAATGAAGCTTTCTTGCTTAGTTTCAGAACATACCTTCCCCATATTCAGAGATTTTCCATCAGCAATTGTAACTGGGGCATGATCATCCTTTTCTGCAGCTAGATTCATTCCTTTGCATCTTGTTTGATCATCAGGATTAAAGACACTCTCCAAGGTAATGAGACCCTTGGGAAACTTGTTAGAACTAAGATGAATGATCTGATCACCATACTGATCTTGCAGTCTTGACTAGTTTCTATCTGAGAATTTTGCCTCATTCTGCAAGAAACTCACAATTTTCTCATCAGAGTCAAACACCTGCCAATGAGTGTTGTTGTCAGGGATCGTAGTTCTCACTACCACCTTTATTTGTTGCTTCTTCTTCTCCTCAAGATTCCTTGGTACATCATAAGATGCACCTATTGCTGCAAGCCTATCAACATGTTTATTTTCTTTCCTAGGAATGCTCTGAATATTAAATGCGTTGAAGCCCTCAAGAAAATCCCAGACTCTGTGTTTGTAAGACTTGAGTAGGCCATTTTTGGTGATGTTCCAGTTTCTCACCTGATTGACTACCAACTCACTATCTCCATATACTTTCAAGGCTTGAATTCCTCTCTTTTGAGCAA
This sequence comes from Cupressus sempervirens, assembly GCA_028749045.1. Lineage (NCBI taxonomy): Eukaryota > Viridiplantae > Streptophyta > Pinopsida > Cupressales > Cupressaceae > Cupressus > Cupressus sempervirens. The sequence goes on from CM053791.1 coordinate 51,563,482, forward strand.
GTAGGAGACCTTGAACCAAGGATTCATATTCAGCCACATTATTGGTGCAACTAAATTGGAGTCTAAAGGAGAAGTAGTATCTTATTTGTGCAGGAGAGATCAACATAATACGAGCCCCTGATCCATTTCTATTCCTTGAGCCATCAAAGTACATACTCCATGTTCCATTTATATCATCATTAGTCCCAACAAGATCAGGAACTTGGGCATCTTTCTCTATTATGCAATATGTACTAAGGCCTGTCTCAAGAGTCTCTAACATAGGCTCAAACTGATATGCATTTGCCCACTCATCCAAGAAGAAATTAGGAATCTCCACTATGGAAGTGGTAGGCTCATTTACTGTGTCATTTTCATTCATTTCTAAAATGGAACAATTCATATTGATGAAGTTGGGGGTGTAGGATTCAATGTGATGAAGGGCTTGAGGTTTTGCTCTGATTGAAGCATTGGCTCCATATCTGGTCTTAAAAGACATATATGACCAATCAGTGGATATAAATCCACCAATTTGAGTAGTGAAGTCTCTTGAAAGATAGATAGCAAAGTGAGGCTTAACTTCAGCAACAGATATGTCTTGAATCATAGTGCAACTGGGGAGGCTTGCCACCTTGAGCTTGGTGCCTCTCCAAGGCCACCACCTTGTTACTCATTTTTTGTATCATAGAAAAACTATCCTCTAATCTTTTTCCTTGGTCTTTCAACTCCCTCCCCTGCTCTTGAAATTTTTTATCCAGGGTTTTCTCTCTCTTATCTACATTCAACACTAGACCTTGGAGCATTTCTTTGAGTTCATCTATCCCATTTGAGGATGTGGAAGCTTGAGGGACAGGAGGAAGGGCTTGTGATGTAGAAGTTGTAGGAAGAGGGGGCATTGCTGGTTGGTGGTTGGGAACATCAGGAAAGAAATGCATAGGGGGCCTTGGAGCCAACTTTCCTCCTTGTATTAGGATGTTCTCAGCTTTTATGGCTATCTCATAGGCATTAGGCAAGGTATCTCCTCCCATAATTTGGATTGTAGTGGCAATATCACTGTTAAAAGCTCTAAGGTAATGCAAGAAGGCATTACCAGGGGTGGGTTTCACTGTAGTAGGTATTCTATCTCATGTCTTTTGAAATATATAGTTAAAATCAATCATACACTCATGGGGGCCTCTTTTAATAGTAGTCAACTGCTCTAAAAGTGATCGATAGTCGCTTCTATCTTCAAAATGTTTGCATAATCCTGCTCCTAGTCCATCCCAATTAGTTATAGAACCATGAGCTAAGCCTCTATACCACTGTAATGCTTTTCCTTTTAAAGATGAGGCTAGAAGTCTGACAACAACATCATCCTCTGTAATACCATGAATATTATAGGCATTTGCTACTTCTTGGATATGCTCTAAAGGGGAGTTGGAAGTTTCACCAGTAAAATTAGGTATACTTTTGAGTGCAGATACTGGTATGTCATGTGTTTGGGCTAATAATAGAGGACTTCCACCATTAAAGGTGGCAAAAGCATGAACTCTTGGTTGTGCCATGTAAACAAGTGTTCTATTGATGAGTGTTGATGGCAATCTAGGCTGAGTTTGAACAATAGGAGGAGTAGAGACAGATCTTACAGGTATATCGACTGTTATTACACCCCTGACTAGTGATAATAAAATTCTAGTCCTCCTTCTTCTAGGATTTGAAGGAGAAAGCTCTTGATATTAAAATTTACCTCTAGAAGACACCCTTGTTTCAGCTCTAGGCATGAATTTCTGCAACTTTGGCCTGGAACAAGATTTGTTGAAGCTCAGAGTTGCCAAGTACTTTGAAGGATCAGCCTTTTGAAGGCTTAAACACTGAAGCCAGTACTATCTCTTCAGTATTAATCTTGAAACTCTTTCTTGTTTGACACTAGTAGACTTTAAATATTTAATAGGTTTGTCCCATCGGGTGTGCCAAAAACTGTTGTCACTTAGGTTTGCACCCTTGTCCAAGGCCTATGCGCAAGGAAAACCTAGTGAAACATGGAAACAACCTCCAAGCTATGGGACTTGAACTGCGAGGTTGAGTCTCCGGAGAAGGCCAGCTTCCTCTTACTATCAAGGCACACCTAACTACTCCTGGAGAGGAAAAGGGAGAAGGAGAGCACGAAAGAAAATCTACCTAGTTCTAATCTAAGGAGGTGATGCACCAAAATAGAGTGTTCAGACCAATTCTTTCCCCATACGTGTGCTACTGAACCAGAATGAAACTAAGGATATACACATCCAGACTTGCTTTAATCAAATAACCACATACAGATCAAAAAACCAAGATGAATGAGACAAGGAAGAAGTTCACTTATATATCATTCACAGGCCAACAGAGATACAGTCATGCAAATAACAGATTTCCACAAAGAAATGGCACAAGCAAGGAATTCTTGCACTTTAATACCAATGGCTAAAGGAGATAAGTGGAGAATTAGACAATTCAGAGGCATAGGGGAATTTACACTAGAATTGCATAGCAATAGTAGAGGAAAATCAAAGAGAAGGTCCTTTTCAAAATTTATAAAATCTGTCTTTATAGTTCAAGCATAATTGAGATCTTTTCCTGCTGAAATGACTTCGCAGCTACCTGCCATTAAGTCCTGCGGAGGACAATCATGGGGATCTGAAGAAAATCTGATCCTGCTGCCAAATAATGCCCTGAGAAGATAGAAATTGTGCCATAACTATGCTCTGACCAGGTAGATGGATTGATTGAGATGGTGGAGTGTCTCTCTATATTTCACATTCATTTCTGGTGGTTTGAATCGATCATGAAGACCAGATCACACAAAAAAATAGATCACCTTCATTTTTTGGTTCATGAACCAGTGGCAGCAGAAAGTCAACTTAGTTTCACAAGCCAACCGGGCCACATGGGCTAATCGCTTCTTTTTGTTCCACCACCTAGGAAGTCCTCTCCGGTTGACCTCCTTTTATTAAACTAATTGTGCCACCCTCAAACTGTTATCATTAACTATGACGATCACAAACCTAACTACAACACTAATTGCCAGTTATTAACTATCAACCTTGGCCGAGCCAGTGAGACACGTGTCAACAAGATGCTATGTCACCATGGTATCCACCGTGCAGCTTTCGATGGTGAGATAGCGCCAACCGTTGATCAGCCTTAAATTTGACGATTGTGAAGACTCGTCGTACCACTATACTATTCTTACCCTGGGCCCATCATACCTGGCACCACATCAGCAACTGCACCACACTCGAATGACATTGGCAATACTTGACAGACGTACCTTGGCGAGACTTGGCCCCGCTGATCCACGTGGCGAAAGGGCGCTATGTCACTATGGTAAAGATCGTGCAACTTCACCATAGTGACATGGCATCTTCCGTCGATCTGACTTAATCTGATGATCGTGAAGACTCATCGTACTTCACACTTTGCTTCTCCACTATCAGCACACCTGGCATCACCCTTGAGGTTTATGAGATAACACAGTCCCACCTGAAACGTGTCACTGAGGCACTATGTCACCATGGTAAAGACCACACAACTTCACCATAGCAAGATGGTGCCTATCATTGATCTGAACTGATCTGACGGTGAGCAAGATAGATCATCCCCCTTAGTGCATCAATGAATAGGAACTAGCCATGTACCAACTATCTGACAGATCCTCGCTGACATCTGACGGAGCACATCTGAGACTCATCGGACACGTGGTAGGAGGGCGCTATGTCGCCATCATATTCACCGTGCAACTTCGTAAGGCGAGATAGTGCCAACCGTCGATCTCCTTAGATCTAATGGCCATGAAAGACTTACCCTAATCCTACTGATCACATTAGAAACCCTGGCCCCATAATACACGTGGCATCCCCACACTGGTCCACATAGCATCATCCTGGTGACTTGTACTGCCTCGACTCATTGAGTAGCTTTTCCTCGCAGATGTAGCATGTTCTGATTTGTTAGTGTGGATCGAGGGCCCTTCCAATTGGGCAAATGAAGTACAAAATAGGACCTAACTCGCTTGCTTGAAGTTCTTTTCTGCGACAACTTTTTGTTAGGCGCTATGTCGCTGTCAAAAAACTCGTGAGTTTTTTGATGGCGACATAGCGCCTCACTGGCATTTCTCATCTCTGGCCCATCAAATTGACCACCCGCCGTGAAACTTTTCTAACCCACTGAAGAACCTTGGATGACCTGCAAACTGGACCCACTGGACACACATTGACAGGGCATGATGTCACTATGCTATCTACCGTGCAACTTCTGAAAAGTTACATAGCGCTAACCATCCATCTCCTCAGATCTGACAATGGAGAACCTGCGGGCCGCAGAAACCATGTTATAAGGCTTGATCGCTTAAGCATTAAAATAATATTAACTCTAGGAATTAGCCGTTGGATGGGCTGGACATTTGAAATTTGAATCTTGGCGGGGCAAAAAAATGATAACAGGCTCAAAAAACACATGGATGCCTAATTTAGATCCCTCACAAAAAGAAAGGACTCCAGAGAGAAGTGATAAGGGAAAAGGTCTAGTAGAAAAAACCCTCTCTTCATCCAAGTATAAGTCTGTGATGAAAACTACTCCAAGATGGTTGAGAAAAAACTTGATGGTCAAGCATAAAAGGCAACTATATTGTACTAAGGAAGAGAGAACAAGAGAAATAGTTGAATCTCTAAGGATGCCTAAGTTACCTAAGAGTGATGCATATATGTTGGCCTTCATTATGAGAGACCAAAATTAGGACTTCTTCACTGCTATACCTCCTCTACATGCAGATATTAAAGATCTAACCATAAATGATTATTGGATCAAAGAAGTCTTGCTAGGAAAGCCAGTTATGGACATGGCTAAATTGATGGTCACCACAAGAACTAAAGAATTGTTTAATAAATTAGAAAAAGATGAGACTAAATTGGTCAAGTTGAGAAAGTAGAATGAAATCATGAGGGGTTTTTTGCATGAGTTAGTAGGTCCTATTGACCTTGATAATATCAAGGTCACTCTTGAAGTAGCTTTAGAGAGGCAAGATAAAGAAAAGGTAGTTATCCAAGTCGATCCATTTTTTAAGGCTTGTCAGTTATGGCAAGAAAGTTTTGACAAAAAGGGTGTACAGATAATATAGGTGAACCTCAAATTATTACACCATATGTAGAATAATTTGGAGAAACTGGTTGCTATTTTAAACTAGGATTTTGGATTCATGGACTAGGCACATACCTAGGGAAATGAACTCAAATTTTTGCAATCAATAAAAGGTCAGAGGTATCATATGTTGATGGATCTATATATGATGGATGAGTTAGATAAAATAGATGATTGGATTGAAGATTGTGGCTAGTAATAAAGTAATGGAAATATTACATGTGGATAGTCATAAGCTCAAGGATAAAACCCAAGAGCAAAATTTAGAAGTAGAGAAGTATTATAGTGATGTGTGCCTTGAAATCTTTGAAGATGAGTCAAGAGATAAAATCCTGTTAGTGCAAATAGTCGTCAAATTTTTTTGAAAGATATTTGAAGAAGCTTTGGCTGATAAAGACATTAGACAAGCATTTAAGATGGAAGAGACATTGCTAGAGTTGGATGTAAAGCTCAAAGATTTTAGACACTCGTATAGAAGTGGGCAATTATCAGAAAGTAGTAAAAGATAACTATAATGCTTTCAATTTTTTAGATGCAACCAAAGTGATAGAGATCATAGAAAAATTCAAGAAAAAACATCTAGACATAGCTTTGGTATGAAGGGGAATAAAACCCAAAAGCTAGAATTTCAGTTTTGACACCTAAAATTTTTTTGCATCTTTTGAACCTCGTCTTCCAAGGTGTGCAAGGTGCGCTAGAAGTTTTTGAAGAAGTTAGAGGTGTGTTGATAGTTAACTGCAAGTTCCAAATTTAGAGCTTTCCACTGAAAATACATTTTGATGATAGTTCAACTCCTACAAATCTCCAGAAAAGATGGAGCTTCTATTTTTTGCATCTCCAAAGACTCCTACATCATTGAATGCCTTTCCTCTTCTTATTTTCTCATGATTTCTTCCTTTTAAGACATGTAAAGGCTCATGCATGTTGTGATATGGAGCCTAATCAGACTCAAAGGTTTATTTAACACAATTTCCCTCTAGATTATTTCTATGGGGGTTTGGGGGTAGTGCCCCCAAGATAGGGTCAAGAGGCAATGCCCCTGTGTGGTCCTAGGGAAACACCCCAAGTGTGCTCCCTATCGCAGTATAGGGTGGGGTTGAGGGGCAATGCCCCCATGATGTTTTTTGGGGGTAGCACCCCTGAAGCCAAAAATGACCTTATATTGTAAAAGGCATTGGCTACTATTGTTTTATTATTCTAGTTCTAATTTTGTAAGTGGTAAAAAGCTTAATAAAAAAGGATTAGGGGTAGGGATTTTCATAATGTGTGATATGAACATTGGTTCTTGTGGCGATATTAAACTATAAGGGATTACATATTGTAATTAGGTTGTAATCACTAGATCATAATAATATTGGACTTGCTCTTGGTTGTAATCAATGTATCTACTATTTTTTGATATTTGTTATATTTGTATGTAACTATTAGTTTTGTGTGAGGTTAACCCTAACAAGTGGTATCAGAGCTAAACCGTTGTCATTTTTTTTTTGAAAATCCTCTACAGGAAGGTCTCATGGTTGAGTGGGAGATATGTCAGATGATGGTAAGTTAAAAGTGGAGAATTTTAATGGGTAGAACTTTAAGTTATGGAAGATGCAAATAGACTATCTTTATCAGAAGGATTTATAGAGGTCGTTGGAAGGAAAATCAAAGAAACAAGGAACGATGTCAGATGAGGACAGGGAGATTTTAGACAGAAAGACACCTGGAAGCATTCAATTATACTTGGCACCATCAGTGAAATTTAACATTACAAAAGCCAAGATGATAGAAGAGTTGATGGAAACCCTAGCAAAATTGTATGAAAGGCCCTCTGGTTCAAATAAGGTATTTCTCATGAAGTGTTTATTTAATATGAAAATGGAACAAAGTGGATCTATTGTAGATCATTTAAATGAGTTTGATACTATTACTAGTCAATTATCTTCTGTGGGTATTAATTTTGATGAAGAAATCAGGGCTTTCTTAATTTTCTATTCTTTGCCTAAAAGTCAGAATAGCTTGGTAACGGATGTGAGTAATTTTGTATTTGGATCTAATACCCTAAGATTTGATGATGTGATTAGTGTTATTTTGAGTGAAAAAACTCGTAGGAAATCCTTAGGTGGATCTACATCAAGAAGTGCTATGAATGCACAAAGCAGAGGCAAAATGACTGAGAGAGGAAATAATTCTAGAAATCATGAGAAATCAAGAGGAAAGTCAAAGGGGAAGAGGACTCAATCTAGAGTACCAAGAGATTGTTGGTATTATGGTTTAAAAAGGCATAAGAAGAAAGATTGTTGGACTTGAAAGAACAATGAAAGAGATAAACCAGAAGGGAACAAGGAGGAAAATATGGTAAGAAGCAAATCCAAAGAGGATGCTTTGCTTCTATCTTTACAAAGTGTTGATGATTCATGGGTTTTAGATTTTGTTGCTTAATTTCATGCTACTCCTCATAGAGGTTATTTTATTGATTATGTCCAAGGGGATTTTAGGCTTGTTTATTTGAGGGATAATGAACCTTGTCAAATTTTTGGAAAAGGAAAAGTTAAGATTAAGTTGCAGAATGAGAATCATTGGCCACTACATGAGGTAAGACATGTTCCAAGGTTGAGTAGGAATTTAATTTTAGCAGAGCAACTAAGTGATGACAGTTTTGTAGTTACTTTCAATGATAAAAATTGGAAGGTTTGAAAAGGTTTCCTTGTAGTAGTAAAAGAACTTATATCTTCGTATAGGGGTATGTGCAAGATCATGGTGTACCAAACTATGGCCTTAAGTGGCAGTGAAAAATCAGCAAATCAGATTTATGTCAACTTGACACATAATTTTGAAGTGGTTATATACTTTATATCAAAAAGTTGTAAGAAAATAATTTGTATAAAATTGAATGTAGTTTCTAAACTACTAGGACTTATCAGGAGAAAAAAAAATTGATTGGTCAAAAGTTTGAATTTTAATGCAGTACTAAGAAAATTTCAGGGCGAAAATAAAAAGTAGGTGTATGTCTGAGCACCTTAATCAAAATCAAATCATAATTTTTTTTTAATATAATTATAGATATAAAAACTAGACTCATGCCCGAATGTGACGCATATTTTTTGATATTTTTATTCCAAATAAATAATTAAATATGAATTTTTTACCAAAACTTTTTCGGATTAAAAAAAGTCCCGTGTCTAACCACCCTAACTAATAGAAAATTTGATCAAATTTTTCTTTTTTTATTTTTTTCTTATACTAGGCGAAGTATAGAATGTGACGCAACTTTTAGATTTAAAAAATGTTATACCGTTTGAAAGTTATAGCTATTTTTCATTCAGTATGTCAATCAGCACTTTACAATAATCTTCATTGATAATTAACTAATAAATACTTATCAAACTCAGAATTTGACAAAAATTATATTGATGGAATCTAGAGAGAGATATTAAAAAACCCATTTCGTTTCATTCAATTTCGATCAAAATAACATTGTCAGACGACTACCTGAAGTCCGAGTATCACTAAAACTCTCTATAAACACGTCTTTGGGGTTGACCGGGCAGGCTTGGTAAATACCAAGCCTGATCGGATATCCGATATGGCTCGGTAGTCAAATTTCAAAAATCTTCAAATTTTGAAAGAAAATTCGATTTAAACGTTCTAGTTTTTTATTTTTAAATTATTTCACTTATATTAATATGTAAAGGCATATTTTAATATATTATATATATATATATAATAACGTAATGTAAACATACAAGATATAATCTAGTAATATATAATAATATCTTATGTTAATCTTATTACAATCTATAAATATAATATATATTATTATTATTTTTACTAAATATAATAACGTAATTTTTATATATATAAAATATGTATTATATATTATTATATTAATATGTATGTTATTAATATATTTATATAATAACGTAATATTTTCATTAAATATAATAATGTAATATGTATATGTATATATATATATATATTATTATATTGATATGTATATTATTAATATATAAGAGTCAAAGGGGGTCATAGGGTGACCTATAACCCTCTTTGACCCATTAAACGACGATATATGTCTCTAGGGGTCCTAGGACCCCTAGGGACATATGTCGTCCTTTAATGGGTCAAAGGGGGTCCCTTTGACCCATTAAATGACGACATATGTCCCTAGGACCCCCAAGGACATAGTCGAATCGTTCATATCAGTCAAAGGGGGTCATAGGGTGACCTATGACCCTCTTTGACCCATTAAACGAAGACATATGTCCCTAGGGGTCGTAAGAACCCTAGGGACATAGTCAAATCGTTCATATGGGTCAAAGGGGGTCATAGGGTGACCTATGACCCCCTTTGACCCATTAAATGATGACATATGTCCCTAGGGGTCCTAGGACCCCCAAGGACATAGTCGAATCGTTCATATGGGTCAAAGGGGGTCATAGGGTGACCTATGACCCCCTTTGACCCATTAAATGATGACATATGTCCCTAGGGGTCCTAGGACCTCTAGGGACATATTCGAATGGGTAATATGGGTCAAAGGGGGTCATAGGGAGACCTATGACCCTCTTTGACCCATTAAACGATGACATATGTTATGTCTCTAGGGGTCCTAAGACCCCTAAGGACATATTCGAATGGGTAATATAGGTCAAAGCGGGTCATAGGGTGACCTATGACCCTCTCTGACTCATTAAACGATGACATATTTCTCTAGGGGTCCTTGGACCCCTAGGGACATATTCGAATTGTTCATATGGGTCAAAGGGGGTCATAGGGTGACCTATGACCACCTTTGACCCATTAAACGACGGCATATGTCCCTAATGGCCCTAGGACCCCTAGGAACATATTCGAATAGGTAATATGGGTCAAATAGGGTCATAGGGTAACCTATGACCCTCTTTGACCCATTAAATGATGATATATGTCCCTAGGGGTCCTCAGACCCCTAGGGACATATTCGAATCGTTCATATGGGTCAAAGAGGGTCATAGGGTGACCTATAACCCTCTTTGAGCCCTAGGGACATATTTGAATTGTTCATATGGGTCAAAGGGGGTCATAAGGTGACCTATGACCCTCTTTGACCCATTAAACGATGACATATGTCCCTACGGGTCCTAGGACCCCTAGGGACATATTTGAATCGTACATATGGGTCAAAGGGGGTCATAGGGTGACCTATGACCCTCTTGACCCATTAAACGATGATATATGTCTCTAGGGGTCCTAGGACCCCTAGGGACATGTTCGAATGGGTAATATGGGTCAAAGGGGGTCATAGGGTGACCTATGATGCTCTTTGACCCATTAAATGATGACATATGTTCCTAGGGGTCCTTGGACCCCAAGAGACATATTCGAATGGGTAATATGGGTCAAAAGGGGTCATAGGGTGACCTATGACCCTCTTTGACCCATTAAACGATGACATATGTCCCTAGGGGTCCTAGGACCCTAGGGACATATTCGAATTATTCATATGGGTCAAAGGGGGTCATAGGGTGACTTATGACCCCCTTTGACCCATTAAACGATGACATATGTCCCTAGGGGTCCTAGGACCGCTAGGGACATATTCGAATGGGTAATATGGGTCAAATGGGGTCATAGGGTAACCTATGACCCTCTTTGACCCATTAAACGATGACATATGTCTCTAGAGATCCTAGGACCCCTAGGGACATATTCGAATTGTTCATATCGGTCAAAAGGGGTCATAGGGTGACCTATGACCCTCTTGACCCATTAAACGACGATATATGTCTCTAGGGGTCCTAGGACCCCTAGGGACATATTTGAATGGGTAATATGGGTCAAAGGGGGTCATAGGGTGAACTATGACCCTCTTTGACCCATTAAATGACGACATATGTCCCTAGGGGTCCTCGAACCCTAAGGGACATATTCGAATGGGTAATATGGGTCAAAGGGGGTCATAGGGTGACCTATGACCCTCTTTAACCCATTAAACGATGACCTATGTCCCTAGGGGTCCTACGACCCTAGGGACATATTCGAATCGTTCATATGGGTCAAAGGGGGTCATAGGGTGACCTATGATCCCCTTTGACTCATTAAACAATGACATATGTCCCTAGGGGTCCTAGGACCCCTAGGGAAATATTTGAATCGTTCATATAAGTCAAAGGGGGTCGTAGGGTGACCTATGACCCCCTTTGACCCACTAAACGATGACATATGTCCCTAGGGGTCCTAGGACCCCTAGGGACATATTCGAATGGGTAATATGGGTCAAATGGGGTCATAGGGTAACCTATGACCCTCTTTGACCCTTTAAATAACAACATATGCCTCTAGGGGTCCTAGGACCCCTAGGACCCCTAGGGACATATTCGAATCATTCATATGGGTCAAAGGGGGTCATAGGTGACCCATTAAACGACAATATATGTCTCTAGCGGTCTTAGGACCCCTAAGGACATATTCGAATGGGTAATATGGGTCAAAGGGGGTCATAGGGTAACCTATGACCCTCTTTGACCCATTAAACGAAGACATATGTCCCTAGGGGTCCTAGGACCCTAGGGACATATTCGAATGGTTCATATGGGTCAAAGGGGGTCATAGGGTGACCTATGACCCCCTTTGACCCATTAAACGATGAAATATGTCCCTAGGAGTCCTAGGACCCCTAAGGACATATTCGAATGGGTAATATGGCTCAAATGGGGTCATAGGGTAACCTATGACCCTATTTGACCCATTAAATGATGACATATGTGTCTAGGGGTCCTAGGACCCCTAGGGACATATTCGAATCGTTCATATGGGTCAAAGGGGGTCATAGGGTGACTCTTGACCCATTAAACGATGATATATGTCTCTAGGGGTCCTCGGACCCCTAGGGACATATTCGAATCAGTAATATGGGTCAAAGGGGGTCATAGGGTGACCTATGACCGTCTTTGACCCATTAAATAACGACATATGTCCCTAAGGGTCCTAGGACCCCTAGGGACATATTCAAATGGGTAATATGGGTCAAATGGGGTCATAGGGTAACCTATGACCCTCTTTGACCCATTAAACGATGACATATGTCTCTAGGGGTCCTAGGACCCCTAGGGACATATTCGAATCGTTCATATGGGTCAAAGGGGGTCATAGGGTGACCTATGACCCTCTTGACGCATTAAACGACAATATGTCTCTAGGGGTCCTAGGACCCCTAGGGACATATTCGAATGGGTAATATGGGTCAAAGGGGGTCATAGGGTGACCTATGACCCTCTTTGACCCATTAAACGACGAGATATGTCCCTGGGGGTTCTCGAACCCCAAGGGAGATATTCGAATGGGTAATATGGGTCAAATGGGGTCACAGGGTGACCTATGACCCTCTTTGACCCATTAAATGATGACATATGTCCCTAGGGGTCCTAGGACCCTAGGGACATATTGCAATCGTTCATATGGGTCAAAGGGGGTCATAGGGTGACCTATGACCCCCTTTGACCCATTAAACGACAACATATGTCCCTAGGGGTCTTAGGACCCCTAGGGACATAGTTGAATCATTCATATGAGTCAAAAGGGGTCAAAGGGTGACCTATGACCCCCTTTGATGCATTAAACGACGACATATGTCCCTAGGGACATATTTGAATGGGTAATATGGGTCAAATGGGGTCATAGGGTAACCTATGACCCTCTTTGACCATTTAAATGACGACATATGTCTTTAGGGGTCCTAGGACCCCTAGGGACATATTCGAATCATACATATGGGTCAAAGGGGGTCATAGGGTGACCTATGACCCTCTTTGACCCTTTAAACGATGATATATGTCTCTAGGGGTCCTAGGACCCCTAGTGACATATTCGAATGGGTAATATGGGTCAAAGGGGGTCATAGGGTGACCTATGACCCTCTCTGACCCATTAAATGACAAGATATGTCGCTAGGGGTCCTAGGACCCCTAGGGACATATTCGAATGGGTAATATGGGTCAAAGGGGGTCATAAGGTGACCTATGACCCCCTTTGACCCATTAAACGATGACATATGTCTCTAGGGGTCCTAGGACCCCTAGGGACATATTCGAATGGGTATTATGGGTCAAAGGGGGTCATAGGTCACCCTATGACCCTCTTTGACCCATTAAATGATGACATATGTCTATAGGGATCCTCGGACCCCAAGGACATATTCGAATGGGTAATATGGGTCAAATGGGGTCATAGGGTGACCTATGACCCTCTTTGACCCATTAAACAACGACATATGTCCCTAGGGGTCCTAGGACCCTAGGGACATATTCCAATCGTTCATATGGGTCAAAGGTGGTCATAGGGTGACCTATGACCCCCTTTGACTCGTTAAATGACAACATATGTCCCTAGGGGTCCTAGGACCCCTAGGGACATATTTGAATCGTTCATATGAGTCAAATGGGGTCATAGGTCCTTTGATGCATTAAACGATGACATATGTTCCTAGAGGTCCTAGGACCCCTAGGGACATATTCGAATGTGTAATATGGGTCAAATGGGGTCATAGGGTAACCTATGACCCTCTTTGACCCTTTAAATGACGACATATGTCTCGAGGGGTCCTAAGACCCCTAGGGACATATTTGAATCATACATATGGGTCAAAGGGGGTCATAGGGTGACCTATGACTCTCTTGACCCATTAAACGATGATATATGTCTCTAGGGGTCCTAGGACCCCTAAGGACATATTCGAATGGGTAATATGGGTCAAAGGTAGGGGTCCTAGGACCCCTAGGGACATATTCGAATGGGTAATATGGGTCAAAGGGGGTCATAGGGTGACCTATGACCCTCTCTGACCCATTAAACGACGAGATATGTCACTAGGGGTCCTAGGACTCCTAGGGACATATTCGAATGGGTAATATGGGTCAAAGGGGGTCATAGGGTGACCTATGACCCCCGTTGACCCATTAAATGACGACATATGTCTCTAGGGGTCCTAGGACCCCTAGGGACATATTCGAATGGGTATTATGGGTCAAAGGGGTCATATGGTGACCTATGACCCTCTTTGACCCATTAAACGATGACATGTGTCCCTAGGTGTTGTAAATGACTAGTTGATAATAACAATCCATAGATGTTAGGTGATACCATTGATTGTATAAATTTAAAACTTAGTAGATTGCTTACAATCTTGTTGTGCACTCAATAATTTGGTGAGGAAGCAATGTTGATAGATAATGAGGATATAGTAATATACTAATTGTCACATTAATATATATTGTAATGATTAATGAATGTGTGTACATTGGTAATGAGGATAATAAGTAATTCTGATCCCCTTCCCTTACATGCTAGAATCACAACCTAGTCCATATGATACAATTGACAGACCCTAATAGAATATTAGTATTAGAGGCTTGTTAGGATATGAATTACCTCACTAATTTATGAGTGTTGTATCTTGAACTTGCTCGTTTGACTCGTGATGCTAACTTGAACTAGACTGTCATCCAATCTATTTGAAAACCACTTGTGACTAAAATGTTAACACCTTCACACTATTCACATGAGTCTTGAACTCCTATTCAATGATAACCTTGTTTTACAATATGTAATTTCTTATGCGACTTCATAAGCTAAAAAAAAAAAAAAAAATTTTGTGTTTTTACTAGTAAAATTTAGGGCATGACACATGATCCACGATAAATTGAACAATGCTAGATACTAAATTAATATGTATATCATTGTGCACGTAAATGATAAAAATATATATCAAAATACATGTATCCATAGACAAAATTTTACACAAATATATATCAAAGATCATGTATCCATAGACAAAGTACTCAAATATATATATATATATCAAAATACATAGATCCATATACAAAATGTGGCTGATCCTGCCATCAGAATGTGTATAATATCAATGTTTCTATATACAATGTGGCATATGCCATCTCAAAATGTCTCATGATGCATCCTACGAAAACTATACTATCCTAGGGTGTTGGTGGATGATCAAAATGCAGCCTCTTCGCCGCACTAGGTGGATCGGATGCCTCCTACATAAACAAAAAAGGAAAACCCAAAATTAGACTACTAAATTTATATGATTCTACGTATCTAACATTGAATTACTCAAATGCATAATGATATTTTCCGTATTGGAGATTAATACTATCAAAATTTCATAATAAATACCTCTCTTGTCGACCTCCTGCACTGGTCAAGAGTTCTCTCATATGCCCTCGGCAATGCTGGTACCTCTGTGATTGTGGGCTGCATATGTTCAAATACCTTTGTCAGATGAATCTACAATTTAAACTATAACATTATAATTCATAGCATGCTAAATTTATAACATATTTAATCATGAATTCAAACTACAACTTACTATTGTAGGCTCCTCCTCAGGAGTGAGTGGCTGCATCATCAAATCTACATAACTGTCCCGTCGAACCTCATGTGCACTAGGAGTCTCCTATGAGATACAAAATAGTAGTTGTTAATATCACGAAAATTAGTTTTGAATTTATTTATGAAGATAACTGATGCTAGAGCATCCCATGCTCATCAGGGGAACATTGAAGATCCAAGGCATTACAGAGATCATGGAACATCTCTTGAAGTCAATTGGGCAATCCTTGCACCAATTATGGCTCATGGAAGCATACAAAGTTATAATGTTGGACTCATATGTGGAAGAAAGTTGTAATTGGGCATGAGATAGGATTTTAGGATTTCATATGGTAGATGTGTCATTTGATAGGTTCATGTAGGTTGTCATGATCATATCTTGTCATTAGACAAGTCAAAACGTTCTAGAATTGAGTTTTGGGGTTTGAACAAGTAGGCCCTGGTTTTTAAGCCATTTTAAGGAGGGTTTTGAAGTTTGGGTGTTTAGGAGTGTGACCAAGACCTGTAATCTTGAAAATCCTTAGTGTGTTGGTCCCTTTGTTGAAGCCTTGGTGTGTCTAATTCCTCCTTGTGTGTCCCAGAGTTGAAAGGTACATAAGTGGTGTCCAGAGATTTCTTGGTGAGGAAAGAAAGAGAATCAGTGGGTTGGCCCTTGGGAAGGAAGAAAACTTGTTGTGAAAATGCCTCCTAAAAATCAAATGGCTAGAGAACTTGAAGAATTGAGAGAAGAGTTGGCAAAAGAGAAAAGAGAGAGGAGAGAACTTGAAGCATCTAGAGTGAGGGAAGAAAGACAGATGAGAAGAGAGAGGCTGAAGCTTATTGCGAGGATAGAATCCTTAGAAAAGGAAAGGCAAGAACCTAGAGGAGAAGAGGTTAGAGGAAGAAATCATGGAGAGAACCATGAAGAAGAAGAGGTTGGTAATGCAAGGCAAGAGCATGAGACAATAGATGATCCTGAAGAAAGGAGATTTATGAGAATCATTAAGGCAGTACAAGGTAATGGTGGGAAGAACCATATTGATTTTCCAATATACCAGGGTAAAATGGATAGTGAAGAAGTGCTAGGGTGGATAGAGGCCCTTGAGATCTACTTTGATCTTGAAGACATAGAGGCAGATAAGAAGGTAAAAGTAGCAACAACAAGACTGAGAGGAACATCACTCACTTGGTGGACTAGTGTTCAGAATGAGAGAGAGGAAAGGTGGTGCAGGGCACCTAACCTATGTGGCAGGGGGGAACAAGTATCTCTATTGCCGGACACCTTGCCACTCCATGAAAGCAAGGATTCGAGTAGATTAGGAAGTTGGAATAAAGGTTTGGTCCATATTTTACAAGTTGGTCTATGTTTTGTAATAAAGGCACATGTAAGGCCCACAAGAATTTTGGTGTGGTTATAAACCAAGTGACTCCATGGGACCAAAAGGCCTTAGAATAGGGTATTTAGAGTCTAAACAGTATTAGCAAAAAGTGGTTGTTTGTTTGTTTTATGGTTGGGAACGCCTATATGGTTGTTCCAATGGTCATGTAGACCTTTATATATGTCACATGTGATCTCAGTTGAAAGGGGGAGATCAGAGTGTACGGTGGTTTGGAGAAAAAATAATAAAAACTTCAATTTTCTGGAAATTTACTTAGTTGCATTTAATAAATCTATATGACCAATTTTGAGTCAATGGAATAGTTTAGAAAGTTAGGGAATGCATAAAAACTATAGTTTGAAATTTGAATTTCAAATTCAAACGGTCATATTAGTTTTGGAGGGAAAGTAGTAATTTGGTATTTGTTTGATTAAATAAACCTTTGTAACCAACTTGGTCGGTTGGACAGGTGCATATAAGCCTATTTAAGTTGTAATGAACATATGCAAGACATGAATCATTATTGGTACGGAAAAAATCATAGAAATTTTATAGAACAACAATCATACTTTCCTCTGCATCAATTAAAAAAATAAAAAATAAATGATACTTATACATACAATGGGGCTCTCTGTGCGAATGAAAATCCCTGATGATCTAGGATGCTGAATCTGTACAGGCTGATCGCCAGTAGCCACACCCTATATACAATAAATAATGTAATTAAATGAGATTACCACAAACATTTTACAAGAATGCATCAATATTTAATCAATTAGAGAACATCTAATTACCTTTCCTTTGTCAATGCATGCTGGCTCACCCCCTGCACTTTGTCCCCCCGGGGCAGGTGGTATCTACAAGATAAAAGAAAGATTAGCAACCATATATGCTACAATATCAAATAGAAAAAAGAAATGTGAACACAACATAATATACCCTAGATGTCTCAAGGCCAAATGAAATGGCCGAGAGTGTAGCATCATCTATCTGTCTGAGCTCCTCCTCGGTCATCAACTAAACATGAATGAAGATCACATACATGTAAAAGTTAGTATGGCTTAAAAATTAAAATTACTCTATTATAAAAATTAACTTTAAATCACATATGTCATAAAAAAAAAATGTATACACGTACCGACACCGAAGGAGTCCATGCCTCTACATTCCCCTCCTCTCTCGCATCAGGGTCTGTAGCCTCTACACGTGCGTCTGGTGTATCCTCGTCTAATACAAAATGATACTCAGGAAGATCACCTATGGGACCCAGGCAAATATTCTTGCATGTAATGCAAGTGTGAGGCACACAAACGTGTGATGAGCTAGCCGATGATGAAGTGGCACCAACATCATCAACACGAGGAGGCAAGACTGACCTAGCCTGAGATATCATTAGGCTACTCAGCCTATGAATGGCTCTGATGGTCTGAGAGCTAGCCTCTGCCATAATATCTGGATGTTGCACTCGAGGAGGGGGGGAGATATCAGGGGGGGGGGACAAAAGTGCCAAGTTTCTTCTGCTGGGAAGAGGGTCTATCCTGAGGAGCTCCTAGTCCTAAGCCCATGTTGGGCTTCATGCTCCAATAGTTCACTTTAAGTTTCAACACAAATTCTGCATATAATTTTTTAAGGAAATAAAATGGTATGTCTAAATTGCCATGTGGAGGGATATCAAAGACCATCCACCAACGGTCCCAAAAATTTGCACATATGGCATCATTTGTGCACCATTTAATCGATAGTTTGGTTTTTTTGGGTCAACTGGTATACCCGTTTTTGGGTTAGCAAAAAGGCTTGCCAAATCATCTTTGGTTATGTTGAGGGCCGCGACCTCATCATAATCCAAACCATCATCAAACATCTGGTGCATTTCATCATGCCAACGAAGAGCGGTATTTTGTTGGTTTGTAAGAGTTTCAATGTTATCCACTATGGTGTTTAACGTGGATAACATAGGAGCCAGTGCAGGTACATTATTGTATGTTCTATGCAAACCTCTCAACTCAGTGAGATTTTCATTTATCAAATCCTCGATTCGAGGAGGGTTTTGAGGAGGTAGAGGATCATTTGGTGGACGGTTTTGTGGGGATACTGGATCGTTTGGTGGTGGGTTGTGAGGAATATTATTCCCTGCCTCAGTGTCATCATTTTTATCAACCATTCCTATTGAATTGCAAAATGTAATATATATTAAAAAAAAAATCTAAATTTTAACCATTTTTGTCAAAAAAACCCTAGATTCAACTAAAACAAACAAAATCTTGTTAAAATCTATTAAATTTAGGTTAAAAATGAGTCGGGGGGGGGGCGAACATACCTGATATCTGATATCCGATTTGTTATCTGATATCCGATTTATTATCTGATATCCGATCTGACTGGCCCAAATTCGCATGAAAATAAGGGCCGTGGGTCTGTGATTTTGTGTTTAATCCATGCACAGGTATCGGATATCCGATATTATAATATATATAATATAACATATATATTACATTTTATATATTTTTATATTATATTTTATATTTATTATATTAATTTACTATATATTATAATATAAAATATTATTATTATACTATATTATTATAATTTATAATATATTATACTTTTTTATTATATATTATATTATAAGATATTACTTTTTATTATTATATTATATTATATATATATTATATTACATTACTATATATTATAATATATGAAATATTATATTATATTATTATAATATAATATGTTATTATAATATTATTATTATAGTATAATATTATACGATTATAATATAATAATAATATTATTATTATATTATAGTATAATTATTATTATAATAATAATATTATTATATTATAGTATAATAATTATTATAATAATATTATTATTATAATATAATAGTATGATATATTATTTAATATTATTATTATTAATTTATATCAATAATAATAATATTAAATAATATATCATACTATTATATGATTTTAATTATTAGTCGGATATTGGATTTAAAATCGGATATCCGATATCAAATCGGATGATCCGATATGGCTCGGCTTAACCTTCCAGGTTTGGTTCCTGGATAGGTAAAAAAAAGTCAGAGCGGATTTTGAAGCACTTTTAGGCGTCTTCAAGCTCTTTTTTTTTCACATCGCCACTTTTTGGCACACCATGATCCTGCACATACCCATAGTTTATATTGTTCCTTCTACTTTGATTGTTTCAAACAAAAAAAATGTTCAGGAACAGTTGTTGCAGTTGAGTAGGGAGAACAAATAGTTGTTCTAAATTCTCATACAACACTATGGTGAAACAAACTTGGGCACATGAGTGAGAAAGGTATGAAAGTACTTCATTCAAAGAAAGCTTTATCATATTTGAAATGTGTCAATATGGATTTCTATGACAGTTGTGTGTACGGAAAATAAAAGAGACCGAGTTTTGTGAAGAGTGGGAAGGAAAACAGAAGTGAGAGATTAGAGCTTGTCCATACAGATGTATGGGGACTAGCCCAGGCATCATCCCTTGGTGGCTCTCATTATTATGTTACATTTATTGATGATGCAACTAGAGAATTATGGGTTTATTTTCTTAGAAAAAATATAATGTATTTCAAACATTTAAGAAATGTAAATGCTTGGTTGAAAATGAGACTAGAAAGAAATTAAAATGTGTCAGATCTGATAATGCTGGTGAGTATTGCAATCATGAATTTAAAGATTATTACTCCACTAGTGGTATTTGTAGACAGAAAATTATTCCAAGGACTCCACAAGAAGATGGAGTGGCTAAACACATGAACCATACTATAATGGAACAAGCAAGAAGCATGTGGTTATATGTTGGGTTTCCCTTAAACATGTGGGCAGAGGCTATCAATACTTCTATATATTTGATTAATAGTGGTCCCTCTACTCTTTTGGGTTGTGGTATTCTAGAAGAAGCATGCACTGGTAATAAGGTGAGTTATTCTTTTCTCAAAACCTTTAGTTGTGAAGCATTTTCTCATATAGATTTTTAAAATAGAACCAAGGTAGAAGCTAAGTCAAAGAAATGTGTATTTGTTGTATATGGCATTAATGAATTTGGTTATAGGCTTTGAGATTTTGAAAATTGTAAAATTTTAAGAAACAAGGATGTCATATTCAATGAAAAAGTGGTGTACAAAGATCTATTGCAACAATATGAGAAGAAAGAAAATGATTATGTAGTATTGGATGATACTCCAAAATCTAATATTCCAATAGCTCCACATGATCTGCAACAACCATAAAAACAAATACCACACACCCTAGTGAATGTTAGATGGTCAACGAGGATAAGTAGACCACCAGAAATATTTTCTCTTTCCTTGTATGTTATTTTACTTACTGCTACTAGTGAACCTGAATGTTATGATAAAGCTGTGTAGGTGGATACTAAGATTTAGTGGGAGTCGGCAATGAAAGATGAAATGGACTCTTTGTTGAAAAATAAGACATGAGATTCATGCAAGTTGCTTGTAGGTAAAAAAGATTTATAGAATAAATGGGTTTACAAGTTAAAATAAGAGGATGGAGGTAAGAAATGATTTAAAGCTAGGTTAGTTGTAAAAGGATTTGAATAGAAAAAAAGAATCGATTTTGATGAGATATTCTCTCTTGTTATTAAAGTGACTTCTATTCGCATTGTTTGAAGTATTTTGGCTATTGAAGATTTTCATTTAGAGCAGCTTGATGTTAAAACAACCTTCCTTAATGGTGATTTGGATGAAGAGATATATATGCCACAATAATAGGGATTTGAGGTCAAAGGTAAGAAGAAATTAATGTGCAGATTGAAGAAAGTTTATATGGCTTGAAACAAGCACCTCGACAATGGTATCTAAAATTTGACAAGTTTATGCACGAGCATGGATATAGTGGGTGTCATTCAGATCATTGTGTTCATTTTAAGAGGTTGGATGCTAACAACTACATTATTTTATGTTTATATGTTGATGATATGCTTATAGCCAAGTCTAACATGGATCATATTAAGGGGCTCAAGTGCTAGTTAGCACATGCATTTTCTATGAAGGATTTGGGGATAGCAAAACAAATCCTTAGTATGAAGATTTATAAAGATAGGAAGAATAGAAAATTGACATTATCTCAGGATTATTATATTGAGAAGGTGTTGCAATGTTTCTCTATGGAGAATGCTAAAGTTGTCAACACACCTTTACTTGGTCATTTAAAGTTGACTAAGGAGATGTGTCCCAAGATACAAGAAGAGGAGGACAAGATGTCTAAGATACCCTATGCTTCATCTATAGGAATCTTAATATATGTTATGTTATGTACTAGGCTAGATATTGCACATGGAGTGGGAATTGTTAGTAGGTATATGAGTCATCCAAGAACTAAGCATTGGAATGCAGTTAAATGGATTATCAAATATTTGAGAGGAACATCTAGTAATTGTTTACACTTTGAAGGCTTTACTACTACTTTATAGGGATATGTTGACTTAGATTGGGCAGGGGATATTGATACCAGGCAGAATACTACATGTTTTGTATCTACTACTGGTGGGGCAGCAGTGAGTTGGGTTTCTTGATTACAACAAGTTAATGCTCTATCCACTATAGAGGTAGAGTATGTTGCTACTATAGAGGCAACCAAGGAGATGATATGGCTTTAGTTCTTCATGGAAGAATTGAGACATCTACAGAGGGATAATTATTTGTTTACAGATAGCCAAGGTGTCATTCATCTTGCAAAGAATTTAGCTTCACATTCAAAGAAAAAATAGATATAGTTGCAGTACCATTTCATTTGATTAGTTTTTGGATGATGGATAGTTAAATCTGGAGAAGATACATACAAATGACAATCCAACAGATATGTTCACAAAGGTAGTGACAAGGGAGAAGTTGAACTCCTCTTCAACTTCGGTTGGTCTTCTAGACTAAACAGACTAAAAGAATAGTAGACTCTAGGGTGGTTCAATATTTTAGTGGGAGCTATAGGTTTAGTAGTGCTATGATCAATCTCCAAGTGGGAGATTGTTGTGATATGGAGCCTAATCAGACTTAGAGGTTTATTCAGTGTGGTTTCCATCTATATTATTTCTATGGGGGTCTGGGGGCAACACCCCCAAGATAGAATTAAGGGTTAGCACCCCTACAGGGTCCTAAGGCATTGCCCCAAGTGGGCTCCTTGTCGTAGTATAGGGTGGGGTCAAGGGGAACACCCCCACAGGGGTTTTCGAGGGCAATGCCCCTAAAGCAAAAAATGACCTTATATTGTAAAAGGTGTTAGTAGCTATTGTTCTATTATTCTAGCCCTAATTTTTTAAGTGGAAAAAATCTTGTACAAAAAGGCATAGGATTAGGGATTTTCATAATGTGTGATGTGAAAATTAGTTCTTGTGTTGGTATTGAGTAAAATGGATTATAGATTGTAATTAGGTTGTAATTACTAGATCATAATAATATTGGACTTTCTATTGGTGGATGCAACCTAGGGATTGGGTGAACCATGTTAAATCTTGGTGTCTTATATTCTCTTATGTGTGATCTACTATTTTTTAATATTGGTTATATTTGAATGTAACTGTTATTTCTATCTGAGGTTAATGCTAACAATGCACCCATTAAATGATATAAAAATGGGTGGAGTCCTACTTAGCACCATTTATTGAGTCAGTTTGTACATAAATAGATTTGCTTTATTAGTTTAGAAGCATATATTTGTATAAAGAGATCTCTCACTCTCAATACAAATTGAGGAGAAGTTTTTCTATAAATTGAGGGATTTAATATGTATTCTAGGCTGTTATGTTGATGAAATAATATATGCTTTTAGTGCTCTCATTCCAAGTGTAGTTATTATTGTTGGAGTGTGTTATATTTTGTGAATGTATGTCCAAGGAGTGTAATGGAGCCAATTGTTTTATTGTGTTGTTTTGATTGAGCAATCTTTTAATTCTAGTGTTTTCTACATATTTACAAATTTTTTTGACATACTTGGTTATAGAAGTGGTCACCCTATTATTCTTGCATAGCTTTTGGTCTCACATGAGCACACTTTTTCATGGCTTTGCGATCTGATGAGAAGTGAAACATATTAGAATTACTAAATTCTCATCTATGATTGCATCAATGGAATTAAGGAAGTGTTGTTCCTATTTTCATTAGTTACCTACCTATCTTTTCAAAGGCTTAACTCATAGAGGTGTTGTTTTCATGGCTTATGCCCCTCATGGATTTACTTTTCAAGTCAGTTTCTTGAAATTATTGTTACCTTATCTTTGTCATTCAATTTTACAAACACTTGGCTAATTTAGGAATTAATATAGTTGCATAGTTAAAACTACATTCATTATCAAGAAAAATACAAAAATATATTCCTTTTGTGTGGTTACCTTTATTAGATAGCAAGCAGGTTCAACATCTTATCCAAAATTGGTTAGAACTAACAAAGGCCTCCTCATGAACACTCACATTTATCTTCCTTTGAGTGAATTCCACTAGGTCACAAGATCACTTGAAACCTTGGAGTTGATCCCAAATTAGCTTTTCAAGAGAGAAGTTTGAAAGGATTCTTGCCATTAAGCATCATGCAACACCATAGCTCAACAAGTTATTAGGATAATTTTAATCAATATTGAATAAATTATAGTTTTAATAAGATTGGTTAAAAAAGTATGTTGATGATCTCTACTTATATAGAATAGAACTTCAGATAGTTAAGGAATTTTTGTCTAAGAAGATGATTTTTATATAGCTGAAGTGTCTATCCATAGAAAGCTTTTTTCCTTTTCTTATGATAAATGTATCTAAAGCTATTTTAAAATGTATGAAACATAGTTATAGACAATACCAATCTCATAATGATAACTTAATGTTCTAAATCTAGGCATTACTAAGTGTATGACAATTTTAATTATATTTAAAATAAGATTTTAATTCTTTCAATTTGAAACATTGGAAGAACTTAAAAATTAAATTACACTAGTTAATTCTATAAATATATAATATATCTTAATGTTATATATCATATGCGTTATTATATTATTAAATATTTATATATAACACATAAATTATAATTATTATACAATTATTTTTTAAAATATAAATTACAATTAAATATATAATTTTAAAAAAACATTGATCATTAATTTCAATCTTATACATGCTCTTTATTTTTTATGCTTATAAATTTTATAATGGTTTGTAAGAAATAGTTATGGTGGAAATGAATTTTTAATTAGCACTATTTAATTGGTTAATTTTTTTCTCATTATGTACAATGAATACATATAAATAGATAAATGATCCATATTAAGCACATGATAAATGGGCAAGCTTAAAATTATGATAAAAAGATCAATTGAAGAAAATAACGACAATAATAATGGAGTAAGGATTAAAATAGTATTTTATAAAAATCATATCTCAACAATTCATAAATCTTCATATAAGACTCCAATTCATTCAACCAATCAAAATATAGAAAATTAACATATAAAATTTAAAAAGTCAAAAAATTGTCATGCAACTTTTAAAAATGTAATATATATAGAAAAAATAAAATGAAATGAATTATGTTGGTAAATTAGAGCTCATTTAATAACTCATTAACACAAGGAATTAAGAAAGTGCCACAATAGTACCTAGCCTATCAATAAGTACTAATAAAAGAAAAGTAAAGAAGCTTGGCATGGGGGAACATGTTGGGGTAGTTGCCATAACTGTGACGATTGTACTTAACAATAGATAAATGTAGTTTTGAATGCTTTGCAACTCTTTCCCATGGTATGTGCTTCAGTAGAAGTCCCCCCTACCTCCCTTCGGATCTAGTGTAGGGTCAATATATCTATTCCTCGTCCTTTCTACTCTATCACTCCCATGTTTTCATGAACAAATTCTAAGATTTAAGGCTCATATTTTTCCTTCTATGACCCCCTTGCTACCTCATGATTTGGCCTTCCTAGGCATTTGTGCACCCAATGTGACATGGGAGAATACTAACTTGAAGAAGGTGGAGATACCTAAGTCAAGCTAGAAAAATGCCTTGCTTAGTTACAAAGATGTCATGATTCCTAGGGAGGTGCCTAGGATCTCTCATGAAAAATATGGCCCAGAGATCTGCTTGCTCGGCTCTATGATCAAGAATATATTCTTGGCTTTTCTCAAGCTTTAGTGGGCCACTTTTTGTCCTTTTGACCATCCATTTATATGGGTACAAAATGGTGCACCTCAAAGTGGAGATTCAAGGAATCAATTAGTGTCTCTTTGGTACTAGGTGGCCTTTTTCATTTTAGTTTCAAGTGTCCAAAGGAGATAGGAGTTCTATTTTGGTAGGCTCTTGGAGTCTACATAAGCATGCTTTGGCTTTGGTTGAATGGAAACTTGGGTTTGAGTAGGTTATGAAATTGAACTATATGGGTTTAGTGTCAGTGAAACTTCATGGTCTCCCTTGAGAATTCTAAGATGAAAATATCTTCGGATGGATTGGAGACTCATTTGGCCATTTTATCATAACATATAAAATTAATTTAAACAAATATGGTCTAGTTTTTTCTAGATTATGTATTAATGTTGCTATCAACAAGACCCTCCCTGGTGTGGTGGTCCTAAAATCCAAATAGGGAACATGGACTCAATCCATTTCCTATGAGAATGCAACTCTCAATTGTTAGTAACACACATAGTATGGACATATCATCTTGCACTACATAAAGTTACATTGGGACAAAGAGAAGCTTCAAGGGAAAATTAGAGAGAATTTTTCAACGATGGGGATTGCTAACCCTTGAAGCTCTTTTGGGGAGACTTCAAAAACCTTCCCCCACAAGGAGAACCAAAGTTCTATTGAGAAAAAGAATTTTTTGGTTGATTATCCCTTTACTCAAGGGGTTGTGAAGCTTGTTTCTTCACCAAAGAAACAATGATATTGAGGGAGATCTAGAAGAAGGTGAACTTTAGGTAGGATTGGTGAGTTGGCCTTGGGGATGAAATTTATAGTGTGAGTTTACTCATTGACGTTAGTACCCATATTGATTAATTCCATGAAGAAGGATTTAGCTATGGTGGTTCACCTTATTAGGAAGGAAAAGGAGGATGGTAATGGGTGTATGGGTTCATCAATTATTGACCCAAAGAGTACAAAAGATTTTACTCAAAGATTAAATATGAAAGTGATCATTGTCCATATTGAGCAGGAGTTTTCCAGGAAGTAGTGGAGAGATTGTGCTTCTCCAAGAGGCTTACTAACAATATCTCTACCATTCATTGAGGAAGTGTATACAAGTATGTTGTGCCAATGGTCTCCCACCTTGATTTCCTCTTAGTTGTTTCATCTCCTTTGGGAGGTAAACTAGGGAGTGGCAAGAGGATAAGAGAAAGACTCATGGAGTGGTGGAGGCAGATGTTGGATTAGAAACTAAATCTGGGAGACTACTAGGGAAGAGTGTTATAACTAAAGTGGTAGCAAGGGATATTGCTCAAGAAAATAAACTTACCTTGGAGGATACCCAAAAGAAATAAACAAAGGCTATTTCTTGGAGTGTGAGGGGACTCAATAGTCCCAGGAAACAATATGTTTTAAAACAAAATATTTTTGAAAAATAAGGTGGACATTATAATTATCTAGGAAGTTAAGATGGCATGACAAAATCTTGAGAATATCTCTACCTACGTTTGGTTGGGCATGAGATTTTCTTATAGTGAAGTGGTTGTAGCCTTGGCTACATTTCTATAATGTGGGACCCTTTGAAGGTGATAGGTAAGTGAATCTTTGGTATCCCCACTTTTTGTATGTGGGATTTGATAATAAACTTTGTAAATGACTTCTTTTTAATTTCTATTTCCCCAACACTTGAGTTGGAAGACTTTTTCTTTGGGATGAAGCCTCTCAAGTTATTGGCACACATCAGGATAGTAATATCTTCTATGTGGGTGACTTCAACACTCCTTATACCTATTGAAAAAATGGGTTATTTGGAGGATTATTTAGAAAGCATTTATGATTTTGAATGCTTATTGACCTCAAACACACTTCATTTATTTGCTCCAACAATTAGAATGACAATAATATTATCTATGTAATCTTAGACAAAGTTCTTATCTTAGCTTGGTGGGATATTCTCCCCTTCACCTCTCCTCAAGTGTTAGGATAATTTTGGACCTTTCCATGCACCTTTTTTATTAGGCCTTGTATAATTCCTTAGGACAAAAACCCTTTAGGTATGAGAATATATGGAATTCTAACCCTTAATTAAAGCATTGCATCAAACATTGGTGTTATATAAAGGTGGAAGGAATGGCTATGTTCAAGATAGTGAGAAATATAGTGGTAATTTGGAGTAAATCTTCCCTTAAAGATATCTTTAGAAAAATAAGCATATTGAGAATAATATTGAGGATATCCATAACACTATGGTTAGTGGGCATTGTGCTAAGTAAACTAGTAAGGAAGAAAGGGAGTGGAGGAATACATGGAAATCATTTATATAAAAGGGGCATTTTTTTTACAAACAAAGATCTTGAATTCAATGGCTAATTGAAGGAGATATGAACATGACCTTCTTCCATAGGTTTGTCTCTAAGCATAATAATAGGAACACTATAACCAAGTTGTTGGATTGTAATATAAGGGAGTTAACAATTAAAGATTATCTAGGGAATTGGAAAACCAACTACTTTTAATATATTTATAGTTAGCTTGTTTAACCTCCAAAACCAAGGTGGAAGTACCTTAGAGATTCAATTAACTTCTTAACTCTCTTATCCTTAATCCCTAGAAATAGCAGATATGGTTCAAGTTCTCTGATACATGTGAGACAAAGATGAGCTACAACAGCTAACAATAACCCATAAATTCCCACAAATAGATGATGACCACCTTTATACACTTGATACAATATTTGATAAATTTAGATTTGAGAATAAATTTGATATATGTAGCATAATTTATTTTAGTTTTTCTCTGATTTATATGACCAATGATTTATCCATTTCTACATAGAGTCAACTATTAGTAGGGGATCCAATTCAAACAACTTGTAAATGAAATTTATCAAATGTAATCACCGATTCCCATTCTTATGAAATATCCCTTTTATAAACCCACAAGCCCTATTGATTCATTCGAGCACTGCCTTAGCTCCTTGAATTAAAAAATATTTAGCTAATCTCAAAGTAAATGAACTCATAAAATGGAGACAAAGATTGATAACATAGATGTAGTGTAAGTGCCCTTTTGTATTATCGGTTAAAAAGACTAATACAATAACTAATAGAAACTCAATGAAACTTAGAATATCTTGTTGATTCTATCATTGATATGAAAACATGAGAAAATTACAAAGCTTGAAAGTAAACTTAGAAAACTATAGATAAGAATGGACCGACTCTACTCTTGAACTCTTGATCTATAAGTAAGATTGACAAATGAGTGTCAACACACTTAATCATCTCCACTATACATGATGAGTATACAATAGAAGTTGAGCTAGAATTTTTTTATGTGACAAGTCATAGATAGTGCCGAGAAAACTATAATTGCTTTTGAGCACAACACATTACAATAGATGCTGAGTGAGTCAAGATTCAATAGGTGTTGAGCAAAGCAGGAATTCTTTAGGTACCAAGTGACATAGTAATCCTATATGAGCTGAGTAATTCAGGAATCAATAGATGTCGAGCAATTCAGAATAGATGGTGCTGAGCATCAATATTACTTCATGTGCCAAGCAATGTAGGATCAGCATAAAAGTTTGTGCAATTGCATGCCAAGATGTAAAATGGTTATGCATGACTCATTGACAGGATAAAAGGATAAGATCAAATCCTCACAATCACCTATGAACATTTTAATCAAAGATGCATGACAGACCACTAATCTTTATAAGGGAGTCTTGATGCCATTGAACAATGCAAGAGTAAGAGAGGTTAGACGAATTGTGAGAAAGAAAGAAAAGCAGAGCCTATTAAGGTTGTCACAGAACATTGGTGTCAAAGATTTAGAGGAAAGGACAACATTTACACATCTAGTTGATCAGAATAGAATAAGGAACACAATGAGCAAATCAGATCTAGCAGAGATCAATTCATAGTAAGAGCAAAACAAGTACTTGAGATCAGCATCATAGATTACATTAGTTCAGGTCTATTATTCTAATACTCTCTCACAATTGCATTAGGAATTTGGAAATCCTATTGAGTTAGGTAGGTTTAACAACCTTATGCAAATCCTTTAACAAGGTGACATTCTAAGTTGAATGTTCTTAAGTCCTCTAACAAGGCACACTCCTAACAGAGTGTAGAAATCCTTTAACAGGGTCACATTTAATAGTGTGTTGTAGC
This sequence comes from Cupressus sempervirens, assembly GCA_028749045.1. Taxonomy (NCBI): domain Eukaryota; kingdom Viridiplantae; phylum Streptophyta; class Pinopsida; order Cupressales; family Cupressaceae; genus Cupressus; species Cupressus sempervirens. The sequence continues at coordinate 51,593,662 of CM053791.1, forward strand.
CTTTAACAGGGCAAACCATCAGAAGTGGTTGAAATCAATTGCTGCAATAATTTTGTGGGTATCATCCCCATCCTAGTTTTACCTTCTTATTCCTAGAGGGTTTCTGGGTTACCAAAATCTCAAGTGTTATGTGGTGATGCATGTTTTTTTCTCATGATTATTTAATGCTTATATGCGTGCATATTAATTTCAGTTATATTTTATTAAGGGTTTAAAAGTGGTTAAAAGGCTAGTACTTCTGATTCACCTCTCCCTCTCAGAAGCATTCTTTTTATTAAGACATTCCAACAATTGGTATCAGAGCAAGTTCTCTCAAGAAGAAGCCTAATAGCTTGGAGGAAAAGATCTGAAGTTGGAAGTTTTCAAACTTGGAAAAATCATTGACAACCACATGATAGATGTGCATCTCGTTCTACACAAGGTAGAGGAAGCTACAGAGGAATTAAGAAAATCCTTAAAAAGAAGGAAGGAAAAAGCTATAGCTGAAATTTATATCCACTACAAGGAGATTAACACCACACAAGTATTTGCCAAACAAGATTCCAAAGAAATTGATGCAGCAATAGCAGAACTGATGGAGAATAATAGAGTTCAAATAGAAGAGATAAGAACTCTTAAGATAGAGCATGAATCACAAGCCATGATGCTATGTGAGATCACTGAGCAAAAGAAAAGAGTAGTTGAGGATAGAATCATGATGGAAGATGACAAAAGAAATCTTGCAAATAGACTTGAAGAAAAATGTACTGAATTAACAAGGATCTCAAACATGCAGATAGACACACTTGCCCAACTGATGAATCTTCATCATGAACTCAATGTGAAAGATATTGAGATCTCTACTTTGAGGATGTAGAATGAACAACTATAGAATGAATTGAATAGAGAAAAAGAAATAGCAAAGAATCTCAACAAGTCAAGTGAAGCTATCAAGTACTTTGAATAGTTGCTGAAATCCCCAAGATCAGCCCATGATACGTCAGGACTTGGACACACTAGCACTGAAGATGGGGAATCATCAAAGAGTGTTGAGCCAAGAAGTGACAAAGGTAAGGATTCTAAACCCACTTGTCGTTACTGTAATAAAAAGGAACATACTGCTAATGTTTGTAGGAGTAGAAGGATCAATAAGCCAAACACACCCAAAAGCAAGTGTTACTATCACAAGTGCAACATGCAAGGACATATGACACAAGACTATAGGTCTAAAGTCACAAGGAAACAAAGATTTGATGGACACTACCATAATTGTAAGAAGTATGGACATAGATCCTTTGAATACAAAACAAAGCCTATGTGGACACCAAATCAGCATGTAAGGAGGGACAACTATGTACACCATTACAATTGGGATTACAATACAAGGTAAAGCTATCACTATTGTCAAGAGTATGGTCACATACCCCAGAATTGCATAAGAACACATTTCAAGGGGAACTATAAAAGATGGTTGAACCAAACCACTTGCTTCAGTTGCTTGAAAATTGGACATGCCAACAGGAATTGTCCAACAAAGGCCAATGCACCCAAGACTAAAGTAAATAAGGGCAAAGAAAAGATTGATGTGGAACACATCAGAACAGACATGAAGAAGACATGGTAGAAAAAGGATGGACCAAGTACATCCAATGGAGGGGTCACTTCACCCACGAGGTCAAGTGATCATATCTCATCCAACTAATCACAAGATGAGCCTATGGGGCTAATACATATAATGATGTATCATACATTAGCCCTAAAATATGATGAAGCACTGCAAAGTATAAATTTGCATGAGATAAGATGCTAAGAAAAAACTTGAATGATGATGCTGAGTTGTCTTTGGTTGCCGAGTAAAACTATAGTGGTGGCTGAGTTATTAACAAAGTCAATAGATGTCGAGTGTGAATAAGTTGCTAAGTGGATATCGAGTTGAAAAAAAAAACCTGTTGGAAGCCTAGTGATAGGTGAAGGTACAAAAAATGCATTAAATGCAAGGTTTTTGAGATGTTTAAAGGGGAAAATCATTTCATTTTGAGTCATTCAAATGAAAAGAAATTACCAGGAGCACAATTGATTAATTTTTAAGTATCCAACTAGTGATTTACAATGATTCAACATCTACCCAAGTGATTTTAAGCATCTAACCAGGTATTTCCTTCAAGTGCCGAGTTGTACAGTTTGTAAAGTTTGTAAAGTTTGTTTTAAATGTCAAAATGGAATCTGGTTCAAAGTCGACCCAAAGGAAGGAAAGCCATGAAATTCAACTTGTTAGTAACAAGGTTAAACAACCTAAGTTCAGGCCAGTACCAGAAGTTGTATATAAAAATGATCCCGCTGGTGCCCTATCCGCCATCCTTGAAAAAGTTGTTATGGTTCAAGATGTGCGAAAGTGTTACGATTGAAAAATAGAATCCATAAGATACTTGGAAATCTTTAATTCCTTTGACAAACTCTGTGATAATGGTATATTGAAAGATGAGTTTTCTATCATAGAGAAGAAGGGTTTAACCAAAGCCCTAGTTTTTCTGATCATATTCAAAATTGAGTGGATATGCATGATACTTAGCAAAATCCATGATGGAGCATTCTGGTTAGAGCAAGGACCAGTCAAGATTACCAAGAAAATGGTTCATAGGGTCACAGGTTTTCCAACCCTAGATCGGCCAAAGACATTGAGAATTGACAAAAAGGAAACAATTGAGAAAAACACAGGAGCAAAGTGGAATAATAGAGGCATGACCATAGACACCATAACTGATCCACTATTAGACTTTTCTATAAGGATCATATCACATAAGTTTTATCAATCTAGCAGGTTGAATAGTGTACCCTGCATAGCAGTGGATGTGGCATATAAGCTTGTAAAGAAAGACCACACCTATGACCTTGCAGAGCTCATGTTGTAGCAGATTAATGAAAATCTTGGAGCTATTAGAAAGTCCAAAGGAGCACAATGCAAATTTGGGTCAGTACTAGTTTGTATGTTTTTCTATGTGATGAAGGAATTCCCTTCATTTGGAAAAGTCAACTGGAGTCAGAAGAAAACAATTGTTGATCAACTAAATAATTTTATTGCACAAATGGGAGATAGATTTGATGATCAAATGTATATCTATTTTGATGATTTCAAGAATGCAATGAAGAAAAGAATGAGGATACCAATTTCACTGGTAGAAAAGCATGTAAATGACATATGCTTTCTTGTTGATATTGACTATACTTATATCCAAGCAGCCCTTCCAAGAGAAATATGTCTTAAACCATTGGGATATGAGCTTGGTGTTGACCAAGCTTCTATAGCCATCACAATATTACTTGTAGAGGAAATGGACAAAACTGCAAAGGCATTTGGAACTTATGACACTGTCAAATCAAGAGTTGTTATAGAACTCAAGACAACCACAATAGTAAAGAAGAAGGAAAAGATAGTAAAGAAGGTAAAGAAGAAATTAGGAGTTGGAGAAACAAGTGTAGTAGGAGAACCAGAGGAGATTAGTGATGATGAAGAGGAAGGTGATGAAGAGAAAGATGAAGATGAGCCAGAACAAGAAGACAAAGATAAGAGTACTAAGGAAGAAGAAGCCAAGGAAGCACCCATCAAAGGAAAAGTCATCAAAAGGAAGACAAAGACACCTCCTACTCCTTAGCATAAACCAAAGAAAGCTACCACACCAACATCTAAGAAGCCAACAACCAGAGCTACAACAAGGGCCTCCACATAAAAAGACAAAGAGGAAGCTACAAAGAAGAATAAAAGATCAAGAAGGCACAAGAAGAGCCAAGGAAAAGGAAAAGATATATGGCTCAACCTAATACTGATGAAGAAGATCATTTTGAAAAGGTAAGTCATCCTCCTAAGTCTGCAGTTGATATATTATGTGAAAAGATTAAGAATGGAGACTTAAGTGATATGAAAAAGATTGATTTCAATAAATTCTATAAAGAGGAATAGAATAACATAAAATAATCAATCTATGCATTAATGGCACAGTTCAAGTATACACCTCTTGAACTTGATGGACAATTGCCAAAGGAATTGTCTAAAATTGTAGAAGACAGATGTCATTTCTATCTAATGATGGAGAAGGAGATGAGGGAATCAACCCTAGCAAGTATACTGCTTGATTTGCCAAAGGAACAAATAAGTAAAGTAGTCAGAAGACATAACACTAGGTTTACACCTAAGTATAGGGCATTCTCCATTCTCCAAAACAAAATTGAAGAAGTTGTACAGAAAACCACCAACTCGTAGAAGAAATTTTATAAGAAAATTGAAGATGTATTTGAAGACGAATACAAAGAAGAAGCTGCTACTAAACCAGAGGAAAGAAGGAAGAGGAGAGAAGAGAAGATAGAAGTAGAGAAAAAGGTTGAAGAGGAAGAAAGCAAAGTTACTGATGAGTAGAAAAGTGTGCAAGACACACAACTACCACCTCCTAGCCCTCCTCACGCTACTATCACACATGCAATAATCATAAAGATTAAGGATTTTTTTGACACCTCTAGTCAAAACATCAATCCACTAACTACAGAGGATCTTAGTACACCAAGCTTAAGCTCTACTAGGGTAGCCAGGACCATTCATTATGGTATTCCTAAGCTTGATGAAGAAATTAAAATACCCTATTATGATTCAAGCACTCTAACTGAAGAAAAGATTAATGAAATACATAGTGCATTGGATAAGAGAAGGAGGCAAGAGGCATTAAGGAAAGACTAAAAATACAAGCAAGCAATGAATGAGATCAAAGATATATTCATGGATGCTTTTAGCCTACAACCTCCAGATTCAAGCAGGCCAATCCTTGAGCAAAGAACTGATATAGTTGACCAAGTGAATAATGAAGACCATGATACAAATGTAAAACTCATGGAATGGTTAGAGAAGAAGTTTCTAGGAAAATTCAACCAAAAGATAGCCAGTAACATTATTTTGGGACACATTGATCTAGCCAAGAAATTGGATAAGGTAAAGATTGTACTAGGGAACATATTTTCCCTTTATAGCAAATTGTGTGATTTTTCCAAGTTAACACAAGAAATAAATCAAAAAATTTTGAGCTTTGAGAGAAACCTTAAGCTCTCTAGTATGCAACTACCCTCAAGTCCTACATAGAGTGAAAACCAATTTTCTCAAATGCTTCACACTCAGAGGGAATTAGCTACATTATCAGTAGAAGAGGCTACTGTTAAAGAAAAGCTGATGCAAATACAAGCCTCTATCACTCCTCATTTGGAGCTATTACATAACGAGCAAATGTATGCAGAAACAATCCTGAAGAAGGATCCAAATACTTCTACACCTGAAGGACTTGTTGATCTAGTAGCAGAGCTTGCAATCCAACACAAATCATTAGATATTGCATTGAATAACTAGGATGCAGCTCTCAAAATTCTCCTTGAGGTAAATAAAACATTTTTAGCCAAGCATGGCATTACTATTTAGAACTCTTTGACATAAGTATCAAAAAGGGGGAGATAATGTAGAGAGGGGGAGATAATATAGATAATATATTTAGGGGGAGCACAATTGCCAAATTTTGAAAGCATGACATAATAAGGCATAATCAACTCAGGGGGAGTCATAAGGTATATTGTTGATTACAATTTTTTTTTTGAAATTTTGTAAGTGAAGAATGTACACAAGGATTGGATCATGAATGATCAGTAAGTGTTTCCAACACTCATGTGAAAGTGAGAGATTGTTGATCTATAAGTAAGATTGACAAATGAGTGTCAACACACTTAATCATCTCCACTATACATGCCGAGTATACAATGGAAGATGAGCTAGAATTTCTTTATGTGTCAAGTCACAAATAGTGCCAAGAAAACTACAATTGCTACTAAGCACAACACATTATAGTAGATGTCGAGTGAGTCAAGATCCAACAGGTGCCGAGCAAAGTAGGAATTCTTTAGGTTTCAAGTGACACAGTAATCTTATATGAACAAAGTAATTCAAGAATCAATAGATGCCAAGAAATCCAAAATAGATGGTGTTGAGCATTAGTATTACTTCATGTCTCGAGCAATGTAGGATCAACATAAAATTTTGTGCAATCCCAAGCCAAGATGTAAAATGGTTATGCATGACTCATTGACAGGATAAAAGGATAAGATCAAATCCTCACAATCACCTATGCGATCCTCATGCAACCAATCAGAAAATTGGAAATTGCATGCAGCCAATGGGTGAGTTTTAAGGGTTTGAGTAGGAACATTTTAATCAAGGATGCATGATGGACCACTAATCTTTATAAGGGATTCTTGATGCCATTGAAAAATGCAAGAGTAAGAGAGGTGAGAGGAATTGTGAGAAAGAAAGAAAAGAAAAGCTTATTAAGGTTGTCGCAAAAAAATGTTGTCAAAGATTTAGAGGAAAGGAAAGCATTTACAAATCTAGTTGATTAGAACAGAACAAGGAACACAATCAGCAGATTAGATCTAGTAGAGATTAGTTAATAGTAAGAGTAGAAAAAGTACCTGAGATCAACATCAAAGATTGCATTAGTTCAGGTGTATTATTCTAATACTCTCTCACAATTGTATTAGGAATTTGGAAATCCTATTGAGTTAGGTAGGTTTAAAAACCTTATGAAAATCCTTTAATAGGGTGACATTCTAAGTTGAATGTTCTTAAGTCCTCTAACAAGGCACACTCCTAACAGGATGTAGAAATCCTTTAACAGGGTCACATTTAATAGTGTGTTGTAGCCTTTAAAAGGGCAAACCATCATAACTAGTTGAAATCAATTGCTGGAATAATTTTTTTGGTATCATCCCCACCCTAGTTTTACCTTCTTATTCTTGGAGGGTTTTTGGGTTACCAAAATCTCAAGTGTTATGTGGTGATGCATGTTTGTTTCTCATGATTGTTTAATACTTATATGTATGCATGTTAATTTTAGTTATATGTTATTAAGGGTTTAAAAGTGGATAAAAGGCTAGTACTTCTGATTCAAGCGCCCCCCCCCCCCCCTCTCAAAAGCATTCTTTCCATTAAGAAATTCCAACATGAACAATGCAAAATTACAAAATTCTTGGACCTTTTCTCTAACCTTGGGATCTCACTTATATAGGGTGAGATCGAACAAGCTTCAGGTATAGAGAATTGATAGTTGTCCTTGAGAAAAAATATTTACATCATTACTATAATAAAGGACAAAAAATTGTCCAAGAAAATGTCTTTCATTGTTAATATTATTTGGTGGGACCAATTTCTATTACATCTTTTATAGCCAAGAAGATTTCATGATTGGCCTTATTGTTGATGTTCACCCTCGGGGTGTGTGATCACTGATTCAACATGCAAGGGGCCTTGCCCTAGTACATGCAGGCTAAGTTAGACCTGAGATATTCCATCTATACCCTCTTGAACTAAAGATTGACAATCACCATTGGTTGCTCTATTGCCAATTCATCACTTTGGGACTTTATTCTGGTAACTGCAATTGGTTTCTTTTCCTTGTCCTCTTCTACTTTTCTTACCAATAAGTCAATAATTTGTACTTCATCTTGTTCCATATCTTCATCATCAATTTTAGGATCTTCTAAGTACTTTGCATTGAATATTTTTGCCATCCACTTGTCAAAATGTGTGTCATCTGGCCAATTAAATTATAGAATATCCTGCTACCTTTTCATAACATATTCTGCAACTTTGTTAATTTCAACAAAATCTTTTGTTAAAGAATTAGATAATAATTGAACCTTTACAATTTTTTCAGCTGCAATAGACCACCATGTATTTCCATTCTTATTTATGACTATACTCATCCTTAGGCAAAATATGTCATCTAGGTCTTGGGCCCATTCCTCCTTATTTTTCAATTTATTCTTTTTATCTAAAGTAAGTGGGAACAAATCAAATTTAACACCCTTGTATCTTTCTATATAACTGCAATTCTCCTTTGTAGCTCAACTCATTTATTATTAAATTTTGAGAGATCATTGGCAATATAATAAGTCTTTTCTACATTTTCATGTGATAAACTAATGACATAAGTTGACAATTGGCTTCTAGGCTTCATCACTTGTCTTTATCTCATCCCATATATTTATTATCTTTGTTAGTTACTCTTAAAATGAGGGCCAATCAATTTTATCAACTAGATACATGAGGGCTTTTCTTAGCTTATCCTCACATTGTACATTCAGTTCCACATGTAATGCCCATGATTTTCTCTTTTCTTCTTCAAAATCTTCTTTAGTATAATACTGTAGCATTTGTGGTATGTCTAGGATTTCAAATGAGGGGAGTGGATTTAAAAGGCTCCACTAGTGGGCAAGGGTAGGTGATTCTTGGCCTGGTGGATCACCCCATCACTTTATTTTCTAGTTCAATCCTCTTTTGAACTTCTTTAATGTATGCATCCAAAACCTTCTCATACTTGTCTTGTAATTCTATCTTTTCTCTTTTGTATCTTTGGGCTATAACTAAGGTGAACTTGGCTGATCCGACACCTAGCTCTGCAGCCTCCTTAATAGTGGTCTCTTCAAATCTATTTACAATTAGGTTACCTATCAAGCTAATATCATCATGTTAAGAAGAGGCAATCCTGGATCTTTTCCTCATTGACCAAATGACCAATGCAACATGGTCCTTATTAAATTTAGTGCTTTTCATTTCTTTATTCCCCTTCTCTTCTATACTCATTTTATTTGTAACAGAATTAAAAACCATAGAATCTACAATATCCCAATTGGGTAGCAACAAAACCTTAGATGCTTTTATCATTTATCTCCATTCTTCAGTGATTAAGCTCTTGAATTCTTGCATCATCTCTTCCTTTATTTGATTTTTCACATCTACTTCTTCCATTTCTAGATGATCCATTTTCATTTATTGTATCTTTCTTCAAACATTCCAATGTTTGTCATCCAAGAAAATTGGTAAAAGGCTCTATATTTAAAAAATTTATCATCAGATATAGTTTCATGACTCACTTGTTCCATTACAAGGTTCAACTCTCTTCCTCTATAGTCTATCACTGTTAATTCATGGCTTGGCATTGGAGGTTCCTAAGGATTTCCCTCTTCTAATTCTACTTGAGTAATAAACACTCCCCCTTGGGATCCCAATTGTTCCACTATCTCACTAGTGAGCTGATCATCTCCTATTTGTAATGGGGACTATGTGGGTGAATATTCCTCAACTTGATGTGTTCCTTCCTTTTCAACTCTTTGCCTCTTGGGATTGGGCTCATCTAGTCTTTCCTCAAGAACAACACTGGTTGATCCCGTTATCTATTTTTTCCTTTTCCTATCATGGCCTTTCTATTCTAAATCACACTATAACCAAGTCTCTTTTGAACAATTAACTACCCTAATCCCACTATAGGATTAAAAGATAACCTCCTCATAACTTCTCTTTCCTTCTCAGGAAAAAAAATTAATAAAGAATAGCTTCTTTTCATTCATGACCTCCATAATTTCAGGAAAAGTGGTCATTAGTTTATTCAACACATATGCCTTTGTTTTGGCATCCTTTAGAGCCTTATAGCTATTATCAAAATAATGAATGAATTCTATAACCCTATAATAAACCTTCCATTTTCCCTTTTTGATCTCTTGCTCTTGCAAAGAAAACTCATTCCTTATTATGTCTTCAGGGAAATAAAATTGGTGGCCGTTTGCACTAACTTTAGCCCTTTTTTGAGCACATTAAAAAATCCTTTAATATCACAAAAAATGGGGATGAGACACAACTATCTTGTACTGGTCCAAGAATTTATATAAGAATAACCAACCACCCTTTGTTATTATGAAATAATGGGCCATATTATAGGTGGGGAAAATTGAGCCTTTGCCTCTTCTAGCTAATTATACTTCTTAAAATCCTCCTAGTTACCACAACATCTCAACTATTCCTACCTTCAAAGGCATCTAGCAGGGCAGTACATGGGGAGTCCCTTGGAAACCATAAACCCTAAAAATTGTTGAAATAGGGTATGGTATGATATCAACCCAATTATATCATACTTTCAAATCAGAAGGATTATCCATGGGTTTGATGAAATCCATCAGTGCCTTGAGGATTCTTGGATTGTCACTTAATAGGATGCATCTTAATCTAGATGCAAAATATGTATCAAACCTAACAAAACTAGCCTCCTTTTCATCCCAGGTCATGTCTGAACTCCTCAACTAGACTAGCAAAGCTTCTTCTTCATAATTTTGTTTCAAGACCATCTCCTTTTCAAAATATGTAACTCCTTTAAAAAGGAACATATGCATTAACAATGAATAATAACCAAAAGTCTTTTCCACATTAATCTTCACAATTCCAACTAACCCTATATAGATTTCCTCTGCTAGATATGATGCAAAATCAAAAATAATATCAACACCAAAAGAGGAGATCTAAGTCATCATATGCATAAATTTTATTGGCATTAAGTTATGTTCATCCTCACCAAAATCCCTACATAGAGTCATATATACTTTGATGGACCTATAAGTGAAAAATTCCTTTTTAAAGGGCTCTTTAGTAGATGTTGTAACCATTGGAAAATTTCCAATTGAACCAAAGTGTGCCCTCAGTGTACCCCACCTAATCTTATCCCTCTTAGACAAGTATTCTTTCTCTAGTCTTGAAAGGTCAATGATTACATGATAATCTGAAAATGGTTCTAGACCAAAAAATTCTCAAATTTCTTCATCATTTATTCATACTATGAATTCCTCATCCATTCTTCTCACTATCCTAGTTATTGGATCATAATTTTGGACAACGGCCATGAGTAGGTTAGAATCCATTTAGACACTAGGTTCCACTAGTTTTCCTAGGTCAAATTTCCAAATGTTTTTATGGGGAGCAAACAAATTTCTTTCTAAGATCCACTTCTTAAAAAGATAGAGCCCTGGTTTAGTAGTAGTAGCATCCCTAACCCAATTCCCTCTATCATATAAGCCATCCACAATCTTGAGCCTAGGGTTCATAGAAATTAGCTTTTTCATCTAGGTGGATTCATTTGTATATTTGATTAATAAAGGTCCCTCTACTCCTTTGGTTTTTGGTATTCTAGAGGAAGCATGGAATGGTAATAAGGTGAGTTATTCTTTTCTCAAAACCTTTGGTTGTGAAGCATTTTCTCATATAGATTCTGAAAATAGAACAAAGCTGGAAGTTATGTCAAAGAAATGTGTATATTTTGGATATGACATTAATGAATTTGGTTATAGGCTTTGGAATTTTTAAAATCATAAAATTGTAAGAAGTAGGGATGTCATATTCAATGAGAAAGTGTTGTACAAATTTCTATTGCAGCAACATGAGAAGAAACAAGATGATTATGTAGTACTAGATGATACTCTAAAAGATGATGTTCCACCAATTCCTCATTATTTGTAATAACCACAACAACAAATACCACACACTACAATGAACGTTAGATGGTTAGCAAGGCTAAGTAGACCTCCAAAATGATTTTCTTCTTCTTTGAACTCTATTTTACTTGCTAATGCTAGAGAGCCTAAATGTTATAATGAAGTTGTGTAGGTGGATACGAAGATTTTGTAGGAGTCTAAAATGAAAGAAGAAATAGAATCTTTGCTAAAAAATAAGACATGGGATTTATGCAAGTTTCCTAAAGGTAAATGGGCTTTATAGAATAAATGGGCTTATAGGTCAAAAGAAGAGGATAGAGGTAAGAAATGATTTAAAGCCAGATTACTTGTAAAACGTTTTGCAAAGAAAAAATGCATTAATTTTGATTAGATATTATTTCTTGTTCTTAAAATGACTTTTATTTGCACAATTTTAATTATTGTGGCTAATGAAGATTTATATTTGGAGTAGCTTGATGTTAAAACAACCTTCCTTCATGGTGATTTTGATGAATAGATATATATGGCACAACCACAGGGATTTAAGGTTAGAGGTAAGGAGAACTTAGTGTGTAGATTGATGAAAAGTTTATATGTCTTGAATCAAGCACCTCGGCAATGGCATCTAAAATTTGATAGGTTTACGCACATGAACATGGATATAGTAGGTGTCATTTAGATCATTGTGTTTATTTTAAGAGGTTGGATGATGACAACTACATTATTTTATGTTTATATGTTGATTATATGCTTGTAGCTAGGTCTAACATGGATCAAATTAAGGGGTTAAAGGAAAAGTTAGTACATTCATTTTCTATGAAAGATTTATGGGTAAAAAAACAAATCCTTGGTATGAATATTTGTAGAGATAGGAAGAACATGAAATTGACATTATCTCAAGATGATTAAATATATTGCAAAGGTGTTGCAATGTTTCTCTATGGAGATAGCTAAAGCTATCAGCACACCTTTACCTTTTCATTTGAAATTGATGAAGGAGTTGTGTTCCAAGATACAAGAAGAGGAGGATAAGATGTCTAAGGTACCTTATGCTTCAATTATAGGAAGCTTGATGTATGCTATGGTATGTACTAGGCTTGATGTTGCACAAGCAGTGGAGTTGTTAGTAGGTATATGAGTCATCCAGGAACTGAGCATTGGAATATAGTTAAATGGGTTCTTTGATATTTGAGAGGAAAATCAAGTAAGTTTCTACATTTTGGGGCTCTACGATTGATTTATAGAGTTATTTTGACTTAGGTTTCGAAGGGGATATTGATACCAGATAGAGTGTTGCAGGTCATCTATTTACTATTGGTGGAGCAACAGTGAGCCAAGTTTCTATTATTTTTTCACAAGGCATGCTCCATTTCTCATAGAAATGGTGGGGACTCCTAGTATAATTTTTAGCTTTGCAGATCCCTAGTCTAGGGTCTGAGTCTTTTTTATGGTTTTACCTAGTGTTTTTTCTTAGTCTGGCTTTTTGTAGGACAACCGATTTTGCTTAAAAATGGAGATTTTGAGGAGAAAGAATCAATTTTTATAGAAAGGAGCACTAGCACACATAGTGCACCTAGCACACCCATCAAAGTGTGCTAGTGTGTTACCTTTGGAAGTGTGCACTTGTGCACATGTGCACCTTCAAAGGTGTGCTCCATCATGGGTATATAAAAGCCTAAGAGCCCACCCCTTTCTTACTTCATATTTTCCTTTTGTCTTCTAGTGAGTGCACCTCCACACTTTGTGAGGTGCACTAATCTTCTTTTAACCTGCACACACAAACACTTTGTTAAAAGGTGTGCACCTTGCACACCTATCTAAGGTGTACACCTTTTTCCCCAAACCTCTTAACGAAAGTTAAAAACTAACAAAGGCTTCAGCTAAGTGAATGGTGCACATTGGACACCTATCCAAGGTGCCCATATGTGAACATTTCAAAAGGAAAACTTTCTCGTAAGTATTATAAGGTTGTGCACATAACACACCCCAAAAGGTGTGCTATATGTGCACCCATTTTCACACTTCAACTACTTTTCACTATAAGGGTGCATATCTAGAACACCTTATGTTGAAAATTTTCTTAGGAATGGTGCACCTACCTCACCCTCAAGGTGCACAAGGTGCACCAAATTCTATTTAACATGAACTAAAATAGGGTTTTTTGGGTGTTTTAACAATTTTTAATAGTCTAAGTCATTTGTTTTAGTGATTAGGATTTTTTTATAAAAAAATTGACCTTTTAGACTGATGGATGTCTATTTTGGGCAGATAAAATGGCTTCCTTCTCATCCTCCCTTGCTACAAAGATGGCTCCAAAATTGGTAGTCTTCAAACTTCAAGGTGTTCCATCAAGTCATGCCTCTAGGATGCATATTTAGAGATATGAGACATCGAGCTAGGTCTTATTGACTGGAATAGATTCTTAGTCCTATGCAACAAAATAATTGAGAGGTCTCTAATAGCATTTATATGCACTTATTAGATTGGGGCTAGTAAATGCACCATCACACCCGATTTTAGTATAGTCTTCTGAGTTGATTATGGCATTGGTAGAAGGCTATGTTTCAAAGGAGAGAGTTGTAAAAAGAATAAATGGAGAGATAATCCTAGATCTAAGGCCTAAGAACATCTAGAAAGTTTTCCATCTTCTAAGGGAAAATTAGTATATAAGACTGACATATCATCAAGTAGAAAGGTGGCATAAAGAGCATGAAGGGGAAGCATCAAGAATTATTCAATCATTGTATCTCATTGATAGGACTCCTCTTGGATGAAAATAAGGAAAAATATATATGATGAGAGGTTATATGAAATATGATATTAGACATTCTATAGTGCTCCCGAGTAGAATCACAGGATTACCAGTAGTAGGACACTTGAATATATGGATAGTACACTTCAGTAAAACAATCAAAACAACAAAGATGCCAATTGACTAGACCTCAATTGTTAGCGAGAATTTACATGAATAACTAGTGATGGTAAAAAAAAACCAAAAGTTCTATATGACACTTTATTCGGTGTATCTATTGGCTACATGAGCAACTAATTATTGAGAATTCTTCAAAAGGGGCAATTTGCAAGATTCTAATGAATGGTCTTATGCTAAGGCATGCTATCTAGTTAACCAAGGAATTGATTTAGAGATCATTCAACCAGGATCTAATTCCACAAATGATATTTTTCCATGTTTTAGCCTGCCCAATGAAAGATAGAGGAGAAAAGGTGATAGTGCCAACATTCACATCTTAATCTCAAGTAAGGCCAAAAATGGTGCATTGACTTGATAGAGAAGTTGGATACTTTAGGGTATAGAAGGGTAAGAACAAAAGGAAAAGAACATTCCTTCAACAAGTTGAGCCTAATTAAGAGGCAATTGAAGCACCCGAGAATTAAGGGGCAAAAAAAATTGAAGGGATAGAAAATGTAGAAGACATATAGACTCAAGATAATCAAATAAAACCACCACTAGACCAAGGGAAAGAAGCTGAAGCAGATGCATAGGAATTGTCTCTACCTACACAACAAGAGGAAGCCTCTTCATTAGCTTTGAAGAAAGGAAAGATGAAAACTCCAATTAAAAGGACAAGGAGGAAAAAGGTGCTAAAAAAGGTTACTCCCTTTCCATCAGTCCCAGAAGTTATCTTGGAGGAGGAAGAACAGGATGTTGAAGATGTAGAGGGTAACCTTCCCTTGAGTCAAAGGACTCATCTTGCTAGGGCTATGGAAGTAGAATGGATTAGGATCTCTACTATAACACCACCATCCATTCCTAAATAGGTATTCAGGTTACAACATGGGAGGATGAGTTGCAAAAATGAATTAATGAGCAAGAGGACCAAGGGGTTGATTTCTTTAAGATGTTAGATATTGATTTCATGTCTATAGGCACTAAATTTGTAGGAGAAAAGATAAGGGATACACCAACAAATCAACCTCCATAAGAGGATTGTAGTCAGTTGCAACCTTAGCCACAAGGACCTTTAATTTCTCCATCATCACCAAGTCAATATTTATCTTGCTTGGATAAAGGTCTAGTTACTCCTCTCCCTCCAGGTAATGAAGAAAAGGTACAATCTGAACAAATAGAAGAGCCACAAAAAATACCCATTGATGAAGTATTAGAAGAAGGCACAATATATAGGGAACCTCAATCAAATTCACAAGATATAGAGGTGAGGACTGTGGACTCAATAGACACATGGATGCCTAAGGTTGATCTCTCAAAAAAGGAGAAGACTTTAGAGAGGAGTGGTAAAGGAAAGGGCCTAGTAGTACAAGCTCCCACTTCATCTAAGGATAAATCTTTGATGGAAGATACTCCAAGATGGTTGAGAAAGAAGGTGATGGTTAGACACAAAAAGAAACTATATTGTGCCGAGGAAGAGGAAATGAGAGAATTAATTGAATCTCTTAAGAAACTTGAGCCACCTATAGGTGATGCATGAACATTGGCCTTTTTTATGAATGATAAAAATAAGGACTTGCTTGCCCATGTTTCTATCCCTCCTCCACATGTAGATATTGATTATTTGACCCCAGAAGATTATCAAATCAAAGACATATTGCTTGGAAAGCCTACTGTGGATACTTCCAAATTGATGATCACTACGAGAATCAAAGAAGTGTTTAGGCACTTAGAATAGGATGAGTCTAAAGTATAAAACCTCTAGAAGTTGAATGAACTCCTAAGAGGTTATTTGAATGAAGTCTTTTGTCACTTGGATCTTGAAAATCTCAAGGAGACTCTAAGTGTGGCTCTTGATAAAAAAGGATAATAAGAATGTATAATTAGATCCATTTTTGAAGGCTTGTGAGAAATGGGGAGAAAGTTTTGAACAAAAGGATGCGTAGATCGTACAATAAAATCTTAGACTACTACACCACATGCAAAATAATGTAGATAATCTAGTTGCTATATTAGACCAAGATTTTGGGTTAATGAATGAAGTACATACCTAGGGTAAAGACTTGCAAGTGTTGCAATCAATAAAAGGTTAGAGATATCAAATGCTAATGGATGTATATACTACAGATGAGTTAGATAAGATATATGATTGGATAGAGAAGATTGTATATGGTAATAAAGTAATGTAAACATTACATGCAGAAATTCATAAGCTCAAAAATCAAGCCCAAGAGTAGATTTTGGAGGTAGAGAGACATTATAGTGATGCTTGCCTAGAAATTTTTGAAGATTATTCAAGGGATATGTTAATAATCATGCAAGTAGTTTTTGAAAAATTTTGGAATACTTTTCAAGAAGCTTCCATTAATGAGGATATCAAATAGGCATTTAAAACCAAAGAGGCATTGCTAGATTTGGATGTGAAATTGGGAGATTTTGGAGAGACTCACATAGAGGTCAGCAACTATAAAAAAAAAGTAAAGGATAAATATATGATTCTTTAGATTTTATGGATGTAGCCAAAGTGATGGAGATTATAGAGAAATTCAAGAGAAAATAAGTAGACATAGCTCTAATATGAAGGTGAACAAAACCTAGAAGCTAGAATTTCAATTTTGATACTTAGTAAAATTTTCCATTTTTTGGACCTATCTTCTAAGGGGCACTTCTCCCAAGGTGTGTAAGGTTCCAAGGTGTGCTTCTTCTAAGGTGTGCTGGAAGTTTTTTAAGAATTTAGAGGTGCATTGACAACTTACTACTAGTTCCATATTTAAAGCTTTCCATGCATTGAAAATGCATTCGAACGGTAGTTCAACTCCTACAAACTTCCAAAGAAGGTTGAGCTTCTATTTTTGGCATCTCTAGAGACTCCCACACCATTGAATGACTTTCTTCTTCTTATTTTCTCATGATTTCTTTGTTTTAAGACATGTAAAGGCTCATGCACTCATTAAATGATATAAACAAGGGTGGAGTCCTACTTAGCACCAATTAGAGAGTCAGTTTGTATATATTTATATTTGTTTTAATAGTTTTAAAGCATATTTTTGCATGAAGCTATCTCTCACTCTCAACACAAATTGAGGAGAATGTTTCCTTTAAATTGAGGGATGTAATATATATTCTAGGCCATTATTTTGATGCAATTATATATGCTATTGGTGCTCTCATTTGGCGTGTAGTTATTCTTGCCTGAGTGTGTTATATTTTATGAATGTATGTTCATGGAGTATAATGGAGCCATTAGTTTTATTGTGTTATTTTGATTGAGTGATCTTTTAATTCTAGTGTTTGCTACATGTTTACAAATTCTCCTAATGTACCAAGTTGGAGAAGAGATCACCCTATTTTTCTTGCATAACTTTTTGTCTCATATGAGTGCACTTTCCATGGCCTTGTGATCTGATGAAAAGTGAAGCATCTTATGGTTACTGAGTTCCCATCAATGATTACATCAATGGAATTAAGGAAGCATTGCTCCTATTTTTATTGGTTACCTACCAATCTTTTCAAAGGCTTAACTCATAGATGTGTTCTTTCTATAGCTTATGTCCATTAGGGTTTTATTTTTCAAAGTCATTTTCTCAAACTTCTTGTTGCCCTATCTTTGTTATTTGTTTTTGAAAACACTTGGTTAATTTAAGAATTCATATAGTTGTAAAGTTTAAACTTCATTCGTTATAAATATAAAAATGCTAAAATATTTTTATTTTTTTTGTTGTTATTCTTTTGAGATAGTGAGGAAATTCAACATCTTATCCAAAATTGGTCAGAACCAAGAAAGGCCTCCTCATGAACACATACATTTATCTTCTATTTAGTGGATTTCAATAGGTTACAAGATTGCTTGGAACCTTGGAGTTGATCCTAGATTATCTTATCAAGAGAGGAGTTTAAAAGGATTCCTTCCATTAAGCATCATGCAAAATGATAGCTCAATAGAAGTAGCACTAGAAGGAGAGACTAACCATTCAGAATAGAAGAAAATAACTTCCAATTTCAAATTTTCATTTTTTTTACAAGTTCAAAAAATTCTATGAACTATCACTATTCTAAGGTGTGCAAGGTCGGCAAAGATCCAAGGTGCACCATATTTTTGGAGAGTTGCACTTTTTCAAAAATTGACATAGACTGGAAGATCCTAATCCATCATCTCCATTTTAGTGAGCTTGAAATCTTTCCATAGTACACATGAGTTCCTAAAACTTAGCCA
This sequence comes from Cupressus sempervirens, assembly GCA_028749045.1. NCBI lineage: Eukaryota > Viridiplantae > Streptophyta > Pinopsida > Cupressales > Cupressaceae > Cupressus > Cupressus sempervirens. The sequence goes on from CM053791.1 coordinate 51,612,096, forward strand.
CTTTCACAAGCCTAGTAGTGAAAAAGGATTCCCTCAAATTTTAGGTCACTATTATAATTCTTTAGAATAACTGAGAGGGGGGGGTGAATTAGTTATTCAAGGTCCAAATGCCATAATACGAATTTTTCCTTTTTCTCTACAAATCCTTAATGGTGCATAACTGATCTTACCATGCATGCAATTTAAATATTGAAACAACTAAGAAAAGTAGACATGCATCACACCATAACACTAAGAATTTGATAACCTAGAAACCCTCTAGGAATAAGAATGTAAAACTGGGGTGGGGATGATACCCACAAAATAACTACACAATTGATTTTAACCACTTCTGATGGTCTACCTTGTGAGAGGCCTGCCCTATTAAAGGCTACAACACATTGTCAAATGTGACCTTGTTAGAGGATTTCACCAAATTGCTAGGAATGGGCCTGGTTAAAGGACTTTGTAACATTCACTTGGAATGTCACCATGTTAAAGGATTTATAATATGGCTATTAAACCAACGTAAGTCCATAGGATTTATCTTAACTATTACAATTGCTAGAAAGTAACAACAATGGCTTTGATCTGATACAACTTACAACATAACTTGTAGATTACAGATCACACTTCAGTTCAATCTTTTTCTTGGCTTTTTAATCACTTCAGTTCCATTAGCTTATCTTCCTCTCAAGCTTTGTTTCCTTGAGTCTTCTTTACTCATCATACCAATACGTTCATATCTGTGGTCATTCAGGGAAATAGACTATTCTTTGCTCTCTTTCTCCTTAGCACTTTTCTTTAGCAGCTCATGCTTTCATACTTTCATACTTTCTCACTACCACCACACTACTGCTTCCCAACCTTATGACTTCTTAAATAGAAATCTAAAATATCTTTCTCGCTCAATTCTCCTTCTCCAATTTTAGGGTTTCAATGGATTAGGTAGGATACAATGCATCTACCCTATATTTTTTGTTCATCTAGAAACCTTGTCTAGCATCCAGTTGTATTCGCTAAAAAATGTTTTACATGGTGTTCTGTACCACTAGCTCATCACTCTTATCTTCTATCTAGTTTACAAACTTCTAGGTAACAACCTTGTTGGCTTAGATCTAGCGAATCTTCAATTTCAAAATAATATAGCAACTCAACATTATTGATTTACTAATACTCAACTTGTTCTATGTTACTCGACACTTGTTTCTTGCTCAGTATCTATATCTTTACTCAGCACTTGTTTTCTGCTCGGCATCTGATGTTTACTCAACACTTGATATTTACTTGGCACTTGATATTTACTCGGCACTTGTTTTCTTCTTGGAACTTGAGATTTACTCGGCACACTCTAAAAGTGAACTTGCTCGGCTTCAATTAAGAATCTGTTCAGCACTAACTAGCTTGCTCGACATTCTCTTATGAACTTAGTTAGGCTGTCACAAATAACATAGCTAAACCCTTGCATATTTGATATGCATTAATGTGTCTATTATATGTGCCTTAGGATATGTCAACAATACACTATTTCATCAATGGCTTAGTTGATCCTTGTACTTCATTACAACATCATAACTTCAACCTTTCTCTAGGTACTCTAGTTACATCTTATTGATTGTTGCCTCCTTGTCAATCAACCAATTGATAGTATTTGGATCACTAAAACAATTGTCATTCCTGCAAGTAGCAAGTTTGACATCAATGACAAAACAATGATTGAAAACATTCTTTGCCAGTTCCATCATTCTTATTCAATCATTTCCAACAATCTCCCTCTTTGGCATTGATGGCAAACCAAACTAATCATTTGATCAACTTATCTGTCACTTTCTGTTTCTCCCTCTTTTGTTGTAGTTTTACTACTGATCTTATATCTTTACCTTTTAGTTTCTCATAAGTCTCCCTCTTTCATATATATCTCCCTTATGAGTATCTCTCTCTTATTTTGTTTATTTTGATCAGTTTCTTCATATCTCCCTCTTTGACATAAATGCCAAAGATGTTGCATCTTTAACATGTGAAATATAGACTTCGCATCTCATATTTTCTCCCTCTGTCACCATACTTGTGACTGATTTGGAGTTTCTTGTTTCTACTATCATCCTCTGCATCACTCTTCTGATATTTCAATGATCTACTCTTGTTGATGCAGGGCAACATCTTTTGTTGCTTTAAACTACTTGAGTTAGGGGCATTACCCCTAACTTTCCTCTTAGATATTCATAAGCATCCTTGGGCAATGATTTGGTGAAGATATCTACAATTTGTTCCTTTGTGTGAATATACTCCATCTTCACTTGTTTGTCTTCTACCAGTTCTCTGACATAGTGATACTTGATTGCAATAGTCTTGGTTTTTGCATGCATTACTGGATTCTTGGATATGTTTATAGCACTTGTGTTATCACAATACAATATCACAGGTTTGGTTATCTCTTATTTCATTCCTTTCAATAAATGTGTGAGCCATACAATGTTTGTGCAATTGACTGCTTTTGCCACGTATTTTGATTCTGTAGTGGACTGAGATGTGCATGTTGCCTTCTTGTTGGTCCAAGTAACTAATCTTTTTCCTAAAAATAGTGCTCCTCCACTTGTGCTTTTTCTGTCATCAATGTTACCTCCCCAATCTGCATTTGTGTATGCATTGAGCTCAAAATTTTCATTCTTTTTATAATATAGACCAAAGTCATCAGTTCCTTTAAGATATCTCATTATTCTTTTTACTACTTTGAGATGGTTCTCTTTGGGATTAGCAAAAAATCTAGCCACTAGTCCAACTGCTAATGCTATGTATGGTCTACTATGTACAACATATTGTAGTTTTCCAATCATGGATCTGTACATTTTTTGATTAACTTCAGCTAATATATCATTTTTGGATAAGAATCCAAATGTTTTAAGTATCTCTTTGATGTACTTTGATTGTATCATAAATATACCATGTTTTAGCTAATGTACTTGTAAACCGACAAAGAATCTTATTTCTTCAAACATAAACATTTCAAATTCATGTTTCATTTTGTTAGCAAAACTTTTGCAAAGCACTTCCTTTCCTCCAAACACTATGTCATCTACAAAGATTTCAGATACAATAATGTCCTTACCTTCTTCTAATTTGATGTACATGTTGCTATTGTCGTCAGTTCTTTCAAATCCAATTTGCACTAGATACTTGTGAAGTCTCTCATACCATGCTCTAGGTGCTTGTTTGAGACCATGGAGTGCTTTATGTAGTCTAAAAACCATATCTTTATTGTTTTCATCAACAAAACCATCTAGTTGTTCAATGTAGACTTCCTCTTCCAATATACCATTCAGAAAAGAAGACTTTACATCCATCTGATAGACTTTAAAACTTGTATATGCAGCATATGCAAGTAAAGTTCTTACTCCTTCCATTCTTGCAATAGGGGCAAATGTTTCCCCATAGTCTAATCCTTCTTCTTGAGCATAATTTTTACACACTAGTCTGGCTTTGTTTCTGGTAATTTCTCCATTCTCATCTAGCTTGTTTCTGAATACCCATTTGGTACCAATCACATTTTTGTCAACTAGTCTGGGAACTAAACTCCAAGTTTTGTTCTTCTTTATTTGATCAATTTCTTCTTCCATAGCTTTATACCAGTCACCATCTTGTAATGCATCATACACTGTCTTAGGTTCAATTTTGTTTAGTAGGCATGATTCATTTCTTAGTCTATTCCTTGTCATTGGTCTTGCATCTTTGTCACCAATTATCTATTCAGCAGGGTGATGCCTCTTCACATATTTGGACAATCTTGGTTTTGTCCTTGTTTTCATATTTGATCTTTCATATTCAGGATCACTATGCACTTCATTGTCAGGTAGCTCTATATCTCTATCATGTGTATTGACTTCAAAGTCAAAATAAGCATTTTTTCATTCTGCAACTTAGCTTCTGAATGCAACTCGGCATTCACTAGTTGTGAGTCAGCTGAAATTGAAACTTGTTGTTGAATCCCAGTTTGATTGATGGTATCTTTGTCAATGGGAATTCATTCATAAGAATACACAAAGGTTCTGTAGTCATTCATTTTCTTTGGTTTTTCAACTTGGACATCTGCATGCTCATCAAAGTTTACATTTGCACTCTCCACAATTTTGTCAGTGTTAGTATTTAAATGCTTGTATGCTTTACTTCTAGTGGAGTAACCAAGGAATATGCCTTCATCACTTTTTACATCAAATTTTCCATTTCTAGCATCTTTAAGGATAAAACATTTGAACCAAATACTTTGAAATGCTTTACATTGGGTGTGTGTCCATACCATAATTCAAAACGTGTTGCATTTGTACCTTTCTTGACTTGTACTCAATTCAGTGTATGAATAGGCACACTTACAACTTCTCTCCAATATTTTAGGGCAACAGTCTTTTTCATCATTAATGTTCTGGCACAGTCAATCATAGATCTATTTCTTCTTTTAGCAATTCCATTTTGTGGGGGAGATCTTGGAGCTGATGTTTGTCTCTTGATTCCTTTGTCATTGCATAATATCTTGAATTCATTTGATGTAAATTCACCACCTCTATCTGATCTCAAACATTTCAAAAAATTTCCTGTTTCCTTTTCAACTCTAGCCACATACCACTTAAACATTTGAAAGGCATCAGATTTTTTCTTTAGAAACATAACAGTCATCATCCTGGAATAATCATCAACAAACAACATTATATATTTGTCTCCTTTGTAACTTTGTACTTCCATTGGACCACATAAGTTAGTATGGACTAACTCAAGTACTTCTTTAGATGTATAGTTTTTACTTTTGAAACTTGATTTGGTCATCTTTCCTGGCTGACATTGTTTGCACATGATATTTTCAGGCTTCTTCAGTTTGGGTAAACCTCTAACTTTCTTCATTTTACTAATATTGACCAGATTATCAAAGTTGACATGACATAGCCTTCTATGCCATAACCATACATCATCAAATTTTGCAACAAGACAAGAGGTATTTTCTAGATCAAGATAAAATAGATTACTTCTTGTTTGATCTCCTTTTCCTATTAGTCTACCATCAGTATCATAGATTTTTGCAGTTTTATTTCCAAATTCTACTTTGCAACCTACATTGCCTAACTGTGAGACACTTAGCAAATTGTAGTTTAGTCCTTCATCATAGTATGCATTATCATGTGAAATTTTTTCTGTAAGGTTAATAGACCCTTTTCCTTTGACTTTACATGGAGCATCATTACCAAATCTAACACAATTTTCATCATACTGAGTAAATTTAACAAACTTACTTTTGTCTCCTATCATGTGATGTGAGCATCCACTGTCTATGATCCATTTATCATTATTGTTCATGCATGTTACCAGTGTTGTTGGCTCTTCTTCATCAGATTGTTCCTTCATGGCCACATAAAAAACTTCATCATCATTATCATCAGAATCCTCTTCAGCAATATAGAACTTCTTGCCTTTTTCTTTGTAATCTCTCTTGTCATCTTCTCTTCTATTTTTGTACTTTTTTCCTTCCTTGTATTCCTTTTTCTATGTACACCTTGCAGCAATATGTCCTACTTCATTGCAATTAAAAAAAATGATAGGCATCTTACCTTTGAATCTTCCTTTGCCTTTGTGAAATCTTCTAGCTAGTAGTGCTTCCAAATGTTCCACATCTTCCTCATCAGTGCTATTGTCACTGGATGCATATTTCATCTTTCTTCTTTATTTCTTTGATTTCACCTTATCAGCATCTTTTAATGATAGCTTGGCTTTGAAAGAAGATTCAACATTCTCAGGTTTGTAGTTGTCAAAGTTAGATAACTCAAATGAAATGAGTCCTCCTACTATGCCTTCAAAGCTTAGATTATTTCTTGGCACACATCTTAGCTCTTGTATAGCTGATACTATAATAGCATAGATAGGGAGCAAGGTTCTTAAAAACTTACCATTAATAGTATCATCATCTAATTGACCATTCAAGCATCTTACTGCACTTACCACTTCCTTTATTCTAGCTACATATTGAACTGCATTCTCACCTTCTTCCATTTTCATATCATCAAACTTTCCTCTAAGAATTTCTCTTTTTGCTCTTTGGACATTCTGATCTCCTCCATAAATGTCAAGCAGGGCTTTCCACATCTTGAATGTAGTGTCACATCCTTTGATATCATCAAATTCAGCATAGTTGAGTGCAGAAGCAATTTTAAGCATTGTTTGATTGTGTTCCTATTTATTTTTTAGATCTTTTGCAGTAGGAGCACTAGTTGGATCAACATGTTCAGTATCAATTGAATTTTGGCCATAATCTCCTATGGATCCAAGATGTAGCTTCATCAAGCTTTACTAGGCAACAAAGTTGTCTTCGTTGAGCTTGGGAGCTTCTCTCTTAGGCATTTTGATCTTTTCTGCTTCTGGTCCTTTTAAACTAAATCAGTAGCTAAGGCTCTGATACCAATTGTTATAATTCTTTCGAATAACTGAGAGGGGGCGGGGGGGGGGGGTGATCAGTTATTCAAGGTCCAAATGAAATAATACCAATTTCTCCTTTTTCTCTACAAATCCTTAATGGTGCGTAACTGATCTTACCATGCATGAAATTTAAATATTGAAACAACTAAGAAAAGTAGACATGTATCACACCATAACACTAAGAATTTGATAACGCAGAAACCCTCCAGGAATAAGAAGGTAAAACTAGGGTGGGGATGATACCCACAAAATAACTGCGCAATTAATTTTAACCACTTTTGATGGTCTACCCTATGAGAAGCCTGCCTTGTTAAAGGCTATAACACATTGTTAAATGTGACCTTATTAGAGGATTTCACCAAACTATTAGGAATGGGCCTGGTTAAAGGACTTTGTAACATTCACTTGGAATGTCACCTTGTTAAAGGATTTACAATATGGCTATTAAACCAACCTAAGTCCATAGGATTTATCTTAACTGTTACAATTTCTAGAAAGTAACAACAATGGCTTTGATCTAATACAACTTACAACATAACTAGTAGATTACAGATCACACTTTAGTTCAATCATTTGCTTGTCTTTTCAATCACTTCACTTTTGTCAGCTTGTCTTCCTCTCAAGCTTTGTTTCCTTGAGTCTTCTTTACTCATCATACCAATGCAATCATATATGTGGTCATCCAGTGAAGCAGAGTATTCTTTTCTCTCTTTCTCCTTAGCACTTTTTTTCAGTAGCTCATGCTTTCATACTTTCTCACTACCACCACACTACTACTTCGCGACCTTATGACTTCTTAAATAGAAATCTAAAATATCTTTCCTACTCAATTCTCCTTCTCCAATTTTAGGGTTTCAATGGATTAGGTAGGATACAATGTATCTACGCTATATTTCTTCTTCATCTAGAAACCTTGTCTAGCATCTAGTTGTATTCGCTAAAAATGTTTTACATGGTGTTCTGTGCCACCAGCTCATCACTCTTATCTTCTATCTAGTTTATAAACTTCTAGGTAACAACCTTGTCAGCTTAGATCTAGCGAATCTTTGATTTCAAAATAATGTAGCAACTCGGCATTATTGATTTACTGATACCCAACTTGTTCTATGTTACTCGACACTTGTTTCTTGCTCGGCATCTATATCTTTGCTCGACACTTGTTTTTTGCTTGGCATCTGATGTTTACTCGACACTTGATATTTAATCGGCACTTGATATTTACTTGGCACTTGTTTTCTACTCAGCACTTGATATTTTACTCGGTACACTCTAAAAGTGAACTTGCTTGGCTTCAACTAAGAATTTGTTCGGCACTAACTAGCTTGCTCGACATTCTCTTATGAACTTAGTTAGGTTGTCGCAAATAACATAGCTAAACCCTTGCATCTTTGATATGCTTTAATGTGTCTATTATATGTGTTTTAGAATATGTCAACAATACACTATTTCATCAATGGCTTAGCTGATCCTTGTACTTCATTACAACATCATAACTTCAACCTTTCTCTAGGTACTCTAGTTACATCTTATTGATTGCTGCCTCCTTGTTAATCAACCAATTGATAGTATTTGGATCACTAAAATAATTGTCATTCCTGCAAGTAGCAAGTTTGACATCAATGACAAAACAATTTTTTAAAACATTCTTTGCCAGTTCCATCATTCTTATTCAATCATTTCCAACAGTCACTTCCATTCAACATTTCATCACCTTCTTTAGTTCCAACTCCAAAATAACCACTTTTTATTCCACCAAACCCTCCAATTGCATTTTTTGTAAATGTTGTTTATACACCAATCAACTTGGTAGGAGTACTCAATGACCTTCCTAGGGTAAAAGTACAAATTTATGTCACCTTTCAGGTTAACTAACCAGAACAAAGTTGTGTCAGAGTATTTCTATCTAAAAATAAATTTGTTTAAAGATATGATCTAGGTAAATTCATTCTAGCTAAGTTATATATGGTATCACAGTTTTCCATTTGGAAATGTCTATTTAATTAATTTTTTATGCTAGTTTGTATCCAATTATTAAAGAAATATAATTACTTTAGAAAACTAACATTTCAATAACTCTTAAAATTTCTGATGATATATTTTTATTAACTTATAAACATCATTTTATAGAGCCCAAAGTCAAGAATATTCTCGTATAAAGTTTATAGTGTTTTAATTAGATATAGTATATTATAATAAAAGAATTCTACAAGCACATATTTTAAACTAAAAAAGATGCCAATTTTGAGAAATAAAAAAATAGTAAATCATGTCATAAAAATTTAAAACTTATATGATGTTCTAGAGGAGAGAGTCCTCTTCTAGAATGTATAGTTGTTATTATGGTTAGAATAGAATTTTTTTAAATAATGTGGTGGAAGATAAAAAATATTGATTTTAGGTGAGTTGAACTTTGAATGAATATAAAAGTAAAAATATAAGTCTAAAGACAATTTTTAGTTGTGAACGTTCTAGATATATATGCTATCTATAACATAGTCTAAGATCAAAGGAAAATAAGTTAACTTCCATATAGTTTTGTGGTGGGAAAAAGAACCCTAATTTTCAATATTTTTCAGCAACTAAAAAATTATCTATAAAATTTATAAAAATATATCAATTATTAATCCAAGTAATTATTAAAAATTGCAATCCTAAACTTGATCAATTTCTACACATTTTATTAGTATACTTCATTTTCAAGTTCTAAATCATAATATCAGTTTCATATCATTGAAGGTGAATAGTTATACTTTTGTTAGCCTTTTCTTTTACAAAATGGTGACACAAGTTTGTGCTTTGACCCCCTAAGAATCCTAAGAAGTTTTCCCAAGTTTCATTTATGGAGAGACAAAAAAAACCAAAGATCACATCAAGGTATTCAAATAAATTTGCAAACGAAAGCAAATCACTAATGAAAATGTGGTTCTTTGCTTATTCCCCTACACATTGGGAGAAGTTTCTTTTAATTGGTATGTTAATTTACCACCTAGATGTCTTGGAGACTAGGACACTTTAGAAAATTTATTCTTGGAATAATTCAAAACTTTCATTTATCTAGCTATGATACATAATCAATTCATATCAATCAAAAGGGACCCGATAGAGATGGCATCATGCTTCAACCATCACTTTCATATGGCATATCACAAGTTGGAGATGGCAACACTATATTGGTTGAAGCCACAATTTAGATTTACCTAAATGTTATGGGTAATCTCACTACTCTTTTTTTAAGAAGACTTCATGCAATAAATATTGACACATTGGCTAAAGTCTTCCCAAAAGCAATTACTTTTACAAAGTAGGTCAATCCTAATGGAGGATTGATGCTTCTAGCTCAAGTTATTACAACAATGCCAACATATCTTATTGGATTACCTATGATGCCTAGCCAATTTATACTAGTGAATCTAGTTCCATTATAAAAGACACCTACTCCACAAATGCTAGCTATAACGTACCCAGGATATGAACCTCCAAAAGCTACTTTCTTTGAGGGAAAGGTAGCAACTTCTGTTGAAGCAAACAACAATTTTTCCTTTAAGTTTGGTCAAATAAAGAAAACCATGTCCCAAATGAATAATGAGCTAGCTCGCTTGAGGTTTTTACAAGGACAGAATAACAATCTTTCAGAGAACCAATGCTAGTCCTTACAAAAACAACAATTACAGTCAGAACTACAATAGGAATTTCAATGGAAACAATAATGTTGGGAACAACAATGCAAGAAACAATAGTGGAGGAAACAACTTCAATCCTCCCATTCGCGACAATGGTTTCTAAAGATAGAATTGTTAATGGAACATGTGTCCAAACAATGGAAGCATTCTAGAAGATAACAATAATAATGCTCAATATGTGGACATCAATCAATATGACAATAGTCGAAATGCATCTAACAATGATGGTTCATATTACAATGGAAATCAAGAAGTGAATTAGAATTTACAATCAAACAATAATGTGCCTCCCTTGCAATTTAATGCTATGCTACTAGAATCTTATGCTTCTTCACAATAAACTCCTCTTGACCTGAGAGTGACTAATAATCTAGTACCAATTAGACTTTTATATGAAAGACAACAAAATTAGAATCAAGGAAATGTGCCTACAATATTGAAAATCCCACCTCATCTACTGAAAATTATAGTGTGGTAGAAGATTTGAAATGAACAAAGGCTAAAATATCCATGTTTGACATGCTACAAAACTATCCTCATCAACGAGAAGCATTGATGAAAACTCTTGATAATACAAAGGCACCCCATAATATGAATATTGTTCATCAAAAGACAATATCTCAACAAGTTAATGCTTCAGAGGCAATGCCAACTAATTTTAAAGACAAGGTTGAGGTGCCCCCATTTTTTCTTAGTATCAAAATATATGGGAAGAATCTTCATAATTTCCTAATTGATTCATAAGCTTCTTGTAATGTTATGCCATTGTAGATAGCACAAAGGGTGGGAGTCTCTCCTCAACCTTCCAATCTAATAGTGATACAACTAGATAAAATATAAGTGAAAGTTATTGGTGTGTTGAAAGATGTTTAGATACAGTTGATAGTTGACCCCTGAATTTGAGAAATAATTGACATACATGTGGTTGAAATTCCTAAAACATATGGATTGTTGCTAAGTAAAGAATTGACAAAATGCCTAAGAGAATGGCTTTCTATAGATTTTACTCAATTGTGGTTGCCATGGAAAGAGTTGAATAATCAAATTAAGATAAATGCCAGGCCAAATTTTAAAACAATGATTACAGAATACAGTGCACCAAATGAGGTTGCATTCTTACAATCAGATTTGGGCTCCTACAAAAGTGATGACTTTTGATACAACTTCTACTAAAATATCAGATGATTAAGATGGAAGATACATGATTTCAATCCCAAAGCAAGAGACCATAACACAGTTCATAGACAACATGATGGTCAACTTACAATGCTTAGGAGAAGAAGCTGACCCCACTATTTTGCTTCTCCCACGAATTTGCTAATTGAATAAATTTAGTCAATCAGAGTTTGAATGTCCACAATGCCAAAAATATTTTGCTAAGGAATTAACATAGATAATGGAAATAAAGAGTGGCAACATTCCAAAAGATGAACCCCACAGGAAGTCAAAATTCTACAAACATAATATATGAATCTGTGGAAAAAGTTAAAGACAAAATTGAAGATCTAAATGCATCGTATAATGATACCTCTTTAGATGGTGGAGGTTTGTCTTCTCCTCCATCGGGAATCATAGAAGTCCAAAGAAGGAGATGATACATAAAAGGTCAAGGATGGACTTCAGTAGTCATTCATCTTAAACCCAAAGTGGATGAAATTATAGAATTAATAGTGGAAATTCATGACAAACATGAAAAATAGACACTTCCCATATCAAGGAGTAACAATGGAAAATAATCAAATTACAATGGGTTCCAAAGAGACAATTTAAAGTCCAAGTAAAAGAAAAGCTAAGGACAAATAAGCATAAATATAGGAAGCCCAAAGAATATGTGATTTGGACACTTTGCTTTGATAGTTTAGGAGTTGGCATAGGTATTGAGTTAATAAACCCAAAATGTAAGCCTTGCTATGTAGCATACCAATTACAGTTTAGATGTACTAATAATGTTAGAGAGTATGAAGCATTGATCTGAGGACTTCTTTTCACACTGGAGAAATGAATCACAACTCTCATAACAAAGGGAGATCTCTAGTAGTTAAAAGACAGGTGAAATTGGTATACTCTTGCAATGATAGGAGGTTGCTTGCTTACAGGAAAAGAGTATAGGATCTAATTGATGATTTTGAAACTTTGAACATAAAGTCCATTCCAAGGAGACAAAACATGATAGCATATACCCTCACCATTTTGAATAGTGCATTAGAACCGATCAAGAGAACAAAGTTGAAAATATTTTTAATAGAATTGGTGGCTACCCCTTCTATCCTAGACAATATTACAAAATTCCAAATCTTTCAGGATGATCAACATATACTCGAATTTATCATGTGTGATTGCCCCTTTAAATGGAAAGAGATTGATGACACTGTAGATGATAAACCTAAGGATGATGAACTTGAAGATGAAGATGGGATCCTGAACTTGAAGACCAATACTATCTCTAAGGGGATGGTTGAGTTGGAACACATTTTTTATTGCAATGAATGAATGCTTAATAAGATAATAGTCAAAGAAAAGGGGATCAAGGAATGCAATTCATATAATTTGGGCATTGATGAAGATCCTAAAATGGTAAGGGTCAAAAAGGTATGCAATGCATAAGAAAGGGAAGAAATGCTCAAATTTCTTACTAAATACAAGGATTTCATTGCTTAGAGCTATGAAGAACTCAAAACATATGACACTAAAATCAACATGCATGACATTCTATTGAAACTAGATGCCAAACCCTTCCGTCAAAGATAAAGACCTATTAATCATATTATTGAACTATGGATAATGAAGGAAGTTGAGAAGTTTCTTGATGCCAAGATCATCTTCCCTATTTTCCATTCTAAATGGGTGGCTAACCTAGTCCTAGTGAAGAAAAATTCTGGAGAGATTCATCTTTATGTGGATTTTTACCTTGCATTTCAAAAGAACAATTACCCTTTACCCTCACTAGATGAAGTACTATAAATTTGTAAATGGATCCAAGATGATATCTTTCTTGGATGGATATTCAAGCTATAATAATAATGGTTGATGAAGAGGATAGGATAAAGATGACCTTCATGACCAAATGGGGAACATTTTCTTACAGAAGAATGCCTTTTAAGTTGATTGATGTAGGGGCTAAAATTCAATGAGCCATGGATGAAGCTTTTAAGGTATTAATAAATAAGTGTATAGTCATCTACACTGATGACTTGATTTTTTTTCAAAGGATCAAAGCACTCACATTATTGATTTAATATAGGTATTCAACAGATGTCATAAATATGGCATATCACTCAATGCCAAGAAATGTTTATTTGTGGTTACTGAAGGAAATCTCCTTGGCCACATCATCTCTAAGGCTAGGATCTCCATTGATCCTGATAGAATTGAAGCCATTCTGAAGTTATCACCTCCTCATAATTGAAAGAAACTTAATTCTTTCTTCAGGAAGATAAATTTCGTGCAAAAGTTCATAAGTCGATTTGTAGAGATAGTTTTCCCCCTTTATGATTTACTTAAGAAGAGAGAAAAAATAGAATGGGTTCCATAAATTAAGAAATCTTTTGGGGATATGAAAGTGGAAATATCCATGGCCTAAAAGGTGTTGGTGAGTCTAGATTATGGACTTCCTTTGAAAATATACTTTTTTGCTTGAAAACATTTAGGTGATGGGATTCTTATGCAGAAGAAGGAAAAGGAAAATGAAAGAACTATTGCTTTTATTGGTTTCCCATTGAAAAATGTTGAGGTAAGTTATTCTAACCTTGATAAATAGTCTTTTTCTTTAATCAAAGTGGTAAAGAAATTATGTAATTATATACTAAGGATAAGGTCTATGGGATTGTGCCAAATCTTATGGTTAAGACATTAGTGATGCAAAATGAACTAGGTGAAAGATGAGGAAAATATATGGCAATCCTTCAAGAATTTGATTTAGAGATTCAACCCATGAAGTTGGTAAGAGGGAAAGGATTATAAAAAATGATAGTTGATAACCAAATCGAGGATGAAAAGAAATTATGACTTGATGGTAAGACAGAGGTGGAAGATCAAAAGAAGATTGTAGTATCTCAAGTTTATATTGACCAAGGTATAATAATAGATGTCTACTGCTAGGATATTGTTTACTATCATTTACAAAATTAGTACCCCAATTGGATGAATAGTTCACAATGTAGGGGACTTAAAACAAAGTGTGAATCCTACATGCTACATGATAGAAAAATATAAAAAATTAATTATGAAGAGATTTACTTAAAATGCCTACGAAATGAAGAAGTAAAAGAGGTTTTGAAATATTTTCATGATAAATATGGTATAAGACATGGTTCAACAGAGGCTAGGACCCATAAGATTTTTTTATTAGGATATTTTATGGCCTATGATCTTCAAGTATACTTTTGAACATGTTCATACTTGCCACATTTGTCAGACTAGTGCTAATAGAGAAACACATCTTGCAATGTCATTACAACTAGTATTCGAGGTATGCCCCTTTGCAAAATGGGGGCTAGATTTCATTGGTCCAATGAACCCACCATTGTTCGCTAGACATAGTTTTTTTCTCATAGCTACTGATTATTGTACGCACTGGATAGAAGCTAAGACATTTAGAAATTGCATGATAAAGGTGGTTATAGACTTCTTAGAAGAACACATTGTTACCAGGTTTGGGATGCCATTTTTTCTAGTGTGTGATAATGGATCATCTTTTGTGTCAATATTCCTTACCCAATGAGCATTGGAAAATTAGGTTATTATCAAATTCTCTTCAAATTATTATCCACAAGGAAATGATGTGGCCAAATCTACAAACAAGAACTTGATCATGGTAATAAGACATTTGTTGAAGGAAAATCCTAAAGATTGGCATACTCAACTCAAATATGTGCTATGGATAGATTGAGATAGGGTCAAGAATGCTTTGGGAACATCTCCATATCTAGTTCTCTATGGATAAGAGCCAGTATTCCAACTTAACCTCAATATTCATGTTCTAAAATTCATGAGTGGGTACATTGAAGATGCTAAAAGGGTTCATTTTAGATTGATGAGTCTTTTGGAGATGGATGAGAAATAGATAGCTACTTTGGAGCATATGGAAAAACATTAGGTTGTCATTAAGGGGTAGTTTGACAAGAGGGCCATGATAAAATCTTTCAGAATATCCACCCTTGTTCTTCTCCAGGACAAGGCAGAAGAAAAACCAAACAACTACACTAAGTTTCAACACTTGTTGATTGGTCCTTATTAAATTGTGGAAATTCTGGGAGAAAATAATTTTAGGTTAAGTTCCTTACTAGGGTAATTGGTTTTGTTGCTAGTAAATGGGAAATTCCTAAAACATTACTTTGAGGCCTAAAAGAACAAAAAAAAAAAAAATTTAAATAAATAAAAATAATAATTATTTTTTGCAAGTGTGTTTACATTCAGTTTCGTGTTTTCTTTTAGTTGTGTGTTTACTTTTAAAGTTGTGTTAGCCTGGGGGTTAGATGTACTCAAGATTTTATCTTCATGTATCTCATTTAAACCATTTTTTGGTTTTGACTTTTGGTAAGGGGTATTTATTTGTCAAAATATTTTAATGATTTTGTTTCTTATACCAACTAAGGAATGGATGTTACTTGTGGTAATCAAGGACTTTGAGTCTTGAATTCAAAATTGTAGAACAACAAGTTTTTGACATTTTGCAAATTTAAAGATCGATTATCTTAGGTGTTTTTGAGCCAAGGTCAAATGTAGCAAGGGATAGTCCAAACCCTACCAATTCAAACAAAAGGTTCTTCTTGAAGGAATTGCTAAGATCATTGTTAGCTGTGAGAGTTTCCATAAAGTTCTCAAAAGAGGAATGCAAGGGATATTAACTAAAGATTGAATCTAAGAAATGACACCAATGTCTTGGCCACACTATCTAAGCATGGTCATGGTAAAAAAATAAAATAAAAAAAAGAAAAATGGTGTTAAGAATGAAGGATTCTACAATGTCTGAGAAAGGTAATTTGACTATAGGGATATGCACTCCAAATAAGCTATCTAGTATCAAAACAATTGCTTCATTGAATAATCAAATGCCAAAATGTGAGCTACATGAAGCAAATATTCAAAGGATTACCTAGGACTTCAAATGAAAAGATATAACCCATTAAGAGCCCTAAGGATTGATTCTCTCATTTGGTCAAATAAGGGATTGATAAGCAATTTTTGTCAGGATTCCCAATGAATGGATCTGAAGCGTGGAAGATTATTTCCAAGTTGATGGAAGCTTTTGATAGATTGCATTCTGAGATGTCAAAGAAAATGGATACATTGAACACACACTAAACTTGGAGATTCAAGATTGTAAGTTTTTTGACTATGAAGTGACTTGAAATATGCTTGGAGTATTTAGGATTTAGTTGGTGTGACACAAATTAAAGGAATGGTTGCTGATGAAGAAATACCTTTGTCATTTCTTCCCTTTTCTTAGGCCTATTTATTGTGGTTTCACAATGCATGCCTCATTTCTCCCAAAAATGGGGACCCCCTAATATATTTTTTAGATTTCCAGATCCATAGTCTAGGATCTAAATCTTTTTTATGTTTTTACCTAGTGTTTTTTCTTAGTTTGGTTCTTTGCTAGAAAACCCATTTTGCAAAGAACTAGAGATTTTGAGGAGAAAGAATCATTTTTTATAGAAATGTGCACTAGCACACTTAGTGCACCTAGCACACCCTTCAAGGAGCACTAGTGCACTAAATCCACTAGTGGGGAGCACTTTCCTTTGAAAGTGTGCACCTATGCACGTGCCCATGTTTGCACCTTCAAAGGTGCACTCTATCGCAAGCCTATAAAAGACTAGGACCCCACCCCTTCCTTACTTCATATTTTCCTTTTGTCTTCTAGCGAATGCACCTCCACACTTTGTGAGGTGCACTAATCTTCTTTGAACCTGCACACACAAACACTTTATTAGAAGGTGCATACCTTTTTCCCCAAAACTCTTAGTAAAACTAAAACACTAAAAAATCTTTCACCTAAGTGAAAGATGTGAATGTGTGCACCTATCCAAGGTGCGTACATGTGCACCTTTCAAAATAAAAGATTTCTTTTAAGTATTGTAAGGATGCGCACATAGTGCACCCCTTTTCACACTTCAACTACTTTGCACTATAAGGGTGTGCACCTAGTACACCCCATAAGGTGTGTTGGGTGTGAACTCTTAGTGTTGAAGTTTTACTTAGGAATAGTGCACCCAATGTGCATCCTCAAGGTGCACAAGGTGTGCCAAATTCTGTCTAACTAGAGCTAAAATAGGGTTTTTTGGGTGCTTTAATAGATTTTAATGTTTTGGGTCATTTTTTTAGTAATTAGGCTTTATTTAAATTAATTTTTTCCACCTTCACAAGTTGTACCAATTTTTTTCTAATACGAGTGAAATAGGGTTTTCTGGGTGTTTTAATAGTTTTTAATGTTTTGGATCATTTTAAAAGTAATTAAGGTTTATTCAAATTAAATTTTTCTAGCTTTCGAACTAAAGGATGTTTATTTTAGGTAGATAAAATGGCATCCTCATCATCCTCTCTCACTACAAAGATGGCTCCAAGACTAGCGGTCTTCAAATTTCAAGGTATTCCATTGAGGTCATGCTTCTAGGATGCATATTAAAAGATCTGAGAAATTGGGTTGGGCCATATTGAATATAATGCATTCTTAGGCCTATGCAGCAAACCAATCAAGAGGTCTCTAATGGTATATTCACTCATCAGACCAGGGCTAGTGAACATAGTGTCACACTTGGTTTCAGTACAATCTTTTGAGTTGATTATGGTATTGAGAGAAAATTATGTTTTAGAAGAGAGAGTTGTAAAAAGCATAACTAGAGAGATTGTCCTAGATCTAATGCCTAAGAACATCAAGAAAGTTTTTCATCTTCCAAGGGAAGATCAATATATAAGAGTAACATATCATCAAGTAGAAAGGTAGTATAGAAAGCATTAAGAGGAAGCATCAGAGATTATTCAATCCTTGTATCTCATTGATAAGACTCCTCTTGGATGAAAAACAAGCCAAGTAGATATGATGAGAGGTTATATGAAAGATGATATTAGACATTCTATAGTGCTCTTGAATAGAATCATGGGATTACAAATAGCAATACACTTAAATATATGGATGGTACACTTTATTGAAACCATCAGAATGAAGAAGATGCCAATTGACTGGGCCTCAATTCTTAGTGAGAATTCAAATGAACAACTGGTGACAATAAAAAACAACCAAAGGTTCTATATTACATCTTATTTGGTGTATCCATTGGTTGCAAGAACAACATATTATCTAGGGTTGTTCAAAAGGGGCAACTTGTAAGATGCTAACACATGGCCTTGTATAGTATAACCCCAGTTGGTGAGGAAAAAGCTTTTAGATCACTGCAAAGAATACTGAATAGTGAATGATGCCTTCATTTTCGCAATCATCCTTTTCATTGAGGGAGATTATGCAAAATGGATGTCAGAAGAGGGAGTAGCAAAAATTATAGAAATAGGTTCCTATTACATCCAATGCAAAACATTCACCTATTTAAGGGTAGTAGGTACAATTGTAAATCCAAAGAAGCTCCCTAAGAATCTGTGTGATAGACTCATATTGCTGGAGATTACACAACAACTCTTGTTTGCATATGAGAAATGAAAAAATACAAGAAGAAATGGGTATGGCTCATCACTATAGGTCTATTTGGTGCTAAATAGAAGTCAAATATTGCAAATTTTGTGTCTAAATGGGATCAATATCCATTAGAGGACTACAACTCTCCTTGTCCCTATTTTGATAACATTTGCATAGTTCAATACTTGGCAGGAAAATGATTCCAACATGAAGATGTCATAGAGGACCATTGGATGAATATAGTGGATGACTACAAAATTCAAATAAGAGATTATTTTAGGATGACTCTTTATTTGGCAGGTAGTGCCTTCAAAATGAAGATCCCATTAAAGGTTGTGTAGTGAGACACTAAAGATTTCTTAGATCCCTTGTATAATAGAGATAATATATATGATCAGCCTATCATGAATGCAGAGATTGATAGAGAAGAAAACACAAATATCAATCATAGGGCAAGGGATGTTATCTAGTTAACCAAGGAATGGATTAAGAGACCATACAAGCTTGGTTTAATTCCATAAATGATAGTTTTCCAAGCTGCAGTTCGCCCACTGAAAGGTATTGGATCAAAAGTGATAGTGCCAACATCCATGACTTAGTCTCCAGTAAGGTCATAAATGGTGCATCATCTTGATAGAGAAGTTGGATATTTCAAGGCACAAAAGGGTAAAAATAAAAGGAAAAAAACTTTCCATCAACAAGCTAAGTCTGAAGAAGAGGCAACTGGAGCATAGTAGCATCAAGGGGAAGAAAATCTAGAAAGGGTAGAAAATGTAGAGGTCATCCAGACTCAGGATAATCCACCAATACAACTACTAGACCAAGGGCAATAAGCAAAAAAAAAAATGAAAAGGAATTGTCTTTTCCTACACAAGAGGAAGAAGCCTCTCCATCAACTCCCATGAAAGGAAAGATGAAAACTCCAATTAAAAGGACAAGGAGACAAAAGGTGACAAAAAAGGTTATTCCTTTTCCATTAGTCCCAAAAGTTATCTTGGAGGATGAAGAACAAGATGATGAAGATGAAGAGGGTAACCTTCCCTTGAGTCAAAGGACTCATCTTGCTAGGGCTACAGAGGTAGAATGGAGAAGGAGCTCTACTATAACACCACCTTCCATTCCTACACAACCTATTTAGGTTACAACTTTTGAGGATGAGTTAAAACAATGTATTGATGAGAAAGAGAACCAAGGGGCTAATGTCTTTAAGATGTCAAATTTTGATTTCATGCCTGTAGGCACTGAAATTGTAGGAGACAAGATAAGGGATACAACAAAAAATCAACCTCCACAAGAGGATTGGAGTAAGTTTCCACCTTAGCCACAAGGACCTTTAATTGCTCCACCATCACCAAGTCAAGATTTATCTTTCTTGGATAGCATTTTAGTTACTCCTCTCCCTCTAGGTAATGAATAATAAGTACAAGCTAAATAGATAGAAAAGTCACAACAAAGACTTGCAGATGAAGTATTAGAGGAGGGAACAATATTTGAGGAACCTCAATAGACTTCCCAAGAGAAAGAGGTGAGGATTGTGGACTCAAGAGACATAGAGATGTCCAATGTGGATCTCTTAGAAAAGGAGAAGACTCTAGAGAGGAGTGATAATGGAAAGGAGCTAGTAGTACAAGCTCGCCTTCATTGAAGGATAAATCTCTGATGGAAGATACTCCAAGATGGTTGAGAAAAGAGGTGATGGTTACACACAAAAAGTAGTTGTATAGTATTGAGGAAGAGGAAATGAGAGAATTAATTGAAGCTCTCAAGAAACCTGAACCACCTGCAAGTGATTCATGAACATTGGCATTTGTTATGAATGATCAAAATCAGGACTTGTTCATCCATGTTACTATCCCTCCTCCACATGCAGATATTGAGGATTTGACCCCAAAAGATTATCAAATCAAAGAGTTCTTGCTTGGAAAATCCACTATGGATACTATGAAATTGATGGTCACTATGAGAATCAAAGAAGTGTTTAGGTACTTGGAATAGGATGAGTCTAAAGTGTTAAACCTCTGGAAGTAGAATAAACTCCTAAGAGGTTATTTGAATGAAGTAGTTGGTTCATTGGATCCTGAAAATCCCAAGGAGACTCTAAGTACGATGCTCAATAAAAAGGATAAGGAGAATGTACAAATATATCCATTTCGAAAGGCTTATCAACAATAGAGGAGAAGTTTTGAAGAAAAAGGTGTGCAAATTATACAAGGAAATAATAACCTACTACACCACATGCAAAATAATGCAAATAAGTTGGTTGCTATATTGAACTAGGATTTTTGGTTAATGGATGAAGTACATACCTGGGGTAAAGACTTGCAAGCATTACAATCTATTGGTGTAAATAAGTATTCACTATTTACACTTACTTAAGTTTCATTAGGTTAATGCATTATTTTAATATTTTGCATTATTTTATTATTTTTATTTGTGACACACTTAGCAGTTTGCCCACCTTTTTGAGTTGTCATGTTGACAACACATGAGTACACAACTCTATTTTAGCACATGGTGTCTCCAACACTGATTTGTGTGTCACACCCTTGTAGGATTATCCTCTCATCATCACACTTACTTTCGTGTTTAATGGAGAATAACCCATATCTAGTGGACATGTGCTTGGTTGTATGACTTATCATGATGTCGATTATGAGGCATTCTAGATGTATCTTAGAGGCCTTTATATATAGGCACTCATAGTGTACTCTCTCCATGGCATATTGAATATATCATCATTCTAATCATACTCTCTCTCGGTCTATAGTTGTGCTTGTGTTTGAGTTCTTAGTTCCTGGGTGAATTTTTCCTTTAGGAAAATTCTTACATGGTATGAGAGCTTCGAGACATTCTCACCACATAGCTATTTGAGACCACACTTGCTTTAGCACTTTAGGTTGAATCTAGCATATCGTAGAAATTGCAAGCATCTAGAGCCAGATTTGACCTCGCCATTGTTTCTGGAACACTGAATTAGTGAAAATTGACTATAAACTCAGCTACTTTGGCCCAAAGTTGACCGTGACGAATTTTTTTTTTTTTTACAAATTGAAACCCGAAGGCCCTGATTTGCAGTTCAGGTATGGTCATTTGTAGATCTTATTAGTTTATTTTTGGATCTATATTTTTTTTCTCTATTTTTTTTACTATAAAATTTCAAAAAAAAAATTCCTTTGGGCACCTGACAGAATTTTTTTTTGTAGAACTAGGCTATTAGATCTCGGCTTTGCATAGGGCATATTTTATTTGTCACAAGGTATACTGCAACAAATCGCAGTAGGCACATTTTATTTTTTGGCATCAGATTCTTCATGATCTGACCACCTATTTCTAGGCATTACTGGCTATCATAATTTGGTGCATTACAATCGGCAGCCAAGCACCTCAGCTTGCCTTTGTTTATCACTCTATGGCAACTTCAATTTAAACATCACTTGAAGTGCATATTGCATGAATGTGGGATAAACCCACCACATTCCGATGGAAATATAGGATTCCATCAACTATTTTTGTTTACTGGTGCAACATTTTACCTCTCTAGCGATAGTCTTGGCCGATTTTAAAACCCTAGGTGACTGCATTGTTTTAAAGTCTAACCACCATTGACAGAGGATATTCCTGCTCAGAGAATACTCTAAACAATTGGATTTTTGGCACTTGCGCCAGTCTTCAGCCTGGACACGTGGAGTCCTTTGCACCCACAAGAGAAAGCACACCACCAATCTAACGTAGCCACATATACTTTCTAATGGCCCTTTGACATGTCAACAGTTCAACATGTAGACACACCATGAATTGACACATGGACTTGCGAACAACAATCTTGCTTAGTAGCCACATTGCATTTGTTGCCACATTGTACAACAATTTGACACGTTAGCACTATTGACTCACTAGACACGTCATACCTTCCATGTAGGAGATAGTTTAGTGTAGACATCATCATACAGACCACACAACTACCATGTTATGTTCATACAGTACAAACACTGACTTAGCCCAATGCGTCAGTATGGGGCTCATATTTTTGCTGATGTCATCTTTACACTAGGTTAAATTTGACATCCATTTGACCATAAAAACCATCCATTTTACAACTACAGTGATGGCCATTTGATCATCAAATTTAAGCACGCAGTTTTCTTGCTAGACCTCTCTCCAGATTGCTTTTCAATTTGGTAGTCTAACTTTGCAAGCCCATAACTCAAATATCCAGACTCCAATTCAGGTGCAATTTTATTTGAAATTGGGTAAATTTTCCTAAATATTTTAGTGGTTATGTTTTTTTCTAGTTTTGGTGCACAGATTTTGCATAAATTACTTTTTTTGGTGACTGTACCTACATAATTCTACCTTTTGCAACTTCAAACACTCTGTTTAGGCATGCATCTGATCACTTTTTTAGGTTCTATTTTTTTGAAAGGGCATATTTTTTGTCTACTTTTTAGATCTAAAGTTAGATTCTTGGGTTGTGTGGACCAATTTCTCACTTTTAGAATTAGGCCCTTTTTTGCATTGTAAAGCTTTGATTTTTTTCAGAATTGTTGTAAATCTGAGCTACAGTGCTTAAATGATAGATTTAAGCCTTATAAGGTAGTTGTAAAAGAAAAATTAGAAAGTCCACTTTGTTCATTTTGACAAGTGGCCCTTTGTACATGCACTACTTATAAAGTGCCAAAAGCATCTTTTTTTTTTTTTTTTGGGGGGGGCGGGGTGTACTGCATTTTTGTGTCTCTCTATTGTGCTCTTTTTCATTTCTACATGATGGGTTTTAAATGTCCTCCTCTAACTTCATGCAACTATTCTACATGGAAAGATATTGCATGGAGTAGATTAATGGAAAAAGGATATAGTCTTTATGTTGAAGGTAGAATTCCTAAACCTACTAATCCCAAAGAACTCATTAATTGGAAAGCTCAAGACCAATAAGCTTTAGGAGCTATCAGGATTTATGTACAAGGGGATCTTCTCTTTCACATTACCAATTTTTAAGAATCTAAAGAAGCTTCCAAGACAAACTTAAATCATTGTATGGTAAGGTGGATGAAGAAAATGAATTTTAGATTGAAGATGATCTACTTCTTTTGGATCCAAAGAATTTTGATGCAATCTATTCAAGATTGCATCATCAAAGCCAATGAGTATAGGGCACTTCTTAAAGATTGTGGAAATCCCATGAAGGATGATAGGTTGATTCAACACATCCTAAAGAGACTACCTTTTGAGTACACTTCATTTCTTTCGAGTTTTAATACTCATAGGTTGACCATGGGATCTACTTACCACAAGCCTTCTTTTGATACATTTGCAGATATGTTGATTTTTGAACAATCTCACTTGATAGATTTAGGAATTCTCAAGTCATCAAAGACCAAAGCCTTGGTGGCTAGTGATGAGCATAAATCAAGTCAAGGAGGGAAAAGAAACAACAAGAAAAAGTAGTGGAAGCAGATTTCACAATCTAAGACAAAACAATCCTCCTCACAACAAGGCATTTCTTCTTCCAACAAGAATGGAAGTAATGACAAAAAGGAAAAACTCTTTTGTGCATATTGAAAAAAGCCAAATCATGATGACCATCATTGCAAGACAAAAAGAATTGATCAGTTAGAAAATCTACTTAGGAAGAACAAGATTCAAGTGCCAGGTACTTCCAAGGATTATACTCCAACCTCTTCAAAGGGTAAAGGTCAAGCACTTATGGGCATATGCACCGAGTTGTGGTGCCAAAAAGATGTCAAGGTTTTTTTTTTTCTAATTTTCAATAGTGTGTACGCGCTATAGCATGCACGTGCTATAGTGAGTATGCACTATAGCTTGTACGCGCTATTCTAATATCAAAAAAGTTATATGATGGGCTGCAGACCCGTGGCCCATCATTTTCATTTTTCTTTTTGGCTCTCCAACAGCGCGTATGCGAGTTTGATAGCAAAAATTCACCACCATTTGCCAAAATGCCTCCTCACCGACGAAATCCAAGACAATGAGCGCACTGACGACGAAGAGGTAACTGATATAAATTTAACTTTGCATTGTTTAATATGTTTTCCATATTTTTTTATTGGTTTTTGATATTCTTTTGTAGGGTTTTTACAAATTTCATTTAGATTTGTTTATTTAGTTGGATTTCAATTGATTTTTTATCAGGAAATGTCCATAATCAATTGGAAAATCCACAAAACCCTCAAGAACCTCAAAATCAAAACCCTCCTCAAGAAGAACAACAAATTCCACAACCCAAACCAATTGCAAGACCTCCGCCAGGCACACAAGAAAATATAAGAAATGAAATACAGAGAGGCAAAACTGAATTAGAAAGACTCATTGCTCAGTTGAAAGAATCCGGACAAACCAATCCAATGAGGGCTTAATTGGCATCATCCCTCAAATCCATTAACACTCAGATAGCCTTAGTTAGTGGTCAGTTAGATATTTGGCGGGCTAAGAGGGATGAAAAAAAAAGATTTTATGCAAATAAATTGTCATATGAAGATGTTAAAAAAAAGAAATATCAAAAGGTAGTATATGTGCATTATTTAGAAAACCCGGTGAGCCAAATACTGTTAGAGAGGGTAATAAATGGTTCCCCATCCATTGGTGTATACACAATGCTATTATAAATAATTTTTTGGATAGATGGTGGATGGTTTTTGATGCCTCTCCTTGCAATAATCATGAGGTCCCCATGTATTTTTTGAAGAAAGTATATTGTGAGTTTGTCCTTGGGGAGATCCCCAATTATTTTGATATGTTAGACTCCCAGGGTAGAGGTGGGGGGTCATCATTTGAGAGGCCAGGAGCACGTCGTGACCCTAATGTAGTTAGGGCACGTGTGGTCCATCCACAGCACGAGCATGTGATTATTCCTTTAGTTGTGAAGGAACATGTAGAGGCCAGCACTCTAGGGACCATTAATGCTTTGATGCATACCCTCATCCATTCCATGAGCCCATTAGTTGAGGGGGAGCCTTCTATGCATCATGGTCACACGTGCACTTCATGCGGATCCCTATGCACATTTGGCACTCATGCTGGAGATGTTGTGGATGATGGGCTTGTCACTGATGAGTTCCTGAATGAAACATTTGGCATTGACACATAGGTAAATTACTAATTTGATCACATTTCATATGTATAGTGAATGATTAATTAATTAGCATTTATTGACATTTTTCAAAATTTAGGGTCAAAGTGTTGCTGGGCCTAGCAGCGATCCTCCAGGCCCATTTTTTGTCCCTTCGACGAGTCCTGAGGTATGTATCAATTTAATCATTTTAATTAATACATATATTTATTATGTAATCATATTAAGGATTTACAAAAAAAATTATGGATGTGCATCAGTTCTCCACAGGACCCTCAACCTTTACCACAAACATAGAGCAGAGACATCATACAAGCTTCATACAGGTACAGTTGTTTCATGTTAATTTAATTCATTTGATTATATTTATTCCATGTTTCATGTTAGATACAATGTGTATTGTATGACATGTAGCTCATGATGTCGGACACACCTCCTCATCTGCGACAGTCTATTGATAGTGGAGTGGCTGCAGTTGTGGCTAGCTCACAGCCACTGATGGAGGTATGAAAGAATTTTCTTCATTTTAGTTGTTGTTTATAATAGTTAATCTCAAAATTTCTAATGTTATTTATAAGTGATTATATTTATTGAATTGTTGTAGGGTCTTGTCATGCCTGATCATCCCCGAGCATTTGAGGTGGACTTACAGAGTGACTATTTGTTGGCGGTAAGAAAATAATTGATTTTGTGTGTACATATATTTGATTTCAATGTATAATAAATACTGATTCATATCTACTTTCTTTGTATCAATTGGACCCAGAGAAGAGCCTCAACAAGAGGTCAAGTGAGCGTGTAAGGAGGGCCCTGTCATCTCCACTGTCTCCCTCCACACGATGGAAGAGGATGTCGAGAGACTTGTTTCCTTCCCCTCATGGGAAGGAAAATATGTAGTTGAGATATTCGATACATATATATATATATATATATATATAGAGAGAGAGAGAGAGAGAGAGAGAGAGAGAGACTTGTTTCCTTCCCCATGTATATATATAGGCATCAGAGAGACATATTTGACATACATTTGATGTACATAAGACATTCTATATTTGATGTATGACATTATTGGTTAATATATGATATGTTTTTTCATATACAACATTATTGGTTATCATAACATATTGGTTCATATCCAAGGAGAATTACCACTGATCCCCCACCACCAAATTCAAGAAAAAAAAAAATACACTACTAAAGAGATAGTAACAACAATCATCCCTAGTCTCTCCCTTATCACAAAATGATTACCATCAAAATTTGCATTTCCAATTGTGTCATGTGCGTTGAAGCGATAGTAACATTTTCACTCTCTTACCTAATGTCTCCCATTTCTGAAACTCCTGGGGAAGGGCAAGGCCATCTTCTTAGTACTTCAAAATACAATGAGTTCCATTTTTTCCCATATTGATAATCGTTGACTTAAAGTATAGTCAAAGTATTGACGGCCCATAGGAACTCAACCTTTGAACATCCCATCTGTAAATGACCTCATAAAGAAATTCCAATAAAACCGCATGAAATAGTGAAACAAAAGTTGCATACTTGTGAAGATGATCAGACTGCAAGTGATCAATATGTCTCAAATCTATATTAAGTTCTTTTACCATGCATATAAATGGTTTATTATATAAAAGACTTATATCCACCAGATAAATAATCATTTTCTTACTATGCTATTCTTATCCTTGGCTGATCTCTGGTCTCTGCAACACAGTCCTGAAGGAACTAGAATCTCATCCATACCTCGCACGAGCTCCGAGATATGCCCCATCAAAGATTGTAGCCCTAT
The DNA here is from genome assembly GCA_028749045.1 of Cupressus sempervirens. Taxonomy (NCBI): domain Eukaryota; kingdom Viridiplantae; phylum Streptophyta; class Pinopsida; order Cupressales; family Cupressaceae; genus Cupressus; species Cupressus sempervirens. The sequence goes on from CM053791.1 coordinate 51,639,710, forward strand.
GGCATTTAGTAACACTTAGGGACATTCCTGTTCAGCATGCCTAAGAACGTTCGAGCACTGAAGGGGACAAGATGAGGTTGGGGATAGGGCTTACTCGGCCACCCAGAGCTAATGGAGTAGATAGTTTGATCCCACGACAAAAGATGAGAGAGATTTGGCAGTTGGCAACTTTGTACTGGCCAACACTGCAAGTTTCAGCATCACCCGAGATGGCATTGTAGAATGAAAATGAAATGTGATATCCAAAAAGTGAGAGAGGTTATTGTAGATCTCTGCAACATGGTCCTGTAGGAACTAGAATCTCATCCATATCTCGCACGAGCTTTGAGATATGCCCTGTCAAAGATTGCAGCCCTGTGGGATTTAGTGACCCTTAGGGACATTTCGGTTCAGCGTGCCTGAGAATGTTTGAGCACTGAAGGGGACAAGATGAGGTTGGGGATAGAGTTTACCCGGCCACCCAGAGCTAATGGAGCAGATAGTTTGATCCCACGACAAAAGATGAGAGAGATTTGGCAGTTGGCAATTTTGTACTAGCCAACACTGCAAGTTTCAACATCACCCGAGATGGCATTGTAGAATGAAAATAGAATGTGATCTGCAAAAAGTGAGAGATTTTATTGTAGGTCTTTGCAACATGGTCCTGTAGGAACTAGAATCTCATCCATATCTCGCACGAGCTCCGAGATATGCCCCGTCAAAGATTGTAGCCCTGTGGGATTTAGTGACCCTTAGGGACATTCCGGTTCAGCGTGCCTGAGAATGTTCAAGCATAGAAGGGGACAAGACGAGGTTGGGGATAGGGTTTACCCAGCCACTCGGAGCTAATGGAGTAGAAAATTTAATCCCACGATGAAAGATGAGAGAGATTTGGCAGTTGACAACTTTGTACTGGCCAACACTGCAAGTTTCAACATCACCCGAGATGGCGTTGTAGAATGAAAATAGAATGCGATCTCCAAAAAGTGAGAGAAGTTATTGTAGGTCTCTACAACACGGTCCTATAGGAACTAGAATCTCATCCATATCTCACATGAGCTCCGAGATATACCCCATCAAAGATTGCAGCCTTGTGGGGTTTAGTGACCCTTAGGGACATTCTAGTTCAGCGTGCCTAAGAATGTTTGAGCACTGAAGGGGACAAGACGAGGTTGGGGATAGGGTTTACCTAGCCACTCGAAGTTAATGGAGCAGACAGTTTGATCCCACAATGAAAGATGAGAGAGATTTGGCAGTTGGCAACTTTGTACTGGCCAATACTGCAAGTTTCAACATCACCCGAGATGGCATTGTAGAATGAAAATGGAATGCGATCTCCAAAAAGTGAGAGAGGTTATTGTAGGTCTCTACAACATGGTTCTGTAGGAATTAGAATCTCATCCATATCTCACACGAGCTCCGAGATATACCCCGTCAAAGATTGCAGCCCTGTGGGATTTAGTGACCCTTAGGGACATTTCGATTCAGTGTGCCTAAGAACGTTCGAGCATTGAAGTGGAAAAGATGAGGTTGGGGATAAGGTTTACCTGGCCACTTGGAGCTAATGGAGCAGATGGTTTGATCCCACGATGAAAGATGAGAGAGATTTGGTAGTTGGCAACTTTGTACTGGCTAACACTGCAAGTTTCAGCATCACTCAAGATGACATTGTAGAATGAAAATGGAATGCAATCTCCAAAAAGAGAGAGATTTTATTGTAGGTATCTATAACATAGTCTTGTAGGAACTAGAATCTCATCCATATCTCACACGAGCTCCGAGATATGCCCTGTCAAAGATTGCAGCCCTGTGGCATTTAGTGACCCTTAGGGACATTCTGGTTCAGCATGCCTGAGAATGTTCGAGCACTGAAGGGGACAAGAAAAGGTTGGGGATAGGGTTTACTCAGCCACTCGGAGCTAATGGAGTAGACAGTTTGATCCCACGACGAAAGATGAGAGAGATTTGGCAGTTGGCAACTTTGTACTGGCCAACATTGCAAGTTTCAACATCACCTGAGATGGCGTTGTAGAATGAAAATGGAATGCAATCTCCAAAAAGTGAGAGAGGTTATTGTAGGTCTCTATAACACAATCCTGTAGGAACTAGAATCTCATCCATATCTTGCACGAGCTCCGAGATATGCCTCATCAAAGATTGCAGTCCTGTGGCATTTAGTGACCCTTAGGGACATTCCGGTTCAGCGTGCCTGAGAATGTTCAAGCACTGAAAGGGACAAGATGAGGTTGGGGATAGGGTTTACTCGGCCACCCAGAGCTAATGGAGCAAACAGTTTGATCCCACGATGAAAGATGAGAGAGATTTGGCAGTTGGCAACTTTGTATTGGCCAACACTGCAAGTTTCAGCATCACCCGAGATGGCATTGTAGAATGAAAATGGAATGCGATCTCCAAAAAGTGAGACAAAATATTGTAGGTCTCTGCAACATGGTCTTGTAGGAACTAGAATCTCATCCACATCTCGCACGAGCTCCAAGATATGCCCCGTCAAAGATTGCAGCCCTGTGGGATTTAGTGACCCTTAGGGACATTTCGGTTTAGCACGCCTGAGAATGTTCGAGCACTGAAGGGGACAAGATGAGGTTGGGGATAGGGTTTACCTGGCCACCCAAAGCTAATGGAGTAGATAGTTTGATCCCACAATGAAAGATGAGAGAGATTTGGCAGTTGGCAACTTTGTACTAGCCAACACTGCAAGTTTCAACATCACCCAAGATGGCATTGTAGAATGAAAACGGAATACGATCTCCAAAAATAAAGAGAGGTTATTGTAGGTCTCTACAACATGGTCCTATAGGAACTAGAACCTGATCCATATCTTGCACGAGCTCTGAGATATGCTCTGCCAAAGATATTTGAATTCACAGTGTTTAATGAGAATATAGTTGAGGCTTGCTTTACTTTTCTATGTTAAGTTTGGCTTTCAATTTTGGTTTCCCTACTTATCTATGTGAAAGTTCCACTTTCATAAGTAACATGGATGCAATAATACTAAATTAAGTACAGGTCCATGGTTCTAGAAGCTTCACATAGCTTCTCTTCAACTATGGATCTTGTAAGCATTGTACCATGACTATTGGTGTTGTGAGAATATACAAAGCATATATATTGTTTGACCAAATGTCTTCAATGAACATGAACTATATGGAAGAAGAGAAGACATGTTGCAAAGTATTTGAAAATTTTCTTCAAGAAATTTAAGGAGCCATGGGTGATTCATCCAAATTATTTGGTAAAATAAGAGGAGGAATGAATCAACCTTGATGATAGAGGTAAATGCTGAATAATATTTATTTAATCACATTGTTTGAAAAAACTTTAATGACCTTTAAATACAATTTAAAGAAATGGAATTGATCTCCCTTACTCATGTAGATGAATAAAATTGGAATTTAAAAAAGAGAGGGACATCCACCATAAAACCATGCAATCATGCACTTCTTGATGGGAGTATCATAAGTTCATTTTTAGATGGATATGCCAAATGTGGAAGAACTAAAAGGAAAATATGTTGATTGATTGAATATAAGCATCAAACCAATGTGATAACAAAAAATCAAAGTTGATTCCATAAGGTCTAAAAATATCATATAATTCATTTATCAATAATTTGAAACATCATAAGCATATGTCTAATAATGTCATACATGAAATATATGTAAAACATGACATACATAGAAAAAATTATACAAAACATATGCCCAATAATGCCATATAGGTGTAAAATGTACATCATTAGATATATACTCTTTCCAACTAGGGGAACAAAATAAATCCCTAATTGTCTTTAATTGCCAACAAGTGGGAGATGACCAGTGTATATAACGAGGTCTTCCTAACATGCTCACTAGTCCATTAGTCTAGAATCTTCTGTAACTCGACATGTTACAATCAAAATTATATATGAATAAATAACTATTTTATATAAAAAAAATAAAATATATTTACACATAAAACTTAATATTTTCTTACAGCTAGCTGATAATTCCTCTGTATATACACCTCAGGGATACACTGATGGTCAAGAATAATAAGACCCTACAAAAACTACCAAAGTTACCACTCGATTGTGCCTATGAATTTTATATTGAATTTTAGTACTAATGAAATTTTAATGTAAACTCTTTCATACCTTAGTCATTGGCTTAGAACTAGTGAGTGCAATAAGGACTCATTGATGAATACAACGATGAAGATGTAAAGGTATCTCTGATGTCAATAGCTGAAAATTATAATTCATGAGACTCAAATGCAGTTATGAAGAATACACATTTTCTTTTGTCTCCATATCAAATAAAATATTTTGGTACCTTTGTGAATGTAGTGTGACATCCTTCATTTTATAGTGTTGATCCCAAAGCTACAACACTTATTATTTATTACACATGTATGTAAATCTGTTAAGCATCAAATTCAACACCTTTGTCTGCAAAATAATGTACTATATGTTAGAGTAATAAATTCATTTCCTTAGTAATTAAATTATATTGATATAATTACTAAGTTACTTATTATATTGATATAGTTTACTTATAATTCCTTTCGATTTACAACTAATTGAAATGATTTCCCCAATTTTCCATCTAGTCACTAGAAAATTTGATTTGTTGTCTCTTTCTCTTAAAGAACCGAATCTACTAGTTCCTTTGGTCTAGAAGCCTTCCATTGTGATTGAGGTTTTGAAAGGTTCAAGGGTTGAGGAACTTTTTATAGAATATCTTGAAGAAGGAGAGGTCATGTATAATGGTTTTGAGGAAGGCTAGAGTTCCATCCAGATGGTGTTGCAAAATGGCCAAGCGGAGGAGGAGGTAGAAGAATAAATAGAATAAATGCATGAGAAGGAGGGTCATGGGGGCAATGGATTCAAACCCACAACCAAGCTTTTATACCATTATACAAATTACAAATTATAAGACTATGCCTTTCATGATAGTCTCATTTTCATATTGGCAAATGAAGAATGACTTTTGGAACAAACATAATAAATACTTCCAAATAAAAATGAAGCCAATGTATTGTATTATAAGCTTGAATGGTAAAGACCAAGCCCAAACATTTATTAAGGTGTAGCATTTATAATTGTCAGGTTCATGTGAAGAAGCCATCGTTCATATTCTGATTGTTGTGTAATTTGATGATAAGAAGAATACAATGATATAGAGGTTGATAGTGACTTCAAACTTTACAAAATGCAATCAATGAGAATTTTACATTGAGGGGGGAGTAATAATCAATGTTTCATTCTCATTGTTTGACAAACTCTTATATAAAGAGGGAGTAGACAGATGATATGGTTTAGTCTTCTTTCGAGAATCTTAGTCATATTGGTTCAGAAGGATTCATGATACAACTACTATACTTAGCATGACCAATTGATGCTAAAAACCTTAGTATTGACATAATTTAACCTCTACAATTCCAGGCATAAGATGATTATCATACAATGGTACTTGAACAAAGAACACTAATAAATATTGAGGATGTGAATTGATAATACCATTTCGCAGATGATTTTGGCATCTCACCCTTTATCACTTGTGCATCAACTTTATTAGCCCTCTTCTTTGGTGACCTACAAATGACAGCAAAAACATGGCCTGTAGTGACAAATGTACAAAATGCGATCATTAATTCAGAAAATACTTGGGTAAAAGTTATAAAGTTACATATTGAAATTACAAAGATATATATATATATATATATATATATATATATATATATATATTACCAGGTTGCACTAAATTTGACAAGCGGTCAAAGTCAATAGATGAATCCATCTCTACCATTTCCAGTTCTTGTGGAGGACAATAGGTGTCAATTGGGTCCAAAACTCGTATATCCCATTTGTCCACCCATTTAGTTGACTCACAGTCATCCCAATTTTCCTCTGCACATGATGGACAATAGCATGCCATCTTTCGTGTGTGGATACTCCATGAACCTGCATAAGAGCTTCTAAAAGAGTGTAACTCACTAGATCTTGTTAGTGTACAACAATCTTGATATGGTGCAATGTTAGTATTATCTATCAACCAAAAATATCTATGAACTATAGACTCACCTTCCTTACCTGGACCCATTATAGCGTTACACCATTGGACGATGGATTTTGCATCTATCAATATTGTCCATCTTTGTACTTTAGTTCTTCACAAGCCAAGGTTCTTTTAATGCATGCGCCTGCACCATCGTGCTCTCCCTTACCATGACCAACCTCTGTGAAATTCCACATATATTGAATTCTACACAACCTGTGCATCCTACTCAACCAATAGAACATCTGTGCATTCTTGAATTAAGATGCACAATTGTCTGACCAAATAATGTGTTGACAATATGATATGCCCCTGTTAGCCAAATCTCCATAAAATAGTTGAAAAAAACCATGTACAAACTCCATAGAATGTGATTGATCATCGCTGATGTAAAAATGGTACTCCCTCAAAATCTTCCTGTCATCCTCTGTACTTGTAGGTGAATGCATGAATGTTATGTGAACAAATATAGAAACCTGTTGAGATGTATAATACTTTTCTTGCACCTCATTTTGTGGTTGTAGTGTGTAGTTCTCTGCAAAATCTACAACCAAAACAATGGTATCCAATGGAAACGTATCCTTGCACAACTTGAATTGCAAATGCAACCATCGAGCTCTGAGGGTATGCCTTGCATACTCGTACATAATCTTTTCATGAAAAATCTTCATGAACTCATATACTGGAATATTTTCAATAACTAGATCACATCTTTTACCATGTTTCCCATCTTTTAGAGCATATGTCACTATCTTGAATTTTCTGTAATCTACTATTTCATTTCCAATTGCATGTGTACTATCCATATGTTGACAAGTTGATAAAAGTTGCAAAGAACCACAAAATAAGTACATACCATCCAAGCATGATGTCTTGTAAAATTGTTGGTCGTCCCCTATTTAACATAAAATGTTGGATATGAATTCCCTTGAAGATCTTGGTGGCTCTTTTATGTCACAATCCTGCAAAACAAACTGAGAATGCAAAACTATGCATATGTGCCTAAAAACATCAAAATGGTTAGAAAATTCAATATGTATCCTACAACAACAAGTTGTGCGTGTGTGATTTATTTTCACATAAAAAGGTTTACCCATCTCAAAAAATCTTTGACTTATTCAAATTTGAGGATACATACCAATAAATTTTGCAAAAAATTGTGTCTGAGTTGAGTCCAAAAAATGTTTCGCATGTGGCTCACGATTTTGGCTACCAATCCTCCTTCTTACAACATCTCTTTGATTAGGAGAAACATGTGTGTTATTTTTCCAAAAATATTCTATCAATGATTTCAAGGCTTCACTAATTTCTTTATCCTTTCGCGGTAGTCTACTGCTAAATGTCCATAACTCATTTTTTGTTGGATCTTCTAATCTCTCATGCCTTAGCATGGCTCTCCTTAAGGTACCTCTACCAATTTTTAATGTTTTTCTTGTCTTTCTCATGAGTCAAGCTTTCTTCATTTGGCTACTTACTATTGTCGATGTGAGTACTCGTCTTGTGCTATTACTATCTTTGGTGTGTGATTTAGAACCCACTTTGTCATAAGCACTCATTAGATTCTTTACAATATTTCTTTCATTTGAATCATCCATCGTTCTTAGCCCAAGAATCTTCATGATAGGCCTAAATTTAAAATTCCTCATCATTTCAACAAATAATTGGCATTGACTTGTAATATTTAATTCTTCAAAAAATAATCTCCACATATGATTAACTTTTCTTTGACAAGTATGCTTGCTAATCTTGTCAGGCATTGATTTCAAAATGTTAGTATCAATATCAATCAAATATTTTGGTTTTCTAAAACGAATTCTAGAAGGTGTTCTAATCTCTTCAATTCTCTCAACATTTTAAACATCAATATAAGGTTGAGTGTATTGCGTACCTTGAACTGAAGATGATGTGCCTTGGCAATAAGATGTAAAAGATGGAATATCACCTACTTGATGTGTTGATGTTGTTCTTTCAACATGACATGATGGAGTGTGTATATCGTCGGATCTATAAATCAGTGTCTCTTCAACATGAGAGGATGATATGACTTCAACAATGGAAGATGGTGTAGTGGATGATATGACTCCAACATTCGAAGATGGTGTAGCAAACGATATGACTTCAACATTGGAGGATGGTGTAGCTTCACAATTCAATTGTCTTCTTAAGCGTAACAATCTCATTCGTTCTCTTTGTCTTTCTAATTCTTCCTCCTTGTTTCTTTGTACTCGTGGTTCTTGATCCTCTTTGAAAGTTAATTCTTTAGCATTGCTTTGCATTTTTCTTTGTTCACGTAGTAATTTCATTTTATCTCTTTTAATTGTCAAATCTCTCTCCCTATCTGCATTTGTTTGAATCTTTGGTTTCTTCCTTGGCATGATGATGATTTCTACATGTCAAATTATTCAAACATCTGAATTACTTAAAATGTGTAAATTACAAATTATTCAATTACATATAAAAATTATAATTTATTTGAATGAATACACAATATATTCCAAATGACTTGTCAAATTTCTAACCATTTCGAAATAACATTTCATTCAAACATACAATTTTTAATGAATTCACTATATATTACATAACATATCAAATTATAATCAAATTTGTATCTATATATCGACAAACAATATTTAAAATGGATTTACTAACCTTTTCTATTAAAAGAATATTCAAAAATTCTTCAAATCACATATCCAATGATTGAATTTGGTGTTTGCTAGCTTCCAAAAGTGTTGAAGTAGTGTTTGCTAGATGTTGAAACCCATGTTTTCTGTCGAAATAACAAAGAGCATAATAGACCAAAAGTTTAAAATGGATGAAATGGGCCCCAAGGTTGGTTTTTGACAATTTTTTGGTGATTTGAGATAGTGCGTATGCACTATAGCACGAACGCACTACAAAGCACATACACACTATAAAGTGCGTATGCACTATAGTGTGTATGCACTATCTCAAAACACATCACTCCCCATCCTCCCTACTCTCTATCCTCCCTACTCTCTCTCCCATCCCCTTCCTCTCTCTCTTCCTACTCTTTCCCATCCTTTACTCTCTCTCACCCTCCCTCTCCCACCACCTACTCTCTCTACCTCTCTCACCCCCTCTTCTCTCCTATCCCTGACTCTTTAAATCTCTCACACCCACTCTTATCCCCCCTATCTCTCTCCCTCTCCCTCTCCTACCACCTAATTTCTCTCCCCCATCCCCTACTCTCTCTCTTCTCTCCCATCCCCTACTTTGTCTCTCTTACACACGTTCCCATTCCCCTCTCTCTCCCTCTCCTTCTGCCTACTTTCTCTCCCCCATCGGCGTACTCTCTCTACCACCCTCTACTCTCTCTCACCCTCACACTACTACTACCTACTATCTCTCTCTTTCAAGTTCTCTCTCTCCCTCTCTACTCTCTCTCCCCCATCTTGTACAAGCTCTCTCTACCTCTCCCACTCTCTCTCCCATCGCCTACTTTCTCTCCCCCATCCCCTGCTCTCTCTCTCTCTCTCATCTCCCATCCCCTACTCTCTCACACTCTCACACTCTCCCCATCCCCTACTCTCTCTCTTCTCTCCCATCCCCTACTCTCTCACACTCTCACTCTCTCCCATCCCCTACTCTATCTCTCTTACACATACACCCCCATCCCCCCCTCTCTCTTTCCCTCTCCCATCGCCTAATGTCTCTCCCCCATCATCATACTCTCTCTCTGCCACCCCCTACTCTCACACTCTCACACTCTGTCCCATCCCCTGCTTTGTCTCTCTTACACACACACTCACATCCCCCCTCTCTCTTTTCCTCTCCCACCACCTACTTTCTCTCCCCCGTCATCGTACTCTCTCTCTACCACCCCCTACTTTCTCAAAACACATCACTCCCCATCCTCCCTACTCTCTATCCTCCCTACTCTCTCTCCCATCCCCTCCCTCTCTCTTCCTACTCTCTCCCATCCTTTACTTTCTCTCACTCTCCCTCTCCCACCACCTACTCTCTCTACCTCTCTCACCCCCTCTCCTCTCCCATCCCCGGCTCTTTAGATCTCTCACACACACTCTTATCCCCCCTATCTCTCTCCCTCTCCTACCACCTAATTTCTCTCCCCCATCCCCTACTCTCTCTCTTCTCTTCCATCCCCTAATTTGTCACTCTTATACACATTCCCATTCCCCCTCTCTCTCCCTCTCCCACTGCCTACTTTCTCTCCCCCATCATCGTACTCTCTCTACCACCCCCTACTCTCTCTCACACTCACACTACTACTACCTACTATCTCTCTCTCAAGTTCTCTCTCTCCCTCTCTACTCTCTCTCTCTCCCATCTTGTACAAGCTCTCTCTGCCTCTCCCACTCTCTCCCCCATCACCTACTTTCTCTCCCCCATCCCTTGCTCTCTCTCTCATCTCCCATCCCCTACTCTCTCACACTCTGACACTCTCCCCCATCCCCTACTCTCTCACACTCTCACTCTCTCCCATCCCCTACTCTATCTCTCTTACACATACACCCCCATCCTCCCTCTCTCTTTCCCTCTCCCACCACCTACTTTCTCTCCCCCATTGGCGTACTCTCTCTCTCTCATCCACCCCCTACTCTCACACTCTCACACTCTCTCCCATCCCCTGCTCTATCTCTCTTACACACACACACTCCCATCCCCTCTCTCTCTTTTCCTCTCCCATCGCCTACTTTCTCTCCCCCATCATCGTACTCTCTCTCTGCCACCCCCTACTTTCACACTTTCACACTCTCTCCCATCCCCTACTCTCTCACTTTCATAGATACACACACTCTTATTCCCCCCACTCTTCTTCTTCTCTCCCATATCCTACTCTCTACATCTATCACACACACTCCCATCCCCCTATTTCTCTCCCTCTCCCTCTCCCTCTTCCACTCCCTCTCCTACTGCCTACTGTCTATCTCTCTCAAGTTCTCTCTCTCTCTCTCTCTCTCTCTCTCTCTCTCTCTCTCTCTCCCTACCTCTCCCATCCCTTACTCTCACTCTCTCTCCCATCCCCTACTACTTTCTCTCAAACTCTCACACTCTCTCCCATCCTTTACTCCATCTCTCTTATAAATAAATACACATTCCCATTCCCCCCCCCTCTCTCTCTCTCAATCCTTGTCCCACTACCTACTCTCTCCCATCCCCTACTCTATCTCTCTTAAATGCTTCCATTCCACCTCTCTCTCCCTCCCACTCCCTCTCCCACCACCTACTATCTCTCTCACTCACTCACTCTCTCCCTCTCTCTCCCATCCCTCTACCATTGCCTACTCTCTCTATCTCTCTCTCCCCTCTCTCATTCTTGACTCTCTCTCTTTGACACACACACACCCATCCCACCTCTCTCCTCTTCCATCCCCTACTTTTTCTCTCACTTTCTCTCCCTCTCCCACTCCCTCTCCCACTGCCTACTCTCTCTCTCACTCTCACTCTCACTCTCTCCCTCTCCACTCTCTCTCTCTGCTACCCTCTAGTCTCTCTTAAATTTTCACACTCTCTCCTATCCCCTCCTCTCTCTCTCTCTCTCTCTCTCTCTCTCTCTCTCTCTCTCTCTCTCTCTCTCTCTCTCTCACACACACACACACACACACACACACACACACATTTCTATTCCCCCCTGTCTCCCCCTATCCCACTCCCTCTCCCATCGCCTACTCTCTCTTCCATCCCCTACTCTCTCTTGAGCTACTTTTTCTTCCCCCTCTCCCATTCCATACTCCCTCTCTTTCACACACATCCACTCCCATCCTCCTCTCTCTCAAGTTCTTCCTCTCCCACTTCGTCTCCCATCACCTACTCTCTCTCTCCTCCATCCCCTACTCTTAATCTCTCTCTCCCAACCTATACTCTCTCTCACACTTCCTCTCTCTCCCATCCCCTACTTTAAATCTCTTTCCCCTATCCCACACTCTCTCTTTCCCACCCCTACTCTCTCTCACACTTCCTCTCTTTGCCACCCCTACTTTCTCTCTCTCATCCTATACTCTCTTTGCCACCCCTACTCTTTCTCACTTTCTCTCTCCCATCCTATACTCTCTCCCCTCTCCTATCCTCTACTTTCTCTCTATCTCTTTCATGCACACACATATCCATTCCCCTTTTCCCCCACCTAGTTCTCTTTTTCAACTTACATCTTAATAGTGCATGCGCACTATAGTGCTTGCGCCCTATAGTGCACATGCACTATTTAGAGCTGAGGTTTAAATAGCATGTGCATGCTATAGCGTGTGCACACTATAGGGCCCACGTGCTATTTAAACCTTAATCAAACCCAAGCCTAAGGCTTGGTTTTGCCTTGGGGATCCAACCCAAAGGTTTGGATTTGATGAACATGCCTGAGATGTGTTTTCCAACAAATATACAAAAAATGATTATTTTTTCTTCTATGCTCCCCTTCAAGATTTCTCATGGTTGGGTATTAATAAGATCAGGTTACATAGCATTATAGATCTTTGTGTTAGCTATCTAACGATATAATTTATTTTTAATTTGAACTATTTCAAGCCTTTCATCTATAATTTCTTTTGAATGTATGTTCATTTTTTGTCAAAAACCACCATGTACTAATTGGGCTATAGATTTTAGCTCGTTCATCAAATTTTGTAACAACTTAGTTTTTTAGAAACTAGACTCCATTCTACACACTTTGAAAAAAAAAAGTTTTGATTTTAGATTAGTTTTCAATTATTTCTAGGGGGAGCACACAGATATTTCACATTTTTGGGATGTGTCTAGTTAAAAAATTCGTTAAAAAAAAATAGACATTATAAAATTACTCGAAAAATCTGGGATAAACTACATAGTGTTAAGTAAGTTTTGACCAGAGTGATTAAAAAATTTCAAACAAAAAGTTAAAATTTTAGGGGGGTCACACTTTGTACTATGCTATGTTTTTTTGGAATAAAAAATACAACTTTTTGTGGCCCCCTTTTTGGAGGACCTAAAACTAAACCATTTTGAAAAAAAATTAGTAGTTTAGAAACTAGATTTAAAGGACTACGACTTTTTTTTTGTCATATCTGAAAATTTTGAGCGTAACTATCTTCAAATTCTTGTTGAAGTTCAAAATTTGCACATTTTACGAAAAAGGTGTCCACTTATACCCCCCTTTTGGCACCACAACTTTGTGCACTTACCCTTATGGAAAACTCAAGTTCTTCTTTAGAATGGATACTTGACTCAGGTGCCTCTTACCATATGGATTCTTCAAAATAATACTTTTCTTCATTGAAGTAGTCAAAGGTACCATACATCTTTGTGGGAGATGACACTAAAATGGAAGTTGAAGGGAAAGGACATTTGGAAATGGAAAATGGGGAATTCAAAGATGTTCTCTACGTTCTAAACCTTAGCTCCAATCTCCTATTAATTTATCAAATCACTCACCTAGGAGATGGTCACAAAGTTAAATTCCTTCTAGATTCAGTAATGGTGCAAAGTCTACAAGATGATTCATTGGTTGTAGTGGGGAAAGTCAATAATGACAAGAGGATTTATTTCTTCTCCCACTGTGTGCCTAAGAGTCCTTCTCAAGCCTTGTTGAGTCACTCTACTTCAAACATCAACTTATGGCATGAGCGGTTTGTTCACCTTAACTTCCACTCTCTTCAACAACTTTGCTCAAAACATATGGTCAAAGATCTACCTAACATCAACTTTTCTAAGGGAGAATGTTCATCATGTTCAGTGGATATGAATCTGAAGGAGAAGTATGATAAAGGGAAGTCTTCATGAGCTCCAGTTGTTCTTCAGCTAGTTCACATGGTTTTAGCAGGTTCCTTTGCAATGAATTTAGTCAGCTAAGGTCACTACATACTCACATTTGTTGATGAATTTTCAAGATTCACTTGGGTCTACTTCCTTCATCATAAGAATGAAGTGGTTCATAAGCTTCAAGACTTCAAGACTCATGTTGAACACAAGTCAATGAAAGCCATCAAGGTAGTAAGGGTGAACAATGAGAATAGATATGTGGATAGAAGACTTAAGAATTTTTGCAAAATTGAGGGGATTGATCTTCAGAACCCACTAGGATTCAGTTCGCACAAGACAAATGTTGCAACTATAAGGATTAGGACTCTCAAGACATGGCAAGTTGCATGATAAAGGCCAAGTCTCTCAATCCTACATTTGAAGTTGAAGCCATTAACAGTGCTACTCACATACTTAATAGGTCTCCTCATAATGCCTTAGACGGGAAGACTCCTTTTGAGGCATGGTGCAAAAAAAAACCAGTTGTGAGTCACTTTAGAGTCTTTGGTTGTCCAACATGGGAAAACCTATATTTTAGGAGTTGCAAGGCACCAACACCTAGGCCTTGTACCTTCATCGGTTATGAAGACAATGTGAAGGCCTATAGACTGATGGATCTAGAGACTCACACAATCTTTGTGGAGAAGGATGTTCACTTTGAGGAAAGTTCACCCAACTTATCCTCTACCCCACTCTGCACATCATACACAGTGGAAACTGATAGTGACACATGTGATAGTGCTTCAACAGGTTCAAACACGTGGGGTTCTATTGACAGTTATAGTGTTAGGTCACATTAGTCTAGTCTGCATGCTTATATTGCCATAGTGAAAGGTCCATCACAGCATGGTACATCTTGTCTTTCAGCTCCAGTTTCAGTTGACTTGGGAGATAGACTTGAGGACTTACATCTTCTCATTAATGAAGGTAATCCTTCTATAGTTGTTGTAACGGCTCACTCTAACCCTCATGTCCATTCTCTACATGATCAATCTTCATAGGTTGGCATGATTGTGGATCCTTATGTATAGCAATTAGTGGAGATATCTTTGTCAATAGAGGAGACAAATGGTTCACTGGAACAGGTTCAACAAACATCCTTGCTTGATTTGCATTCATTCTTTTCAGCACAGTTGGAAGGGGTGAACACCAGCATCAGCATAGGGATACTTGAGTAGGTTTTAGGGCCATCATACATCTTCAGGACTGTACCTTTTCCTTTTTTTCTTCTTAAGGGGAGGAACATCATTCTGCATTCTTGGACCATCTTCTTTGTCAAAGTGTCTTTCACTTAAATACATTCTTCTTTCAGGGTAGGGAGCCTATTATGTCTCTCTTCCTTCTCTTAATCTTCTCTTTTGTATATACTAGATGTGTGTTGTAATGGCGGGGGGTCTTTATTACTTCATCCATCCATGCATCCCCTTTCATCTCTCTTTTTGGGGGAGGGTTTTTCCCATGAGGTTGTCCCTCTTTCTCCACTTTATGAGAGATTGCATTTGAATTATGTACATGGGTACCTAACATGGCCTAGTATCCGGGACCCATTATGCATCCTAGTTTTTGTAAACTTAAGGGCATTCCCCTAAGTTGCACTTAAGGGGGGGTGTTAGTGTAAATAAGTATTCACTATTTACAATTACTTAAGTTTACTTAAGTTAATGCATTATTTTAATATTTTGCATTATTTTATTATTTTTATTTGTGAGACACTTAGGAGTTTGCACACCTTTTTGAGTTATCATGTTGACAACACAGGAGTTCACAACTCTATTTTAGCACATGGTGTCTATAACACTGATTTGTGTGTCACACCCTTGTAGGATTATCTTCTCATCACTATACTTACTTCCATGCTTAATGGAGGATAACCCATATTTGGTGGACATGTGCTTGGTTGTATGACTTATCATATTGTTGATTACGAGGCATTCTAGATGTATCTCAGAGGCCTTTATATACAGGCACTCCTAGTGTACTCTCACCATGGCATATTGAATATATTGTCACTCTGATCATACTCTCTCTCTCTCTCTCTCTTGGTTTATAGTTGTGCTTGTGTTTGAGTTCATAGTTCCTGGGTAAATTTTGCCTTTAGGCAAATTCTTACACAATTAGTAAAAGGTTAGATGAGTCATATGTTGATGGATGTATATACTATAGATGAGTTAGATAAGATAGATGACTGGATAGAGAAGATTGTAGATGGTAATAAAGTAATTGAAGTATTATATGTAGATATTCATAAGCTCAAGGATCAGGCCCAAGAGTAGATTTTGGAGGTAGAGAGACATTACAGTGATGCTTGCCTAGACATTTTTGAAGATGATTCAAGGGATAAAATAATGACTATGCAAGTAGTTGTTGAACAATTTTGGAAGACATTTAAAGGAGCTTCCACTGATGAGGATATCAAACATACATTTAAGAATGAAGAGACATTTCTAGAATTGGATTTAAAATTGGGAGATTTTGTAGAGACTTGCATACAGGTGAGAAACTATCGAAAAAATGTAAAGGATAAATATGATGCTTTAGATTTTCCAGATGCAACCGAAGTGACATAAATTATAGATAAATTCAAGAGCAAATACCTAGATACATAGCTCTGGTATGAAGGGGAACAAAACCCAGATGCTAGCATTTTAGTTTTGACACTTGGTAGAATTTTGTATTTTTTGGACATGTCTTCCAAGGTGCGCTTCTCCCAAGGTTCACAAGGTTCCAAGGTGCACTTCTTCCAAGGTGTGCTTCTCCTAAGGTGTGCTAGATTTTTTTGAATAATTTAGAGGTGCACCGACAATTAACTACCAATTCCAAATTTAGAGCTTTCCATGCACCAAAAATACATTCTGACAGTAGTTGAACTACTACAAACATCACTAGTAGAATTTTGGGAAATAAATGACTACATGGCTAAAACTTTTAGTCACAGTATTAAATTTTTTAGTCACGTGACTAAAAGTGATCAAATTCTAGTAATGATTTGTAATTTATAAGTATAAGTTACTGAGTAAATGACTAATTTGATCATTGGATAAAATCTCAAGGTTAGACAAAGATAAGTGACTAAATAAATGATTAAACAATTGGTCACTAATAATTAGTCACCTAAACAAATGACTAATTGAATGATCAATGAATTTTTTATCATATTAATATATTATAATGATGTTACTTAATTTTTGTAATTTACAAGTATAAATGACTATTACTCATATACTCTTTTTTTCTTTTTAATTTCATCACAATGCATAGAGATTAAGGCCCCTCATGAGAACCCTACAACAAGCCATTTGGCCACCTAGGTTTCTTGGTGCACAAAAAGTACCTATTACATTCAATAATTAATTCAAAAAGATACCAATTGATGATGAGTTGAAAAAACACTAAGTGATGACAATTTGTCTTAAAAATGACACGGGACTCCTCTCAACAATTAAAAAAGAAAAAAATCCTCTCCCTCAATTATGTGCATTCAAAAATATAAATCAACTTCCTTTTTTTACAAATTTCTTCTAATGCACGTCTAAAAAAAAAATTGCATTTCAATTCCTCTTCAAAAGGAAAACATACCCTTTCTATTTTTGTATTGTAAAATTTTAAATTTACTAAATTATTAAAAGAATGCGTGAAAAAAAAAAGTTTTGAAAAGTTATCATATACTTTGTAGCCTTAAAATTTAAAATAGATTATTACAAAATCTAAGTATTATATATATATATATATATCTTGTTAATTAATAGTGGAAAATTTGTACAATTGAAAGAAACATAACAATTTCAAATCTAAGGAGGCATAAGGTATGTATAACTTGTGTGTAGCATAATTTGGTGCCTCTTACAAGGAGTACATGGTAGTTTCATATTACTATAACCATATATAGATAAAAAAACAAATGACTAATAGAGATGAGCATCTTCACTAGCAAGGATAGTAATGGATGTTTTAAATATAATACGAAAAGCTTATGGACTTCATAATTGTTCCCTCTCTAATAACACCTTTATGGAGTCTTTCTTTAAAAAATAGGAAAATAGAGAAAAAATATTGTGAAATGATATTTTTTCCTAGGTATTGATATTTTTCATTTTTAGCATAAAAGAAGTTAGTGAACATATTCATATAGAAAAGATTATGCATAACATCATACACCTCTATCAAAATTATGATAGCTCCAAATTCAAAAGTTAACAAAAATATGCAACAATTTTTTTTTTTGAAAAATTATCATACACTTTATAGCCTTCAAATAATAAAAAATTATTAATAAATCTAAGTATTCTATATATCTTGTTAATTTATAGTGAAAAATTTGTGTGCTAGAAAGAAAGGTAACAATTTCAAAATGCACGAAGCTAAAAGAGGACAAAATGCATAGAGATAAAATCTACAAGCATCTTCATACCATGTACAACATAGGTTATCCAACATTGAAAACCAATAGAAATCATATAACTTCTATGAAACACAATGGTATATGATTTTCAATTGATGTATCTTGCGAATGATTGTTAGAAAGGACTCGCAAGGAATATTTAAAAATAAAATTATGTACATATTGGTATCATATATCTCCTTGTGATCTTTACTTTTAATCTCATTCTACAAAATATAAAATGATCTTAAAATATTTCATTCACTATAGTGTGATCAAGTGACTTGTTTAGATTATTTTATTATTATTTTTGTTTTATGATTTCTTTAATTGATGTGTCCAATTATAACAATAATATGATTATAAAAATTTGAACTTAATACATAGTATTCGTACTAAAATGATTACAATATTTTTTGTACCCCAAAGTTATATAACATTTCAACATAGTTTTGTTCTATTTACTATAAAATATTAATATAATAACTTTAATAGCTATAATTATATAACTTATTATAGAAAGTATAAATCTATTTTAATTTTACTTTTAGTATCATATTAACATATACTTTGTAAGAGTTAATATCATAATATATCTATTGATATTCTACTTTAGAATTTTACATATACTTTAATTATTTCTTCAAAACAAAAAATACAAAACAATAAAATATTTCCTCCTTTTGCACTTCGTGGAATAAAACCACAAAATTTGACTATCATAGAATCAAAGAAATTATATGGTACAAAGATTACTAAAAGATGAATGCCTCAAAAAAATTAGAAATTTCATATGAAAGACAACATAATTGAAAAAATTATAAAATGCCTAAATGTTCTCATCGCCTGCAGTGATTGTAGGGTATGCGCAAAATGGTTTTTTGAAAAAGCCAGAGAACTTTGAAGCAAATGCAATTGGTTGGGGTAGAGCCAAACTTCATAAGCATTATCCGAGCCTGTGCCAAACTGGGACATCTACAAAAATCTATTTACATATATCAGAGCATAGAAGATGTTATTGTAGCAAGCTCTCTGGTAGACATGTATGCGGAATGTAGAAGCATTAGATAAGACACCTGAATTATTTGACAAAATGCCACAATCCGCTGCTGCAAAATTAATGGTAGATGTTGTTAACTTTTTGGTCAGATGAAATGTCATAGTCGCAAAGTTCACATTTGCTAGTATATTGCATCACAGGATCTCTTAAACAAAAAATATAGTGGGATTTTCTCACAAATCTTCAAAAATGTGTCAGCATAGACAAGGCCGATGAGTTCTTTGATCGAATGCCATTATTGTTGGATATATAAACAACACACATTTATTGTAAAAGGCTTTTGAAATGTCAAGCTAATGTACTAGCTGGTGTGAAGACAGACTCTCCATACTTTGGCGAGAATCCTCCCAGCCCGTGCCAAATGAGAACTCTCGAACGTCCATCAAAGCATGAGGGATAGATAAAATTTGTCAGATGTTGTATTTGCTACATGTATGGTAGACATGTATGCAAAATGTGGAAGCATACACAAGGCGCGTCAACTGTTTGACAAAATGGTTCAAAGAAATCTGATCTCATGGAATGCGATGCTCATAGGATATGCAGAAATGGGTTTCTTGACAAGGATTTTAAGAAAAAAAAATTGGAAGATGTAAAGCCAAACTGGACAACCTTTGCCAGCATCCTCCCAATATGCGCCAAAATGGGAGCTTTCGAACAGGGTATGTAGATCTAAGGTACATATTTCAGCATTTTATTAAAACTTATTAAATCTACTGATATGTAATTGATAAATCTTTTATACCTTCATTTTAGCTACTTGTCCCAGAATTTATGAGGACGTTGGAGATTCTGTGACATACATCCACACAAATCCTTCCTTTTCCATGCGTATTTCCATGAAGCTATTTTGATAATTTTGTTTTCATCATTGGTAGTAACAGAACATCGTTTATGCAAGGAAATTGTGAAAAGGTTTGGTGCCGCATATCCTTCTGTGTTCGGGACATTTCACGTGAAGATCTTTACCTGCATCGTGCATCTTCAGAATGGTAAATAATCATATTCCTTTATCCATGACAAATATCAGGATCCTCAATGACACTCATCTTTCCGATGCGTTACGCATAATGGTTTCTTTGTACAATCTGCTACTTCCCAAACACATATTCTACAAACCTGCACCAATTACAAAGCATAATAAGACTTTCTGAATGAAATATGAAATACTTTATAGCAAAAAACGTAAAAAATTTCTTGAGAATTTCTCCGGATGAAGAATAAAATCCCAAACAAGTCATTGAGCGCTGAAATTAAGAAGGTACGATGGAAATTCTTGAAATGCCCTTCTCTTGCATACGTCTCGAGAACCCTGCTAATTTTTTAAACTTCTCCAAATCCACTTATTGGGGTCTGCCAGTTTAATTACCACAATAATGGAAAAGGTGCTATGAACAGAATTGCACACCATCAACATAATTGAATCCAGAATAGACAACCACGAATATCTCTATTTAGCGGTTCATTAAAACTATATAATCTGCAACCATAGGAGAGCAATTTTTTTTAGGACACAGTATTACTGAATGATACAGAGTTAGACCGAAGATTATCCGGGAGATAAGCGATCACGCTCCTACTTTGTCTTAGACCGAGAAAACAATATGCTCAGAGCTATGATCTTGAACCCCTGTGATCATACTGAATATTTAATGATCCACATGATATAGGTTCTATGGTCAGATCATCTGCAAGCACAAACAATGATGGCGAAATTGAACATCTGTATATCCTTTTATATGCTGTTAATATCCATATTCTTAAAAAAAAAATTGTTGATTCATCTTTGTGCATTGCCCATGAGGTAGATACAGAACATGATGTTTGATATCCTTATTTACGTGTCAGAAAAACATCATCATTCAAAATAAGCTAGAGATTCTCCAGATTTCGCACATCTGATGAAAGTCTTGAAAATGAATTGCCCCACAATGTTTCTGCTTTAAACAATTTATGTCTTCTGCATTAGTTCAATCATCTGATAAGCATAGTAGAGTTCAGTATTTATGCTCTGTATAGTAGGATGCTTGTATTTTTTAATTGTATTTGTTGCTTACTACACTTAGTTGAATCCTGATGGCTTCTTCAGTTTAGCCATAGGATCATAGAGTTTAGTTTCTTGTATTGATTGTTTTATATCTTCATTTGACCAGATCATTCTCTCTGCCCCTCTGAGGTATGGCATCAAATGTCATTTCATTCTGCATGCTGATTCAAAAAGTGGTACACGATCATTGCTGTCTGACATCCCCTCTTCTTAATCTAGGGTTTTTCAGTCTTCTCAGTCTATCTACAACCTGATTCCGTTGGCACTTCCCTGTGTATCTGTTTTTATGAAGTCAGTGTAGGAATCGTCTGTGTTCTAAATTTAATATTGTGGATTTATAGTCTTCTATGTATTTCTCAAATGAAGTATGATGTGAATTTTCCGGGTTATTCATTATAATTCAATTTCCCCCTGTCTTCCTGTATCTGAAGCCCAAAGGCAATGCCTAACCTCTCACTGTGATAACAAAGAAAACGTCCCCTCTGTTCATCTTCTACATCATGGAGCACAAATTTTCTGTCAGACAAATATCTTTTTGCTTAGATCTGCATAGTTAGGTCCAAAGATTTTATATATATCTCGTCTGTTTGCTCATGTGATCTATGTTCAACAACAAATTTATGGACTCTATTCTTGAGTTCAGTCCAGCTGCAACGTGGTTCCATTTTTCACCTGTCTCTGCTCCATTATTCTTCTTACCTTTCTTGCACTATCCCATCTTCCAGCAGCAGTGTAGATATTTGATAGCAATACATATGTTGCAGAATCTTGTGTTTCCAATTCAATAAGATGTTTGGTTGTCTTCTTTCCAAGTTGCATATTTCCATGGACCCTACAAGCACTAAGCAAGGTGTGCCAAATCAAAGCATTTGGTTCAAATGGCATTATATAGCTGTTCTTGTACTCTATATATTTCACGATAAAATATATGTTTTATAATCAATAATTCTAAATAAATTATGTTGCTGTTTTTTCGTCTTAGAAAAACATTGACCAATATTCATGAAAAGATCCATTCCATGTCAAGACATTAAGAGATCTGTTGTGCAAAATTGGACAACATTATTTCTCGGCTGAGAAAGTCTGGTGTAAATGTAAGCTTGATCTCTTGAACCCTTGTATATCTCAGCACATTGCTTGATTCTGAAACCCAATGTAGAAGATATGACATTTGTATGCACGATTGGAGCATCTGATTTGTACTGTTTTATTTCACTCATTTGAGCTATTGTTATTCAAAATTAGAACTGAGAGATCCATTTCATAATCAGAAATCTTAAGAGAAAGTTCAGTTTGTTGTATTTTCCTAGCATCACAATAAGGTTATAGACCATTGTTGTAGACGTCAAATCCCCCAATCAGGGGGTCAATTTTCCTGTCAACGAAGTTTAGATAAGTTTAAAATCATGAGGGTATCTGTTGTATTATTCCAATCGGGATTTCAAAACTTCTATTTTTAAAATTGGATTATGCAGAAATTGTGTTTTTCATAATGTTTACGATCTAATTTTCTAATTGCTCTTCCCCTTTTTAGGGTCCTACTTCCCTTAGTAATCATGTCATTTTCATCTCTGTTGCTAAGATCCTAACATTTTCTGTTGCCGAAACTAGGTAAGTGAAGAATCATTTTTGGTATTGTTGTTGGGCTGGTGAGAAATCATGTTGGTTTCCTGTTTACCTTATTCAGTTTGATCTACTCTTTTTGGAATTAATGTAGTTATGATTTGAATGTTTGAGAAGTTGTGTACTCCAAATTTGGGTTATTAGGAAGCTTGTCTCAGTATTTGGGTAGGTGAGCTTTTCTGTTATTTTCCTTTTTGGATTTCCTCTTAGCTTGGAAGATATCTCACTTCAATCATCTGAGTTGCTCGGAAATAAATCCTCTAAAAGTAAGCTGCATATAGCTCTTTGTTTACAAAAAGACAAAAATGACGAGGCACACCAATATTTTGTGTCAACAGAACAAGTAAATGATAATATGCATAGAGATAAAAAGATTGTCATCTTCTGCCTTATCAAAGCAGTTTTTGGTTGTCTCGTCAACTCACAATTTTCAACAAGCATTTACAATTTATACACAGATTTCCATCCCCAAACAAAGATTTGAGACAGATTTGAATTCAAATATTTGGGAACCAAATAACTTTTCTACTGGTTTTAATAATAAATTAACTGTGGACTAAATGGGTAATAGCTATTAGAAGATTTCACTTGGATAGATTGAAGTACTCCTCTATCTTAGAAGATTTGGGCTCCTCGGTCTGTCTTAGTTATGTGCAGATTTCACTTGTATAGAGAATATTTTTTTCTTCATGTTCCTTACTGAATTTTTTAAATCAGATCATCACAATCCAAGTCAATCATAGGAACATAAATCCTGATAGGAGCCATTAATTCTAAAACCTTCATCCTCCTAGCATAAGAAGAGCCTCTAGTATCTTGTAGCCCATGAAAACTATATCAATGATCAGTTGTAGAATCTCCCTCATTATGTCATCTTTATAAGTTTCAACAGGAGCTGACATCTTGATAATGCCACTAAGATAATGCTAACTGCAAGGCTCAGATCTTCATCTGAATGCCTCATCATTTGAGACTGAACTAAAGAAACCACAAGAGTGTTTTTTACACACTTCAAACCATTGAAGTCAGATTGGTCCAATTTTGATAAGGGCATTTCTATTTGTCCCAACTTTTCAAGAAGAACATTCTTGGATGGAGAACAAATTGTAAGTTATCTTCCCAAACAATAGAGCACACTACTCACTTTAAGAACTTCATTTGAAGGTATATATTTGACTTGTCTAAATAATACACAACATTCAACTATTAAGTGACCCATTTCAGCTATTTTCATTCACTGAATTTCAACACACTATAAGATTGTTACGGGAATCTTGCTTAATTAGGACTCTAAACTTCTCAATGATTAAGTATTCAGACAATTTGTAAAAGATATCATGTATAGGCTGGTTGAGAGCTTCGGACTGAATATTTTGGTTTAGGCTACTGCTTGATAACTTTTAGAATTTCACCTGACATGACTCAGATTGATAAGAAGATTACATAGATATGAAAAAAAAATTGGCAGCAGCTAAGCTGATGAAACCTTTCATGTAAGCTTCATTTTGTCTTTGAATTCCTTCTTATATTTCTTCTAAGGATAAATGGATATAGGATAAATATTATATTCATTCTTCATGGTCTGGTTAAGATAGATGTCCTCTATTTTAACATGTAGTGGGCAAACAATTACTTATAATTCATCCCTCTGTAGTTCAATTTGTATAGACTAGTTAGAATTTAAATATAAGATCTTTTACATTGCTGCTGTAGTGTTCTGTCAACTAAACTGTGGCTCCTCCTGTGATCAATTACTAACATTAAATGGCACTTTGTTCACACAAATGAGGCTATGAATCTGACGAGGTTTCAGCTAAGTTGATATTCTGCAAGGAAAATTGTGATATTTTTTTGTGCATTCATTTTATCATTTCATGTTTTAGATTTGAAGGAAAGATAAACAATTTAGGCTATGTGAATCACTAGTATGGCTACATCCACAGAAGCTAACCATGATGCCTAGCCCACGAAGACTCCTAGTTCCTCCTTGTAACAAGCTTTGCTATAGCCAACACCTGCCCTACCCCAACTCTGGCAGGAACTAAGCTGCCCTGCAACTCCTGTTTCCATTTGTCAATGTGTGTCATGAGAAAGATTGAGTTGGGAATCTCCTATGTTCAAAGTGTGAAGTCCAATAGCGAAAATTCTACTGTCCTCTCCTAAAGTGCTTACATGCTCACATGGACTCACAACAAACTCAGTTTTGATAGATTTCCCAGATGCCACATGAACCCTTGTAAAATGTATGAGTTGTTCTATGAACCCTTGTAAAATGTATCAGCTGTTACAATCTAGCTATATACTTTCCATAGAACATTATTATTGAACTCTGCATATAATTATTTTGTGGACGAATTTCATGGGTTCTCTGTCGCCTTTTTCATTACGAGGGACTTTTATCAATGGAACTCTTATTTGGAACATCGAGACTCTTAATAGAATCTAAAGTGTTTGATGATGCTACATGACCATTCATTTGAACTACTCTGGTTCCATCTTATTGTAAAGGCTGCCAATTAATTTTGGTGTCATCATTATATCCAAGGATGAGGAAATCTGTGCAACTCATTTGACACAATGGCCATAAGGGTTTCGAAGATGACCACTGGGCCCTTTAAGATGACTATAACAGATAGCATCTGTCATTTCATTGGTAGTTAGATTTCACAGCACAATTCGTGATATGCTTAGTCTTAAAGGAATGCTTGCATTTATTTTGTGGCAGCATTTTTGGATATGTACTCTTAAAGGTTCTTGGGCAAGGTATTCAAGAAGCCAGTAAATGTGCCCCACACGGCCTTTTCCTAGTTTCAAAAGAGTTGAAAACTGTTTTATATTATATGTGGCTTGGTATTGACTATTTAGTGTTTTGTGGTATAGTAGTTCCAGTTCAATTATATTTTTTGAGATTGTAAAATCAATAGACAGAGATATGCACTGTCTCTTGTGGTAATGAATGAAATAATATATTATAAGAAGTTCTTTTTATCAAAACTTACAAGAAGAATGGACAAATTGAAGGCTATTTAGTGTTTTGTGGTCTAGGTGTTCCAGTTCAATAATATTTTTTGAGATTGTAAAATCCATAGACAGAGATATGCACTGTCTCTTGAGGTGATGAATGAAATAATATATTATAAGCAGTCTGCTTATCAAAACTTACAAGAAGAATGGACAAGTAGAGTGTTTAGCCTACTGTCAGTTCTCTACATCAGCTCTGAATTGAAGGCTATTTATTACTTAATTTTTTTTGGCTGGCCCAGATCATATCTTTTTGTTTGCTATATTTCTTTTTATAATACAAAACTTCTCTAAGATTTCCCAAATTTTATTGTGCTTGTTCGCAGGTAAGCTTTAGCAATCATGTATACTGCTAGGAGGAAAATTCAAAAAGAAAAGGGTGCAAAACCCAATGACTTTAAGGAGTCTGTGGCACAGGTCAGGATCAAATCTTGTAACGTGTATCTTATCTTTGATGTAATATGTATTAGGTTTATTTCTAGTTTTAACTACCTTCATTCTATACAACAGGCCTTATTTGATTTGGAGAACACCAATCAGGAGCTGAAGAGTGAGGTCAAAGATTTGTATATTAACTCTTCCAAGTAAGATGATTTGATGGTTTTCTATCAACAGATTGATTCCCATATGATATTAACTAATTTGTGACTTGTGATGCCTTGAATGTTTACTTATCCCCGAAATGTACACCCATGCATGATTGTCAGCACGCCTTATAGTTTTACTAGATTATTTCAACAATGCTCAACAAAACACTATTACAATTCTATCAGATTGTCACAATACTCAACAAAACACAGTTTTCACTGGATGAATGAAAGCCACAAACACTGAAGATGGATTTCCTCAAGTTAAGCCAATAATTTCATGCAAAAGAGCACCAAAAAAACCATTTACTTACTTTCTATTAGAGAGAAGTCCCCTAAATTTTCTCTTCTCAAGCTGCTGTAATAATTTCTTTGCCCCCAAAACCTCCAGTTCTACCAACTTCTTCAGATAAACCCATGCTCCAAAAGTAATCATTAGTTTATTGCATTTCTTTTCCTTGCTACCTACATCATGAAACTTTATTAACCTTCTAGTGGCTTGATCATCTTCATTAACAAAGTCTCTACCCTCAGCATCTTCCTCAGTTTGCAATTGCAGACAAATCAATCTTTCACCTTTTTCTTCCCGTGCTTGTCTTTACAAAGCTGGAGCATTTCGTGTGAACCCAAATGCCACACTTGTCTTAGCTCACTATTTCTTCTTCATCGTCATAATTGATGCCCCTGTCCACTGTCCATGATCCATCGACCCAGTAATCCAGCTTCATGCTTGTTGACTTGTGAACATGCTTCCCCTTCATGTCTTTTACTGCACATCTTTCCTCTACATATGCCTACCTTCTCATATTCTCTCCTTATTTTTCCAAGCTTCAATCAAACCATTATCTCATGTTCTCGGTCTTTCTGACCTGGATGGAGGTTTTTCTGAGTAGAGAAGCAGAAATTCAAACGATTTGGCTGAATTATGCATGCTTTATAGTTAGTTTTTCATACCCTTTGCCCTATTACAATGAGATATTCTGGAAATTAATTATGACTGCTTAGAACTCATAAAGGCCATCTGATTGAGAATATGGAGAAGAGAAACATTTGTCATGAAATGGGTAGTGAGTAGCATCTGTAATCAATTGGTAAGAACCTTTGGCAATGACATTAATACTTTCTTCAATTGTTTCTTTATTCCTTTCTAAGTGTTGATTTATGCAATAATTGTCATTGGCTAGAAGTTCAGTTTATTTATGGTCTCACAGTTTTGTGTCTGTGCTCTTTTTGGTACTGATAAATTCATGTTTGGGACTATTGGAAGACATGATGACTTCCACTGTATAGGTTGTAGGGTCCGGCAAGAGCAAACAAGGGTTTCATAAAGTATTAGAACTCACGTGAGTTTTTTTGCTTCTCTTTTGTCACTTCTATGACTCTTAGTAATGAAATGAATTTTTTCAGCTTATGCTTTTGCAATTTGTGATAATTTGAGTATTGTTTATGACTGAATATTTCTTATCTTTTGGATCACATTTCTTTATGGTAGTGTATTGTTGAATACTATCTCAACTAAATATGATTTGAAATGTTCTTAAAAAGATAAAAACACATGTATTTTGATTTTTGATTTCAACATTTTGAGCCAGATTTACTACCATCTTATTCGGGGATAATTAGAATAAGGAAAATTGGTTTGAAATAGAACATGAACTCGTGTTTAGAGCCACCATTTATGAAATCTATTAATTTGAATCCCACTTAATCTCTTGTGACGTGTGTTTCTAGAAGCTCCATTACATTTGACATATCTTATTGATTACTATCCACAAATAAATGGGAAACTTGCTGGCTTCAATTGAGTTTGGGCAAATAATCTATCAAATATTTTCCATTACAGTGACCTTCATATTATATTCTATAGGTTTTATAGATGAGCTATTTATTTTGAACTTTTCTTGAGAGATTTATGATTATTAAAAAGGCAACAGGTCAAATTTTATCAAAAAAAAATTGCAATTGTAATTTGGTGTCTAACAACTTGACAACATCACAAAGTATGTGAAAGTGGTAGAATATATTCCAAAGTATTTAAAAATGGGTTGTGGAAGATATTTTTATAGTTTACTATGATCTAATGGGATGAATTATAAAGTCATTTTTTTTCTAACTCCACTTCATGCAAGTTCTTTATTTTCTCTTTCATAACAACAATTTTTTTTTCTTTTGTCCTCTTAATACCGATGTCATGCTCTTCATGCCCTCTTTTTTTTATGCAGTTTAGTAGGATTTCTCTACAATCCATCTTGTTTACCAGCCACACTAAAATCTTATGGTTGTTTCCAAACTTTCTTGTTGATATTTGAAACATCCATATTTTTTTAATAACTTCATAGTGTCTATTTTACACCAATTGTATTTCTTATATAAAATGGAGGGTCTTCATAACTACCAATTGTTGTTGCTCCTACTACAAAACTAGAAAAAAATTACAATTACAAATTGCTGCTAGTGGCGTACAATTTCTTTGAGTCAAGTGTATGCTCATTGAAACATTGATAAATACTAAAAGAGGTTCTAATACATAGCAAATTCCAATTGTTCAAGCTAAGGTCTCTTAAATGAGTTTCCATTGTGCCTCAGAAAAGTAAAATTAGCTGAGATCCACTGCCTATTATTATTATTATTTTTAATACCCACAGAACTTCAAATGAATCCATAAATTGTAGAATGGAAGCAAACAAGTAGTTGATAGGCCCTAGAACAACTCAATTTCTGCACCAATTAAAAGCTTTCATTTTTCATTTTTCATTGTAGACATCCAAATGCAAACACACAACTTTCACAACAAACAAAAATAAATAATCTTTTTGTTAACTCCTAACCTTTACATATTTTACATGATAATGTTTAGCAATATGCGATCCATATTGAACTCTTAGAAGGTAATCATTTGGCAGCCCAGTTATACTAGCAGAAATCTTATAAATCATCTTCAGACAATTAGGAGATTCCTTGGCATACCCCATCACTCGAAATGAACTTAGTCCCTCAATTTATTGATGATATAGTGCAAGAAGACATCTAAAAACAAAAAATGTTGCTAGTGTACTCTTCTTGAGATCAAGGAAATTGAACATGACAATGTAGACTGACTTGTCCTATCAGACTAATATGTTCTACTCTATGCTAGCTCCAACTCAGTCTGTAATCTTTTAACAGGCTATCCACCTCTATATTTTAATCACTGCATGGCTATCCATGGCTATGCCTTTGCACCTCACTACTTCAAATGTTATTCATCTATTAATAGTGGGTAACTTGTAGAAATGGTGTTTTTAATTATTAGGAAGATGCAAAGAAAGTGGTAGGAAGGTCATCATTTCTAGCTTCTCCAATGATCGACAATGAGTATGCATAAAATGGCTATATTTTGATGGTGTTGTTTTTGTTGTTGGTGCTACTTTTTAACTTCTATTGTCTTTTAAGATTTTGTAATACTATTGGGATTTTAAAACTTTTGTCACTTGTCTTTCATGGTAAGTCTTGGAGTATTGCTTACTAAGTGTTTCTTTAAAAAATAAATAAATTATATAGGATCAAAAGCTGAATTATTGGTAATTTTACAATTTTTATTTTATGTGCTTATTGTGTTTCTTGCAGATTTCTTGTTCCATTTTTTTCTTCATAGTGTGTGAGAGGTTGAGGGAAGCTCTAGCTCCTAACTATATATCCAAACACTTATTATTCATCCCATAAAAAAACTACTATGCAGTTATATGTCAATTTCATATGTATTTGAATTTACTTTTTTAAACATAGAAGACTGTTTGTAAATGGACACATCTTACTAGCCACATTTTGAATACTATGATCCAAGTAATTGGTTTAAGCTCATCTCGATGGCAATGAAAGCCCCTTTTCTATGCATAAATAATACTTAGGGGTGTGATCAAGGTTCAACAATACATTGTTGTCCATGCACTTTCTTCTATCAAATCTATTAAGGAATGTTATTTTAACAAATATCTCTTTCTTGGTGATGGATATGCTTCAAATCCCATTTTCACTATCCTCTCCGAGTTTCCAAGTTTATTCTCCTGATTTTTATTTAGTGTTTCTTTCTGTTTGCAAAAATGCTTTGTATGTACCATTGCTCTCAAGAAAGCATAAAAAATGCAATTACCTTTATAACTTAGTAATTTTCAAATATGATAAGATGCATGTTATACTATAGCCAATCTACTAAATTAGGAATAGTTCGAATAGCCACAAAAATGATATTTCCAATAGCTATCAAGTTTAGATCTCATATAAATGATGTTTGTTAATAATTGAGTAATAAGTTTAACTTATTGCTAGAACTAATATATGACTAATACAATTTCAGGCACATGCATTTGGTTTTTTAAGCTATTTAAGTTTTCCCATAAAAACCATATTGAAGAGCTTTTTTTTTTTGATGGGGGTCATCCACAAAGACTTTTGAGGTACCCGATACGGGCCCACACATGCCTCAATAGGAATGTCTCTTTTTTATACATGTATAGTAGTTGTTAACAAAGTGATAGTTATTGCAACTTTGACAATCTTGTGTATTATTCTTCAAAGGGTACTAGCTCAATGGAAGAGCACCTACTTTACAAGTAGGAGGATGGTGGTTCAATTCCATCGTGTCCTAATCTGAATAAACTCATGATTAAATAAACTACCAAATATAGTACTCAATAAATTACCAAATAAACTATTGAATAAACTATCAAATCAAATATCAAATCTATTACCAAATCAATTACTAAATATAACACCAAATAAACTAGCAAATATATTACCAAAATTACCAAATAAACTACCAAGAAACGATAACAATCAACCAAATCAATGATCAAATCAACAACCAAATTAATAATTAAAAATAATTTAGTCATAAATTTGGTTGCTAGAGTAATGACCGGCAATAAACTACCAATGGTCACATCATCAAAATTGGTCATATATCTAGAGTTTCTAGCAGTTTATTTAGTGATATATTGTTGTTTTCATACTAGTGCATTTAAAGAAGGTTGAGCTTCTATTTTTGGCATCTCTAGAGTCTCCCACATCATCTAATGAATTTCTTCTTCTTATTTTCTCATGCTTTCTTTGTTTTAAGACATGTAAAGGCTCATATAAACAAGGGTGGAGTCCTACTTAGCACCAGTTAGAGAGTTAGTTTGTATATATTTAGATTTGTTTTATTAGTTTTAAGTATATATTTGCATGAAGGAATCTATTACTCTCAACACAAATTGAGAAGAAGATTTCCTATAAATTGAGAAATGTAATATGTATTTCTGTCCATTATTTTAATGCAATAATATATGTTATTGGTGCTCTCATTCAGAAGGTAGTCATTCTTGTCAGATTGTGTTATATTTTGTGAATGTATGTTCATAGAGTGTAACCAAACCAATAGTTTTATTACATTATTTTGATTGAGAAATCTTTTAATTCTTGTATTTCCTACATGTTTACAAATTTTGCTGACATATTGAGTTGGAAAAGAGATAATCCTATTGTTCCAGCATAGCTTTTTGTCTTATATAAGCACACTTTCCATGGCCTTGTGATCTGATGAAAACTGAAACATGTTAAGGGTACTAAATTCCCATCGATGATTGAATTAGTGGAATCAAGGAAGCATTTCTCCTATTTTCATCAGTTACCTACTGATCTTTCCAAAGGCTTAACTTGTAGACATGTTATTTTCGTGGCTTATGTCCATTAGAGATTTTTTTTTTAAAGTCATTTGCTTAAACTTCTTGTTATTCTATCTTTGTTGTTTGCTTTTACAAACACTTGGTTAATTTAGGAATTCACATAATTGCATAGTTAAAACTGCATTCATTATAGATAGAAAAATACAAAAATATGTCTCTTTTTGTGTGGTTATTCTTTTGAGATAGTAAGAAAATTCAACATCTTATCTAAAATTGGTCAAAACTAGAAAAGGCCTCCTCATGAACCCTCACATTTATCTTCTATTGAGTATATTCTAGTAGCTCACAAGATTTCCTAGAACCTTGGAGTTGATCCTAGACTAACAGAGGAGTTCGAAAGGATTCCTATCGTTAAGCATCATGCGAAATGACAACTCAATAGTTTCTAGGTTACAAAAGGTCAATGCTTTATCCACTATAGAGGTAGAGTATGTTGTTGCAATAGATTTAGCCAAGGAGATGATATGGCTTTAGTTCTTCATGGAAGAGTTGGGACATTCATAGAGGGATAATTATTTTCTCATAGATAGCTAGAGTGTCATTCATCTTGCAAAGAATTCAGCACTACATTCAAAGACAAAACACGTTCAATTGTGGTACCATTTTATTTTGTCAATTTTGGATCATGGATAGATAAAGCTAGTAAAGATGTATATAGATAATAATCTAGTAGATATGTTTACAAAGGTGGTGTCAAAGGAGAAGCTAAACTACTCTTCAACTTCAGTTGGTCTTCTAGAGTGAACAGAATAAAAGAATAGCAAAGTCTATGATGGTTTGATATTCTAGTGGAAGCTATAGGTTTAATAGTGCTATGATTAGTCTCCAAGTGGGAGGTTATTATTGTAGAGCTTGGTTAGTTTCCAAGTGGGAGATTGTTGTGATGTGGAGCCTAATCAGAATCAGAGGTTTATTCAACATAGTTTTCTACCCATATTATTTCTACAAGAGTTTGGGGGCAATGCCCCATAAACAAAGTCAAGGGGTAGCACCCCTCCGAGGTCAAGGGGTAGCACCCCTGGTGAGCTCTCTCCTAGAGTACAAGGTGGGGTTGAGGGGCAATGCACCTATGGCTATTTTTGGGGGGAGTGCCCTCGAAGCCAAAATGACCTTATATTGTAAAAGGTGTTGGCTACTATTTTTCCTATTGGACAACTTATTCTGGCCCTAATTTTGTAAGTGGCAAGAAAATGTATAAAAAGGCTTAGGGTTAGGGATTTCATAATGTAATGGTGATATTGTAGCTTCTTGTAGTGGTAGAGCTATAAGGGATTCCCTATTGTAATCACTGGATAATAATAATATTGAACTTGTTTTTGGTGGATATAGCCTAGGGATTGGGTGAACCATGTTAAATCTTGGTGTCTTGTGTTCTCTTATGTGTGCTTTATTATATTATGATATTGGTTATATTTGCATACATGTAACTATTATTTATGTTTGAAGTTTATCATAACACATTGTGTCTATTATTGCATGCTCCCACTGAGTCTTAGTATCCACCTACACAACTTCATCATAACATTCTAGTTCACCAACATTAGTAAGTAAAATAGAATATAAATAGGAGGAAAATCTTTCTAGAGCTCTACTTAGACTTGTTGATCATTTAATATTCACTAGTTTATGTAGTAATTTTTTATGGATGTTGCACATCATGAGGAATTTTTGGAACATCATCTTTTGGAGTATCATCCAACACTACATAATCATCTTCTTTCTTCTCATGTTGTTGCAATAGGTCTTTGTACAACACTTTATCATTGAATATGATAGTCCCACTTCTTACAATTTTACGATTTTTAAAATCCCAAATTCTATAACCAAATTCATCAATGCCATATCCAACAAATACACATTTCTTTTACTTAGCTTCCAGCATGGGTCTATTTTCAGAATCTATATGAGAAAATGCTTCACAATCAAAGGTTTTGAGAAAAGAATAAGTCACCTTCTTACCAATCCATGCTTCCTCTAGAATACCATAACTCAAAGGAGTAGAGAGACCTCTATTGATGAAATATATAGTAGTATTGATAGCCTCTACCCACATGTTTAAGGGCAATCTGACATGTAACCTCATGCTCCTTTCATGCTCCATTATTGTCTTGTTCATGTGTTTAGCCAGTCCATTTTCCTATAAATTCCTTGGAACAATTTTCTATCTATGAATACCATTAGTGGAGCAATAATCCTCAATTTCATAATCGCAATACTCACCACCATTATTAGATCTGAAATGTTTTAATTTCTTACCAGTCTCATTTTCAAGCAAGAATTTCCATTTCTTAAAAGTTTGAAATACATTAGATTTCTGTCTAAGGAAATACATCCATAGTTTTCTAGTTTCATCATCAATAAATGTAACATAATAATGAGAGCCACCAAGGGAAGATACTTGATTTGGTCCCCATACATCTATATGCACAAGCTCTAATCTCTCAGTTTTATTTTCCTTACCACTCTTAAGAAAACTCACTCTCTTTTATTTTCCATACACACAACTTTCACAGAAATTTATATTAACACATTTTAGACCTGGATTTTTTTTTTTTAATAAAGTACTTTCATACCTTTCTCACTCATGTGCCCAAATTTTTTGTGTCACAACACTATATCAAAATCTACATCAGATAATTGTTCTTCATGCTCAACTCTAACAACTATTCTTGAACATTCATTTTTCTTTGAAATAATCAAAGTAGAAGGAACATTATGACCTGTACAAAGATATAAGGTGCCTACTTTCACACCTTTTACTACTACAAGAGGAGCCTTTTGAAACCTTGCAACTTTTATCATTAAAAGTAACTACACCACCTTCATCACTAAGTTTCCTTGTTGAAATTAAATTCCTACTCAGCCTTGGAACATGTCTTACCTCATGTAGTAGCCAATGATTCCTATTTTGCAACTGAATCTTAACTTTTCCCTTTCCAACAATCTGACAGGGTTCTTTATCTCACAAATAAACAATCCAAAAATCCCCTTGGATGTAATCAATGAAATAAGCTCTATGAGGTCTAGCATGAAATGAAGCATCAGAATCTAAAACTCATGATTCATCAATACTTCCTAAAGATAGAAGAAAAACGTCCTCTCTAGATTTTTTACTTACCACATTCGCTTCCTTGTTTCCTTCTAGTTTATCTCCTTCATTTTTCTGTTGAGTCCAACAATCTTTCTTCTTATGCCTTGGTTTCTCATAGTACTAGTAGTGATTTTTTCCTCACAATTAAGACCTCTTCCCCTTTGACTTTCCTCTTGATTTCCCATGATTTCACAAATTATTTCCTCTCTCAGTCATTTTGCCTCTGCTTTGTGTGTTCAAAGTACTTTTGGATGTAGATCCACCTAAGGTTTTTCTATAAGTTTCCTCACTCAAAATAACACCAATCACATCATCATATTATAGGGTATTATACCCAAAGATAGAATTACTTGCATCCATTACCAAGCCATTCCAACTTTTAGGCAAAGAACAAAAACTCAAGAGAGCCTTAATTTCTTCATCAAAGTTAATACCCATAAAAGATAACTAACTAGTAATAGTATTAAACTCATTTAAATGATCCACAACATATCCACCTTCTACCATTTTTATATTAAATGAATGCTTCATGAAAAATACTTAATTGAAGCAGAGGGTTTTCATACAGTGTCGCTAGGGTTTTCATCAACTATTCCATTGTCTTCATTTTTGTAATGTTAAATGTCACTGATGGTGCCAAGAATAATCGGATGCTTCTAAGTTCCTTTCTATCTAAAAGATCCCAGTCCTCATTTTTCATAGTTCCCTAGTTCTTGGTATTTCCTTGCAATGAATT
This sequence comes from Cupressus sempervirens, assembly GCA_028749045.1. NCBI lineage: Eukaryota > Viridiplantae > Streptophyta > Pinopsida > Cupressales > Cupressaceae > Cupressus > Cupressus sempervirens. Next base: position 51,675,742 of record CM053791.1, read on the forward strand.
CCATAAATCCTTTTGATAAAGATAGTCCTCCATTTGCATTTTCCATAACTGAAAGTTTTTCTCATTAAATTTGTCAATCTTTAGCTTACCCTTGTCTGCCATCACTCCCACTCAACCGTGATACTTTCTTGTAGAGAATAACTGAAAAAATAACCTTGCTCTAATACCACTTGCTAGGATTAACCTCAAATAGAAATAACAATTACATGCAAATATAAACAAGATAAAAAATAATAGATCAAATAGAAGAGAAAACAAGAAACGAGATTTAATGTGGTTCACCCAAACCGTGGGCTACATCCACCAAACAACAAGTCCAATATTATTACGATCTAGTGATTACAATATGATTACAATTTGTAATCCCTTACAACTCAATACTGCCACAAGAAGCAATTTTTGCATCACACCTTATGAAGAAAACCCTAACCCTAAGCCTTTTTATACAAGTATTTTTGCCAGTTTCAGGTTATAGTTAATTACAATATGTCAGCCCAAAATTATTGATAAAATAGGCCCAAATAAAATAGGGCCCAAAGAATTATGAAGTATGTATAGTACTTCCTTGATCAATCACCACAAACTAACAGGTGGGGAAGATTAGACCAATCAATAGTGAATTGAGCCCCATGTCATCCCATGTCTCATATACCTTCAAGATTGAGGTTGATACACCTATAAAGACCAAATTTGAGGAGAATAAGAGAGATACCATCACCTTCCCTTCCCACCAAAAGGATAAGTGTAAGAAGAAGATGGGTAATGACCCCTAGGTGGCCCCCATTGGTGATACTTAAGGTCAAAAGGAGGATTTCCATACTCTAGAGAAGAGTATCAAGAAAATCCAAGAGAGATAGAATATTATGGAGTTGAGGTTCAATAAGGTTGTCATATTTGTGTTTTTCTTTTTTAGTCATACACTTTATGGCTTCTACCTTACACTTGCTCCATGCAAAAAAGGAGTGACTTGCAACTGTGGTAGGGGTTGATATTATTGGCTTGCTATATAGAATTCTTGGTGACAATTGGCTCTAGGTGTTGTTGAAAAAATTAGAGGGGAAGAAGAAGGATAAATATAGTTAGCTCTTTATTTTATAGTCTCTATTTTTTAAATGTCTTTGGCTTATGCACTCAGCCCAAGAGGGCTCTATTAATGGTGCTTATTTTCACTATACATCTTTAATGACACTTTTTATACATTAGTAATTATGGTTAGGATTAGGCATAGATTATGAAATAGTCTACTTTGGGTTTTTTTCAATATTAAGAAAGGGAATAGGCTAAGACTGTGTTGTTTCTGACTTACATATATTTTACAACATTTTTGTTCTCTAGTTTAGCCCCCCTTTTTGGCTACTTTTAAATATAAAAAACTATGACAATGGTGAAAAAACTGGAAATCTATTGGCACTTGTAATGCAACTCATGTATATGGCTACCCATTTGTTATGATCTGTCACAAGAATTAAGTTAATTTTACTTAATTGATAATCCAATCCTTCAAAAATTTGTAAGGAAATCTCAAAATCAATAAGAATATTTATGATATGCAGTAAGGTAATACTAATGAGCCTAGATATAGATACACCATGACCTAAAAACAAGAAAAACTTAATAATCAATTGCTTTATGGTGGTAATGAAAAATAAATGGCTCTAAATAAAAATGTGTTGGTCTCTAATCCACTCACAACCAACATATGTTAGGTTGTATTATAGGTAGGAATTTAAGAATTAAAAAACTAGATTTACGATTCTTATATAAAATATCCCCTTTGTGATTATGTCAAGCATATGACTAAGGATATTAAGGGCTTTAGTAGAGGGTTTAGGTATTTCGAAATAGTTGGATAGTTTAGGGAAATTTATTTTTTAGGTTTACAATTGAATGCTTTTAAATATTTTACATTTTTGGATGAATGTTTTTTAGGTTTTAAGATGGTTGTTATTAGTATTAATTGAGTAATTTTAGGGTTTCAAAACAAGTTTTTTTAAACAAAATGAAATTTTTTTTATTTATTAAAATAAAATAATAGTTTAGAAAATATGTCAAAAAGGCTAAAGTGAATAATAGAGAATGAGACTAGAGAAAAGTTGAAGAAAATAATAGAGTATAGAACTAGGTAATTGTACTACTCATTGTGAGTTAAGAATGAATGATTTGGAAGAGAAATGCCAATTTAATCCATAGTTGAATGTGTGTAGCCAAGAGACAAAGAGCACATGTTGACTAAGAAGCAAAGTCTAAGTTATGGGTATTGTATCCCATTGATCTTACGAGTTATTTCTATTATTGCTCGGTGCAGAAAGTTATTGCTACAATAGAGGTATCATTTGATTGGCATGTAGATCACAAATGATTAAGGTCTAGCATCAAAGTTAGGCATGCCATATGATCTATAAGCATGGCCATGCATCTGTATGTATTGGATAATTTCCTCATCCTCTTCTGATGTTTATAGTCCAATCTTTAGCCCAATCTTCCCCCAACAGTATTTGCTAAAGTTTTTAAAAAGATGTGGCAGTATGAAATAGAAATAGCAAGAGACACAAGCAATCCACACTCATTTATGAGAATTGACATGATCTTTGGCCAACATGTCTTTTATGATTTGAAATTCCTCAGAGGTTGGTGATGTCTCATTAACTACTAACTTGTTATCATCATAATGAAAGTTGGAAAATACACCGGCCAACAAGTTGCGCTCACTATATGTATGAACAATAAATGTATTTTTAGTTTTTGATAAAATACTCCATACGTACATCATAATATAATAGAGTCTCTGATTTGGGGATTTTTTGATCTTCCTTTCTTGAAAGATAACTGTTGAATTCCATTCAATGACTAGCTTCAGTATGCCATGGGATAAAACTTCTCGAAGACCATATAAAAAGGCAAATGCTTCTACTATATTATTTTTTGTGGGGTGAAAAGGAATTGCATACCCTTGAATCGAATGCTGTTATAATCCCTAGTAGTGAATCTTGCACCTAATGCTCCTGGGTTACCACATGATGCTATACAAAAATTCAATTTGTGGTAAGGGTTATGGGGTGCACACCACTAGATTTCTTTTCTATTGGTTTTCTATTGGTGGCCAATGGTAAAAGCTCCAAGAGGAGGAAGAATGATATAGTTCCAATTCATAAACACCACTACATCCCACAATGAGAAGGTGGTCATCAATGAGTTTGTCTTCAAAATAGGTTTTTATTTATGAGTAGGAAATATTTCTACAAGTAAAATTATGATTTTGTCATCAAGATATAACTATTTAGTTTTTGATTGAACTTATTGACCCATGTTTTAGGAGTAGGGGCTCACTAGAACCCATCTCTGATGAGAAGGAATATAACATTTTGCATAAGCATTGCATCTAAGCAATCCTCACAAAAATGAAGCCTAGAGATTTATCAAGAGGTCATCTATCTTAATTGTATAATTCTAGAATTAATATCAAATATTTAACCTATGTTAACTAATATCTTTTGAGGTGACATTTTTAGAAACACAAAAAAAAATAACTTATTCATTTCTTGCATAAAAAAGAATATATATTTATACAAAAATACCCACACCATTCAAACATGAATAGATACAAGTTACATCTTCATTATAACCCACAATTATAATTAAGAATAAGTTTCAGCAAACTTTATAATCTTCATCCTATTATCACTTAAATAAAATAAAATCATCATTTAGATTAAATTAGACTTTATATATGAAGAATGCACCAAATTTTTTATTCAATTAAAATAAAAATGAAAAAATAAAATAAAATCCATATATACTGATTATTCAAATCGACTAAATAAATGATTCCAATTGATACCATCACCATACTATAGTATTACCATTTCAATAAAACAAAAACAAAATGAAAGTTTTAAAAATACCTTGAACGTGTTGGTGTTTTAAATGGTACTAAAACTACTAAGCGACAAAAGGCTTAATACCTGGATAATAGTACATACACAACCTAAAGATTAGCCAATTCTCATTAACAATTGTATATGCAAATTACTAGGACCCAACTTCAAAAAAACCACAGATGGTTTTCTACTCTTTTGGCTCTGCAAAACCAGGGTGGGTATACCCAGGGATGGTTCAAAATTGAAACAAGTGTGTGAGGATTGTTCTTAGTTTCATTCTGATTCTTATTTCAAGATCCTTGATCATATACATAATTTTTACTAACTTGATAAATACATCCCATAAACAGATATGGTCAAGAATTCTTCTATAGATCTGCAGAGTTTTTTAACAACATTGGCTAACTGAAGCTAAAACATTCCATGCAGACAAGTGCTGGCCAACTTTGAAGATCTACAGGGAATAAAAGTAAAATTTGATTTGATGATGCATTTGAAAAACCATTTGTAAGATATTTCTCCTCCAGTTGAAATAACTTGATCAGTGCCTAATCCATTGGGGTTCAGAGTCTATAGCAAAATCTAAGATCTAATTTGTTGCCTTACAACAAATTTTATCAGCAATTCTTATCAGAATTTATCATTCAAAATACTTTTCAATACTTAAGGAATCTTATCACATTCATCAAAGCTTTTATTTAATCCATTGAATTAACAACAATGATAGATGGATATACAACCTAACTAGATTGCATTCAATTGTATAAGCTTTTACTCATACAACATCAAGGTAGCTAAGTATTGAGAAGGAGACAAAATTTAGAAAGAACTGATATGGGGACAGTTCATAGTTTGTATTCATTTCGTTTGAAAATGGTATATCTTTTACAATAAACTCAGAAAAGCCTTCAGAAAGAAACATAGTTCATTCTATCTTCATGTATTTTCAGAAAATTCGACAGAAAAATACATTACAAACTTGCCTTCAAAATTTGGGCCAAAAACTAGACTAAGCACAATACTTAGAAGAAAAAGAATTTAGACCCCATTTTTAGCCTTGGGATCTCACTAAAATAGTGTGAGATGTAACAAGCTTCAGGCTAAACAAATGACAGGTGTCCCTCTAAAGACAAGAACAAAATAATAGAAAGGCTAATTACAACAAACATTTCTTGGTGGGTCCCTTTCTGTTATGCTTCTCATTTGTTGAGACAAGAAAATATGATCTGATCTTACAATCATTCTTCATCTTCGGAGTACATAGCCATGAGGTCTAAAAGTGATGTATCATCTTCAGTTACCTGCAAACTCACTTTAATCTGGGGATCTTCCATATCTTCATTATTAATTACAAGGGTAACTGTTACTTTCGCTTCTTCCTCCTCATTGTCGCCTGACATCTGTTCCATAAACTAATTTTTCCATTTATTAAAAACATCATCATCTGGCCAATCAAAACTTAGAGCTTCTCTTTGTATCTTTATTAAAGAATTTGCACTTTCTTCTAAATCATCAAATTCTTTCTTCATAGCAGTATAAAACAACTGTATTTTTACTAGCTCTTCATTTGTCTTTGCCCAGAACCAGTGGCTAGCCTCACTCATGATGTTTATTATTCTTTCATTGAATAACTCATCCATCTCCCTTTTCCATTTTTTCTTTTCCTTTACTGTATCAATAGATTCTAAAGCACAAGAAAATAGGGTGAATTTTTCAGCAATATATTTGGAAAAACAGAGTGTTAATCTTCTCTGTAAAGAATCTCTTTCATTACCAAAATTCTCTAGCTTATTTAACAAATCAAAAATCTTCTCAACTTGATGATAAGGCATTTGGACTGCAGATATACATATGATTGTAATATCATTATTTCTCTCCCTCCATTTCTGCGCAAGAGAAGTCAGTCTATCCTTTTCTTTATTCAACTCATCCATAAGGGTTATAATTCTTGTCAACTGATCATAAAAAGTTGACCATTGTATTTTATCCCTCAAATATATTACACCCTACTTTAACTTTTCTTCATATTGATTTCTCAATTTTATTTGCAACTCATGCAATTTTATTTTTTCTTCTTCAAATTCCTCTGTAGTATAGAATTGTGGCCTTTCAGGGGTGTCAGGTATTTCGATGATAGGGGTTGATCCAAAAAATGACTGTGAAGGGTATGTAATTCTAAGTGTACTGGATTCTCCCACCTTTCTTTTCCCAAGTATCTTCTCCAATTGAGATACCCTGTTTTCCAGCTCAATTCTCTTTTTTACTTCTTGATTGTAGGCATCCACCACTATTTCATACTTACCCTGCAAATCAGTCCTTTCCTTTTCTTCTCTTTCTGCAGTGGCCAAGGAAAATATAGAATAATCCACATTCATGTAGGCTGCCTGTACATTTGAAGTATCAGCGACCCTCCTCGCAATGATACTCCCTGTTAGTCCTGAATCATCAGGCTGTAATGGAGTAGTCCTGGATCTTCTTCTTAGTGACCACATAACAAGGGCAACTTGATCATTACTGAATGTTGTTCCCAAGAATTCCTTTTTATCTGGATCCTGTAATCCTAAATTATTTGACACAGAATTAAAAATTAAGGCATCAGTAATATCCCAATTGGGCAATAATAAAATCTTTGCATTTTTCACCATCTGTCTACCCTCATCAGGGGTTATATTCTAGAATTCTTGTATCATTTGTTCCTTTATTTGATTCTGAATGGAGGCTTCATCCATTTCTAGGTGCTCTGCTTTCGTATTCCTACACCTTTGTTCAGAAATATGCATGTTTGCCCTCCATGCAAACTGATGGAAAGCCCTAGATTATACAAAACTGTTATCAGACAAAAATTGTTGACTAGCTTGTTCCAAAACAGGGTCTAATTCCCTTCCTCTGAAATCTTCTACCATTAATTCAAAACTTGGCACAGGAGGCTCCTGGGGGTTCCCTTCATCAATTTCTGCTTGAGTAACAAAAACTCCTCCTTGCGACCCCATTTGTTCAATTTTATCATTGGTGAGCTGCTCTTCCTCAATTCTCATTGGAGTTTGGGAAGGTGAGTAACCTTCATAATGGGATTCCTCTTCCCTTATTATTTTTCTTCTTTTGGAAGAAGGTTCAGGGGGTCTTTCTTCAAGGACAGTATTAGTAGATTCAATTACCTATTTTTCTTTGTTTACAATGGGCATCTGATTTCGAATAACAATATATCCTGTCCTCTTTCGCACAACCAGTGGACCTACTCCTATGTTAGGGGTGAAACCCAATTTCGTCATAATTTCTCTGGCTTTATCTGAAAAAGAATCAATAAAATATTATTTCTTTTCATTCATTACCTCCATTATTTCTTAGAATGTACTCATGAGCTTATTTATCCTATCTGCATTAGTTACAACATTACTAAGAGGACTGTAATCTTTGTCAAAATAATTAATAAACTCCAAAACTTTTGAATAGACTCTCCATTTTTCTTTCTTTGTTTCTTGTTCCTGGAGAGAATATTCATTCCTTATTATATCTTCAGGGAAATAGAGTTCATGCTGATTTGGACGAAGCTTGATCCTATGTCTAAGAGCAGAATTAAAGAAATCTTCTGTGTCACAAAAATGAGCATGAGATACTGCCATCTTATACCGATCCAAAAATTTGTAGAGGAAGATCCACCCTTCTTTAGTTATTACAAACTGGTGAGCTACAGTGCAGGTAGGAAAAATTGATCCTATTCCCCTTTTGTGCAAAAAGGTCTCCTCCACTCCTCCCAATTGCCATAAAAATTCAGCTACCCCTACCATTAAAGGGACCTAATAGGGTAGTACATGGGGTGTCCCTTTGAACCCATAGATCCTAATGACAGTTGAGACTGGATATGGGATGATATCTCCCCAATTATGTGGAACTTTTAAACTATGGGGTCTGTCCATAGGCCTAACAAGATGCATTAGTGCCTTAGGAATTTTGGGATTGTCACTCAACATGAGGCATCTTAGTTTAGAAGCAAAATGCCTATCAAATCTAACAAAACTAGCATTTTTTGCTTCCCCAGTCATGTCTGCACTCCATAATTGAACTGGTAGTGCCTCCCCTCTTGTTCCCTATTTAAAACCATTTCTTTACCGAAATATGTAACCCCTTTAAAAAGAAACATATCCATCAATAGGGAGTACTGACCCCAAACCTTTTCCACCTTGCCCTTTGCAATCTCCACCAATCCATTGTGAATCTCATTAGCTAGGTAAGATGCAAAATCAAAAATTATTTCTACACCGAAAGAAGAGATTTAGGTGATCATATACATGAAGCTCACCGGAATAAAGTCTTCTTCACCCTCTCCGAAGACTCTACACAGGGTCTTGTATACCTCTACTGCCCTGGCATTAAAGCATGATTTCTTGAAAGGTTCTTTAGAAGATGATGTTATTGCTGGTAGGTTTCCAATTCTGCCTATGTGGGCTTTCAATGCACCTTGTCTAACTACATCCCTTTTCGACATATATTCTTTTTCTAACTCTATCAAATTAATGGGCACACGATACATAGTGAGAGGTCCCAGATTGAAAACCTTCCTAATTTCTTCTAGACTGATGGTAATTAAAACCTCACCATCCATTCTTCTCACTACCTTAGTGGCTGGATCATAGCTTTTCGCTACAGTTTCAAGCAGGTCATAATCCATAAACACATTGGGAACAACAAGTTTTCCAAGATCAAAATTCCATATATTGGCATGAGGGGCATATAATTTCCTTTTTGCGAACCATTTTTTGAACAAACTCAAACTAGTTTGAGAAGTCTGAGCATCCTGAACCCAATTACCCTTATCATACAATCCATCAGCTATCCTTAGCCTAGGGTTCAATGAGGTTGACCTTTTAACTTGTATTGTCTCTATAGTAGACTCAGGAAGCAACTCAAGCAAATCATCATGCACATTCCTATCCAAATAATTTACTGCACCTGAAAATCCCTTCTTCGGAGGCATCTTGGACTTATTTTTTACAGAACTGAAAAAACTTACGAGGATTATGGTAGTACTACTTACTTGAATTCTATCTTAGTTTTCCTCTGTATTTCCGCAAACTTTTTGCAAACAGACAACTTCACAATTTCTACCAGGCTTCGGCACAATTTCCTTCAGTAATTGCTTCAGCACAAGAATGGCTCCAAATATTTGCTCGCGTAAGATGAAACTGATGAAATATCTCTGTATTATACTTTTTTTTTTCTCAGGGACGATGCTTTCATGTCTAATTAATATGGAGAGTGGGACTACATTTTGCGTTTAAAACTGCGCCATCGATTTTCAAAGATCCTACTATCATGTGATACAGAGAGAACAACTAGGAGTTGCATTTGACATGTCAGTCAATTTACCCAATGAGAACTTACCACGTATATAATTCTTTCCATGATGGCACTTATATCTGGACCCATTGACAATTGAGGACATGTGTCAGCATGTCGCTACTTCATTATGCATAAAGAATGAGCACCTTTCCATAGCGAAGCAGCGACAATCGTCAATCTGATCTGAAATTGATCAAATGATATGTTACTAGGTTTGCTCAGAAAGAAAACGGTGGGCCCTATTCGCTATGTCACTATAATTATCTCCCTCGCAACTCTTCATAGCGAGAAGACAACATCTGTTGATCATATACTCAATCAAGGGTGAGGAAACTACACGGGGTCTTCTGATTCATATTCCCTATGTCGCATGGCTTAAAAAGCATGCAATTTTTCAAAGCGAGGTAGCAAGGACTGTTGATTCCGTTCCAATTGGATGTTCGAGATCTCTTTGTACATTCGATCAGAAAGGCATTAATGAAATACAGATTTTTGCATAGTTGGCACCTGTCAAGATTTTACTGTAGTCCTAATTATCATTCCACGTCACCAAAGGTCCTACCAACCTTCAGATTTCACAAGGCCTCGCTACTTCGCTAACGGCGAAGTATCTAATTTTTTCGATAGTGAGGTAGCGAGCTCTAACACTTTAATGAATTTCGTACCAAAAAATTCAAGGGGCAACAGATAAGTATTTCTGTTATTTAAACTGCTTCTGACAACGACATTTATGACTTGTCACGCCACCTGGTGTAGTCACTGTACCGGCAAAATGCAATGTCACTTCCCCTTTAGATTTCACGAGCCTCGCTACTTCGCTAACGGAGAACTGTCTAATTTTTCTGATAGCGAAGTGGGAAAGTGTCAAAAAAATCATCATTCTGGCTTTGATTTCAGATATTCTACTGGGTCCCCTTTCCTGTTTTGACGGAAGTTGCAACGTGTACCTGCACAATAAATCATTCAAAAAACAAAGCTCCGATTGTCGTATCTTCACTTTGCGTTCTTGCCTCATAAAATACTCAGCATTCGCTACCTCGCCGTACTTAAAAAGCATGCAATTTTGCATAGCGAGGTAACGACAGCGGTAGATCTACTTGGATCTGACGGCTGGGAAAAATGAGAAAAAGGTGTCTCGAGGGAACATAAGATAAAAAGTGACAGAATATTCGTCTCATTTGAAAATTTAAAATTTCGTGCGACAATTTATGAATAGAGAGAATATAGGGTTTTCATGAGTTTTTCAATGGATGGATTATCCAGAAATGCTATGTTTCACTTAGGAATAGAAAATCTAATTTTTCTACAATTGAACAAAAAACTTTTATTACACAAAAAGTTAGACCAACAGTGGCTCTGTCTAGGGATGATAGACTACTTGAGTCTATGCAAGAATTCAGAATCTATGGGAGAGCAGACCACACATTTGGTAAAATGACAACTTCTTCAGAGAGAACAAAGCAACACACAAAACAAAGAACCAGACTGCACAAGGATACTTACAAGGATTTTATAAAAAACAAAATGACAGGAAACCCTAAAACTACTGTTCATGGAAGAAAATAAGTATTTTTCAAGAAAAATACCTCTTCGAGAACTGTCCATGAACTGGCAATTCAAGAATATTGTCAGATATATCTTTAATTATATAAGAATCTTCACCCCAAGTATTCTCAATGAGATATGGGCCTAACCAAATAGGATCAAATTTTCCATGTTTTCCTTTATCTTCAATTCTGGCATTCCACATTAAGACTAGATCTCCATTTTCAAATTTTCTGCTTACAGTTCTTTTATCATAGAGTGTCTTGACTTGCAATTGCAACTTTTGGTTCCTCAAAGATGCTTCTCTTCTAGTTTCGGTCAATCCTACCAATTCATCCATTCTTTCTTGCATTTCATCTGTAGTGTCTTCATCATATAACTAGATGTAATTGTATAGTCCCATCAAGTTGTTCTGAGGCATTCTGGCTTGAATCCCATACACTAAATCAAATGGAGCTACACCAATTGCTTTCTTTACAGTTACTCTGTCAGCCCATATTGCCAACTGTAACTTGGAATCCCATGCCTTTTTATTATCATCCAAGGTTCTCTTAATGACCTTCAACAAGCTCTTATTTGTGGACTCATCTTGTCCATTCCCTTGTGGATGATATGGAGCAGATGATGATCTTGTCATTCCATATTTATCACAAAATTTGATGAACTCCTAAGATCTGAAACACATAGCATTATCTGTGACAATTCTCTATGGACATCCAAATCTAGAAATAATATTATTCAAGAGGAAATTATATACCACTTTACTTGTCGCATTTCTTGTGGGGATAGCCTCTACCCATTTTGTAAAGTAGTCAGTAGCAACCAGAATCCAAGAATAGCCAGTGCTAGACTCGGAGAAAATATCTCCTATGAAGTCTAGACCCCATTGTTGAAAAGGTGCTTGAGTCTCAACTGGCTTCAATGGAGTATTTCTTGAGAATTTCAGCTTTCCAGCAAACCTCTGACAAGGATCACATTTTCTAACCATAACTTGAGCATCCTTGAACAGAGAAGGCCACCAGAATCCAACTCTCATTATCTTATGTGCAGTAGTTTTGGCCATGTAATGTCCTCCACATACTCCAGCATGCATTTCTTTCAAAACCTCTTTTGCCCTTTCTTTATCAACACACTTCAACAGAACTCCCTCAAAGTTTCTCCACCATAAATTATTTTGGACAGTTATAAACCTGATGGCTTGCAATTTAGTATTCCTCTTTTCATTGTTAGGTAGATGGGGAGAAACTTCCATATGTTGCAAGTAATATATGACATTGGTGTATCAGTCACATTGGTCCATGTCACATAAGTCAGCTCTGAGATCATCATTTTCCTGATTTATCTGATTAGCTTCTAGATTAGTTTCGGCCATGAGTTTGGCCAAACCTTGACCTCTTACTAACTTTGTTATTTGTATGTCAATGTTAAATTCCTAGATTCTATTGATCCATCTGCACCTCCTGCCTGACACTTCTTGTTGCGAGAATATATCCTTGACTGCAACACTAGGTACAAAAGCGATAACAGTAGCACCTACCAAGTAACTTCTAAAAGCTTTTAAAGCATTTACCAAAGCATATGCTTGCTTTTCATTTATTTCATACTTCAATTCAGCAGGCTGTAGTGACTTGCTGAAAAAGGCAATAGGTTGCTCATATCCTTCTTGATTTTTTTGTAATAAGACTCCAACTACAGTATGGAATGATGCAAAAGAGAAACTATGCATGGGCTTTGCATAATCTGGGGTCCTCAATACTGAAGGATTGTTTATTGCAGTTTTTATATCTTGGAATGCTTGTGAGGGTTCACCATTCCAATCTATAACGACTCCTTTCTTGAGCATCTTTGAGATGGGTCTATTGATTTCAGCAAAATTGGTAACAAATCTCCTCAAAAAATTGACCTGGCCAAAAAAGGACTGAATTCCTTTCACATTTTTTGGTTTGGGGACTTTGTCAATAGCTACTACCCTTTCACGATCTATTTTTACCCCATCCTTAGACACTATGTGTCCTAATAATTTTCCTTCTGTGACCCCGAATGTGCATTTCCTTGGGTTCAAAGATACTCCATATTCCAAGGCTTTTACAAAGATTTTTTCTAAATGTTTGTAGTGATCTTCAACCTTATTAGAATATGCTGTGAGATCATCCTCATACACAACCATAAATTTGTCAATATACTCATGAAATGCTACATCCATGGCTCTTTGGAAGGTAGCTCCTACATTAATCAAGCCAAAAGGAATCCTCACATACACCAAGGGGTTGTGAAGGCTATCTTGAACTGTTCACTTTCTTTTACTAGAACTTGATTATATCTAGAAAAACCATCCATCATTGACATCAATTCAGAGCCAGTCACTTGTTGTAACATGGCTTCCATATTAGGTAAGCCATAATTGTCTTTCAGAGATGCAACGTTTAAATTTCTAAAACCAACACAAAGCCTAATATCTCCATTCTTCTTCCTAACAGGAACCAGGTTTGAAACCCAGGTGGAATGCCTAATTGGTTTGATTATTCCACCATCTCTCAGTTTTGTTAGTTCTTCTTGCATTTTTGGGGCAAGGGTAGGATTGATTGGTCTCTGTTTTTGCCTAAAAGGTCTTACATTTTCCTTCAATGGTATGACATGCTGGAAAAGATCCTCCCTGTAAGCCTTAAGGTCATCATATGACCAAGCAAAAACATGTCTGTATTTTCTAAGTAGGTCAATCAATGTTTTCCTGATTTCAACAGGAAAATGTTGGCCAATATAAACCCTTTTAGGAACTTCATCAGTAGCCAAGTTTATTTCTTCTAACTCTTGGGGTTTGGGGTCATTTACTCCAAATTTTACTCTGTCTAGATTATCAAAAATATTTTCCAAGACTACTAACCCCTTTGGCATCTTATTTGTTTTCAATTGCATTATTTCTTGACCAAAAATGGTTTCCTTCCCATTTATGGTTTCAATCAGTCCACTGCAATCCATCTCTTGACCGTGATACTTGTCTTCATTTAACAAAAAAATTGTAATATCCTTATCATCTTCAAAAACCTGCCAATTTTTAATGTTGTCAGGTATGGAAGGCCTGTTTTGCACCTCAATCTGGGAGATTCCTGCAAATGATATTTCTTTTGGCTTGATGGCTACATTTGCCAACAGATCAACCATCTTATTGTTGAGATAATGGGTGTTGCACACATTGCATAATATTGTTATATTTTATTTTATTATGTAATGTTGTACCTAGATGGACGTGCAACATGTAAAGATTCCCATGGAATATTCTTGATGAGTTGTATTGTAACATTGTGATAATATTTCATGTAATTATTTAATATTGGGGAAAAGAATTAAATGCCCAATATTAAATGGGGGGTCAGTGGGTTAGGTAGCACATGGTTTTAGCACATGGTTTATGTAGTACCACTTAGTGGTTTTGTGCGACTTGCTACTATATAAGCAGCCACAAGGGTAGTTGTTGTATAGTGAGAAAGAGTGACAAGGAGAAGACAAAAGGCAAGAGTTGAGGGGGACAAGGCTTGACAGGTTAGCCAAGGGAGCATTTGTGAAGGTTGAAAGCATGGCATGGGATGTGTGGATTCATGCTTGTTCACATAGTTTCCTCGGTTGTGGCTATGGCCATGAAGGCTTCCATGGTTGTATGGAAATGGTATTTTTTGCTGAATAATACATGATGATGGATGCTTTTGGAGGCTGGATTTTTCCCTCAATGAGGGTTTCCCAGGGTATATCTTGTGTCACAATTTTATGGGTATGTTGTCTATTCTCTTGCATGTGGATTTTAATTCTGTGTTTATTTTAGATCTATTATGGGTTATGTGGAAACGGTTATATTCTTTGTTGCCAAGTTTCCTTACACTTATTTTGTGTCCTATATCTCCATGAGATCCCGAATGCATCAAGAGTTCTATCTGATCCCAGACTGCGTTTCTATATTGTTTCAATCTCCTATTTTTGGATGAGTAGGTTCCTTTGATTTGAGAGATAATTAGTTCAGAATCCCCTATGACACATAATTTCTTAATTTTATGATGTATGGAAACTTTGAGTCCTAGCAGCAATGCTTCGTATTCTGCAATATTATTAGTGCAGGCAAACTTCAAGGTGAATGAATACCTAAAAGTGTTATTTTCAGGGGACACAAAGACTACACCTGCCCCTGCACCCTCTTTAGAACTGGCCCCATCAAAGAACATTGTCCATAATTTTGGTGAATTCATGCAACATTCAACCTCATTTTTGATGATAGTAGGTAAATTTTCAACTTCTTGAATAATTAATTCAGCCCTAAAAGCATTAATCCCAGTATCTAGGAAACAAGTGGTATCTTTATCAATTTCTTCACCTAAGATGTGGTTAACCCTTGGTTCCCTATTTACCTTGATAGCTTTGTCCCCTATATGAAAAGTGGCATAAGTAAGATCACATTGTAGGCTTCCCCCCATGGCAACACTCCATTTTTTGGAGAGTAACATCCTGTAGTGTGGAGGTATATCTACCACAAGGACATACATGGTCAATTCTACTTTAGGATATGCAACCAATTTGAATGGTAGGGCATTTATAGTACCTATGACTGGGACTTCTCTAGCATCCATCCCTCTGCATCTGCCTTGCTTGGTATCTACCTTCAATCCTAAGGCTTCCATTACCTTGAAAGGCATTATAGTGTTGGAAGCTCTTGAGTCTATCATGCAGTTTTTTAAGGTCTTCCCTTTTATGATTAGACTGAGGAAAAAAGGATCAATATCTTCTATGAATGCCACTGAGGAATCATCTAGAAACATTTGAGGAATCTAGGATATAATACCACTGTCCTCTATCACTAATGGGGTCTGTTGGGGTATAGTTTGGTCAACAATAATATTATTGTTTTCTATTCCACCCAACCATGACAAAGCCTTATTCTTATGTTCTTCAATTCTAAAAAGTTCAGATAGGGGCACTTTTACAGTAATTTGAGATAACATGGATATCATATCAATAGGTTCAACCACCGTAGGTTTTGCAATAGTACCTGGAGTCAGAGTCTTTTGAGCAGTAGGCACCACATTTTGCTTGACAACATCCAGTTCTAACTTCTTTGGTTGCACAACTAGTTTTGTTGCTTCACTTATCTGAAATTGAGCCTTCTTCTTTGGTTCCCATTTCTTACCCTTGTTCTCCTTGATTTTAGGCACATCTACATGGACTTTCTTGTCTTGATCATTTATCTTATGAGTGATGTCGTTGATGAAGAAACTAGATGGATTTCTTGCATCATTTTTTATTGCTCTATTTCTCAAATTATAATTGCTATGGACTTGTGAAATCATTTCAGCTGTAATTCTATCTATTTCCTCCTTGGAGGGCATTCTTAGACTTGTGAGACCTACATCAAAAAATGTACTGCATACCTTATCTGCATCATACCCTTCATCATCTGAGAGTACTTGCTGATGATGTAGCTGGTAAGCAATTCTTTGGCTAGTAACATCATTTTCAGGCTCTTCTAAATCAGAATCTATCAAATCATCACACATGCTCACCATATTGTAGCTTATATCGTCATGGCTTTTCTCTTCAGTTTCTTCTTCAGCTTGCACTCCTTGGGCTTGGGTAAATGACTGAGCAATAGCACAATAATCAGTAGAATGAGGTGATTGGCATATAATTCACCATGGTACATCATCATTCATATTTACAGTGTTCCTTTGCAAGGGGTCTGGAGTACCCTTATCCTTCACATTTTGGGTCTGGTTGGAAACTAGTTTACCATCTTTCCACTGAGTGGTATAAGGGTAATTTTTCATCCTAGGCTATCTATTAAAGTTGTTGTTATTCATAGGGGGTCTTTCAACAACATTCGGCTTATTGAAATTAATGGGATTCATTTTCTTGAGCATTTCTAAAACCTGGCCTATAGTAGGTTCTTCGGGCTTTTTTTCTATAGGAGTTTTGTCACCCTCCCTTTTATTATTGTTTTTAGAATTAAAAAGCTTAGGATCATCCCTCCTACCTAGTTTTCCAGATGTCTTTCTATTATTCTCTATATTTACTGCAACTCTATAGGCATCTGTCAAAGTTTTAGGATCTTTATCCCTTAATTGATAAGCCATTTTGCTATCAAAAGCATTGCAATAGGTTGTGAGACAGACGTCTTCATTTAACCTCATGAATTGAAAAATTTTGTACATACCCTTTTAGAATCTCACATTGAAATCAAATGTGGACTCATTTGGATTCTTCTTGATATTGTTGAACTCATTCAACATGAATCCTGCATTGGTATTGTCCCCATACTGCTCTTTGAACAACTTCTCCAGATCACTCCATGAGGTAATACTGTCATCAGGCAACCTCCTGAACCAATCCCTTGCATCCTCTGTTAGTGAATGCACAAACAATTTCATTACCATGTCTTCGTGTTCAACTTCATAATCATTCAACATGTCAATGAAAATCCTCAAATGCTCTTCACCAGTAATAGCATTATTTCCAAAAAACTTAACCACTTTATCCCTTAAATCAAAAGATATGGGATGGGGGGCACCAGGAATACCAGAAAATGATATCTGTCTATATTTTTCTAGGTATGTAGGTTTCTTCTGGAAACCAGGGACATTTGAGGTACTAGCTATATTAGCTTGACTCAGTGGAGCAGCTTGGGACTGTTGTGGTGGGAAAAATGGGACTTGGGTGCCAATATTGGAGGATGAGGTAGGGGCAGATTGGGGTATTCCTTGAGTTGAAATTCTGGGAGCACTAACTGGTATAGTATTTGTAGGTGGGATAAAAAAATTGGGCCATGAAGCCAATGCAGAATTAGATTTTATGAATTGGATTTTCCTTCTAGTTTCTACAGCTTGAGCTTCATTCTCAACCTTCTCAAGCTCTTTTGCAAGATCTTCCCTCTCTTTTCGAGCCTTGTCAAGATCTAGATCTAACTTTGACATGGAGGGTTGTATAGGTTTGCTTGGTATAGCTTGAGGCTCATTTATTTGGATTCCTATAGCCTTGCCTTTCCCTTTATCTGGAGCCTTTGCAGTGGGCTTTATAGGATCAAATTGAACAGGTTTATAGGCTTGAGCTTGAGAAATAATTGGTTTTTGCCTTCGATTTAGGTGTTTCTCCTATTCTTGCACTTTAGCTCTCAGGTTATCAACATCTCCAAAAACATCCTTATGGAGAGTTGTGGTATTCTCTTCTAATTTTTTATTTTTCTCTTTCAAAGCAACCATCCTTCTTAACAGAGTATCTCTTTCTATTATGGCATCTAAGGTGGCCTGCTCCTTCTCCTTTTCAAGACGAATGCGTTTAGCTTCTTCCTCAGCAATCCATTTCTTCAAAAATTCTATCTTAGAGTGCACTTCTTTAGGATCTGCAGAAGTTTTCATAGAATTAGTAGGGTCATCCAGATCTATTAGGTTTGGTTCTACATATGGGGCTGCTCTGGGATTAAAAGGATTATCAGATGAACTCCTAAATCCTAGCCTATAATTTATATCGGCTACAAGATCTGGTCTTAATGAAGCAATTCTCATAGTAGACATGTCCTTGTCTTGAAAAACTCTCTCATCTGGTAATGGGGTACTGAAAATGCCTCCTAAGAGTCTTGTAGTTTCGGATTCAGAGCTAAGCGAAGAAGATTCTCTTCCTATTACTAGTTGATAATGAGAATTGACGGATGCATTACCTCTGGGTTTCCAAGTGGGATTTGGATCCATCTTTTTCTTATTTTGGTTCTTCCTACCACCTTGGGGTAAATCAGTATACATTGATACATCAGGATTCGCTCTTATGTAAGCTCTTGTGTTTTTTCTCTTGTCAGCCATATTCACCTTTTGTTACAATAAGCACTAGCTTCAAAACCTTGACTGAGTCACCACCCTATTTCGGGAAAATATATAATGACACTTTTAGCTGATCAAAAGAAAATGATACACAAGTAGGAACTAAAATAAATGGCATAGACAGACCAATCACTGATGTCATAAGATTGCAACTCTTGCTTGTTAGATAAGACACTTGGATAGGCTGGATACGTCAGCGTGTAGCAATGGTACTTGGGCTCTATCTTCTTTAAATTCTCAAGGTTTGACACTAACAGATTCCTTTATAACCACAGGCAAGACATAGATCACATGACACACACGTACACAATAGGACCAAAGAAACTATAGTACTTTTCACAGAGGTGTCGGACAACTCCCCAGTAGAGTCACCATTTTGTTGGTGTTTTAAATGGTACTAAAACTACTAAGCGACAAAAGGCTTAATACCTGGATAATAGTACATACACAACCTAAAGATTAGCCAATCCTTATTAACAATTGTATATGCAAATTACTAGGACCCAACTTCAAAAAAACCACAGATAGTTTTCTACTCTTTTGGCTCTGCAAAACCAGGGTGGGTATACCCAGGGATGGTTCAAAATTGAAACAAGTGTGTGAGGATTGTTCTTAGTTTCATTTTGATTCTTATTTCAAGATCCTTGATCATATACATAATTTTTACTAACTTGATAAATACATCCCATAAATAGATATGGTCAAGAATTCTTCTATAGATCTGCAGATTTTTTTAACAACAATGGCTAACTGAAGCTAAAACATTCCATGCAGACAAGTGTTGGCCAACTTTGAAGATCTACAGGGAATAAAAGTAAAATTTTATTTGATGATGCATTTGAAAAACCATTTGTAAGATATTTCTCCTTAAGTTGAAATAACTTGATCAGTGCCTAATCCATTGGGGTTCAGAGTCTATAGCAAAATCTAAGATCTAATTTGTTGCCTTACAACAAATTTTATCAGTAATTCTTATCAGAATTTATCATTCAAAATCCTTTTCAATACTTAAGGAATCTTATCACATTCATCAAAGCTTTTATTTAATCCATTGAATTGACAACAATGATAGATGGATATACAACCTAACTAGATTGCATTCAATTGTACAAGCTTTTACTCATACAACATCAAGGTAGCTAAGTATTGAGAAGGAGACAAAATTCAGAAAGAACTAATATGGGGACAGTTCATAGTTTGTATTCATTTCCTTTGAAAATGGTATATCTTTTATAATAAACTCAAAAAAGCCTTCAGAAAGAAACATAGTTCATTCTATCTTCATGTATTTTCAAAAAATTCAACAGAAAAATACATTACAAATTTGCCTTCAAAATTTGGGCAAAAAAGTAGACTAAGCACAATACTTAGAAGAAAAAGAATTTGGACCCCATTTTTGGCCTTGGGATCTCACTTAAATAGTGTGAGATGTAACAAGCTTCAGGCTAAACAAATGACAGGTGTCCCTCTAAAGACAAGAACAAAATAACAAAAAGGCTAATTACAACAAACATTTCTTGGTGGGTCCCTTTCTGTTATGCTTCTCATTTGTTGAGACAAGAAAATATGATATGATCTTACAATCATTCTTCATCTTCGGAGTACATAGCCATGAGGTCTAAAAGTGATGTATCATCTTCAGTTACCTGCAAACTCACTTTAATCTGGGGATCTTCCATGTCTTCATTATTAATTACAAGGGTAACTGTTACTTTCGCATCTTCCTCCTCATTGTCTCCCGACATCTGTTCCATAAACTAATTTTTCCATTTATTAAAAACATCATCATCTGGCCAATCAAAACTTAGAGCTTCTCTTTGTATCTTTATTAAAGAATTTGCACTTTCTTCTAAATCATCAAATTCTTTCTTCATAGCAGTATAAAACAACTGTATTTTTACTAGCTCTTCATTTGTCTTTGCCCAGAACCAGTGGCCAGCCTCACTCATGATATTTATTATTCTTTCATTGAATAACTCATCCATCTCCCTTTTCCATTTTTCCTTTTCCTTTACTGTATCAATAGATTCTAAAGCACAAGAAAATAGGGTGAATTTTTCAGCAATATATTTTGAAAAACAGAGTGTTAATCTTCTCTGTAAAGAATCTCTTTCATTACCAAAATTCTCTAGCTTATTTAACAAATCAAAAATCTTCTCAACTTGATGATAAGGCATTTGGACTGCAGATATACATATGATTGTAATATCATTATTTCTCTCCCTCCATTTCTGTGCAAGAGAAGTCAGTCTATCCTTTTCTTTATTCAACTCATCCATAAGGGTTATAATTCTTATCACCTGATCATAAAAAGTTGACCATTGTATTTTATCCCTCAAATATATTAAACCCTACTTTAACTTTTCTTCATATTGATTTCTCAATTTTATCTGCAACTCATGCAATTTTATTTTTTCTTCTTCAAATTCCTCTGCAGTATAGAATTGTGGCCTTTCAAGGGTGTCAGGTATTTCGATGATAGGGGTTGATCCAAAAAATGACTGTGAAGGGTACGTAATTCTAAGTGTACTAGATTCTCCCACCTTTCTTTTCCCAAGTATCTTCTCCAATTGAGATACCCTGTTTTCCAGCTCAATTCTCTTTTTTACTTCTTGATTGTAGGCATCCACCACTATTTCATACTTACCCTGCAAATCAGTCCTTTCCTTTTCTTCTCTTTCTATAGTGGCCAAGGAAAATATAGAATAATCCACATTCATGTAGGCTGCCTGTACATTTGAAGTATCAGCGACCCTCCTCACAATGATACTCCCTATTAGTCCTGAATCATCAGGCTGTAATGGAGTAGTCCTGGATCCTCTTCTTAGTGACCACATAACAAGGGAAACTTGATCATTACTGAATGTTGTTCCCAAGAATTCTTTTTTATCTAGATCCTGTAATCCTAAATTATTTGACACAGAATTAAAAATTAAGGCATCAACAATATCCCAATTGGGCAATAATAAAATATTTGCATTTTTCACCATCTGTCTACCCTCGTTAGGGGTTATATTCTAGAATTCTTGTATCATTTGTTCCTTTATTTGATTCTGAATGGAGGCTTCATCCATTTCTAGGTGCTCTGCTTTCATATTCCTACACCTTTGTTCAGAAATATGCATGTTTGCCCTCCATGCAAACTGATGGAAAGCCCTAGATTTTACAAAACTGTTATCAGACAAAAATTGCTAACTAGCTTTTTCCAAAATAGGGTCTAATTCCCTTCCTCTGAAATCTGCTACAGTTAATTCAAAACTTGGCACAGGAGGCTCCTGGGGGTTCCCTTCATCAATTTCTTCTTGAGTAACAAAAACTCCTCCTTGCAACCCCATTTGTTCAATTTTATCATTGGTGAGCTGCTCTTCCTCAATTCTCATTGGAGTTTGGGAAGGTGAGTAACCTTCATCATGGGATTCCTCTTCCCTTATTATTTTTCTTCTTTTGGGAGAAGGTTCAGTGGGTCTTTCTTCAAGGATAGTATTAGTAGATTCAATTACCTATTTTTCTTTGTTTACAATGGGCATGTGATCCCGAATAACAATATATCCTGTCCTCTTTCGCACAACCAGTGGACCTACTCCTATGTTAGGGGTGAAACCCAATTTCCTCATAACTTCTCTGGCTTTATCTGGAAAAGAATCAATAAAATATTGTTTCTTTTCATTCATTACCTCCATTATTTCTGAGAATGTACTCATGAGCTTATTTATCCTATCTGCATTAGTTGCAACATTACTAAGAGGACTGTAATCTTTGTCAAAACAATTATAAAACTTTAAAACTTTTTTATAGACTCTCCATTTTTCTTTCTTTGTTTTTTGTTCCTGGAGAGAATATTCATTCCTTATTATGTCTTCAAGGAAATAGAATTCATGCTGATTTGGACGAAGCTTTATCCTATGTCTAAGAGCAGAATTAAAGAAATCTTCTGTGTCACAAAAATGAGCATGAGATACTGCCATCTTATACCGATCCAAAAATTTGTAGAGGAAGATCCACCCTTCTTTAGTTATTATAAACTGGTGAGTTACAGTGCAGGTAGGAAAAATTGATCCTGTTCCCCTTTTGTGCAAAAAGGTCTCCTTCACTCCTCCCAACTGCCATAAAAATTTAGCTACTCGTACCTTTAAAGGTACCTGATAGGGTAGTACATGGGGTGTCCCTTTGAACCCATAGACCCTAATGAGAGTTGAGACTGGATATGGGATGATATCTCCCCAATTATGTGAAAATTTTAAACTATGGGGTTTGTCCATAGGCCTAACAAGATGCATTAGTGCCTTAGGAATTCTGGGATTGTCACTCAACATGAGGCATCTTAGTTTAGAAGCAAAATGCCTATCAAATCTAACAAAACTAGCATTTTCTGCTTCCCCAGTCATGTCTGCACTCCATAATTGAACTGGTAGTGCCTCCCCCTCTTGTTCCCCACCAATCCATTGTGAATCTCATTAGCCAGGTAAGATGCAAAATCAAAAATTATTTCTACACCGAAAGAAGAGATTTGGGTGATCATATACATGAAGCTCACCAGAATAAAGTCATCTTCACCCTCTCCGAAGACTCTAAACAGGGTCCTGTATATCTCTACTGCCTTGGCATTAAAGCATGATTTCTTGAAAGGTTCTTTAGAAGATGATGTTATTGCTGGTAGGTTTCCAATTCTGCCTATGTGGGCTTTTAGTGCATCTTGTCTAACTACATCCCTTTTCGACATATAATCTTTTTCTAACTCTATCAAATTAATGGGCACATGATACATAGTGAGAGGTCCCAGACCGAAAACCTTCCTAATTTCTTCTGGACTGATGGTAATTAAAACCTCACCATCCATTCCTCTCACTACCTTAGTGGTTGGATCATAGCTTTTCACTACAGTTTCAAGAAGGTCATAATCCATAAACACACTGGGAACAACAAGTTTTCCAAGATCAAAATTCCATATATTGGCATGAGGGGCATATAATTTCCTTTCTGCGAACCATTTTTTGAACAAACTCAAACCAGTTTGAGAAGTCTGAGCATCCTGAACCCAATTACCCTTATTATACAATCCATCAGCTATCCTTAGCCTAGGGTTCAATGAGGTTAACCTTTTAACTTGTACTGTCTCTACAGTAGACTCAAGAAGCAACTCAAGCAAATCATCATGCACATTCCTATCCAAATAATTTACTGCACCTGAAAATCCCTTCTTCGGAGGTATCTTGGACTTATTCTTTACAGAATTGAAAAACCTTACAAGGATTATGGTATTACTACTCACTTGAATTCTGTCTTAGTTTTCCTCTGTATTTTCGTAAACTTTTCGCAAATAGACAACTTCACAATTTCTACCAGGCTTCGACACAATTTCCTTTAGTAATTGCTTCTGCACAAGAATGGCTCCAAATCTTTGCTCGCGTAAGATGAAACTGATGAAATCTCTCTGTATTATACTCTATTTTTTCTCACGGATGATGCTTTCATGTCTAATTAATATAGAGAGTGGCACTACATTTTTCGTTTAAAACTGCGCCATCGATTTTCAAAGATCCTACGATCATGTGATACGGAGAGAACAACTAGGAGTTGCATTTGACATGTCAGTCAATTTACCCAATGAGAACTTACCACGTATATAATTCTTTCCTTGATGGTGCTTGTATCTGGACCCATTGACAATTGAGGACACGTGTCAGCGTGTCGCTACTTCGTTATGCATAAAGAACGAGCACCTTGCCATAGCGAAGCAGTGACAATCGTCGATCTGATCCGAAATTGATCAAATGATATGTTATTGGGTTTTCTTAGAAAGAAAATGGTGGGCCCTATTCGCTATGTCGCTATAATTATCTCCCTCGCAACTCTTCATAGCGAGAAGACGATAGCCATTGATCATATACTCAATCAAGGGTGAGGAAACTGCATGAGGTCTTCTGATTCATATTCGCTATGTCACATGGCTTAAAAAGAATGCAATTTTTCAAAGTGAGGTAGCGAGGACTATTGATTCGGTTCCAATTTGACGTTCAAGATCTCTTTGTACATTCGATTAGAAAGGCATTAATGAAATATAGATTTCTGCATAGTTGGCGCCTGTCAAGATTTTACTGTAGTCCTAATTATCATTCCACGTCACCTAAGGTCCTGTCGACCTTCAGATTTCATGGGGCCTCGCTACTTCGCTAACAAAAAAGTATCTAATTTTTTCGATAGCGAGGTAGCGAGCTCCAACACTTTAATGAATTTTGTACCAGAAAATGCAAGGGGTAGTGGATAATTATTTCTGTTATTTAAACTGCTTCTGACAATGGCATTTATTACTTGTCACGCCACCTGGTGTAGTCACGGTACCGGCAAAATGCAATGTCACCACCCCTTCAGATTTCACGGGCCTCGCTACTTCGCTAATGGAGAAGTGTCTGATTTTTCTGATAGCGAAGTGGCAAAGCGTCAAAAAAATCATCATTCCAGCTCTGATTTCAGATATTCTACTGGGTCCCCTTTCCTATTTTGATGGTAGTTGCAACGTGTACCTGCATAATAAATCATTCAAAAAATAAAGCTCTGACCGCTATATCTTCACTTTGTGGTCCCGCTTCATAAAATGTTCAGCATTCGCTACCTCACCATACTTAAAAAGCATGCAATTTTGCATAGCGAGGTAATGACAGCGGTAGATCTACTTGGATCTGATGGCTGGGGAAAAGAGAAAAAGGTGTCTCGGGGGAACAAAAGATAAAAAGTGACAGAATATTCGTCTCATTTGAAAATTTAAAATTTTGTGCCCAACAACTTATGAATAGAGAGAACATACGATTTTCATGATTTTTTCAATGGATGGATTATCCAGAAACCCTATGTTTCACTTAGGAATAGAAAATTTGATTTTTCTATAATTGAACAAAAAACTTCTGTTACACAAAAATTCAGACCAACAGAACGTCTACCGTTCATTATGAAGCTTCATCGAATATGCCACAATACTTGTTTGTGTAGTCCAAAAAAATGATGTCATCCTTTTAAAAATCTTATGCTTGACAAAGCAACGAAGTCAAGTCATTGGAAAATGTTAGGTTTGAAGTCAACTCATCATATGAATCCTCCATCTAAAATGTTAGGTTTGAATATCCATCAAATCAAATTTTAATATTGACCAGAGAAGATGTTATTTTGAGAGTTGCGACTTACATCAACTGCAAGCGCTTAGGTTTGAACGTTCACAATCATAAATCTTTAACAACGGTAGACATTGAGGTTATAGTTAATTACAATATGTCGACACAAAGTTACTAATAAAATATTAATGATAAAATAGGCCCCAATTAAATATGGCCCAAAGAATTATGATATACAGTAGTTCTCTGATTAGTCACCACAAACTAACAATTGGGGGAGATTAGACCAATCGATAGTGACTTGAGCCCCATGTTGTCCCATGTCTCATATACCTTCAAGATTGAGCTTGATACCCCTATAAAGACCAAATTTGAGGAGGATAAGGGAGATATCATCACCTCCCCTTCCCATCAAAAGGATAAGGGTATGAAGAAGATGGTTAATGACCCCTAGGTGGCCCCCATTGGTGATACTCAAGGCCAAAAGGAGGACTTCCCTACTTTGGAAAAGAGTATCAAGAAACTCCAAGAGAGATAGGATATTATGAAATTGAGGTTCAACAAGGTTGTCATATTTGTTTTTTTTTCTAGTCATACACTTTATGGCTTCTACCCTACACCTTCTCCATGCAAAAAAGGAGTGACTTGCAACTGTGGTAGGGGTTGATATTACTGGCTCACTATATAGAATTCTAGGTGATGATTGGCTCTAGGTGCTGTTGGAAAAACTAGAGGGGAAGAAGAAGGATAAATAGAGTTAGCTCTATATTTTATAGTTTCTATTTTTTAAAAATTTGTTTCTTAATGTTTTTGGCTTATGCACTTGGCCCAAGGGGGCTCTATTAATGTTGCTTATTTTGACTATACATCTTAATGACACTTTTTAATTATTAGTCATTATGGTTAGGATTAGGCATAGATTATGAAATACTCTAGTTTGGGGTTTTTTAATTTTAAATTAAGAAAATGAATTGGCTAAGACTATGTTTTTTCTAACTTACATATATTTTACAACATTTTGTTGTCGGTGTCAACCCCCATTTTTTGCTACTTTTGAATATAGAAAACTATGATGACAGTGAAAAAGGTGTAGATTTATTGACACTTGTAATGCAACTCATGTAGATGGCTACTCATTTGTTATGATCTATCACAAGAATTAAGTTAATTTTACTTAATTGATAATCCAATCCTTCACAAATTTGTAAGACAATCTCAAAACCAATAACCATATTTATGATGTGTAGTAAGGTAATACTAATGGGCCTAGGTATAGGTACACCATGACCTAAAAGAAAGAAAAGCTTAATAATATATTACTTAATGGTGGTAATGAAAAATACATGGCTCTAAATAAAAATGTGTTGGTCTCTAATCCACTCTCAAACAACATATGTCAAGATGTATTGTAGGTAGGAATTTAAGAATTAAAAGCCTAGATTTATGATTCTTATATAAAATATCCCCTTTCCAATTATATCAAGCATATGACTAGGGATATTAAGGGCTTTAGTAGAGGGTTTAAGCATTTCAAAATAGTTGTATAGTTTAGGGAAATTTATTTTTCAGGTTTTCAGTTGAATGTTTTAAAACATTTTAGATTTTAGGATGAATGTTTTTTAGGTTTTAAAATGGTTGTTATTAGTATTAATTGAATACTTTTAGGGTTTCAAAGCAAGGTTTTTTAAAACAAAATGAATTTTTTTGTATATATTAAAATAAAATAATAGTTTACAAAATATGTCAAAAAGGGTAAAGAGTATAATAGAGAATGAGACTAGAAAAAAGCTAAAGAAAATAATAGAGAATAGAACTAGGTAATTGTACTACTCATTGCAAGTTAAGCATGAATCACTTGGAAGAGAAATGTCAATTTAATCCATAGTTGGATGTGTGTAGCCAAGAGACAAAGAGAACATGTTGACTAAGAAGCAAGGTCTAAGTTATGGGCATTGTATGCCATTGATCCTACGAGTTATTTCTATTGTTGCTCGATGCAGAAATTTATTTCTACAATAGAGGCATCATTTGATTGGCATGCAGATCACAAAGGATTAAGGTCTAGCATCAAAGCTAGGCATACTAGATTATCTATAAGTGTGACCATGCATCTGTATGTATTGGATAAGTTCCTCATCCTCTTCTGATGTTTATAGTCCAATCTTCCCCCTACATTATTTGCTGAAGTTTAAAAAAATATGTGGCAGTATGAAATAGAAATAGGAAGAGCCACAAGCAATCCACACTCATTTATGAGAATTGACATGAGCTTTGGCCAACATGTCTTTTATGATTTGAAAGTCCTCCAAGGTTAGTGATGTCTCATTAACTACTAACTTGTTGTCATCACATTAAAAGTTGGAAAATACACTGGTCAACAAGTTGTGATCACTATATGTATGAACAATAAATGTATTTTCAATTTTTGATAAAATACTCCATACCTACATCATAATGTAACAAAGTCTCTAATTTGGGGATTTCTTGATCTCCATTGCTTGAAAGATAATTGTTGAATTCCCTTCAATGACTAGCTATAGTATGCCATGGGATAAAATTTCTCAAAGACTATATAACAAAGCAAATGCTTCTACTATATTTTCTTTTGTGGGGTGAAAAAGAATTGCATACCCCTGAATTAGATGCCATTATTATCCCTGGTAGTGAATCTTGCAGCTAACACTCCTAGGTTACTACATGATGTTGTACCAAAATTCAATTTGTGGTAAGGGTTATGGGGTGCACACCAATAGATTTCCTTTCTATTGGTTTTTGTATTGGTGGCCAAAGGTAAAAGCTCTAGGAGGAGGAAGAATGATATAGTTCCAATTCATAAACACCACTACATCCCACAATGAGAAGGTGGTCATCAAAGAGTTTTTCTTCAAAATAGGTTTTTATTTATAAGTAGGAAATATTTCTACAAGCAAAATTATGATTTTGTCATCAAGGTATAGCTATTTAGTTTTTGAGTGAACTTATTGACCTATTTTTTAGGAGTGGTGGCTCACTAGAATCCATCTCTCATGAGAAGGAATGGAACATTTAGCGTGAACATTGCATCTAAGCAATGCTCCCAAAAATGAAGCCTAGAGATTTCTCAAGAAGTCATCTATATTAATTGTAAAATTCTAGAATTAATATCAAATATTTAACCTATATTAACTAATATCTTTTGAGGTGACATCTTTAGAAACACAACAAATAAAAAGTTACTCATTTCTTGCATAAAAAAGAATATATATTTATACAAAAACACTCACACCATTAAAACAAGAATAGATACAAGTTACAACTTCATTATAACCCACAATTATACTTAAGAATAAGTTTCAACAAACTTTATAATCTTCATGCTATTATCACTTAAATAAAATAAAATCATCATTCAGATTAAATTAGAATTTATACATGAAAAATGCACCCAATTTTTTATTCAGTTAAAATAAAAATGAAAAAATAAAATAAAATCCATATATACTGAATATTCAAATCGACTAAATAAACGATTCTAATCGATATCATCACCATACTACAGTATTACCATTTCAATAAAACAGAAACAAAATGAGAGTTTTAAAATGCCTTGAACGTCTACCGTTCATTATGAAGCTTCACCGAATGTGCCACAGTATTTGTTTGTGTAGTCCAGAAAAATGATGTCATCCTTTTAAAAATCTTATGCTTGACAAAGCAACGAAGTAAAGTCGTTGGAAAATGTTAGGTTTGAAGTCAATTCATCATATGAATCCTTCATCTAAAATGTTAGGTTTGAATATCCGTCAAATCAGATTTTAATATTGACCAGAGAAGATGTTATTTTGAGAGTTGCGACTTATATCAACCGCAGGCTCTTAGGTTTGAACGTTCACAATCATAAATCTTTAACAATGGTAAACGTTGAGAATATTGCAACATCCATGCCAGCCATTGGTCATTAACGAGTGCTTGTTATCAATTGTAAGGATTGAATACTGTTACCAATATGTAGATAGTGGAGACAAGACCCACTTGTCAAGACCACGATTGTTGGGATATGGACACATTGAACGTATTTGACAATACGTTTTGAACTCTATTTTGGGATGGAATTTAATGTGACCAGAATTTAGAAGTTCTATTGTCTCACTAATATGAATATTGTCTAGATATAATAATTATTTTTGATAAAGAAGGTGGGAAAGGGTCTTGAATTCGAATAAGAGCACCACACAAACAGTTAATAGCATCCTGTTGCATCACAATTAAGCAGCGAACTAGCACAGCACGGGCCATAACAGCCAAGTGCAAAGCCGTCAAATAATACAATTATTGTGTGAGTCATTTGTGTTTATTTTATTCAAAAAGAGTTTTCTAAACATTATTTATGAAATATTAGTTCATGATAATAATTTACAAGTTATAGTTGAATGCAAATATAATATCTTAGTGTACACAAAAATTCACGGAGTCCTTAAATATACTAAAAGCTTTCTTTAATGAATGGTTCATGAGATAACTTATGCTGAAAGTTTTACAAATAAGGAAGTTGGTTAAGTGCGTTTGAAATAGAATAGAATTGACTTTGGAAATTTTTCAAGAAAACTTAGTGTTACAACCTTATCAACATCACCTATCTCCTAATCTTTTTATTATGGTGGTAGAGGTGTTGGAAAGAGAACTAAGACAGGGTGATCCACTATCTCCTTATCTTTTATTATGGTGGCAGAGGTGTTGGGTAGATCATTTTCTAAATTGGTTAATACAGGATGTGTGAAAGGAATAAAAACTGCAACTACTACTGATACTGAGGTGTTACAACAATTTGTGGATGATACATTTTTGTTTGGTGAATCCTTTATTAAGGAAGCTCAGGCTTGGAAAAGTACACTTAGAAATTATAAAGAAAGCTTAGGGCAGCAAGTATATTACTCTAAGAGTAAGCTTTATTTTTTAATACTGAGGCTATTATGCAAAGGAGGATAAGGAACATGTTAGGTTGTCAGTTAGCCAACCTCCCAAACACATATCTTGGACTACCATTAACCACTAGGGAGGTGACCAATGAATTTTGGAACACTATTGTTGAAAGAACCCAAAGGAAGTTGGTAGGATGGAGAGGGATGATTTTGAGTAATGCTAGTAAATTACAATTACTCTTTGCAGCCCTCCAGGGCATTCCAATCTATTTTTTGTCCCTTTTTAAGATTAATCGAAACATGGCTGACAAAATAGAGAAAATAGAGAGGAACTTTCTATGGTCAAGAATGGAAGATAAGAACAAATTAAACCCAGTTAACTAGGAGGAGGTTTGTAAACCAAAGGAAAAGGGGGAATTAAGAGTTAGAAGACTTCGAGACCTAAATAAGGCTCTCCTTGCAAAAGTTGGATGGAGATTGGGAGAAGGAAATATTGATTGGAGCAATATCATGAAAGCTAAATATCTCTCAAACTCCGTATTCTCCCATAATTTGTTTAATAATGATCTTCTAATTGGTTCCAAAATTTGGATGAATATTATTATGAGTAGGGGGGTGTTGAGGGAAGGGATAAGATGGATCTTGGTTAATGGGCACAAAATAAGGTTTTGGGAAGATAGCTGGATGGGAGGGAAACCATTGATTTACAACAAATTTAGAAGACTAATGGAGAAATTGAAGGAGATGATGGGACAATGAGTGGTAGATTATATTGACCAGGGAAGAAGGTGGAAGAAATTGCAAAATGATACATACTCTCAAGAGGATATTCAACTCCTTAAAGAACTGGAAGAATTGATGGAAGCACAAAGAATCCCAATTGTAATTCAAGAGGATAAAGTGGTATGGGACTTAACTCCTAGTGGCAACTTTATAGTCAATTTGGCTTACAAATATCTATGGAGTAAAAAATTGTACCCCCTAATATGGCGTAAGGTTTGGATAAGTAATCTCCTCCCCAAAATTAAATTTTTTTTGGTGGACTATTCAGCATGGAAAAATTCTAACATTGGACAATCTAAAAAGAGAGATTTTATTGTACCAAATAGATGTTATCTTTGCAAAGGAGAAGAGGAGAATATCTCCCACCTATTTCTAAAATGTCCATATACTTTAAAGATATGGGAGTTTGTTTGGGAGAAATTGGGATTATGTTGGGTGTTGAAGGATAACTTAAGTCAATTAGTGGAAAACTGGGATTGTCCCTTCTATCACCCTAAACTAATACTTCTATGGGAAAGTGTTCCACCTTATATTTGCTAGCACATCTAGAAGGAAAGAAACAATAGAATCTTTTGGGAGGAGGAAAAACTAAAGGAGGTTGTCATGGGAATTAAGCAAAAATTGATGAAGGAAAATATAATGATTGTTAAATGCAAGCTAACAAAGGAAGAACTGGGTGGAAAAGAAACACAAATAGCAAATAGATGGGGTATCTAGAAGGGTTTCAATCATTTTGATAACTCCAAGGTTTTAAAGAGATAGAAAAAAAATGGGAACCACCAACCTTAACACTGCTTAAACTAAATTTTGATGGTGCTGCAAAAGGGGGTATAGGATCAGCTGGTGGTGTGCTGAGAGATAGAAATGGAGATGTGCTACTAGTATATTGTGAGAATGTTGGAGGAAGAAATAATAATCTGGCTGAGGCAATGAATTTTCTTTGAGGCTTACAATTGATAAGGGAAATGCAGATAAAGGAAATAACCATAGAAGGGGATTCCAAATTAATCATTGATTTGGTGAAGGGAGTTTCTAAACTTGGCTGGAATATCATAAATGTTATCATGGATATAAGACATATTGTTGATGGGATGGATAAAATCCAATTATGGCATAGTTATAGAGAAGGAAATATGGTGGTAGATGCTGCTACTGGCATGGGATTCAAATTAAGGAAATTGAGATGTTGGAGAAACTTAGAAAATCCAAAGGAGGTAATGAAGGCCTTGATCGGCAAGGAAAAGGAGGGGAACAAAAATTGAGCATGATTTGGCAAATAAAAGTCCGTACCAATTTTGGCAACATTATACTTAGGAAGATGAAATGCACTAAATTTAATTGAAAGTTTAAGGGGAAGTTGATAAGATAGTACCATACTAATTGGATAATAAATGGAGGTGATTTGAGGTGACAGTTATTTTGACATTATGGTAACACAACATAAAACTTGAACTACTTCCTTTTCGAAAGTATGAAAGCTTTTACTACCAAGGTTTTTAGTAAATTAAGGGATGTAAGATTAATAATGCTAAGTATGTTTGAATCCCATCATAATTTTGATTAGGATTTTGAAGCAACCTAAAAATCAGTTTGGGAGATGATTAAAACCCCTATTGGTGTTAATCATAGAATTGTTGTGATATTGGTGATGAATATTACAAGAACCTCGATGGTTACAAGAACCCTGATGGTGAGGAGGATATGGGTAGAGATTTGAATAGACTGGAACCCTCAAAGATTGAAAATTTTAAAGATAGAATGGCAACCTAGTTTCTATTAAAGGAGGGCAGATTTCTTCCCTCTATGCAGGCCATGGCAGGATATGATGAAAATTGTGCACTCCAATTTGTGAACATGTGGAATAAGCGCAAGGTCACAATAAATAGCATTACATTCCAGGTTAATGAGGAAGTGATTGCAATGGTTACTAGGCTATCCATGAGGGGGGGGAAATGGTGTAAGGTCACAAAAACTATGGACGAGGCTAGTATGATCAGTTTTTTTGAGGAGAATGAAGAATCAATGTGGTATAGGGGAGGATTGAAAAGGGACAAGCTTCCAGCTCTGTGGGATGAAGTCTTCCTAGTGATTATGAAATACCTTATTCTTGAAGGTAGGTTAGGAGTTTGCTACTACTATCAATTTCCATTGGTCAATCATTTTAGAAAAAGGGATTTCATTTCTATTCCATTTTTTCTCTTACATTGTTTGGAGGATATGGTTAATGATGTTAGGCAAAAAAGGAATAAGGGTCTAAATTTTACCATTATCCACCAAGGCCTGATTTTTAGGCTTTATCAGTTCAACCTTTCCTTTTGTACCCCTAGGGTTATAGTGGTTGATAACCCCAGGCTAAGTACAAGAAAAAGTCCAAAAGATATAGGTTGGAAGAGGAGGAAGAGGAGAGTTTTGAAAGCAAGGAAAGGGAGCTAGAGGAGGAAAATATCTCTAACTCCAAGAGAGATAATGAGGAAGGGAAAAAAGAAAAAGTAAAAACTCAGTGGATAATACCCAGGCATCTACTAGTAATACCCTTGTGTCAGCTGGTAAAGATATTACCACTAAGATTCATGTATCAGCTAGCTTCCCCCTTCATCTTATTACTTTTTGTGAAGATAGTAACAAAGTGGACACTTCCCCCATCACAATTTCCTCCCTAGTTAAAGAAAAATGTAATGTTTTTACTAAACCTTAAGTTTTGAAAGATGAGTATCAATTGACAAAGACTAATGAGGGACCTAGAAAGGTTGATAAAGATGGAAATGAAAAAAAGGAGGAATGAAATGAAATGACTACATTTCTGGAAAAAAGAGTCAAAACCTTGGAGGAGGGATTTCATACTTTCTCTAAATTTGCACTGAAGGTCACTCGTGCAACGGCTACCACCTTCCAGTTGCTAGCACATGAGAAAGATGATTCAAGGATGGACATGGAAGATGATAAGTTCCTCTACAAGTTTCTTGTTGATGACTGGGCCTAGGTCCTTGTGGTTGAGAAAGGAAAAGAAAAATATGAGAAATAATTTGACTGTTTATAAGGGATTTAAAGATCATAGTTATTTTGTTTATTTTTTGCTGCGACATAGTTGCTGCTTCATAGCTATTACTAAGACTTGGTTTGGCTTGTTTGTGCCAACAATTTTTTATTTTGAACTTTATAATTTGTTTAGTACTATATTTTTTGGCTACTGTTATTGGTTATATGATCTTCAACATTAGTTGGTTAGATTGTTTTAGACTTTGCTAGTTTTTCTTCCTTCTTGCTGGTGCTTTTTGGTTGATTTAGTCTATGTGGCTGGGTTGCCCCTTGTTACTTTAGTAGGTGTTTTTTGGTAGTGTGTTGGTTAGAAATTTTTTTTTTAAGGGCCAACTCCCTTGTTTTGGTCACTTTATATTTCAAAAACATCACCTAAATGTAATAAATCTCAACTAAATAATCATGAGTTATGGGTTCATGTAAAACACTACTCCAGATACGTTGATCAATGGCTTTGAAAGAAAAAGGGCATGTAATTCAATCATATTAAAAATGTCATAATCTCACATGGTAAGAAATTGTATCATAGTTATTAATGGATAAGCTAAATGAGCTTTATAATCATTGGCTGATAAGAGACCAAGCTTGCCAAAGGTTGGACAAATGGCATAGGAAGATCTAGGACTAATCTTGGACCAAGCTTCATTGTTAAGAGGAGTGGTATTATGATAAGTGACATTTAAGGATAGTTTGATGCTCCACACCTATGATATCACTTAAATATAGTGAGTTTAAGTAAGTCATTCCTAATCAAGTGGTGTTAGTTTTGTTGAATCACTAGTATGAGAATATCAATTAATGAATTTTATTTAGGCAACACTGATTGAACCCTAATCAAAACATCATAATAAAGTATCTCCATGTTATCAATGGATGAGTTGAAGAGTCTCTATAATGAATAATTAATAAAATTAAACACTTATTGGATCTCATTACAATTCATCAAAATATGGGACAAATAATTTGACAAAAAAATGTAATTAAATATTTGATTAAATATAAAAGTTTCACATATTAAAATAATAATTTCATAATTATGAATAGATGAGATAAATAGAACCATTAAAAAAAATGTCTCATAACATACAATTATAGTTTAAGATAAAATATCAAGCTTGCTAAACAAGATCGTGGTCGAAGTCTATGTTTACTGTACCTTATTGATATTGTAGTACTAAATTTTTAACCTATTATAAACTAGTTATATTTTATCCCAATGAGAATTAGTTAAATTTAATGAATGCTTAGTTGAACACCCATGTTTTAAGGAGATGAATTTATATGAACCGATATTTAGGAAATAAGGTTAATGAGTTTGAGTAAACAAATTAAACAAGTAAATGATTTCATAAATTTACATACTATGAAAAATAATTCATACTTACTAATGACTAATCTAAGGGAGATCTATAAATATTTATAAGGTAAACACTTCCTAAATATTTCATTAAAAATATAATATCATAACTAGACTTGATCTTGGGGGAAACTCTATAGTTAGGGATAGTTGAATTTAAGGAGTGCTACAAGGGATAACATCTGAAAAAAAATTATTTCCTCCAAACAAGATAAGAATTTCTTAGGTGTAATACATACTATGCTAAAAGTTCATACCTTTGAAATGCATGTGTGTATGCTACTATTCATGATATATAAATCAATCAATCTGATATAGAATTTATAGTTAAATCCTACTAAGTCATAATAAATTTATTGTAACATGTAATAGATGACAATATGTATATTTATACAAGTTAAAACTATAAACTTAATCTGATTTAAATATTGGTAATCGTTAAAAGATATTTTATGTAATAGACAATACCATGTAGAATTATACAAGTTAAAACTATAAAATTAATCTGATTTAAAGATGGCAATCATTACAAGTCTAAATTAAGGTGCATACTATATTATAAATAAAATAGAATCATAATTTAAATATCATAATAAAATATGGCTCAACTAGGAGTGGAAAGGAAAAATAAATTTTGATAAAGAAAAAGAAAGAATATCTACATTTCTCCTACTTTCTTCAACAATATAATTTTCCTTAAAAAAATTCCTCCCTTCATTGACCTTTCATTCTTTATATATTTATGATTTTTTAATTGGTTCCATTTTTGTTAATTAGATAAAGAAGGAGAGGGAAAAAAACCTTAAGAAAAAATTAACAACACATCCATTAGAAAAAAATGGTTCATAAGAAGTGGGACCTACAATATCCCAGTAGTCATGGAAGAATGCCGAGGGGAACTTGTTAGGACTAGGAGACTTGAATCCTTGGAAAAAGAAGGAAACACTTTTCACTTTTTATCTATTAACCCATTTAAATAGAGAAGCATTATCCTTAGGAGAGACCAAAAAAGGAATGCACCCTAATAGATCAGAGGGATCATCAGTAGCTCCTATATCTTTAGGTCATCTCTAATGAAAGTAGTTTATCGCTTAAGTATTAATATCAGTTTCTTCAATGACCACCATCTCATTTGAACATTTGAGAGAACTAATTATATTTTTTCTCTTATGCTTCAACATAGTTTGATGGAAAAATCTCATATTTCTATCACCTTCTTTCACCCATTTAACCCTTGATTTTTGCTTCCAAAAGGTTTCTTCTTTAGTTGAGATAGAAAGCCATTGGTCTCTATAAGTCCTATCAAGTTTTTGTGTATCCCTATCATCTAGTTTTAATGTGAGGTTCTTCTGGGAGGTATCAATTTTTTCTTCAAGTTCCTTTTTCCTATAAAAAATGTTACCAAAGGAAACTTTGTTCCACTTTTTATCCTTGTTTTTTTTGTCACTCCCAGCTTTAGGCTTGAATTAATCATAGGATAGGACCTATAAGGGGATTTCAACCAATCATAGATCAAGTCCTTTAACTTAAAATTGGATTGCCACATAATTTGAAATCTAACAGGTCTGAAGATTCTTTTCCTACCTTCCTTTCAAGGAGAATAACACTATGGTTAGACCTAGTAGGAGGCTTAGCTTCCAAGTAGAAGTCATCAATATCACTCTAGTTAGACAAGAGAGCAAGCTTGTCCAATCTAACCTAAATGCACCTCATTCCTTGTCTTTTATTTGACCAAGTAATCGTAGCTCCATTAACATCTAAATCTATCACACCAGTAGATTGAAAGAACTCACCTAGATCAACCATACTATCCAAGAAATCTTTAGAGACCTC
This sequence comes from Cupressus sempervirens, assembly GCA_028749045.1. NCBI lineage: Eukaryota > Viridiplantae > Streptophyta > Pinopsida > Cupressales > Cupressaceae > Cupressus > Cupressus sempervirens. The sequence continues at coordinate 51,713,356 of CM053791.1, forward strand.
CAATTTCTTTGATAGATGAAGAGGGTGTTGAAATCCCCATCTATTATCCATTTAGTATTCTATCCATTATAATACCATAGACATTCGGTATCATAGAGGGTTTTGAAATCCCCATCTATTATCCATTTAGTATTCTCTAAGTAGTCCTATTTTTGCTTCCTTTTTCCTCTAGAGTTCAAAGCATAGACATTCACCACATTCCAATACAATCTAGCAATAACATTATGACAAGTTAAAATACTAGAGTTATCATTGGAGTGTAGGGGAGTAATTGAAATTTTATTTGTAGTCCACACTATGTCTAGCCCTTTTGAAGCTCCTTAGGACTCCTTAGAAACTCTAGAAGACTCTAGCCAAATGTGGTTCATTTGCTTGTCTAGATTTTCCTTACTCATCTTGGTTTCTTGAATGAGCACCAAATCAACCCTAGATTCTAGTAAAACACATTTTAGCATATGTTTCTTCAAAAGAATTAAGACCTCTGGCATTCCAAGAAAGGATTCTAACCATGGTAAAAGAGGGAAGCTACTTTAGTTTCAAGACCAAACAAAATCCTATACATGATAACAACATGCCGATTGTACTTGTGGGGCACTAACACCCACAGAAAGCTTCTGAGGGCCTTTGTTTCTCTTAGATTCTATGGAAATACCTGAGGAAATGCCCACTTTGTTGTCCTTTCCAATGTTTATCTTATCTTTCTTCTTGTTTTTCTTGTATACCATAGTCCATTTGACCTCTTCAAACAAATCACTGCCAGAATCCCCAAATGGGTCAAAATTAGGACCAAAGGAAACATACCTCTTAGAGAGGTTATAGAAGGGTCCTAGTCCTACAATGGACCCACTTATAGAAGAAGAAATCCTAGGAATAACTACATAAATACAAGAGTTTTCTTCAAGGACTAGAAGAGGGGGTGAGGGGCTCATAAACCCTACACGTTTGAAGTAACATGATGAATACCACCAGCCAACTTATTAAAAATCTTTTGTTGTGCTGAGGTTAACAATGTTCCACCTTCCACATTTGAAGGATATACATATAACTTGGGATACCCCAATCATATTGGAATTGGCCTCAATACTAGATATTCCTTGAGGAAGAACATGAACTAAAATATTGGAACTTGGATCCTAGGGAATCCCAATCTCCCCATCCACCATAGGATCCTCACACAGGAAATCCACCTTCTTCAAAGAACTGAGAGCATGGATCCCAACCTTACTTTCTGGAAATTTTTTGAGAACCGCCTTCTTATCTGAAGAGAAAATAAATGAAAATTCCACATGCCCAAATAGTTTGCATCTCATACAAAACAAGTCTACTTTGTTGAAGTTATAGCTTTAGTCAAATTGATTTGATCTGATATACATTATTGTTATTGGTAATCATCATTTCCTATATATACTTATTCATGTTAATAATATATATTATTGTATATAATACATACATATATTATTGTATATAATATATATATGATAGTATATAATATGTATATTATATTATATATATATATATATATATATATATATTGTTATACAAATTACTATTATTCATGTTAACATAATATTATTTAAATGATGATTACACCATAGAGATATGTCCCTTCATGAGACATGTATCCTCTTGTCATATTTATATGAGATCCAATTCTAGATTTGGAAATCATCAATAATAATGGCTATGATTCTACATTTGCAGAAATGATCCATGTTACTTGACATGGTATTAGAGCTAGGTTGCAGATTTAAAATGAGTACAAATTTAAAATAAGAATTAACTCCAATATTGATCTTGCACATGATAGAATCTATGAAATCATTTCTAATCATATGAATGCATGGTATTAGTTTGTGATTTATATCATTTCTAGCAACTAGTCATTTGAAATCAGCAATAGACAAATGATACACATCTCTCAGCATACACAAATATAATACTCAAATTAAATAACATGGAAGAAGACCATGGAATGAGGATAATGAGTCAACAACATGGATTAATGTTATAGAGAATCCCAATAAACTTTATTTGAACACTGAATGTAGCAAATAGAATCTACATGCTAAAACAATATACAATGGTAAAGTTGTAGTGAAACATACAACATCATCGTATTTGGAATAGACTATGTGACATTGTGATATATGGAACAAATGAGGCAATGTTAAAACTTGGTAATATGTGATTATATACTTGGATTTTCAAAATAAGAAGACAACATACCCCAAAGGTTACTATTTCATCTGATATAGTGGAAGGTTGAAGTGAGATGGGTGTTAACAAGCATTCAGAAAGACATATTTTTGAGTTGAATATGTGTGTAAGAAATGATGGAAAAATATCTATTAGTGTAAATGCATTGACGGTCAACAAACACATATCGTTTGTTAAGAAATGAATATGGGTTAGAGATATATTGTGAATCAAAAGACAAATAAACTATTCAAAGAAATCTATGGAGTTGCGTCAATAAAGTTTATAAGCTAATAATTATAAATAAGGTTCTAGTGCTAGATATATTTGGAGATACATATAATATGAAATCAATGAATAAATGAAAATGGGATGATGTGATGAAGTCCTCAACCATAGAAATAGACAACAACTATAATTAAAATAAAAAGTTCTCTACTAATAATAATGAGGAAGCTTTACAAGGTTTACATTGATTATTAGCATGAGCCATGTCAAGGTACCATTGGGTAATTAGAGGACAAGACAACAAATAAATGTACAAAAGCCAATGATAATATGAAAGTCATATCCAAATTGGAGTAGTTAGCTGAAGTGTAATTCAACAACAAAGGAGGAGAGATGGACACTTGAAGGATCATGATGACTTGTAGTGTTGGAGATTGATAGTATCCATAGAAATACCCAATCAAAATTTATTATAAATATACCATTGGGGCATTCAAACATGTTTGAACAATATGTTTTTGGTGTTTAAGTTTTTGGTCATGTTTTTACTTCATGTTTTATGATTATGTCATTTTATGAATTTTCTTGGTTTTTATGAGAAAATTAGGGTTTGGTTCCTTTTCAAATGATTAGCCCTAACAAAAACCCTAATTAAACCAAATCCATGCCCTAAGTGAGCTCTTTAGGTCATATGCCTTTACTTTATAAATCAAGTGGGAAAAATCATTTAGAAAAGGTATATACTTTTTTGGGAACTTTTAAAAGATTTTTTATTTTAACTTCATAATTCCCTGGAATGTTTCTTACTGTCAGATCTTTTTGAGATCTATCGTGGTCATCTTGTCACTATAAAAATGTGCATTCAATTTATCTCATGTAACATAGCAACCAAGTATGTATTACACCTAGGACCCAGTTGATATTGGATATGGTTTCAATGAGTTGCACCTGCACCGTTGGATCTTCCCAGATCAACGGTGGTTGCTATTTCACTACTAGAAAATGCAATGTTTTTATCAATCATGACATGGTGACCTCTTGCAAAAGGGAAAAATGTTGTGACCTATTTCTAAAATATGGCACCGCAAATTGTTTCTATCAAACATAAGCCTTGTCAACACGATGAATTGTCAAATATTTCAGGTGTAGTAGTAGAGGTACCAAGGAAGGAACATGCCATTTTTTCTTTTCATGATGCCAGATCTTTGCAGAATCATGGTGGTCACTATGCTGCCACTTGAACTTGTGAGAACTTCACTGGTAGCGACATAGTGACCTCCTCTGAAAGGAAAAACACAGTGGTACCTATTTTCAAAAAGTAGCAACAAAAGGGCTAGTTGTAACAAATGATTATGCTGGTGTGTCAAGGTGGTCTAATGTCACATGCCACATGGGATTCACACTCAGAAGAAGATCCATGTTGATTGACGTTGTCATATCTTCTTAGATCGATGGTGGGTGCTATGTCATTATAGAAACTTACCTAACCTTTAGTGTACATGACATGACGACCAAAGGAAGGGAACCACCATAGTTGCATTAAAACACTTCAAAAATATACATCATTTGATCAAAGATGCATCAACAATGGTCACTATGTCACATGCAAAAGTTGCTCAATATTTATGCATGGCAACATAGCGAGAGTGTGACACATGTCCATGAGTGTCAGTGGGTCCAGAATAAGTTGCCAATAGTGGATGGAAAAGCTTATGTGGAGAAACTTGATTGGGTTGACTGCCATCCAATGTTTTCAAAATTAGAAGGTGATGCCACCTTGTTTCTCCTTAGAGTTTATTTATGAAAATTGTAAGCTCCCTATGAAATCTAGAACTAGAGATATATTGAAAAATTTTGCCATTTCTTCTCTATGCAAGAAATTTTTAGAACTTCAGAGAACTAAGAGCTATTGAAGAATTGTTCCTTATGTGATTAAAGTGTAAAAGAATTTCCAGTATCCATAGTGTGTTGTAGAATTGTAGTGAAAGATTAATAAACAAACAAGTATCTGAATCCTTTAGATAGTAAAGAATTCTAGTGTTTTGTGTCACTTGTAAATGTGCCTCCAAAGAAAGTTTTCTCAGGAAAGGTAGATTATGCAAGTAGAAATATACATGGTGACCTTCTTGAATTATTGCTTGAATCTACAAATGAGTCTACAAAGATGAAAAAGCTAATTTTTATGAACCCTAGGTTCAAGATTGTGAATGGCTTATATGATAGAGGGAATTGGGTTAGGGATGCTACTACTACTAAACTAGGGCTCCATCTTTTTAAGAAGTGGTTCTTAGATAAAAATTTGTTTGCTCCCCATAATTTTTTTTTGAACTTTGACCTAGGAAAACTAGTGGTCCCTGGTGTCTTTATGGATTCTAACCTACTCATGGCTGTCGTCCAAAATTATGACCCAACAACTAGGATAGTGAGAAGAATAGATGGGGAATGCCTGGTGTGAATAAATGTTGAAAAAATTCAAAAAAATTTTGGTCTAGAACCATTTTTAGATTATCATGTAACCATTGACCTATCAGGACTAGAGAAAGAATACTTGTCTAAGAGGGGTAAGATTAGGCAGGGTGCATTAAGGGTAGACTTGGGTTCAATTGGAGATTTTTTAGTGGATACAACATCTATTGAAGAGACCTTTAAAAGGGAATTTTTTACTTATAGAGCCATAGAAGTATACATGACTCTTTGAAGGGTTTTTGGTGTGGATGAACATAATTTTATGCCAATAAAATTTATGTATATGATGACTTAGATCTCCTCTTTTAGTGTTGATACTATTTTTGATTTTGCATCATATATAGCAAAGGAAATCCATATAGAGTTAGTTGGAATTGTAAAGATTAAGGTGGAAAAGACTTTTGGTTATTATTCATTGTTAATGCATATGTTCCTTTTTAAAGGGGTTACATATTTTGAAAAGGAGATGGTCTTGAACTAAAAATATGAAGAAGATGCTTTGTCACTCAACTTGTGGAGTGCAGACATGACTTGGGATGAAAAGGAGGCAAGTTTTTCTTAGGTTTGATAGATATTTTGCATTTAGATTAAGATGCCTCCTATTAAGGAACAATCCAAGAATCTCCAAGGCACTAATGGATTTTATCAGACCCATGCATAATCCTTCTGATTTAAAAGTATCACATAATTGGGTTGATATCATACCATACCTTATTTCAATAGTTTATTGGTTTTATGATTTCCAAGGGACTCCCAATGTACTGCCCTACGAGGTGCCTTTGAACGTAGGAATAGCTGAGATGTTGTCATAGCTAGGAGGATTGGAGGAAGCACAATTGGCTAGAAGAGGCAGAGGCTCAATTTTCCGCACCTATATTGTGGCCCATCATTTCATAATCATAAAGGGTGTTTGGTTATTCTTATATAAATTCTTGGACCAATATAAGATGGCCATGTCTCATCCCTATTTTTTTGATACTGAAGGATTTTTTGTTGTGTTCATAAAAAGGGTGAAAGTTGGTGCAAAAGACCACCAATTTTATTTTCCTGGAGACATAATAAGGAATGAGTTCTCTTTGCAAGAGTAGGAGATCAAAAAGGGGAAATCGAGGGTTTATTCTAGGGTTTTAGAATTCATTCATTGTTTTGATAATAGCTATAAGCTTGTAAAGGATGCCAAAACAAAGGCATATAGGTTGAATAAACTAATGACTACTTTTCCTAAAATTATGGAGGTCATGAATGAAAAGAAGTTGTTCTTTATTGATTCTTTTCCTAAGAAGGCCAAAGAAGTTATGAGGGGGTTATCATTTACTCCTATAGTGGGATTAGGGTAGTTAATTATTCAAAAGAGACCTAGTTACAATGTGATTCAAAATAGGAAGATGACTATAGATAAAGGAAGATAGATAATGGGATCAACCAGTGTTGTTCTTGAGGAAAGACCAGATGAGCCCACTCCCAAGAGGCAAAGAGTTGAAAAGGAACGAACACCTCAAGTTGAGGAATATTCACCTAGACAGTCCCCATTACAAATAGGAGATGAGAAGCTCACTAGCGAGAAAGTGGAACAATTAGGATCCCAAGGGGTAGTGTTCATTACTCAAGTAGAGTTAGAAGAGGGAACTCCTCAGGAACCTCCAATGGCAAGCCTTTAATTAATAGTGGCAAAGTAAAAAGGAAGAGAGTTGGACCCTATAATGGAACAAGCAAGCCATGAAATTATGTTTGATTATAATTTTGTTAAATCTAGAGCCTTTTACCAATTTTCTTGGATGACAAACATTGGAATGTTTGAAGAAAGATGCAATAAATTGAAAACAGATCATCGAGAAATAGAAGAAGCAGATGTGCAAAATCAAATAAAGGAAGAGATGATGCAAGAATTCAAGAGTTTGACCCTTGAAGAAGGGAGACAAATGATAAAAGAATTAGGGGTTTTGTTACTACCTAATTGGGATATTGTAGACACTTTGGTTTTTAATTTTGTTACACATAAAATGAGTGTAGAAGAAAAGGGGAATAAAGAAATCAAAGACACTAAATTTAATGAGGACCATGCTACATTGGTCATTTGGTTAGTGAGGAAAGGATCCAGGACTGCTTCTTCCCAACGTGATGATATTGGCTTGATAGACAACCTAATTGTAAAAAGAGTTGAAGAGACCACCACTAAAGAGGCCGCAGAGCTAGGTGTTGAATCAGCCAACTTCACCTTATCTATAGTCTAGAGAGACAAAAGAGAAAGGATAGAAATACAAGATAGGTATGAGAAGCTTTTGGATGCATGAAATAAAGAAGTTCAAAAGAGGATTGAACTGGAAAATAAATTGATGGGGTGATCCACCAGGTCAAGAATCACCTACCCTCGCCCACTAATGGAGCCTTTGAAATCCACTCCCCTCATTGAGATCCCAGAAACACCAAAATTGCCAGTGTATTATACTACAGAAGATTTTGAAGAAGAAAAGATCAAATTGTGGGCATTACATCTGGAACTAAATGTACAATGTGAGGATAAGATAAGAAAAGCCCTCATGTTTCTAGTTGATAAAATTGATTGGCCTCATTTTATGAGTAACTAAAAAAGATGATAAATATATGGGATGAGAAAAAGACAAGTGATGAAGCCTTGAAGCCAATTGTCAACTTATGTCATTAGTTTATTACATGAACATATAGGAAAGAATTATGATATTGCCAATGATCTTTCAAAATTTGATAATAAAAGAGTTGAGCTAGAAAGGAGAATTGTCAGTTATCTAGACAAATACAAGGGTGTTAAAATTGATTTGTTCCCACACGCTTTAGATAAAAAGAATATATTCAAAAATAAGGAGGAATGGGCCCAAGAACTAGATGACATATTTTTCATAAGGATGAATAGAGTCATAAAAAAGAATGGAAATGCATGGTGGTCTATTACAACTAAAGAAATTGTAAAGGTTTAATTATTCTTTTATTCTTTAAGACAAGATTTTGTTAAAATTGAAAAAGTTGTAGAATATGTTATGAGAAGGCAGTATGATATTCTACAATTTAATTGGCCACATGACACACATTTTGACAAGTGGATGGTAGAATTTGTTGATGCAAAGTAGTTAGAAGATCTTGAAACTGATGATGAAGATATGGAACAAGATGAAGTACAAATTATTGACTTATCAGTACGAAAAGTAGAAGAGGACAAGGAAAATCAACCAATTGTAGTTACCAGAATAGAATCCCGAATTGATGACTTGGAAATAGAGAAACCAATGGTGATTGTCAATCTGTTAGTTCAAGAGGGCACAAATGGAATATCTCAAGTCTAGCTCAACCTATAAGTACCAAAGCAAGGCCCCTCACATGCTGAATCAGTGATCACACATCCTGAGGGTGAACAACAATAGCAAGGCCAATCATGAAATCTTCTTGGCTACGAAAGATGTAATAGAAAGTGGTCCCACCAGAGAATAGTCATAATGAAAGACATTTTTTTGCACATTTTTTTTTCCTTTATTATAGTAATGATGTAAATATTTTGTCTTCAAGATAGTTGTCAATTCTCTATTCCTGAAGCTTGTTCCACCTCACCCTATATAAGTGAGATCCCAAGGTTAGAGAAAAGGTCCAAGAATTTTGCAATTTTTCTTTGTTCAAGAGTATAGTCGGTCCATTCTTATGTGTAGTTTTCTGAGTTTACTTTCAAGCTTTGCAATTTTCTCATGTCTTCATATCAATGACAAAATCAACAAGATATTCTTAGTTTCATTAAGTTTCTATTAGTTATTGTATTGGTGTTTTCAAAGGATAATACAAAAGGGCACTTATGCTACATCTATGTTATCAATATTTGTCTCCATTTTATGAGTTCATTTACTTTGAGATAAGGTAAATAAGGTTTAATTGATTGAATGCAATCTGGATAGGTTGTATATTGATTCTATTGTTGTTTTTAATTCAAGGAGTTAATGAAGTACTCCAGTGAATTAGTAGGGTATGTGGGTTTATAAAAGGGATATTTCATAAGAATTGGAATTGGTGATTACAATTGCTAAAATTTATTTACAAGTTATTTGAATTAGATCCCCTACTAATAGTTGACTCTATGTAGAAATGGATAAGGTATTGTCATGTAAATTAGAGACAGACTGAAATAAATTCTGCTACATATATCAAATTTATTCCAAAATGTAAATCAATCAAATATTGTATCAAGTGTATAAAGTTGGTCATCATCTAGGGATTAAGGATAAGAGTTAGATACTCCCACCTTGGTTTTATAGAGCCAAAAGTGTAGGAAGAAATTGTGCTTTGTGTAGTTGGCCCATAGACATAGTTTATTATGCTAATCATGAGCACTGGCCACCTTTAGGTATAATGAATTTTGTTGTCTACTAGCAATAATAATCACCATTAAATTGGGAACCAACATAAGTCACGATAAAGGAGCAGAGACATGTCCATAAAAAGTAGTGCCACAACATATACAGGTCCATGTCATAAATGAAGGAAAGGTTGTGGGATTACAACATTGAAGATTGGTTTGTTAAGTTTAAAATGATTAGCTCTATAATTCAAATAGCATACAATAATTTAACTACAAGGTATATTTAGGATTGATGAGCCACACTGTTTTATATAACTAAAGGCATCCTTTTTGAAAATGAAAAGTCATGGCTTGTGTGTGATGAAGGAATAAATAAAAGTTGATGAACAAAAGAAAATTCACATTTTCATTGGGTAAAGATAGCTTGCCACACTAGCAAAGTGCCTAGCCATAAGAACGGTGTATAAATATATTATATGATTAATAACACCTAAGAGTTTAGTAAAGGTATGTTGGAAGACAACATATAAGGTATGCCTTATTCTTATTTTTGACTTTTAAGAAATAGATGTTTAATATTTAAATGAGATTAGGTTTATGCTTCATTGAAACCAATATTATCTATTAAGATATAATAATTAATTCCAAGTAGTATTATAATTTCTAATATTATTATAAGAATATGATTGAGATAAAAAGTTGGATTTGTTTTCATATTATAGACTTTAATTTGTAAATTATATTAGATCTAATATAGTCAACAACTAATGTTATTAAATATGTTGATGAGAAATCTGGTATAAATATGTGGTGGATAGGGAGTGTGCATAGGAGGAGGAGTAAAATCCTCACATTGGGGTAATATGATAACTCCATGTAGATCATGTCTGAACAATCATATGGAAGGAAAGATAATGATGTAGCAAAGGAGTGATTTTGAAGGTCATCAGGTGAAAAATGACTACGAGTCAAGATGAAAGTGTATAAATGATTTAAGTTGATAAATGTGTAAAGGAGGAAATGATAAAGTGATAAATTGTTTAATTTGAAAGAACATAAAATTAGTAAACCAAGGGATATTAATTAAACCCATTACATTCCTTTCTATAATTTTAGAAGAAATCTTCTAGAGGGCATTATCATTTGACTACATGAGATAAGTATTCTCTTTTGAGTATAATTTTAGTATTATATTTTGTAATGAAATTAAATCTCTCTCTTATAGTTTTTATAAGACCTATGTGTGTTAATATTTTCCTCTGAGAATTTTATAACAGAAAAAAGAGGGAGATTGAGAATTAGAGGGAGGTTGAAATTTCAGATAACTTTGAAAGAGAGGGAGAAGACTAGGGATGTTATGTAGTTAATCTTCAATGATCTTTGTCTTATTGATTAAGAGGGAATAAATAATGTTGAGATGAATATCCCTAGTAATCAATAAATTACCACTAGCAAGAGGACCATGATTCATACATTGTGACCATGTGATTTTAATGGGCCTACCCCCTATGTAAATCATGAAAAAGTCATGACTTTGAAATGATGTCACTTGTATTTAAACAAGTTACTATAAGGAAATTGAGTTGTTGTGAGATGTTAGAGAAGTTTTTAAGAATTCATTTGAACCAAGTACAAGTCTCTCCTTAATGAATGAAACTTGGTGTACGAGTTGTGGAGTCATTCATGTGTCACAATCATACATAATAAAGATACTGGTATATTATGGATGAGTTTTTAAAAATGGAAGGATATGCTTGCCGCTATTTTTAAACTAAATAAATGTTTGTATGAAAAGAGCAAGTTGGAATTAGAAAGGAATTGTCATATTTGATACAAAATTGTTCAAACAATTTAAGAATGAGCCAAAATTTTACATTGTGCAAGGAATAATAGTCAATGTTTCATTCCCACTCGAACCTTATTTAGAGGGGAGATGTTCCATTCTCAAATATTCTAAAAGGACAATTTTTGAATCTTCATGTGCAGATAAGTACTTTTTTTAATCTTTTACATTTATCTCCTCTTTGTAGTCTCTCTCTTATTTGTAATTATATACATACTATAAGGGTACTTTTCTTTGATCTTATCTTTTATGTTTGAGGATATTATTATTGGAAAAGAAGGTTGACACACTCTACATTACCACAAGATATTGCATGAACTCAATCTAATGATAGTAGTTCTAAAGACCCTAATGATCAAGATGGATAAACTGAGGCTCTTGAAACAAACATCCTTAATGATTAAGATTATGAGTATCCTTCTACATTAAGAGGGAGCATGACACTTCTTTGAAAGAAATGCATGAGATTAGAAGATTGATACTCAGAGGGAGTCTATAAATACAAGTGTGTGACTAGATGTTTGATGGGCCTACTCTTGAGTGCATCATGAGGAAGTATTGACTTAGCACTAGAAAAAGAGAAATTCAATATCAGATTCATATTAACTCTGACAATAATCCTTGGGGGAAGAGAATCTCTAAGGGAGTAACTAGAGGACTAGACTTTCCATGATCATTATTTAGAGGGAGAATTTTGAGGTGCAATCCTTTGTAAACAATATCTTCTCTATAATGAGAATTTCCAAGTAAAATTCCTTGTAATGCATTTTTTTTGTGAGAGAGAATTATAGTGAAAGCCTTTGTACCACCCTATGAATGGGTTCATGGTGGTTACTATTTCACATATGATATGTAATGAAAGCTGAAAATTTTTCATTAACATCAATAAATAGAAGGTAACCATTGTAAAGTGATGAGCTCATAAATGGTAGACCTATTATCATGAAAAACTTCATTAAATTATTGTCCCAAAGTGTTGGAAGTCATGATAACAAATAGATAGAAGGTCACCATTGTAATGTGGTGATCTTATAAATGGTGGACTTGTTATCATGGTTCTTTGGGCCATATTTTTCTAAAAACTATGATAACCAACTCATCATGGTTCTTTTGGCTGATTTTTTCCAGACACCATGATAACCAACTTGTTATGGTTCTTTGGGTCAGATCTTATTGGACACCATAACATAGTTAGTACACTTCGAATATTATAATGAAGTAGTGTTTAAAAAAATATAATATAATAAACTCAATTGTGATGAATTGTCTATTGGGAAGCCAAGTTAGGTATTTGGGGATGCTCTTATTAAAGATAGGTTTGGAAAAGCCCTATTAGCTTATAAGGTTAACATGGGGTTACAAACTACCCATATGATAGAAGTAACATTAACTTTCTATGGTATCAAGCTAGAAGATAACTATCATTATAAAATGATTGTCATTGAGGAAGATGCCTTCAATGTATTCATAATGCTGAGAGGAGAAATCAAACTGGGATGGGAAATATGATATTTCATAATGAAATTTAAATATTTAATAGACATGCTGGATAAGGTCAAATGCCAACACAATTATTATGAAGGCAATGCGATCATTGATAGGTTGGGGATCATGGGTTGATTTATAAACTCAACTTAAATCTAGTTCATAATCAAGGATTTACCTTAATAGGTATGTGAGGAGATTCAAGATATTTCCATAGTTGGAAAATGATATAAATTCCCTATATGGAATTAATTACCATGAAACACAATCATTATTTGATGGTTTAGAGATTTTTTTGGAATTATTTAATTTTTTTAGATTATATTATGGTGGGTGGAGGCCACCTCCTCCTACCCATGTTTCCTTTCTCTCCTTTCATGCAGTGTTGATATACCATGTACTAGATGCAGTGCATGTGGTAATAGCAACACACATGATTGTCTTGGTAGCGAGTGTGTTTGTTGGCAGCACATGCGGTTGCCTAGTAGCCTCCCCCTTTTATAGGGTGAGACAAAAAGGTAAGTACCTCTTCTTAAACTATTTAAAAAATTTAATTTAAATGTTTATTTTATTTTAAAAAAATGAAATAAATAGGTCATATTAATTTTTTTAATTTAGTTATATATAAATATAAATTAAGATTAATTTGATTTGAATTTTAGTTATAGTTTAATAATATTAAATTTTATTCTTGAAATGGAATTTAATATTTATTAAATATATTTATTATTTAATTAGTATTTTTGCATCTTATATGTATAATTCCTCACTTGGGTACACAAGAGAACTAAACCTAATATGCTTCAAAGTTTACTAAACTATTTTTTTTCTTAAGTTTAAACAACATCAAAGAAACAATAATGTGGAAGCAATAGATACATACACATCAAGAACACATAATCAATTACAAATACAGTTTCAATTCCTCAAGGGTTCCTTCACATTGAGTCACATTTAAGAAAGTTTTATTAATAATTTTAAGTCTCAATTACATTGTCCATAATCATAAAATGAATAAACACATACATAATCATATAAGAAAATGCATAAGTGCAACTAATAATATGAAAGCACATCTAATAAAAAACATCCCCTGCACATGTTACAACATATGTGAAAATAGATACAAGTACATCAATATATAATACAATATCCCTTAGGATCTCAAAACACATGATACATAGATACTTCAAATGAATAGATGTCTTCAAGATAAGAGGAAGAATAATAATGGTAGCACTGTATCATGGAGCATCTAAAATTTTTCAATCTAAGGGGGACCCAAATGGTAAGAATACACTACCTCCTAATTGTGTGGTCACCTAATCAGGCTCCCACTCCCACCGTGCAAGAGAGATAATGTATGATCCACACACAGATAATCAAATCATAAAATAATCCTAGGCAAGGAATCTTGATAGCCAAAACTATCTTAGGGGTAACAAAAACTACTCAAAAAGAAGAGATAATCAAAATTGAAAGGACACTCATTCTAATACTAACATCTCATATGAAGTCAACATACAAATACCAAATATAAATAAAGTATCAAAACTTAAAAAGATACAACTACCTCTAAACCAATGTCAAGTGTCACAAGCACAATAACCAATAGATAACAACTATCGTCAATAAAAATGGCTACCAGTGTAACTCATTGTAAGTTGTGTAACAAGTGATATTATATTAACTAAAATATGTTGCCTAGCCCTTTTCCTTGAGATATGCTAAAACCATAAGTTAGAGATTTTTCCTCATCCATGCCTTGAATTCTTGTATAGACTAAGGATGTGATGGAGATAATACCTTGAGAGGTATGATTAGTTTCCTCATCATCACAAGAGTGTATTCTGGTTCCACATAGAGTCACTAGGGGGCTACGGTCTTGAGAGGCTACTAGGGTAACCTTAGAGTTGGCTCATGTGATGACACTCGATAGTATGTAGCCTGAGTCTCCTTCATAATTTTTTTAATATTTGTCTCTAGTGGTGTACTTGTTGGATATTACTTTTGATGGAGTTTTTATTATGATTTATTACTCATTGATTGGATGTTATTTATTGTTGAAAGTTGACTTTTGTTAATGAATGATCAATTATTCATTAGTGGTTTTTTTATTGTTGGAGTTAGTGATTGGTGGCTTACTTTTATTGATGATAGTTGTTATCTGTTGGTTATTGTGCTTGTGACACTTGACATTGGTGCAAAGGAAACTTGGCAACAAAGAATATAACCATTTCCACATAACCCATAATAAATCTGAAATAAACACAGAATTAAAATCCACATGCAAGAGAATAGAAAACATACCCACAAAATTGTGACACAAGATATACCCTGGGAAACCCTCATTGAGGGAAAAACCCAGCCTCCAAAAGCATCCATTATCATGTATTATTCAGCAAAAATACCATTGCCATACAACCATGGAAGCCTTCATGGCCACAGCCACAACCGAGCAAACTATGTGAACAAGCATGAATCCACACATCCCATGCCATGCTTTCAACCTTCACAAATGCTCCCTTGGCTAACCTGTCAAGCCTTGTCCCACTCGACTCTTGCCTTTTGTCTTCTCCTTGTCACTCTCTCTTACTCTCTACAACAACTACCCTTGTGGCTACTTATATAGTAGCAAGTCCCACAAAACCACTAAGTGGTATTACATAAACCATGTGCTAAAACCATGTGCTACCTAACCCACTGACCCCCCATTTAATATTGGGCTTTTAATTCTTTTCCCCAATATTAAATAATTACATAAAATATTATCACAATGTTACAATACAACTCATCAAGAATATTCCATGGGAATCTTTACATGTTGCACGTCCATCTAGGTACAACATTACATAATAAAAATAAAATAATAAAATAACAATATTATGCAATGTGTGCAACACCCATTATCTCAACAATCTCCCACTTGTTGTATACATTGCATAGGGTCAATCCGTAGCCACATAAATGAACAAGGGAACAATCCCTCCCAGCACATCCATCATCATGGATCAAAATACACCAAGTGCTCCATCCTGGTACCCGCAACAAAATCAAAGTATCCAGCATCTCAAACATGAATAATCTCACCTCCTATTATGCCACTACCACTGGACATACATAAAAGCCATCCAAAGAGAAGGCCACCCAACCTATCACATTAGAAGATCATAAAATCCTATACCAACTAAAATTCCAAGCACAAAAACTTGATCCAAAGGTAATCACATGTATCCGTAGTTGTCAAAATATCCATAGCTGAAATAGTACCCACAACAAGTGCCAAACCCATCCAACTATCCATACCTCAAAGGTATAATAAGTGAATCTCATATCATCAACATATCCAATCTGCAACCTGCAATCACAAGCCTCAAGAGCAATACCTGCCACATATATACCAAGAAGCTCCCATTGCAAAAGATAATGTCAAATCTATAACCAATCCACTCAACACATCTCAAAGAAGTGAATCCATGTAGTATCAAGGACATCCACAATACATAAACTAATATCCTGCAAGAACAACTCTCATAACAAGTCTCCAATGCTCTCCCAAGTTCACCACAACCAACAGAGGAAAGAGATAAAGTAATAACCATGTCATCTCTCACATGACATACATGAGCACAAACCAGTGATCACAATCTCTAACCAATCTCAAATCCAATGTAGGAAAAATTGAACATCCAGGAAGATAACCAAGATCGAAGAAACCATGCAAATCATAACCTGTATCATATCCTTCTACACACACCTCTAGATGTAAACTATGCAAGTATGATCTCCTCCATAAAACCCCAACAAGAAGCCTCAAAAAATACCCAAACCATACCATATAACTCATCATGGATGTAAGCCTCTCACAAGAAGATCAAACTCAATAAACCCATTCCTAAACCAAGGAATAACCATTCCTAATCCAAGGAAAATGCCCACTATAAAACCATCTCCCAAATTCAACCAGCATAACAACATATGCACATGGAGATAACCAATGCTAAACCATCTCTCAAATGAACCCTCCAGAACTAACTCATGTACCATAGCTCAAGATCCATATCCATGAAAGACAAGCATAAATATAATGCAACTGAGAGAAACAATGGGCTATACCTCTCAAGTAGCAAACCGCCAAGTAGACCAAGAGTGGGGAATGAGAATGTTCATCAAAATACCCAAGTCTCCAACCAAGACTCATCTAAGAACAATCTCCTCTCAAGTCCATATCAGGTGACTTCCCCTCGGACTTCCTGTTGAAACCATCAACCATCCCAACAAATACTTCTCTAATCCAAGAGAAATCAGCATCACCACCATCTCTAAGTATCCATGAGCACCTGTAACCAATCAATCCATGCCAAATCCAAATGCAACATAGCAATATCATGAAGTATCCAGCTTATGATCAGTGTACTCAATACCAAGAAACTAAACCAAGATCAATGTCAAAGTTCCAACCATGGCCTTAGGAACATAAACATGACAACATGATCTTACCATCTCAACTAAAGAGATAACATGCTCCACATGAACATACCATAACATGTCACAACTCTAAACGCGTATCAAGAGTACACCATGACATAATAATGAAACCATCCTCATACCAAGGATAACATACCAAATAAAAGTATAAACTGCACCTTTGCCAAGAACCCTATGAGTCCTCAAGATGCAACCATCTCCACACACCATGAAGAAAACCATCTCCACATACCATGAAGATAACCAAGAACTCCATGAGTCCTCAAGATCTAACCATCTTCAAACACCATGAAGATAACAAGTGCACCATGCAAATGTCAAAGACGCTTCTGCAGCAACAGGATCTAAGACAAATCTCCAACATCTGCAAACACTCAATAAATATATCAATGCCAACAACTCCCACTCAACCATGGTACCAAGTCACCTATGGCATCATAAAATCCATCCTTTCCAAACCAAGAAGATATAAACCAAACCAGGAACTAATCCTGCACTGTCACCCCATCACTGTCACAAGCTCCCACTAAACCGTGTATCCAAGCTATCCATGACATATGATGAAAAACCATCCTATAACCATGAGAATCAACCAAGGCATCAAACTATCAAAGAACTCAAAGTGCACATCATGAGCTCCTCAAAAGAAACCAAATAACCATGATCCTCAACCAAGAAGATATACCACCATAACCAAATCAAAAATCCAAGCTAATAAACATCAAGGATGTACCTGTATAACCAATCATGTCATGCCAAAAATCCATGGCACCATGATCACATCCATGAACCGAGCATCTGGCTCTCAAAGTATGTCCAACCTGTCAGCATAGTCAACCACAATCCTCCACCATGACTATACCTGGTAACAACATCTCATCCCTTCTACATGAAGATAAAATCATGTGACTTAGGGCATAGACAACCCAAATCCAAGCCACTAATCTGAATATGCATCAATAATGAAAGATCAATGGGCAAAGACAACCCATAACCAAGCCATAAATGCAACCTGTAAGTATAGACCGCTTACAGCACTACATAACTTGTAGACCCAACAAGTCATCATGCACATCCAATCCAAACACTGATAACCATATCATCATGAGACCAATCTGAAATATGAACTGAGTATACAATGACATCAAATCTTAAATCTCCAATGCCATAAACTCACAATGTTACCATAGTCAAAATATACCTATAAACTGTTCAGATTAATATATCAACAAATAAATCATGCCAAACCTGCACCAAATTTGAACCAATGTGTAGAGCTCTCCAAGAGCTTTCCATTGACTACTCGAAGTCCAAAATCCAACTCCATATGCCCAAGTTATGCCCTAATCCGTTCTCAAAATAAACAACATTTGAATTTAGGGCTCTTAAAACCTGACAAAATCTCAAAATCACAAAACCAAACCTACACCATCTTGTAGTGCTCTGAATTAGCTTTCCAATGCCTATAAGAACTCTGAAATCCTATATTCTGAGAGAAAGTTATGGCCATTTTACTAAGACAGTCTTTTTACCATTTTCAGTACGATTTTTCATTTTTAATTTTTTTCAGTGACAAAAATTCCGACGGGATTAAATTTGACGGCCATCATGGGCTGAAACTAAAAAAACTCTTTCATTTCCTCTGAACATGGCCAAACTAGGGCATATTATATATCAAAATTTATGGAAATGTTGACCCGGATTCAATGGTGAGGTTTGTTTTTACCTAGGAGGTCATTTCTGCAAGCTACCCCCCAAAACCCTCATTTAAATGAAACATCCGAAAAAATCTTTTTGAATCTAGGGTTACAATAATAAAACCATAGCTCTGATACCACTTGTAAAAAAAACTTGGCAACAAAGAATATAACCGTTTCCACATAACCCATAATAAATCTGAAATAAACACGGAATTAAAATCCACATGCAAGAGAATAGAAAACATACCCACAAAATTGTGACACAAGATATACCCTGGGAAACCCTCATTGAGGGAAAAACCTAGCCTCCAAAAGCATCCATCATCATGTATTATTCAGCAAAAATACCATTGCCATACAACCATGGAAGCCTTCATGGCCATAGCCACAACCGAGCAAACTATGTGAACAAGCATGAATCCACACATCTCATGCCATGCTTTCAACCTTCACAAATGCTCCCTTGGCTAACCTGTCAAGCCTTGTCCCGCTCGACTCTTACCTTTTGTCTTCTCCTTGTCACTCTCTCTTACTCTCTACAACAACTACCCTTGTGGCTACTTATATAGTAGCAAGTCCCACAAAACCACTAAGTGGTATTACATAAACCATGTGCTAAAACCATGTGCTACCTAACCCACTGACCCCCCATTTAATATTGGGCTTTTAATTCTTTTCCCAAATATTAAATAATTACATAAAATATTATCACAATGTTACAATACAACTCATCAAAAATATTCCATAGAAATCTTTACATGTTGCACGTCCATCTAGGTACAACATTACATAATAAAAATAAAATAATAAAATAACAATATTATGCAATGTGTGCAACACCCATTATCTCAACAATTGGTTTAGAGGTGGTTGTATCTTCTTGGGTTTTGACACTTGATTTATATTTGGTATTTGCATGTTGACTGGCTATGAGATGTTAGTATTGGAATGATTATTCTTTCTATTTTGATTATCTCTTCTTCTTGAGTAGTTTGTGTTACCCCTGAGATAGTTTTGGCTATCAAGATTCTTTGCATAGGATTACTTTATGATTTGATTATCTATGTGTGGATTGTACATTATCTCTCCTACATGGTGGGAGTGGGAGCCTGATTAGGTGACAATGTAGTTGGGAGGTAGTGTATTCTTACCATTTGGGTCCTCTTCTAATTGATAGATGTTGGATGTTCCTTGATACAGTGGTACCATTATCATTCTTCCCCTTATCTTGTAGACTTCTATTCATTTGATTTATCTATGTATCATGTGTTTTGAGATCCTAAGGGACATTGTATTGCATATTAATGTACTTGTATCTATTTTCACATATCCTATGACATGTGTAGTGGATGTTGCTCATTAGATGTGCTTTCATATTATTAGTTGTGCTTATGCATTTTCTTATATAATTATGTATGTGTCTATTCATTTTATGATTATGAACAATGTAATTGAGACTTAAACTTATTAATAAAACTTTCTTAAATGTGACTCAACATGAATGAACCCTTAAGGAATTGAAACTATATTTATAATTCATTATGTGTTCTTGATGTGTATGTATATATTGATTCTACATTATTGTTACTTTGATGTTGTTTAAACTTTAAAAAAAAAATGTTCAATAAAATTTGTAGCATATTAAGTTTATCTCTTTTGGGTTCCTAAGTGTGGCGTTATTTATTTAAAGTTGTGTCACCTTTTAGGCTGACTTATTAGAACGGTTGAATTTGATTATTTCTATCTAGAATTCAATTTTGTTCAAACATATGATCTTGGTAAATTTATTTTAGGTAGGTTATATATGTTCTCACACTTTTCCAATTAGAAGTGTCTATTAAATGCATGTTTTATACTAGTTAGTATCCAATTACTAATGAAATACAATTATTTTAAAAAATTGACTCTTCAATAACTCTTACTAATTTTTTTGATTTTTCTAAATAACATATAAATACCATTTTATAGATCTCAAAGTCAAGAATATTCACACATAGAGTTCATAGTGTTTTAATTAGATATACTATTTTGTAATTAAAAATTTCTACAATTACGTATTTTAATACTCATGAAGATGTCAATTTTGAGGAAGAAAAACTTATTAAATCAAATCAATAAAAATTAAAAATTATATGATGTTATAGAGGAGAGGGTCCTCTTTTAGAATCTAACAGTTTTCTTTTGGTTAGAATAGTGAAAACTATTGATTTGAATAAGTTGAAATTTGAATGGATATAAAAGAGAAAATATAGGTCTGAAGGCAATTTTTATTTTTGATTGTTGTAGCTATGTTATCTATAACATACTATGAGATCAAAGTCACCAAATTGTGAATTTTATAAAGGCTAAGGTGACATAGATGTTGAACACATTAGAGATGAGATGAACAAGACATGGAAAAAGAAAGATGATTGCAACACATCAAATAGTGAAGGGATCACTTCACCTAATGGTTAGGTGATAACACCTCATTCAATTGTCATATCATACATCAGTTCCAAAGGAGATAGTACTAAAAATACTACATTAGCATGAATAAAGATGCAAGATGCTGTTGAAAATTCAAGTTAAATCTTTAAGTTTTTCATGTTGTTGTCGAGCATGAAATGTTTCCTGTGTATGCTGAGTGGAATGTTAGTTGATGCCGAGCTGCTAGAATATCTAGTTTATGTGAAGTTCATAGTAGCTGCCAAGTGGTGAAAATATCAATAGATGCCAAGTTATTCTAAAATCAAGTTGATGCCGAGCTTACAATTATGTAAGCACTCGACACTAAATGCAATATTTTCAAAAGGTATATGATCAAATTTTGCCCATTATTCATCATTTCAAATTCAAATAAAAGTAAGTAGAGAAAAAGGTGATTCAGAAACCCATTCAAAGAATTTGTAGACATTTTAGCAACAATTTCACACTAGTTTAACAAATTTCATAAGGTATTTATCACAAGCCAAGCTATGCAGTTTACTTTTGCATAAACCCTAGTTGGACCAAATGGTGTCTAGGTCAAAAAATGTTGAAGGAAACAAAGTCTTGAATTTTCAACTTGTCAATAATGAATTTAAACAACCCATATTTAAGGCCATTCTTGACATTGCTTATAAACAAGATCCTTCTAGTGCATTGTCGATGATCCTGCCAAATGTAATTATAGTGCTAGATGTAAGGAAGTGCTACAATTGCAAGATAGGAGGTATAGGAGACATGGAAATAAGAGATTCATATAACAGATTATGTGAGAATGGTGTTTTGAAAGAGGACTTCAAAATTATTGAGAAGAAGGGTTTGACACGAGCCCTAGATTTTTTTAATGTGTTTAAAACTGAGTGGATAAGAATTTTATTAAGTTGAATTCGTGATGGTTATTTATGGCTAGAGGGAGGACCTATCAAGATTATCAAGAGAATAATTCATAGGGTTACTGGCTACCCAACCCTAGATTGGCCAAAGACACTCATAAGTGACTCCAAGGAAGTAATTGAGAAGAATATTGGAGCAAAATGAAATAAGAGAGGGATGAAAATTGATACTATTACTAATCCATTATTGAATTTTGTTGTAAGGGTGATCTCACACATATTCTATCAATCCAATAGATTGAATAGTGTGCCCTGTATAGCTATGGATGTTGGCTACAAGATTGTAAAGAAAGATCATACATATGATCTGGCAGAGCCACAATTACAACAATTGATGGAGAATCTTGGAGCTATCATGAAGACCAAGAGTGAACAATGCAAGTTTGGCTCAATACTGGTTTGCATATTCTTTTATGTAAAAAATACATTTTCCTCTTTTGGTAATGTAGGATGGAAGACCAATAGGTCAATTGTGGTGTAGATCAATGAGTAAATTGAGTAGATGGGAGAAAACTTTGAAACCTTGACAACAAGTTACTTTGAAAATTTTAAGAAATCAATGAAGGAAAGAATGACGATACCATTTTTTCTAGTTGAACAATATTATGATGACATATGTTTTCTTGTTGATGCTAATTATACTTTTACGCAAGCTACCATACCAAGGTTAAGATGGTTAAGACTACTTGGGTATGAAATTGATATTGATGAAGCCTTAGTAGCCATCATTGCACTCCTAGTAGAGGAAATAGATAAAAATGGAAAGACATTTGGCAACTATGAGATGGTATAACCAAAGATTACCATGGAGTTGAAAACTGCATTAACCATTAAGAAGAAAGATAAGATAGCAAAGAAACTAAAACCAAAATTTGGAGAAGGGGCGGGGGAAGAAGAAGAAGAAGATGATGATGAAGGGGAAGAAGAAACAAAAACTCAAGCACCTCTAACATTGACCCAAGGAATGGGAGAAGACAAGGATGCTAAGGAAATTGAAGGTGTCGAGGAAGCACCTACTCTTGCCAAGCCAAAGAAAAGGAAGACTAAGGCACAACCAATGGCAAGGACAAAGAAGATTTTCAAACCTAACCCAACCAAACCTACCACTCCTATCACTAGAGCCAACACATGTGCTACAACTCACAAGGCCAAGGAAAAGACCAAGCAAATAGAGCAAGGTGGTGAAGGACAGAAAAGAAAAAGAAGAAAATAAGTGGCATAGCCTGATTTAGATGAAGAGAGGATAGAATCAAATGAAAATAACCAATTTAAAGTGGCCATCACACATGCTATAACACACAAGGCCAAGGAAAAGACCAAACAAATAGAGCAAGGTGGCCAAGGGTAGAAAAGTCAGATAAGAAAATATACACCATAGCCTAATTTAGATGAAGAGAGGATAGAATCAAATGAAAATAACCAATTTAAAGTGGTAAGTCACAATCCTCTATCTAATCTTGAAAGATTATGTGAAAATATCAAAAGAAATTTAGATCTATCTGGTTTGAAACATATTGATTTTGATAAACTTGGTAAAGAAGAGAAAAACCAAGTGGAAGAGGCATTATATGCCATGATGTCAAAATTTAGGAACACTCCACTAGAATTTGCCAACACAATATTGAAAGTTTTATATGATATTATTGAGCAAAAATAGCATTATTGTCTAGATTTGGAAAAATAGATTAGGGAAACCACATTAGCCCAAGTAATGCTAGAATTGACAAAAGTACAAATTTCTAAGGCTTTCAAGAGATATGTAGTTAGGTTTACACCTAAATGTAGAACCTTCAACATTCTTCAAAATAATATTGAAGATGTGGTCAAGAAATCAACTCAAATATGGAACTTATCTATGGGCTAACCATTGTGAAGCAAGAAGTGTTGGAGTTGATGAAAGCCAACTCTAAAGATGCCCAAGATCACTTGCATGCAAAAACCTATCAAAGAGAAGCCAAGGAGAGGAAGAGCATGGAGCGAGGGAAAAACCCTAAACAGACATGAGAGACCACAAGATATTGAAACACAATGAAAATGTATTTACAATATACAAGAAGTGATAATGAAAATACAAAGAGGGAGGCCACTTATAAAGAGCTCATGGAAGCTTGTAGAACAAGCTAGAAGGTGGTAGAAGACAAGGATGACAACTCAGCACACATCCACAAAAGGTGGAACATGTTAGAAGGGAACAAACTCCCGTGTTGTCAACAACTAACCACTACATGCATTAAATACAAAATATTAAATAAATACATTAACCTAAGTAAGCTTAAGTAAATAGAATAAATAATTAATAATTAATTAATTATTTACTCTAACAAGAAGAAGCTGACCCTTTAGAGGGTAAACATGATGATAAAGATGATGACAATGATGATGACAAGGAAGATGATGATAAAGATAATACAGTCGGGGGAGAGACAAAAAATCAAGATGGTGACAAGGAAATAGCTAAACAACAACAAAATGAATAGAGTGTGCATGACACACAAATGCTCAATGTCAGTCCTCCTCATGACACAAGTGTAACAACTTAGACTATAACTGTAAAGGATGTTTTTGATGCATCAACTCAAAATATCAATCCACTTAATGCAGAAGACTTGAAAATGATTCTAGACAAATCTACACTCCACTCCATGAAAATCTAATTTTGGTTAGTGTAGAAGAATTGTAAAAGTCAGTGGCTTAGGTCACAAGGGAAAAGGTGAATCCACAAGAACCACCTTCTATCATCCCTTCAGTTACCATTGTACAAGCTTCAGTTCAAATAATAGTACATAATCTACTAAGGTTGATACAAGTGTTAAAGTTGATACTATTGCAAAGAAGAAAGCAAAAGAGAAAGAAATTAAAAAATAATAGAAACCAGGATAGATAGATTCATCTATACCTAGAGAAATGGAACAAGGTTCTATTCAACTCGTAGTAATAGATCAAGGCAAGCTTGAAGAGCATGAGTTAACACCTAAGGTGAAGGAACAAGAAGCCATCAAATGTAATGAACCCATTTTGGGGGTCATTCATTTATTCTATTATTGATGTATAGTTCATCATTGCCTACCACTTGGGAAGCTAATTATATTTTGCATTCTCTAATTTCTTCATGATACTAGAATTGATCCATATCATTTTTCTATGTCCTTCCATGCACATTTAATCTTATTCTCGTTATTTCACAAGACTATTTACTTACTCACTGAGATAATATCTCATTTAGCTACATTAGTTAGAGTTGAGTTGTTAGGCTTAAGTGTATGAATTCTAATTGATAGTCATCTCAGAACTTCCCCCATTTGATCAATGCAACCTTTTAGCAATTCAGTGATATGTCGAGTGCCAATTCTAATTGGACATTTAATAATTACCATCTTCTTGTATGGATGAAATACATTGTTCCAACCTCCATGGTATTGTGTCTTTAATTTTTGGTTTTGCTTCCTTTTTTATTGTTGATTATATCCTTTAATGCATGAGTTAAACTGGATATTGAATCGCTTCCACTGATTCACCTTTCCCCATTCAATACATCTCTTGGGACGATAGTTAGTACATACTTTGCAGCCGGTCTCCCTCTCCTAATGCTAATTTGATAATTCCCACATATGAATCAACTATCGTTCTTCCATATATTGACTCGATATATTATTATCCCTGTGATTCTATTATTCCCAACTCCACTACGCTGACATTGCACTGTAGAATTGGACTTCCAACTTCCACGATGATGGAGAGAGGTGTACCCAAACAGAGTGAAGGTATTCTTCATTTGAGTGACGTATTAGTACATTTCTTCTATTTGCAATGGTTTCCAATACACCCACAATTCGTGTGCCAACCATGCGATGACTGGACTATCATGTGTATAGCTATTAACTTAATGATTCCACCTGTATATCTTTTTATTGAGTCACTCTGTAGGATATTGCTGCCTATCATTCCCTCCTCTTAATCATTGTTCTTCTCCCCCTTCAATGAATTAGAATGCTTTACTCTTCTTATTTTATTCTACCTGTATATCTTTTTATTGAGTCACTCTGTAGGATATTGCTGCCTATCATTCCCTCCTCTTAATCATTGTTCTTCTCCCCCTTCAATGAATTAGAATGCTTTATTCTTCTTATTTTCTTCTCCATGATTTTCTTATGTTCCATATATATATATATGTTTGGCAACATCGTCGATGTTGGATTATTGGTCTTCGTCATCGCTAACCACTTCATACCAGATTGACCTGTTTCTTATTATAGGCTTGGTTTGAGGTATTGTGGTATTCTCCCCACTTTGATCGATGGTATTCTCCATATCTAATTCATTGTCATGCCTTGAATGTCTGTTATTTTTTGCTGAATTGAATTCATGCTCAATCGGGAGCCTCTTCATCACAATCCTCTTTGATATTCATTTGTTCTCCCAAACTTATTCCTTTCCTGAAAATGCTTTCCCCCCTTATCATATCCTTGACATTATATTTATAGGTGCATTACATAGAGTCATGTTCTTTCATTAATATTAATGATAATATAACTTATATATTTACACCAACAAGCTTAATATCATAATGTATATTGTATTATATTGTAACATAAATAATATTTTGACTATATATTATCATATTATAATTCTATACATATTTCTTTATTAAAACTTTAGTTTATATCATATTGTTCCATATATTTGCTCAATCCATAATGTACAACAATATAATTAGTATATATTTATGCGTCCAATATTTATTTAATAATATTATTAATCTTAATACTATTACATAGTATATTTCCTTTATATATTATTTATAATAATATTTAATTTTCAATTATATTATAATATTATCCTTAAATATGTCCATTTCATAATATAACCCATGTAGGTACATTATAAAATTATTATTGGTATTTGATATCATTATAATCAAAATATTTATTTGTTATTTAATTTATTTAACTCATTAATATTATAATTATAATATAATATTTTACATTACAATTATGCTATAATCTTATATATTGTTTTATTTTATATTGTCAAATATATCACTATTAGCTAATAGATTATAATATATTTTACTTTAATATTATTATTCTTAATTATTATCGTTATATGATATGTTAGTGGAATATTCATATGTGCTTTTAATTTCGGCTCATGAAAAGTCCGCCCTTCTTGAAATTGCTTTCCCTCAAGCAATTCTTAATTTCCACTCAATTTATAATCTTAAAATCAATGGCCTATTCTTTGTTCATTTTACTTTAGATTATTAAAATAATGATTATGCTAACAAAATTATGAAATATAAATATATGTACAATGTATAAAAATGAATGCATGAAGACACAAAGTAGACACGAAGTATACACATTAATACAAGAAGACATGAAGCAAACACGAAGTAGACACATGAATGCATGAAAAAAAAAAGCATACACAATGAAGACCCACCATACATTCTTTGTTGATTCTCTATAATTTAATTTTCACAAGTAGAGTAAAAGGAATAATTTATAAAATATACTTCCCAAATATGCCTTTTGATTATGGAACCTATAAACACAAATAATTGTTAGCATATAATAGCTCCAAAGAAAGATGAGTCTTGTGATGATCTCCTTTCTCATTTACATAATTATTTGGAAGGAATCTTTCTCTCTCCTCATTAGGATCATCATAAGATGGTAGATTTATGGTGCAGAGGGCACGTAAAATAGGCTACAAGTGATTCCTTGGAGGATATCTGTCATGTACCCAAAATTACTCCACCTATCCCTCCACCAACTCCCTGCTTTAGGATATAATAATGTGGATGAGAAGATTAATCCAATGAATGTAATTATTTGGAAGATTTCTTTATATAGTACACAAACAACTTTCTCTCACCTTATTACGATCATCTTGAGATGGTAGATTTACGGTACAGAGGGTGCATGGAATAGGCTACAAGTGATTCCTTGGAGGATATCCATCATGTGCTTAAAATTACTCTGCCTCTCCCTCCACCAACTTCCTATCTTAGGATTTTGTAATGAGAAGATGAGTGTTAAATTTAATTTACTTAGTTCATTTGGAAGATTTCTTCTTATAGTACACAAACAACTTTCTCTCTTCTTATTATGATCATCTTGAGATGGTAGATTTATGGTGCAGAGGGCGTGTGAAACAAGCTACAAGTGATTCCCTAGAGGATATCCGTCATGTGCCCGAAATTACTCCACCTCTCCTCCACCAACTCCCTATCTTAAGATTTTTTAATGCGGAAGAGAAATAGATCCCTATGTACTATAATTGAAATATGTTCCTAATGTCACCATCATTCCTTAAGAATGCATCTTAACATATATATATACATGGAAATTAGATAAATATTGAATTAAGTGGGTACATGTTATATATATATATATATATATATATATATATATATATAACATGTACCCACTTAATTCAATATTTATCTAATTTCCATGTATATATATATATAACATGAACCCACTTAATTTGATATTTATCTAATTTCCATGTTTATATATATTCACATCTATATATATATATATGTGGATGTTATTAACATCTCGTTTCAGGACATTGTAATGTCCCTATTTCATCCGTATGAGTTTTATAATCTTCTATTTGATCATTATTTAATCATAATTATCATATTTGATGATGATAATTGATTATTTCCTATCAACTTGAAAATCGATCCCATTTTATTATAACTATTCAATCAGGATATTGATAGTAAGAGTTAGACTATTTAATAACAAAATATGTCAATAATGAGAAAGATACTAATAACTATATCTTGTGTTAACAATTTTTCATATAATGACAATATAACAATTTTCCATATAATTAACAATGAATAAGATATACAACTCACCTCCTTACCATAACTCCTTACCATTATGTGTTTGAAGTGCACATTGTGGTTTCCTTTATTTTTAGATATGCCCATGAACTATGCATTGCTTTGAATGAGATTGGATCTATCCTTATTGCTTTGCTTATGATATAAGCTCATAAAAAGAAAGTGTTGTCACTTTATCAGCATAATGTTATGGGTATGTGCCTCATTTTATGATTCATCTCTTTGTTGATTAGATTAGATCTTATATGAAGAATTCATGACATTTATTCATAGAACTTGCTTCATCTTCCTTCATTAATTCATACAACTTGCTTCATCTTCCCTGCAATCATGAGATATTCTATGATCTGCTGGGATAATCTCACTGATTATATTAAGCCTTCAAGATGCTTATCGTCAAGTCTATTTTCCAGCTTCATTCTTTGCAAGCATGGCCTTGAAAGATTTTCATATCAATTCTCTTTTTAATGTTAATGTCAGTGAATACATAATGCAAATATTGTAATTAGCTAGATTTCATAATAATGATATAGAGCCGATAACGGTATACTATTTATTTCACGCAATGTATTTTGCATATTTAGATCTGAGAATTGATTTTTATTTTCTGTTTTAGTTTGAGGATTTCCTAAGATTGATATGAGAAACTTCTTCTAGACTAGTTTTTAATCTTTTTAAATCAATCCAAAGAAAAGGGATTACTCATATAGTCATACTACTTCGTGTGTTCATAATTTGAGTCATACATCTGAAATAACTAAGGTTGGATAGTCTCTTGAGTGCTTGGCTTTCAAACCTGGGAAGAATATCACAAAACCTATGTTTAGGTGGGTGACTAAGGATAATAATTGAAGTGGATTATACTTCCTACACTTCATTTTACTTCATATGCTTTGCCTTTTGATTTCTGAATTTCCATTCCAACATGTTCATTTATTTTTAAACTTCTACTCACTTCTTAATTCTCTTATCTCGCCATATCACGTTTCTCTTTTGAGAGACTTTGACTAATTAATAGTTGACTCCATATTTGTTATCCTTCACTAATTGCATATGCTAATGGCTATTGTCTTTGATTTGTATTTGACAATGGTAGCAAAAATTGTCATCACCTCCTGATGATCAGCAGTATATCAATGATACTAACCATTCACTGATATTATTGTTTGCCTGCATTAATTATTGTGTCCCGCATCCACATTCAACGTCTAAGCTATGCATCCGGTAACATAACTAAATGCTCGTATAAAAATGTTGCAAGTTAGAACTCCATCACCATCCATATCTATTCCAAAGAATACCAAACCAAAACACTCGAGTCTTGACCGCCACCAATCAAGCGCCTAAATCACAAGGAGTTGGTAGAAAGGGTGGTTCTATAATTGTGATGAATTATAAAAACTACACACTATGTTGTAAATGCATGGATCATAAACCATAACAGCTAGATGTTCAGGCGCCTTCAAACCTGACAAGAAATTATGTTTTGTAAATATTCATTAATTTGTTTGTATTTCTACAATTTTGTTCTGATTAGGCCTCTAGCCATACCCAACAGAATGACAGGTCCAAAGCTCTGAT
This sequence comes from Cupressus sempervirens, assembly GCA_028749045.1. Lineage (NCBI taxonomy): Eukaryota > Viridiplantae > Streptophyta > Pinopsida > Cupressales > Cupressaceae > Cupressus > Cupressus sempervirens. Next base: position 51,743,879 of record CM053791.1, read on the forward strand.
ACCACTTGTAATGAACCTATTTTGAAGGTCATTCATTTATTCTATTATTGATGCATAGTTCATCATTGCCTGCCACTAGGGAAGCTAATTATATTCTGCATTCTCTAATCTCTTCATGATACTAGAATCGATCCATATCATTTTTCTATGTCCTTCCATCTACATTTAATCTTATTCTCCTTATTTCAAAAGATTATTTACTTCCTCAATAAAATAATATCTCGTTTAGCTACATTAGTTAGAGTTGAGTTGTCAAGCTTAAGTGTATGAATTCTAATTGATAGTTATCTCAGAACTTCCCCCATTTTATCAATGCAGCTTTCTAGCAATTCAGTGATATGTTAATTGCCAATTCTAATTGGACATTTGATAATTACCATCTTCTTGTGTGGATGACATACATTGTTCCAACCTCCATGGTATTTTATCTTTAATATTTAGTATTGCTTCCTTTGTTATTATTGATTATATCCTTTAATGCACGAGTTAAACTGGATATTGAATCACTTCCACTGAGTCACCTTTCCCCGTTCAATACATCTCCTGGGATGATAGTTAGTACATACTTTGCAACCAGTCTCCCTCTCCTAATGCTGATTGGATAATTCTCACATATGAATCAACTATCGTTCTTCCATATATTGTCTCGCTATCTTATTATCCTTGTGATTCTATTATTCCCAACTCCACTATGCTGGCATTGCACTATAGAATTGGGCTTCCAACTTCAATGATGATGGAGAGAGGTGTACCCGAATAGAGTGAAGGTATTCTTCATTTGAGGGACATATTAGTACATTTCTTCTATTTGCAATGGTTTCCAATACACCCACAATTCATGTGCCAACCACGGGATGACTGGACTATTGTGTGTATGGCTATTAACTTAATGATTCCACCTGTATATATTTTTATTGAGTCACTCTGTAGGATATTGCTGCCTATCATTCCCTCCTCTTAATTGTTGTTCTTCTCCCCCTTGAATGAGATAGAATGCTTTATTCTTCTTATTTGATTGTCCATGATTTTCTTATGTTCCATATATATATATATATATATATATATATATATATATATATATATATATATATATATATATATATATATCTGTTTGACAACATTGTCCATGTTGGATTATTGGTCTTCGTCATCGCTAACCACTTCATACCAGATTGACCTGTTTCTTATTATAGGCTTGGTGCAAGGTATTCTGGTATTCTCCCCACTTTGATCAATGGTATTCTCCATATCTAATTCACTGCCATGCCTTGAATGTCCATTATTTTTTGCTGAATTGAATTCATGCTCAGTTGGGAGCCTCTTCATCACAATCCTCTTTGATATTTGTTTGTTCTCCCGAACTTATTCCTATCCTGAAAATGCTTGCCCCCCTTATCATATCCTTGATATTATATTTATAGGTGCATTACATAGAGTCATGTCTTTTCATTAATATTAATGATAATATAACTTATATATTTACACCAACCAGCTTAATATCATAACGCATATTATATTATATTGTAACATAAATAATATTTTGACTATATATTATCAAATTATAATTCTATACATATTTCTTTATTAAAACTTTAGTTTATATCATATTGTTCCATATATTTGCTCAATCCATAATGTACAACAATATAATTAGTATATATTTATATCTCCAATATTTATTTAATAATAGTGTACAATTGATATTCACAAATCTTGATTACATTACTAATATTATTAATCTTAATACTATTACATAGTATATTTCCTTTATATATTATATATAATAATATTTAATTCTCAATTATATTATAATATTATCGTTGAATATGTCCATTTCATAATATAACCCATGTAGGTACATTATAAAATTATTATTGGTATTTAATATCATTATAATCAAAATATTTATTTGTTATTTAATTTATTTAACTCTTTAATATTATAATTATAATATAATATTTTACATTACAATTATGCTATAATCTTATATATTGTTTTATTTTATATTGTCAAATATATCACTATTATATAATATATTATAATATATTTTACTTTAATATTATTATTCTTAATTATTATCGTTATATGATATGTTAGTGGAATATTCATATATCCTTTCAATTTGGGCTCATGACATCAAAGCACTAGTAGGCTACCAACATCTGGCACTCCTTCTACATAGGTTCTTTAGAAGCCAAGCATGACAACCATTCCATTATAAATCTCAGTGCCAAGCCCTAGCTTATTAAAGGTTGATATGGTAATTCACTATGGAGACATAAGCCTTGATGAAGAAATTGTTATTCCAAAATATGACTATGACACTATGACATTGGAGCAAATAACCATTTTGCAACAAGCTATAGAAAGGAGAAAGCATCAAGAAATGCTTAGGAGAGAACATAGGAAGAAGCAAGTAGTCCAAGATATTAAAGAAGTCTTTCTAGATGCATTCAGCCTGCCAACTCCTAAAGAGACCAAGCCACTAATAGAACAACTATCAAATATAGTGGAAAAGGTCAGTAATGAAGACCTTGATACAACTACAAAACTTTTAGAATGGTCAAAAAAGAAGTTTCAAGGTAAGATGAATGAGAAAATATCTAGTGAGATAGCACTAACTCAAGTTGCATTAGTAACTAAGGTTGAAGAGGTGAAGAAGATACTTGAGAATATATTTGGTTCACCTCTCAATAGGTGTATCATAGTCATGCTCTGGGCCATGCTTAGGAATGCTATATTCAAACTAAGGACTATTTTTCCCACTATGAGGTGCATTTAATCTTGTCAACCCATAGACATATACTTGAAATGGTGAGCATAATATGTGCACTAGGTCTCTTAATGAGTCACTAAGCTTATGCTGCAGGAAAGTAAAATGCAAGGAAAAGAACTTACACTATTGATCTAGGAAACTAACACACTTAACTTTATGAATTTTAGAAATACTATGAAAGGCTAAAAAATATTCCAATTTAGTTCATCCACTACAACTATTCCAACATATGCTACAGGAACATTCATGAAGTTCGATGCTACAGGAAGGAACTTACAACTTCTACTTACAATACTAAGAATGCTTGGAAATAAATCTATTCTATCCTAATCTAATCCACCTTTCAAGTGGACTCCCTTGGTTGGCTTCACCAAACTACTAACACAAGATAGAATCCAAAAATGTATTTCATTACATTTCAAAAATTCATTACATAACACATAGAACTGTAAAAACACAACTCATGGTAAAAGTTAATAGTTTGTTCTCATAAACTCTTTCTTCTAACTGGCTAAACTAACACACTTAGGTCTATTCCTATATATAGGAGATCGACACTTATTTCCATAATAGAAAAGTAGATAACCTAGCTTTAAATCCATAGGAGAGAAAGAAGGAAAATAACAACTCAAGGAAGGCAGAAGAAATAATAACTTAAGGCAGGAATAATAAAGTCTAAACATTTGCTCACCATAGGAATAAATGCAGAGAAGGCAATAAGTCTTGATAGCTTCTCCATACTCACTATTGTGTCCTTTGGAACCTTTACAACTTTTCTCCATTGTGGCTACTCCTTAGCTTTCTCTTCTCCTTAAATGATGTTGGCACTCATCTTTGAATTCTTCCAATCATCTTTCAGCTTCATTGCTAAAAAGGTAGTTATAATACAAAGACATGTTTGCAAATAAATATTTATCAAATTAAATTCAAATATAAGAACACACATTTTGATAACTATATGAAATACTACATAATATTTATAATACTAGCAAAAGATGGCATAGTATCTACCCATAGGTTTATCATAGGTTCGATAAACATAGGTCCAAAAATGTTTTGACAAAAATAAAATAGAGTATCAATAAAGTGTTTAAAAACTATCATGAAATAAAAGAAATATTTGGCCTTATTATTATTCTCATTGTAAAAAAAGTTGTGTGATCATACACTCTTCAGTTAAGAAACCAGGAGTCATATTTTGAGTTTGGATAGAAATCTCAACATATTAGGTATTAAGCTACCTTAGAACCCAACTCAAAGTGAAAAGCATGTCATAAAATTTCTTTAGACAAAAATTAAATTAGCTATACTGATAGTAGATGAGGCTAGCATAAGATCCAAATTGACATGTATATAGGCACCCCTCACCCCACACATAGAGATATTGCACAAGGAACTAGGTTCTATTGAGACTCTACTAAAGAAAGACCCCAATCTTTCTACTTTAGATGACATAGTGCACCTTGTTGTCAAGCTTTCAATCCAAATCAAGTACTTGGATGTTGCATGTGAAAACTAGGATGCAACCCTCAAAATTATAATGGCTGTCTATAAATCCTTTTTGGACAAACACACTATGTGTATAGCCCATTTGACACAAGTGTCAAAAAGGGGGAGAACAAAGAAAGGGGGAGATAGAAACAGAGGAAGATATAGAATAGGGGAGATGCATCATTGTAGAAAGGAATAAAATGATATAGATATCAACTAAGACAGAGCATATTAGATGAAAGAGTATCAATACATTGAAGTCAAAGAGTATAAGCAGTGAAAACATTTACTCAGAAAGGAGCACATATTTTGGATACAAAATAGACATATTAACTCAAGGGGAGTTATTGGAGAAAGGAATAAAATGATATAGATATCAAGTAAGACAAAGCATATTAGATGAAAGGGTATTAGTACATTGAAGTCAAAGAGTATAAGCAAAGACAACATTTACTTAGAATGGAGCATATATTTTGGATACAAAATAGACATATTAACTTAGGGGGAGTTATAAATTTTAAGGTATATAGGTTATTGTAGAATTTTGAAATTTTTGATTTTTTGTATATAAGATGAGTCATGGATATGTTATGCTGGAGAATATTGAAGTTGATTATGTATATTCAAGTGTTTTTGACAGTCATGTCAAAGGGGGAGATTTTTTTATATCTTAGATTGGTTTTGACAAGTGAGTGTCAACACACTTAAGCCATTTACTTAGTTCATGCCAAACTAGTAATACATGCCAAGCACAACATGTAATTATTAGACCATACCAAGTTGCAATGAGTGTCAAGTCACTCATGTGCTGAGTCACTCAAGTGCCACGTAGATAGACCATGCTGAGTGATTTAGGAGATGAGTAAAGAGTGGATGCGAAGTAGTGCAGATGCCGACTCAGAACATAAATATAGTGCATGTCGAGCATCAGTGACTTCATATGCTGAGTGACATAGTTTTATAATGGCATAAACAACTACGTAAACTATTTTTATGTCGACTTAAGGATAGAATAAAATATTTTGGAGATAAGGAAGAATCTATATTTGGATTCATTATGAAATTACATATAGCCAATCAAAAAATGGGAAGGTTTAAGCAGCAATTTGGATGAATCTCATCCATAGATTCATACATAACCCTAAGCCACATAAGCCTTCTTAAGGAGGATGAAACCCTAAACTCTTTATGGGTGAGTAATCAAATTGGAGAAGCAAACAAGATAGTTTGCAGAGCATTCAAGGTGACTTAGAAGAAAGAGTGAATTGCAGAATTAGTTAGAGAAGAACTACGTATAGAGAGAAGGATACAATGTTTAGACATCTAATCAAGAAGGATCAAAATATAAGTTTTTAGAGATGATCTTTCATCAGGCAAGCAAGTGCCAATCACAACATCTATGTTGAGACATTTTAACAAGTGATTTCAGTCAAATCTCTTAAGCAGAGTAGTCCTAATAGGCTATATGAAATCCTTTTACTTAGTTGTAAGTTGAAGTTCTCTAACAAGGCACACTTCTAACAGGGTGTTGAAATCCTGTAACAAGGTGAGACCTAATAGTCTCTGTAAGCCTTTAACAGGGTAGACCTTTCATAGGGTAGACCATGATTCATGGTCAAAATATTGTAACCTTAATTCAATGTACAGTTTACAACTGTAATAGTGAAGATTTTTTAGTGTCATCCCCACCCTAGTTTTACCTTCTCACTTGGAGGGTTTATCGGTTATCATATCTGGTGCTATGTGTGTGATTGCTTAAATATTTACGTGATTTAGATGCATATTCTTTACATGTTATTTCAATTTACATATTGAATGCATATGATGAATGAATGGTGAAAGTTTCATGGGTCCAAGTTTAAACTCTTGATTCACACACTTGCCCCCTAGAAGTTTACTCGTTCTCCTTGTAATTTTAACAATTATCTCTATTAGCTATTGGCCATAAGCATTGTTTAATATTTATCAGCATGTTGTTACATTTCCTCCAAATAAAAGAACTGATGGAGACATAGAGTACACAATATGATATGATTATTTTACAAGTTGTTTCACCCTATTGACCTATTTGTCAAGGTAGAGAAAATCAGATATGATGATTTTGCATAAGAATTGAACAATGCATTTCATGTTATGTCAATATGAATGTCTTGAACTCTATGTTTTCGAAGAAATCCAATGAACAAAATGATCATATGAGTCTTTTTGGATTTGGGAAGTCCTGTTATTGTTTAAGTTGTCTAAACAATTTCTAGATGTATAAATAGTCTCTAGATGTATTCAGATGTACTTGTGGGTGTTATGTGAATTCTTTATGTTTAAGATTTCTTTGTATTCTTAAAATATGGTTAAAATGCTATTCCTAATATATCTGTGTGTGTGTGTGTGTGTGTGTGGGTCAATGAGTGTTACCTAAATCAAAGAAAATATGATAACTTTATATGCCATGAAATTCACTTCAATTTTAGTAGATGAACTAAATGTTCTATTTAATGTATTGTTAATTATGTAGAATTAATGAAGGTTGAATATTTTTGAATGATGCAACAAGCTAAATACGTTTGACCTTATGAAAAATGCTATGGTTAAATGCACTTGAGATAGAGTGGTATTGATGAAGGACAACTTACTAAAAGACTCAATACTTCATCCTTATAAGCATCAACTAGACAAGTGATGAATAGATGCTTATAAGAGATAGGTTCATGTGTATCAAAAATCCTAATAGATGGACTAAGGAGTTTGAATAAAAAATACCTATTGAATCCTATTAAAAATTCAACAATTTGGCATGCTAAAAAATATACCTCCTAGTTTTGAATACATTAGCTAAAGGTACTCTACAATGAATTTTTAATTCAAAACAACACTTGTTGTAGAGTCTACACATGGTTTGGTGATTTATGTAGACCTTTAGTGGAAGACCCTTGGCTAGGAGTTTGTGAAAGGGATTTATACTAAGATGAATGGCCTACCATAAATAATGATCCTTCACCCTTGTGAGAGTCACTTAGAGGCAATAATATGATGTGATAATGCAAGTTATTTTCTTAGAGCCAATACTCAAGAAATATAGATTGATGGTTTTGACTAGAAGAGTATCTAATTGAACCATAATAAAAATATCACAATTTGAGATGTTAAACACCTCATTTTATTTCATGGGTAACTTAGTAGGGCTCTATAATGAATCATTTTTGATGTATTAAATAGCAGCTAGAAAAGGGAGGCTGACCCTGGGTTACAATAGGTTGGAGGACAGCCGATAGTCATTCAATAGAGAGAGAGAGAGAGAGAGAGAGAGAGAGAGAGAGAGAGAGAGAGAGAGAGAGAGAGAGAGAGAGAGAGAGAGAGAGAGAGAGAGAGAGAGAGAGTGAGATGTTTTCAATATAGATATATTAGACTAGAGAAGGGTACGTAAAAGTATATGATGGTGACATGAGGGAGGGGAGAGAGAGATAGAGGGTTATTAGGGGGCATATCGAGAGAGAGAGAGAGAGAGAGAGAGAGAGAGAGAGAGAGAGAGAGAGAGAGAGAGAGAGAGAGAGAGAGAGAGAGAGAGAAGGGAGAGAGGGTGCTAATTAGGGGGTTATAACTAGAGAGAGAGGGAAGAGGACGAGGGAAGGGAGAAGAGATAAAGAGCGAGGGGAGAGAGAATTCTAAAACTGACCATAATTCTAGCCATACTTTAAACCATAACCTAAATTTTATCTTTATTTCTAACCCTAGCCCTAAACTCAACCTTAAAATCTAATTGCAAACACTATCCTAAACTTTCGTATAAATTAAAGTTATGCAAAATAAATAACATATACAGAATTGAAAAATAAAATGTTGAAGAATAATTTAATAGTAATATTTTATACCTATAATTAAATGATTTTTTATTAAACTTATACACCTATAATTAACAGTTAATTAAATGATCTGATACTAATTTTATCAATATAGGAAAATTAATTAAAATGCTTCTAGTTGCATGTGATTACAACTAGCATTACACACACACACACACACACACACACAAAGACACACACACACACACACACACACACACACACACACACACACACACACACACACACACACACACACACACACACACACACACACACACACACACACACACACACACACACACACACACACACACACATTCTAAATAATAAATTTAAAACAAAATCTAAATAGAAATTGAAATATGTAACATAAATTATAATTTGAAAATATGTAACATAAAGATGAAATAGGCTTATCACTAACAGTTAGTAAAATGCCAATTTAAAACACGGCTGCAAGGCAGCTAAGTTCCTGCCAAAAGGTTGTTTAAAAGTTTGTTTCTTAAAATAAATGTGTAAAGTTTTGCAAAGAGAATTATAATTATTATGATTCTATTACTTCACAAAAAATTAGATAGCATTAATTCTTTTTAAGTTAGTGAGGAGTAAGTATTTTGATAGACATAAATGTTGAATTTAATATAGGTTTACTTTTCTTAAACTTTAGAATAAAATTAAAAATTAACTAATTTCAAGTGAGAAATTCTTATAATTTTGAAAGTAATTTGATAATAAAAAAGTGAACACTAAACTAAAGATAAAAAAATAATTTGCAAGGCCTTTGTAAAGTTGGAAATGTTTTAGGATAGCAATAATAGATTGCACTAAGCTTTTAAAAATATTTAAATTTATGATGAAACATTATCACACTATAAAATATAATTGTCTAAAATATTATAAAATAGAATAACTCAATTAAAAAAATATAAAATTATAATGATAAAAAGTATATAATATTTGAAGTTAGTTTTTAAATAGAAACGCATATTTGTAATACACAAATGAGATATTAGGCAAGAGCCTACAACACAATAGTAAATTGTGAGCCTCTCATTGGAGAGGTCTTGGGGTCAACTCTACACAAGCTAAATAAATAACAATGATTCATCACATCATATAATGATAATGAATCTTGGCTTCGACCTCTTATTGATCCAAAAAAGACACATTAATGAGACATTTTAATTACTATATAAGCATTCAATGATTTTATTGCTTAATTTTAAAAATAAAATATTATTAAAACTTATAAAACTATAAGAAAATAATAATTTATAAATAAATACATACAATTCTTTTATAAACTATTTAAGTTGACATTTATTTATGAATATAAAGAAATTCTAAATCTTTGGTGAAGTGCCCTATATCAATGTAAGTCTCATCTTTATATAATTTAAGTTAATTTCACAAATTTAAATTATAATCAATTTTCATTGGCAGATTAGGCTTGAATAAATGGAAAATAAATAAAGAAGTGTGAAATTGTAAGCATAATAAAAAATATGGTTTACTATATAAAGTGAAAAAATAATGCACTTCCCTTTGAAAAAGGGCTATTATCACCTAAAATATTTTAACCAATGAAATCTTAGAAAAATATTTTTTCAAATATGTTTTGTTAAAAAAAAAGGCAACTTTAATTTTAGTTAAATAAATTATTAGAAATATTTAAAAATTTCTTTATTTAATTGGTTCAAATATTTTTTATTAATAATTGGTTAAGTTTCAGTCAATGCCTATAGTTCATAGCCTATGGTAGGAACTATCGAGGCTGCAAGGTAGCTAAGTTCCTTCAAAGAGTTGTTTAAATGTTTGTTTCTTAAAATAAATGTGTAAAGTTTTGCAAAGAGAATTTACATTTAAATTATAATTATTAAAAGTCTATTATTTCACAAAAAATTAGATAACATTATTATTATTTTAATTAGTAAGGAGTAAGTATTTTGATAGACATAAATGTTGAATTTAATATAGGTTTACTTTTCTTAAACTTTAGAATAAAATTAAAAATTAACTAATTTCAAGTGAGATTTTCTTATAATTATGAAAGTAATTTGATATTAAAAAAGTGAGCAATAAACTAAAGAGAAAAATAAATTGCACAACCTTTGTCAAGTTGGAATTGTTTTAAGATATCAATAATAGATTGCACTAAGCTTTTAAAAATATTTAAATTTATGATGAAACATTATCACACCATAAAATATTACAAAGTAGAATAATTTAAGTTAAAAAATATAAAATTATAATGATAAAAAGAATATAATATTTGAAGTTATTTTTTAAATAGAAATGCATATTTGTAATACACTAATGAGATATTTTAATTACTATATAAGCATTCAATGATTTTATTGCTTAATTTTAAAAATAAAATATTATTAAAACTTATAAAACTACAAGTAAATAATAATTTATAAATAAATAAATAATTTTTTTTTAATAAACTATTTAGGTTGACATTTATTTATGAATATAAAGAAATTCTAAATCTTTGGTGAAGTATCCTATATCAATGTAAGTCTCATTTTATATAATTTAAGTTAATTTCACAAATTTAAATTATAGACAATTTTCATTGGTGGATTAGGCTTGAATAAGTGGAATATAAATAAAATAAGTGTGAAATTGTAAGCATAATAAAAAGTATGGTTTACTATATAAAATGAAAAAATTAATGCACTTCCCTCCAAGAAAAGAGCTATTATCGCCTAAAATATTTGAACCAATGGAATCGTAGGAAAATATTTTTTCAAATATGTTTTGTTAAACGATGGGCAACTTTACTTTTAGTTAAAGAAAAATATTAGAAATATTTAAAAAGTTCTTTATTTAATTGGTTCAAATATTTGTTATTAATAACTAGTTAAGTTTCAGTCGATGCCTATAGTTCATAACCTACGACAGGAACTAATGATAGAGTTTTTATTGACAATGAATATTTTTGGTGGTGTGGCTATATAAAATGCCTATGGCATAATTACCAAGTTGTAGTAGAATCTTACAATGAACTATTCAATATGCGTTCCAAATTTAAAAGGCCGAGAGAAAAATAAATACTATCTTGTCACAAACCATAAATTCAAAATAGATTTTGTCAATCCCTAACATATTATTGTCCAATAGAAAATAGAAATAAATAAATGAATAAATTCAACCATTTATCTTTGTGCTAACCAGAAATTTATATGAAGCAATTCTTATAAAATAGTAATTACTCAATACTAAAGTTAAATTATAAAAAAATATAAAATAAACTATTATGTAAAAAAAATTTGAACACCAATTATTAATTGAAATGAAAAATAAATTATAAATGAGGACTCAAAAATCCAAAAATTACTCCATATAAATGTGAAAAATGAATGTATGGTGCGAGAAAGTGGAATCCTTGAAGCTTAACAACTATAACTATACTCAATACAACTCTTATTAATATCTTTAGCAAATTAAAACAAAAATATCTTTAATATACGAAAATTTAATTGTAAGTGGTGATGAGTTGAATTAAAACAATCCGAAACACGCTACTACATAGAATAGGAAAATCAGCTAAATTTTTCAAAAAAAGAGAACTACTAACTTTTGAATTGGATTTTTTCTTAAAATGAAAAAAGTTATTTATCCTTTTGAATAACATAAAATCAAACAAAGATCTTTGGAATAGTAAAAGTAGGAAAAAACATGTAAGTTAAAAACAAATCAATTATAATTCATAAACTTATCCATGTCAAAATATAGTGTTTGATGGGAAAAATAAAAATTAGGGAAGCACTGAAAACTTGTAATTTCATAAAACAAAGCTATTTATTATAAAATATGTTGGTAAATATATTTGTCACTTGGAAAGTATATTATTTGATCTAGTGGAATATGTGGCAAAACAATTTCTCCAACAGTTGGATAGGCCCTTGGTATATGGCATTTCTCTATGTTAAGAGGGGTAACTCCCTCATAAGATGTAATATTTGAGCTTCAAATAATGATGTATTCAACTTAGAAGATAGAAATTAAACTATAGATGATTAATGCATCGCACGACTTCAAAGCTTCCCCAAATTGCTGTGAATTGCTAAATGAAAACAAGCAAGAACTACACTTGAAATTTATCATTAACAATTTCCTAATTCAATAAATCATGAGTATTTACACAATACCATGAAAATACTCATCACAAAGAATCAACACTTTAAACATTTAGAAGTATGGAAAAAGAACCCAAAACATGTGTTCCTTTATTTCTTTGGACCAAGAATATAAACAAAAAGTTTGATTACAAAGACAACATCTATACACACTTTCCAAAAATTGTCTTATCACCAAAGCTCTAACATTAGTGTTCCCTTTTTCAAAAATTCAAATAATTCCCTTTACAAAGACAAAATATTGTTCATTATAATATTGTCACTTTTTAAATCTGAGAAACATATCTCACTTGAAAGTTTTCTAACTTGATAGCATACAATCCCAATTGAACCAATTCCAATAGACTTTTATCCTGGTCACTAGTTTCCTAGTGAAAAGTATAGCACCACACATTCCAATGGATATTATAATTCCCCACAATTCTCACTAAGAACTTCCAAGTCTTATTTTCAAGAATAGAAAAAGTGGACACCATTTCCAATGATATGAACAGAACTACCACAAGACATATAATTTCACATTTTTCTATGCATGTCCACATAATTTTACAAAAAAAATTTGTCAAATAGTTAGACAGTTTTATGATATCTTCTTTCCACTTCAAATATTCCATCGAACCAACCTTTATTCATTCCACTCTGCCCATCCATAGTGGAATGACCAAAGCACACTCAAATAGAGTTGTTATGGTAGATGCATCATTCCTTTGATGTGCAAGGCTTGGGAAAGGCTTAGGAAAGGTTGATGAATTTGAATTTGACATAAATCTTTTACATCTTTTTCAATGTTGCAGCTCCCTTTGGAATATCTTGCACATTCATCTCAATTTTCATGAGAAGGGGAGATTATCACAGGACTTGGTTCATCCATCTTGATTTCAAGACCATGCATGTAATGCCCCGCCAAGGGATCCAAAGAATTTCACTAAGTTTGCCAAACATTTTTTTTTTTAAAACATGAAATATAAACCATTCATAACATTTGCGGAAGCAATAGTAACATTCAACTAAAAATAATCATAACATGACAGATTACATTCTTTAAAAATCCCTTAATGATGAATTACATCTAAACTAACTATTCATCTATCATTACATCCTCATGAAATAACAATGATACATCCAACATTCTTAAACCATATACAAGTGCCATTTTAAAATTATATTTCAGATTGCTCAATCATCCACTGTACATGTCACAAGTATGAAAGGCTTAAAAGAATAAACATCCGTGTAAATAAAGAACATCATCATCCAATACTAATCCATGATGCAATAACATAATGAAACCGCATATCATACATGATACATCATCACAAAAGATATAAACATCCATCATAAAAGATAATCATAAATCAAAAACATAAATAACTAAGTGTACAGTTCCTCCCAACCATTAATAGCATCATTAGACCATTGTGGATCCTAGCCATCCCTCCATGCGTAACATTACAAAGTATCAAAGAGATCATCGGTATTAACATAGTAGGAATGTCACTCCTATAAGCATCCTACTAACATGCAAAGTAAAGAATAATATATCATCTAACATATGTAAATCATCAATATAAGAAACATACCAATAAATACATCCATCATAAGGTATACCATCTATCATAATGATCCAAGAACATAATGAAGATAAATACCAACCAAGAAAGCATCAGCCACGGTGTCTCAGACGGATCTCAAATGATAAGAGTGGAAAAACACTACCACCCGACTGCGTGGAACCTAAGTGGTCCACTCCCACCATGTTGAGGAGATAATCTCAAGTCCTAAATAGGCTATCCAAAACCACAAAGTATAAATCTCTATAAGTTCATGAATCCTAAAAGTATACTACTCAAAGGTTCCAACACACACAAAATCGACATCTAATTCCTAGAGGCACATAATGACATGTAAGAAACCTACTCTGCAAGTGGGAAAATGTCATCGCAATTATCATGTACAAGTTACCCTGGCAGTTAGCTAAACTCCACGGGTCCATACTGATCTCATGCGGCCACTAGTATCCTCTCATACTGACGAGGCATACTACGGAATGCATGGTCGCAACCATGCGTTCTCACTACTCCCATCCTAGCCTGTACAAACACTCAAGGCATGGGCGAGAACCAAAACAATTATCTTTTTAGGTTCATTTAATCCCCATTTAGTGTGTAAATGTTATCACTTATTAACCAAACTTACAATGAGTTACCCTGGCAGCCACTTAGGGCCCTAGCCCCCATTGCAAGCCACTTCCCGACACTACAAGTAGATAACCTACCCTAAGCTCATGGAATCATAAAATCACCACAGTCCTGTACAAGCGATTGTAAAGAAAATCCAAAAGATAATCCATAAAAAGAATCATCAAATATCCATGATAAAAGCATCAAATATCAACAATAAGAATCATCAAATCTCCAAGATAAGAATCATCAAATTTCCATGAGCATCTGAAAGAGCATCCATAGAAAATCATGACCACAACAGTCCTCTATTGGCAATTGAAGGCATTATTGATAATCATAAGTATCCATTGGTTCTCAACAACCAAAATATATCTCAAAATAAATCACAATATCCATTGGTTCTCAACAAGCAACCAAGAATATTTCAAAATCATACTGATCGAAGACTCCAAAATGGTTGAGTGAAAAATGTCACAACATAACATCATCAAGAAATAAATTCAGATTTCAGTCCCATCATGGCGACTAGAAAATAATCCAAGGATAACTGATCGATGACTCAAAAATGATTAGCTCAAGTGTCTCATTCACATACATCTCAGCTTCACACATGAAGACTGATGAACAATAACAATCAGTAACTACAAACATTTATTAGAGCATACGATCACATTACCATGGTTGGGTTTATAAAGATTGAGACCAAATAAGATCAACATGCCATCACATCTCATAACCCCCGAGCCTCTAGTAACAACTTAGGATTGGTCAACACTAGTCAACCCAAAAAGCCAAAACAAGAAGCATATAGAATACATGATGCAAACACATGTTTTGGTTTACTAAAATCACATAGTTGAATTATGTGTAGGACTTTCCTATTTCTGTTTGCAAGTATACTTTAAGTGTCTTAAGTTTCATCATTTGACCTACAAGTCAACTCGTTTGTTCCCCGATAGCATTATCCTTCCATTAATTAAAAATAATATTCTATGAAAATTTTAAGGATAAATACTTTACTCATTAAACTGATCATTATTGACCTTTAATTAAATTGCTTTCTTTATTTAACTAAGATCCATATTCTAATTGATTAACTCTCCTTTAATGTTACTTCAACTTTCAACATAAATCAAGGATCATTATTCATTGATAAAATAACCAATTATCAAACTTTGAATAAGAAGAAGATAACTTTATTTATCTCAATCCATTAACATCGGTACACCATCCATGACCTATTAACATCTAATAATCTTAATTAAGACTTAATTAAATATTATTAAAATTTAAGCCTCTTAATTCAATCGTTATCATCATTGACAATCATATAATATCTAAAGTCATAATTCAAGTCATAAGACTTATCAACTTCAATATAGATAATCTACAATCTCGTTAAAAGAATTATGTCAATTAAATCTCTATTACATAACTTAATTATTAATTAAATCTAATTAACTCTCATTAATTGATTTAATTAATAATTGCATAACCATAGCAACGTTCCAATTAATATCAGTTGACTAATAGCCAACTAAAATTCTGTAAGTTGAAAGTCAACTATAATTCAATACTCAAATGATCATATTAAGAATTCAATAAGAATAATCTTGTTAATAATTAATAACAAGCTATATTGAAAATCTTAATAATAATTCTATAATGACAACATTCGTCTTTCTTATATGAATACCGGTGTTTCCTTAATTAATCTGTATTATCAATAATCATTTAGATCATTATACTATTATTTATTAATAATTTGCTAGACCTAACAAACATTAATAAATGATAGACTATAAATAATCGATTTAGAGAAAAAGTTAACATAAGCTTCATTAGTTAACTCTTAATACCATTAAGGTATATCAATAATTTAGTTAATAATATATAATGTATTAATAATACCATAGTAATTCAAATTATAACAATGTTATAACAGTGACTCCATGTCAATTAAATCTTAATCCATTATCATTAAAGTCTTCTCATTTAAAAATGTAATATAAAATTACCATCTCTAAATTATTTAATATATATTAAATAGTATTTAATATACATTATAAAAAGTCCACTATATAAACTATATTAAAATATCTTTTCTTTTAATTTTCTCTTATTTAAAAATCTATTTACTTAGATTGACTAATAATTAATTACACTTCTACTATTAATTAATCTTAATTAAATTTGATTTAATTAGATTAGATAATAAACCATATAAAACTAATGCATATTAATAAGATTCTAATAAGGAAAGATTACAATAATATCTTTAATTCATTTCATGCTTTGATATATTATTTGTGAAGTTTAAGCATAAAGAACTCTTGGTTATAGGAAATGGAGAAATATCTGTCCTTGAATAAAACAGTCCCAGTACAAGGGCCATATCTCCCTAATGAACCGTTGGATCGAGCTAAAATTGAAATATGTTGGAGAGGGCCAAGTTGCGCCAATTCTGATCGGAGCGATCGAATAAATTCGATCATGATAAAAAGTTATGAATGACTGAGTTCGGGTCTATCCAAGGGGCAGCGACAGGACAATTTCTAATGAATTAAGAATTTCTTCTTAAAATAATTATTCTCTAAATTTAACCATAAAAAGGTTTGTTCATACGCATCTAAAAATATAATTGATAGAAAGATTACATCTAATCATTCGAATTTTCACCATAAAATTTCTATTTTAATTCCAAATCTTGTCTTTCTAATTTAATATAAATTCGAACCCAAACTCGATTCATATCTAATTATTTCTCCTTAATTGGATCTAGAGTTTTTCTATTGTTTTCTTCTCAACCAAATAGCATATCTAGATTCCAATTTCAAAATTGCAGATCTAATCATAGAGAATATTCAGACACATATAGCAGACACGATGAGGATAGAAAGAGAAAGAGTGCAAATAAATTATGTGATTATCACGAGTGCACCTGGACATTGATGCTAATTTTTCATGCCTCAGAAGTCCATAGAGAATCCCTTCCTTCTCCAACATTCGCAATTCCTCCAAGATCCAAGCCAACCGAATCCTCCAAGTGAATAGAAGTGCTAGAAGAAGCATGGAAGCATATAGAAGCATACGAGCATGTAAAAATATATGAGCATGTAGAAACATATGAGCATGAAGGAGCATATGAGCATGAAGGAGAATATGAGCATGTAAGCTTGAAGCTTCCATTTTTAGCTTGAAGCTTGTAGCTTGTAGCTTCCATTAAGCTTGTCCAAACACACTAGGAGAGCCTCTATTTGAAGGCCTCTAAGATGCATTTAGAGTGTCTCTAGAAACAACTAGAAGATAAGCATGACAACCAAGCATGAGCCTTCTCCAACCTTTTAGATGAGTCTTAAGGTTGTAGACACCATGTGCTCAAATAAAATGCTAACTTCTAAGTGTAGACAACTTGTGCATTCTTAGAGTGCAAACTCCAGTGTTGTCTACATGACAACTCTCGAGAATTTGCCAACTCCTATGTGAGCAAATATTAAAATAATGCATAATAATTAATATAATATTTACTTTACTCTTTCTAATTTAATTAATTTATTTATTAAATCTCATGCACTAACTTTAATATCTCCACTTTTCAATCTTAATATATTTATATTTTAATCACATGAAATCTAGAATCTTTTAATAATTTAAATATATTTTTCACTTTTAAATTTCATTTTCCAAAACTTAATTGCTAAAATATTTATTAGCTTTAATAATATTATTATTTAGTTAGTTATTTAAAAATGAACTCCAAATATATTATTATTAAAATAAATATTGTCACATTCCAAATTTAAATTTTTAACTTTTATTTTCAAATGTAATTATTTTATTTAATTAATTTTTCAATTAATTAAATTAAATTAATATTAAAATACCATATTAATTTTCCATTTAATTAAACTATTAATTAAATCTTTTAATTAGGCTTAATTAATAGAAAATACATCAAAGACTCATAAGGTAAAAATATGAAAACCCATCATAGCCAAAATACATACAAAATCAAACCAAGGGTTAATATCACGAATTACGTTATCCAACATATTCGGAGGGTACTCAACTCAGATAGTTGTCCTAATTTTTCAGTTAGAACAAATGGCTTAAAGGGTTGGGATTTGGACTTGAGAATTTATCTCCCCTCTCTTATCATTGAGATAATGTGATAGGGTATGCTCATCCTGGTAATTCAGGAAAGTCGATACCCGGTACCTGCAACCTGCATAAAACTCATGCATGTACAAACACAATATATACTAAACTAAACAAGCAATGGCAGGAAGTGGTGCATCGTGTAGATCCCGACTAGCAGGTGATTACGACTCCCTTCCTTAACCACATCAGACACGCCATACAAAAGAAAACACACACACCATACACATGCAAGTATGGGGTAAGTATCCATAAAAAAACACATATGATAATAAATCATCTTACTAATCATCATTAACAATTGCAAACACTGAAAATAATCATCATGCATACATGAAATGCAAAATCTAAGTAATCTCATCACATAATAAACTGAATCCATAGCACAATATCTGATAATCTCATAACAATGTTACTAACTATCAACATAAAACTAGCTCTAAAAGAGTTCAACAATGATAACAAAATGCAAACCAAGGGCAGGCACTACAATGCACATTCATTCCCATGAAATGACATATCTGAGGGCATTCAATCTAAGATAGATTAAGAGTCTAGTACCATAATATTTTCCCTGAGAGCCAGATGTGAAGTGTGAGTCACAGTGTCATGCTTTCTATTACAAATGCTAGCATTCATCATTGGAGGTTATAATGCCATGGGCTGAATAGAGATATTTTTCCAAATTGTTCGCATGTAGAGTCATCTTGGCTACTTCAATGTTCAAACATTCATCAACACTTGGAATACTGAACTCTCAACTTACCCAATTTTCAAACGTTAGGTAGTATCGTGGGTTGGCAATGAGGCCATCAAAGCATTCCTTACCCACATGGATTGTTCACCTTCATGGTGTGATGCTCTGTAATACACCATAGGCTCATTCTTGTTCAAGGTATTCTCAAGTCTAAGCGATCCTCATCAACACACTGACTGCTCATGTGAAGATTTCCCTTTTGTGTCTGAGCATGAAGGAGAGAATAGTGCACCTGAGTTGACCCATATGCAATCTTGATGTTTTAGATTAATCTAGAAAGCTAATGGAGGCAATTCCCATCATGGAGTATTATGTCAATGGTTCTCATGCATTGTGAAAAGGAAGCGCAAATGAGATTTTATTAAAGGGTAAGTGCATAAAGATGGGTCTCATTTCCATGAAAGTTTGCGGATTGAGATCATGCTCCTCTAGAAATAAGCACCCATTTTAAAAAAAATGGCATTTGTATTAGGCTTGGATACTTGATCCAAATTTCAAAAAATGGGCACCTATTTTTTAAAAAATTAGGTGTTCATTTTTTATTTTAAAAAATCAGGGGCCTATTTTTGAAAAAAAATTTTAAAAATTGAATTTTTTAAGAAATGGGCAACCATTTTTAAAAATAAAAAAATGGGTACTCATTTTTCTCAAATTACGTACCAGTTTTTTTATTTTTTAAAAATGGGTGCCTCTTTAAAAAAAAAAAAATTTAAAATATTTTTGGGATTTAAAATGCATTTTAAACATTAAAAATACTTTTTCAAAATGGGTAACTATTTCTTACAACATGGGGCAATGATTTTTTCTCATGCCTTGGACATCAATTCAAGATAGCCTTGGTGAGACCAAGTCTATGCCTTGACCTCTCCAGATTTGGTCAAGACATTGAACTAGCAAATTCAGGCCTTGCCATAATTTATAGACGGTCTTCCCAATTTTCTTTTTTTACAAAACAAAAATTCATTAGACTTCTCACTTTCCTAATTTCATAAATATAAATTTTATTGTTTTATGATTTTATTTACTATTTTTGCATTATTTTTAATCAAAGGTGGTACATAAATTTAAAATAGCAAGGTTCACTAAAACTTTAATAACTGTATTTAATTTATGGTTTTTCTAAAATTAATTTATGTCACCCATCTACATACAATTCTTTTGAAGTTGAAAAAAATAAATTTTTTAAAAAAGTGAAAATTTGATTAAAAATTAGTGTACGTATAGGAGAGGTTTGAAAATTTACCTTTATAGCCAATTAAAAATAAATAAATAAATTTAATTAATTAAAAATTAAGGAAAAATATTTACATCAATCTATGGTGTGTTAGGCAGCTTCCTTTAAAAGGATTTACAAAAAATTATTTATTTGTGTCAAATTATGGTGTCCATACATTGGTGTGGTCTGGTCCCAAAACAAGCATTTTGAAAAAGTGTTTATTAAAGATCCATACCAAAAATAGAATTTGTCATATGGGTGCACAAATAAATTACATATTCAAAAAGTAGATTTTGAGCACTACAATCTTTATGTCTAAAGTTTTTTTATATTCAATATCTAAATGCCTCAAATTTTGACATCATTTGACAAGAAATTTCAAAAATAGAAAAAGCATTTCCACGTTTTGCCCAAAAGTGAGACCCAACTTCTTGCACTTACCCTAAAGGTGAGGCTATCCACATGCGGTTTGGAATGTGATAAGGTTTAGTACGTTCCCTCTTAAAACTTCAAAACTTCTCACCACTGATCACTCTAAATCCTTCCCTTCACATGGTCAGTTCCATTCACCAACCAATCTTTCTATGCCTGGGCTGGAGGTGAGACATAGATCATCAAGCACAAAGTTTAAAACTTCAAACCCATGTGCTAATTGATTTGAAACTTACATTTGCAAACTGGCATTGGGAGTGGACTTGAGAACTACCAATCATTATTCCACTAATCTGTTACCTTCAAACTCGCATGGACCACTAAATTCATTGCAAAAATGTGTTAACAATCTCCTACAACACTGTAATTGTGCGGTAGGTTGAAAGATGCCTATAAGATACTCTTCACTTTCTTTGAATCATCTGGAGCTCTTCATCATATACAAACAATGATGCTAGCTTGTCAAAACCGGATGCCTTCTCTTTGGCTTTGTATTTTACTCATTGTCTCCACTTTTCAATCTTTTACTTTTATCAGTTGAAAAAAAGATGTTAATAATTGTCTTGAAAATGCATGTTCTAAACCCTTAACCTTAACATTTTGGATGAGAGGTAACTAAGCTTAACGATTGGGTGGAAAATATGTATTTTGAAAATTTATCTTAATCTTTTTTAGAGGTTAATGATTAATGATTTTTTTGAAAACACATATTTTGAAGTGCTTCATCAACCTTTGTTAACTTGAGACTCAAAAAGCTGAATTCAAAAATTCAAAAGGTGAAACAAAGATGGAATGAAGCCAAACTATTTGAAGATCAAACTGACTAAAAACTCAAGGGGAAATGATTGTTTTAATGCTAAAAAAAAGTTCATCCAAGACACAACCATAGTTCAGAATGATAAGGATTACCAAAAGCTTGAAGCAATTTTCAATATTAGGGCAACAAAATACAATAATATGAGATCTTATTAAGTAAACAAGAGACAATCGAAATGTGTAGATTTTGGAAATAAAATGTTAAATGGAATCATTTTATTGACATCAAGACAATCACATACGAATAATTCCAATGAATCTGTAACTTCACGTCGGTAACGACAGCACACCTAAAATATTGTCATTTGAATAAGACAATAAAACTTAATAAAATGTAATGGTAACAATTAGAAGTCAAAAATACCTTCGACTAGAACCATCCCTTATAAAGCTTCACTGGTTTTTGCGCCACATCAATCGTATTGCCATGAATGAGCGATCGTTACGTTTGCCCGGAAAGTCAATTAACGCGTTTTGACAAAAACAAGAGAGGTTGCAGATGGAACGCCTACCTAAATATTCAATTACTCATCCCATGAATGCTAGGTTATATTGTCACTGTTATCAATGTGGGCATCAAACAGTTATTTGATTATTAACCAGAGAGAGTAGAAGATTTTCTCAAAATGATTTATCTGCCCACAATGTTTTTAGATAGGAAATCAATTGGGATGTTAAAACAAATTGAAATGACTACATAAATAGAACCATCTCGCTTGACTCGGTCTTGTTTACCTTGTCCACCCAAAATATTTGGGAAAGTAAAACGAAGCATTCAATGGCGGTTACTGAAGGAAAATTTCGTACACATTAATTGTATAATATTTGGGGAACGTATAACATCAATATATCAGTAGAATACCTTACCTTGATCAACATGCCTAGAATTCACGAGATTTAAGCATTAAAAAATCTTAAATTTCTACTAGTGCAAATTCAAAGGGAAAAGAAGTGATAGCACTTAGATCAAAAGGTTGTAATAGTCTAAGTCCATAGAAAAATATTTAAGGATTAATTTATTAAATAAAAAATATAAATATAACATAATTTGTCAAATTGAATAAGTTTTGGCATGCATGGTGTTTATTTTAAAAATATTAAATATTAAGAGTATTTGTATCAAAGATGTGTAATGGTCAAAGTTAGAGAAAAATATTAATTAGTATGTTAGAGAGTATGATTTAAATTGTAGAACTAATGAAGCTTCATAATGTAAATTAAGAAATAGAGTAAGCAATGATAGTGCTTGCATCAAAGAGGTGCAATAGTCAAATTGATAGAAAAATATTTATAAATTAACATGTTAGAGTGTACAATTCAATTTGTACATAAACCATATACTAGCATAAATCTATCTTCAAAGAAATATTGTACAATTTATGCCAAACATATCTTTATGAAGACATTTGTTATTGTCTTAGTTATATGATTACTTTAATAAATTTTGAATTATAATTTAAAATTAAAATAGAACAATTCCTAATATATAAATAGGTTTAAAGATTAAATTATTATTTTTTATAATTTTAAATTATAATATATTTAAAAGTAAATATTTCTTAATATACAAATAAGTTTAAGTGAATATGCACTATTTTTAAAACTATATTATTACCATTTTCAAGACATACATTTAATTTTTATATCATCATAATGTGTCATCCTATTATTTAATACATTATTTTAAATTTAAATAATTTATCGATATAATTAGTAATGCATTATTGTATAAAAAATGGATTGTGCAAACTTGCAAACTTTGTGAATTCAATGAAATCAATGGTTAAGGGGTATTAAGCAAGATACCTCAAAGATAACTTTGTGTTTGGGCTGAACTAGATATTCTCTTATGTTTTACAATTTTGCTAGGACCCTTTTGAAGGAGGAGTGGACAATGGTATGATCTAGACAAGAAAAATGATTGGCCTTATATCATATTGACCTTAGCGCAAAAACACCTTCTGGCCAAACCACCACAATTCTTGAAAGGTCTCACAGATATTATTGGGTAGATCTAGATAGTATCATTGTAAAGCTCAAAAATATCTAATTATTTCCAATCTCTCCTCTCCTTAGAAAGATGCAAATATGTAGTCTTTGTCTCCAATACTCCTTTCAAGAAAAAGCCTCAAATATAGATCTTCCTATCCAAGTGAACCCTATGGAAAAGATTTCCTAGAGGGAGTGACCAGTAGCTAATAAAAAATAGACACCAACTACCATATAGTTAGTCATAAGTGAAAATTATAACAAATAGCAATGAAGAAAAAAAAGAAAAAAATTTCTCACAAAATGAGAATTCATATCCCAAACTCAAATAATATTTCTAACTAAAAAATCAATAAATGTATAGATGTTTTTGGACTAGATTTGGTTGACATATTAACGTGTGTGGTTGGCATGATTAGTTGTAGGTGTCTATGTACAATGGTAGTACCCTCAAGTCAACTTTGATGGATGTCGAACAAGCTATAATTAATTTATGTTAACATCTCCCCTAAATTAATTACACTAACTATGATCAATATCTATACTAATTAAATATCCCCCCATAACCTAGATATGATGGGTTCTGGCCTAAAGCCTTGTTTAGTGCCCATTTACAATCATTTATTTTTCAAATACAATGGTTGGAATTCACTAGAATCTCTTCCAAAAAAAAACCATGAAAGAGTCATGTGACCTTTGCTAAGCTAGAATATGTTGAAGATATACAAAGTTTGCTTCACATAAGGCCTTGGTAAATAAATTGACAATTTGGTCCTGTATTTTGCAATATTGTTGATGAATCATCTCTTGCTAGATCAGATGCCATATATAATTATGATAGACATCGATATATTTGGTGTGAGCATGAAACAATAGATTCTTAGACAATGAGATGAGACTTTGATTTTTACAATGAAGTAAAGTAGGCCCTATATGATGTTTCTTGAGAACTGAGAGTATGACCTATAGCCAAGTGATTTCTTTTGCTGCTTCATTTTCTATAGTGTATTCAACTTCAATAGTAGATAGAGAAATGGTAGATTTCTTTTTACTGCACCAAGAAATGAGACTTTCACCAAGATAGACAACATAGCCTGTAGTGTGTAATCACCGAAAATGGTCATCTAGACTATTAACCCCCTTTTGAGCATTTTGCTAAAAATATTGGGTAAAAGCACAAACCTGTGTTACCTTTTATAAAGAAACGTGATATCAGAATGTGACAGTTCAAGATTAGTGACAAAAAAAATGGTATTTGTGTTTAAAATATGAAGATGATGTAAACTAATGAAATGTGTAGAATTGGATGAATTTTATGCCTATAATTTTCATTATTTTTTTGAGTAGGAATTTATTCATTTTATTTTATTTTGAAGTCCCTTTTTTAACTATAAAAAATATAGGGTGTAGTTCCCGTCAAACAAGTATATGTGCAAATCATCTTTTTTTGTTCTAATTTGAAAATATATTATAGATGACATGTATAGCTAGTGTACAAAAAAGGAAATAATTATTTTTGATGTATATTTTATTTGTTATAAGTATTCAAGTTCGACCTTATTAGAATCCAATAGTTTTTTCCTCCCGTCAAAACTTTCCTATCAAATCTATACCTTCTTGAAAAAAATTTACATATTCATGAAGAGGATTCTCTCCTCTAGAGATAAATATAATTTTTATATTTTTTTGATATGATTTACTATTTTTTTTCCTTTTTTGAGGGAGCGTCTTCTGAAATGTTGAAATATCGACTTATAATACTTTGAGATTATAACATATTATAACTAATCAAAACACTCAAAAATTTATATAATGATGATATTGAATCTGAGATCTATAAAAGGGTATTTTTAGTTTTTGAAAAAAATTGAGTTTCGATAGAGAAATGAGATTTGACCAAAACAGGATTTGGTATCACAAATGGTGACACAGATCTATGCTTTTACCTTATTAAATCACTTATTTTGATCAAATCCTCAACAATTAAGTTATTTGTGTTAGAGTGGGGTTTTCATTACACTAGAATACTGATCTATCAATGCTCGATATAACCACTCAACTAATAGTACATGGGAGGTAGTTAAGCCCTTATCATGAATCCTGAGAGGAGCACAGATCAACTTTCTAACAATCTCCCCATTAGTGTTACCTGAGGGTCTAAAGGTTCAAACCTTTGACCAAACTCTAATAAAACTTTTTAGAGTGGGTTTTCTATTGCATGAAAAGAATGATTTGTCAATGCCCAATACAACTACTCAACTTATGGGTATGTGCAGGATCATGGTCAACCAAACTATGCTCTTAAGTGGCAATAAAAAATGAAAAAATTAGGGTTTTGTCAACTTGACGTGCAATTTTATACTTGTTATTAACTTTATATCAAATAGTTGAGATAAAAGAATCTCTAGCAAATTGAATCTAGTTTCTAAACTACTAGGATTTATCTCAAAAAAATTAAAAATTGATTGGTCAAAATTTTGAATTTTAATGCAATATTACAAAAAATTTAGAACAAAAATAAGAAGTAAATGTATGTCTGACCACCTTAATCAAAATCAAATGATAATATTTTTTTTAATAATATTCTAGATATAAGTAGTAGACTCATGCCTAGAAAATAAGTAATAATTACTTACTAAACTCATAATTTGACAAACCTTACATTTATGGAAAGATAAGAATATTCTTAAGAAACCCTTTTCATTTCATCAAATTTTGGTGAAAAAAAAGTCATTAGCTACATGTTTGAAGTAAAAATCACATAAAAGTAGGCCAAAAGGACATTTTTAGGATGCTTTTAAAGTTGAACATATAGGTTTGGTATCAAAAGATATAGTAGACCTTATAAAGATATTAATTATTTTCATTTATTATCAAGGTGGGTAGAAAAAAAGTTGTTATAGATTTTGAAATGGTTAGAGATATTTTAGAACTATAGATTTTTTAGATCGCCACTTTTTGGCACACCATGATCCTGCACACACCCTTATAGTATATAGGAGGTAGTTAAGCCCTTCTCATGAATCTTGAGGGGAGCACTAATTTTTTTTCTAACAATTTGATTTTATCTTGTAGTTTAACTACTATAACCTAAGTTCTTATTTAATTAAAATGAACATGTCCCCCTTTAATTAAATAAAAACCCCTTTTCATCTTTTATCCTAAGTTGCACACGTAAAGGCATTTTCCTATTTTAAAAATAAAAGAAAAGTCTTTTTTCTCACATACAAAACTTAACTCATTGTGATTGGTGGAAATGATTTTGTACATGGATAATGCAAAAGTCAATTCCCTACCCTTGATTAAATCTTTTGATCTCATGACCTCCATCATTCATACTTCTTGAAAAGGGAAAGCTCTCTTCTCATCTAAGGATCCACTCTTTTTGCACTATTATTATGGTACACGTTTTTCTATAGACACTCTTGGAGCTTTGGAAGATCTTGTGGCTCCGTTTTCATACTTGCATAACATTATTGCTTAGTGTCAAATTACATTAGCATAGATTCTTTTATGCAATAGAGTAACAAATTTAGTTTAATTAGAAGGATTGTAACATGCATTCTTATGCTCAGCTAAGAGCCATCTTATTGTTATTTGCATTCCTTTGCACTCCATGATGAGGAGCTCTAGGTCGACCTTCAAGGATCTCAATCCATAAGATACCTTAAATAGAAGGACTTGGAGAAGTGGACATTTCTATGTGTATATTCTTTGCTTCTGCCATGGGGTAGAACAACTCTATTTTTCCTTTCTCTTTACATTTTAGGCACTTCCTTGTTATGTTCATCTATTATTCTTTTTTGTTGATGGAGTTATTATGCGATAATTTTTTATTATTGCACAATATATTTTTCTATATTCGTACAATACTTTACCAATTAAAAATATTGCATATTGTAAAACATTATGTTGCATCGTAAATTAGCACAATATTGCATCTAGTGACACAGAGTATCACCCAAGTCAATTGTATTGCCTGAACATACTGGAAGTACTATACGATATTTCAATAGTAGAAAATATCGACTTGTTCAGAAAAAAAGAAAAGACTATTTCAGTTTTGGTTGGCATTTTGAATTCTTGAAGTGGCTTATTTTTGGGTTTTTTGGTTATTTACTATCTAACTAGTGAAATTTTGTAGTTTTATTGTATTTGGCTAACCCTTTTGATATACTTACATGTTTGTTTTGTAGGGTTGCTTAAACCACTTGCTAAATTACTCATTAAAAGAACACATGTCAAAGACCATTTGCTAGAAGGAGCTACTAATATTTTTGAAGGATTACCCAAGTAAAGGAAAAAACAAAGAAAGTGTGGATGATATTTTATTTTATTTCTATTTGTGACATATACTAGTTTTCTTTCTTTCTTTCCTAGGAACATTAAACTTGTGAGTAAGTCTCTTTGTTGGTAGGAGAGTATGCTCTTCACCATTGTGGTGAATTAGAAATCTTGACCCTTCATTGAGTCCAACAAGTGAGTGGTATATTCCACATTTTAGTAATCTTAATTAATATTTTTGGTGAAGAGCATACTCTTTGGTTTGGGTCCATTTTTTCTATCTCTCAGTGATATATCTCCTTTAGAGGGCATGTTATTAGTGGAAAGATACCAATAAAAACATCCCAAAGTGGGAACAAGAAAAACCTAGCTAACCTAACCCACTATAATTACAAACACCTTGACAAAGGTCAAAGCCTTGGGGGCTGCAATACTTGTGGGATTATGACCACGAGGGAAACACTAAGTGGATAAGCTTAAGGTACTGTTATGGCCACAAGGTTCATTACTTGTCTTTTGTAATGACCCATCTAGAGATCCTTAGAAAAAAGATAAACTAAAGCCAATATATATATTTTTCAAGAATAGAATCAAACACATCAACATGCAATTGATCAAAAGATCAAAATGGAAGGCTTAACCATGAAATCTAGGAAACCAATGAATTTCTAAGTGTCACTACTTACTAATGTGTCCAAAACCAACTATGAAAATTCATGGAAATAAACAACCAATGATCTCTGACTTGTCAGGACCTAGGAAGGGGTGCATCCCAAGAGGGTAACTAGAACACCCATCGACTCTCAATTGACAAGTTTAGAGATACCTTCTATTTGACTGAGAAATTTTTTGCAAAGGAAGTTAGGTGATTGTTTTCTAGTATCATATGACATTTCATAGTACTATTGGGTGATACTTTTCTAGTATTGCACAATACTTCTTATAACTACCATGCGGCACTTTCATGGATTGCATGATAGAACTTACTACTACCATGTGATACTTTACCAATGTTCCATGATAGAAGTTATAAATACCGTGTTATACTTTCTAGTATCACAAGATATTTCTCCTTAAGAAATGCATTACTTTTTTAGTATCAACCAATGTTGAACTTTTGTCGCCCAGGATTGCAAAGAAATAACTTGACAAACAATCGTAGTAGATCCACAATAATTAAGGATCAAATTGTTGAATGGATGTAAACAAACTAAGCCTTCCTAAAGGGATGAATCAAACATCTAATCACCTAATCCATAACATCTAGTAACAATATGGAAATGTAACATCGCAATAACATACATGAGCATAAATCAAGTATCTCTAAAACTAAAATAACATAAATCACATGGAAACATACTTTGATAAAAGCACAAACTTGTGTCACTCTTTTACAAAGGAAAAGGCCAATAAAAGTATAATTGTTCACTTTCAATGGCATAAAAATAGTATTATTATTTAGAATTTGAAAATGAAGTAAACTATTGAAATGTTTAGCAATGGATGAAATTTACGATTATAATTTTTAATATTTATTTGGAATAAAAATGATATATTTTCCTATTTTTTGAAGATAACTATTTAGTTGCTGAAAAATGTTGGAAATTAGGAGTCTAGTTCCCACCACAAAACTATATGGAAATATACTTATTTCCCTTTGATCTCATATTATGTTATAGATAACATATGTAGCTAGAACAATTAAAACTAAAAATTGTCTTTACACCTCTATTTTCACTTTTAAAACAATTCAAATTTTAACTTATTCAAATCAATAGTTTTAATCTCCCAACACATTTTTCAAAATAAATCTATTCCAACCAAAAGAAAACTTATATATTCTAAAAGAAGACTCTCTCCTCTACAACGTCATATATTTTTAATTTTTTTTTGATCTGATTTAATATTTTTAGCTTTCTCAAAATTAACATCTTTTCGAGTGTTAAATATGTACTTCTAGAAACTTTTGATTACAATATACTATATCAAATTGAAACTTTATGAAATCTAGATGTGAATATTCTTGACTTTGAGTTCTATAAAATGGTTTTTATATGTTATTAAAAAAACATCATAAAAAAACAACTTACACAGAAATCCATATTAACACATTTTAGTCCTAGTAAAACTTTCTTTGATTGAAGTACTTTCATATCTTTCTCACTCATGTACCCAAGTCTTTTGTGCCATAGCATTGTATCAGAATCTAGAACAACTATTTGTTCTCCTTGCTCAACTACAACAATTGTTCTTGAAGATTCATTTTTCTCTGAAACAATTAAAGTAGAAGAAAAAATATGACCTATACAAAGACATAAGGTGCCTACTTTTACACCTATTGCTACTACAAGGGAACCTTTTGAAACCTTCTAATTTTTATCATTAAAAGTAACTAGAGAACCCTCATCACCAAGTCATGCTGTTGAAATTAAATTCCTACTCAGCCTTGGAATATGTCTTACCTCATGTAGTAGCCAATGATTCCCATTCTACAACTTAATCTTAATTTTTCCCTTTCCAACAATCTGACAGGGTTCATTATCCCCCAAATAAACAAGCCCAAAATCCCCTTGGGCATAATCAATGAAATAAACTCTATGAGGTGTAGCATGAAATGAAGCACCAGAATCTAAAACCCATGAATCATCAACACTTTCTAAAAATAGAAGCAAAGAATCCTTTCAAATTTGTTACTTACCACATTTGTCTCCTTGTCTCCATTTGGTTTATCTCCTTCATTTTTCTTTTGAGTCCAATAATATTTCTTTTTATGCCTTGGTTTCCTACACTACTAGCAGTTGTTTGGTCCTCTCAATTGAGACCTCCTCCCCTTTGAATTTCCTCTTGATTTCCCATAATTTACAAAATTACTTCCTCTATCAGTTGGTTTGCCTTTACTTTGTGCATTCAAAGCACTTCTTGATGTAGATCCACCTGAGGATTTCCTATGAGTTTCCTCACTCAAAATAATAATAGCAAGAGTTATTGAAACACCAATTTTCTAAAATATTTTAATTTCATTAGTAATTAGATACTAACCAGTATAAAACATGTATTTACCTGACATTTCCAATTGGAAAAGTGTGAGACCATATATAAATTAGCTAGTGTACATTTATCAAGATCATATGTTTGAACAAAATTGAATTTTAGATAGAAATACTCAAATTCAATCATTATCAAAAGTCGTCTTGAAAGGTGGCATAATTTTGTACTTTTACCCACTTCAAAAGGAATGGAGAATCATGTGAGCATGCAACTCTAGAATTGAACAATGAGAAAGGCCAATTCTATGTGCCAGTCCCCAACAATGGTAAAGGTAGCTATGCCTCCCAATCACATGGGACCCATAGGCCCACTCTTGCCATGTTGATGAAGATAGTGATCTAACCTCAAACACACATAAGAAAATCATCCATGGCTAATGCTCATGCCAAGCAGTAAAGAGGACTAAAACTAAGATCATGAGAAAATACAATACAACAACTCCTGGTCAAACACTCTATGAGTCTACTATGTAGGGACACTAGTGGAGAGTAGATCACTTGGCATCATAGAGCCCAACCTAAGCACCTAATGGAAACACTCCCTTGGGAGGCCATAGTGCTATATCACTGGGTGTATCACACATATACTTGGCCCTCACATAATTTGACAAGCACATACCTTTGGAAGAGCTGTATAGGTGCATAGTATTTTCTAATATTAATTAATTAACCATAAGTTCATTTAGTTTTCACTTACTAGAAACTTCTACATGTACAACTTATTGTGAACACAACCCAAGGTTATGAGAGAAGCCCCTCTACTAACCTTACCCTACATACCCATGCTTATCACATGATGAGTGCCCATTGGTAATGCAGTCTCCCAACCAAACCCCAATGAACATAAGTCAATCAACATTTGACTAGAAGCTCAAGTCTCACAAGAACCTGACAAGTGCATGCTCATGTGCTCGTGTGTGGGCACATCACCTACACAATGATCATAAATGACAAGGGTTGGATGAGAAATAATAACAACAAGTAATGAATCACTCAACTAGCCTATATCTATGAGTACATATTTGGTATGAATCCCAATACAATGAAATACAACAATGGTTAGAAAGATATCCCTACACAAATTGAGGTGAAAACCCAAAAAAGTAAAAAAGTTTGAAATTAATGTTGCAAATCTGATTGAAAAGCTCATTGTTGAAGACCAAAGAGGGAGATTTTTGGAAAGAAAGAAAAGAATTTTTTTAATTATTGTTTTATCATTGATGTTAAATCTAGTACTTGTAGGAATGACATTTTCTTATAAGATCCAAGTACTATCACTTAGTTTATTGATGAAGAGGATTTGATCAACAAGATGTAACAAAAGAAACTAAAGGAAAGGTTGAGTTATGATGTTGTAATGAAGTGAAAGGATCAGTTAAGACATTGATTAAATGTTGTATTGATGACATACTCAAAGTTACAGAGGTTGGTCACACTTAGAAACATTAGAGGAAGAAGTTGTAACAAGGTTGATTGCAAAGCTTAAATTAAGATCTTTAGTGGGTGCCAAGCAAGTTAGTTGAAGCCGAGAAAATTCTCAGAAGGAGCTAAGTAATAGGAAATTCTAGTGTGTGCCAAGTGAAGATCAAGTGTCGAGCATCAAAAAATTCTTAGTTGGTGTCGAGTGATCTTCAGGTGCTGAGTAACATAGTATGTGCTGAGTACCAGTATTCTAATAGTGCCAAGTTGCTACATTCTTTCAAATGATGAAGATTTGCCAAATCTTAGCCAACATAATGGTTACATTGAATTTTGTGAATGAGCTGGAAGATAAGGATGATGAGTTGGTGGCATAGAATCTTATGTAAACTATTTTTGGGCAAATTATAAAGGATTATTCAACAAGTTTCTAGAGAAAATAGAATATGGGTTAGATGCAATGAATTCTACCTAATCCATGTGAATTAAAATTAAAGAATGGAATAATCGAGTGAGAAAAGGTACTCCAAGACTTCTATTTAAGGAGTCACACACCAAGAAGCAAAGAGTTGCTAATACTATTGTTGCTGAAGAGCCAAGTCTGCAAAGTGGTTGAAAGGGTGTCAAGGGGGAGACATTTAGGAGAAGGAAGAACACAGAGGCTCTGCTTCTACAAGTGGTCATGAAGAGATGATTGCACTAGTACATTAAGCATGGAGACTTAAGGAGACCAAGCTTGAAAGGAGGGAAAGTTGTCAGAGTTGTACAGATTGAAGGCCAGGCAAGGGTATGAGCTAAGAAGTGATATGAGATCTACAAGATAAGTTATATGTTTTAGTCAGGTCAAGATTTTTCTAATACTCTCTAGTAATTGTATTAGACCTGATAATCCTATGGACTTAGGTTGGCCTAATAGCCATTTGTAAATCCTTTAATAGGGTGGCATTCCAACTGAATGTTCTAAAGTTCTTTAACTAGACCCACTTCTAACATGGTGGATAAATCCTCTAACAAGGTCACATTTGACAGTGTGTTGTAAGCCTTTAACAGGGCATACCTTTCATAGGGCATCACTTCAGAAGAGTGAGAATTGAGTAGCACATTACTAGTGGTTTTTCCAAATTGGGTTTCCACATAAATCACTATGTTATGTGTTGATTTCTTATGTATTATACTTGCATATTGATTTATAGTAACTTGTTGATTAGATAAGTCTAAGCTTGGATGAATGAATTGTTGAATGGGCTCACTATACTTAGTGAAAAGTTTGAATAGGACATTTGGACCTTGAATAACTAATTCATGCCCCCCCCCCCTTGATCTGAGTTATTCTAAAACATTTTTAACGATTGGTATTAGAGCCATCTGCTACTTTAGTTTCAAGGTACTAGAAGCAGGAAGATCAAGATGTCCAAGAGAGAAGTTCCCAAGCTCAAAAAAGACAACTTTGCTGCATGGAAGAGTCTAATGAAATTTCACCTTGGATCAATAGGTGACTATGCACAAAATTAAATTGGAATAGAACATGTAACTCCACTAGGACCTCTAACTACAAATGATTTGAACAAAAGGAAGGAGCACAATCAAGCAATGCTAGAGATTGCATCTGCACTTAATTATGGAGAATGTTATGACACCAAAAATTGTGAAACTGCATTCAAAACATGGAAAACCTTATAAAAAATCTATGGAGGAGATCAGAATGTCTAGAGAGCAAAGAGAGAAATCCTAAGAGGAAAGTTTCATGACATGAAGATGGAGGAAGGTGAAAATGCTACTTAGTATGCTACAAGAATGAAAGAAGTGGTAAGTACAATAAGAAGTCTAGATGGTCAATTGGAAGAAGAGACAACCATCAACAAATACTTAAGAACTCTTCTCTCTATCTATGCTATTAGAATTTCAGCCATCCAAGGGCTGAGGTGTGTACAAGGGAACACACTAATCTTTAATTGAATAGTGGGAAGACTTACTGCATTTGAGTTGAATCTACTTTCAAGGCCAAGATGACAATGAAAGATACTAAGGACGAAACATCAAGAAAAAAGAGAAGAAAAGGAAAACATGCATCCAGTGATAGCATCACAAATGAGGAAGATGTGGAATAGTTAGAAGCACTACTGGCTAGAAGATTCCATAGAAGCAAAGGAAAATTCAATGGTAAGCTCCCTATTATATGTTTCAATTGCAATGAAGTAGGTCATATTGCTACAAGATGTCCACTGAAGAAGAAGTGTAAACAAAGAAACAAGCACAAGAACAAGAGAGAAGATGATAACAAAGATTACAAGGAGAAAGGCAAGAGATGCTACATTGTTGAGAAAGATTCTGATGAGAATGATGATGAAGTAGTTAATCTAGCCATGAAAGATGAATCAGACAAAGATGAAGATGAAGCAACAACACTAGTTACTTGTGTGAACAAGAATGCCAAGTGGATTATAGACAGTAGATGCTCACATCACATGATAGGAGACAAAAGTAAGTTCATTACTATTGTATTTTAATCTTCTTGCCAAAATTCATAATTCATATTGCCCTTCCCGCCTTTGAAATGTCCATAATCAAATACCCGTGGAAATATTAAAATACCAAGCTTTGAACCTTATAACATATTGTTTGCGGCCCACAAGTTCTCTGCCATTAGCTCCGAGGAAGATCGACAGTTGGCGCTATCTCACCGTCGAAAGTTGCATGAGATTTATGTTCGTGACATAGCACCCGACGGAAATGTCTTACGGTGGGTAGCTTACGTCATCGAGAAATGTTCATGGCGAATGGTCAGTTCATAGGCCGAAAATTTCAAAAGGCAGCAAGGTGCCATGTTGCCATTGGAAAACTCATGAGTTTTTCGATAGCGACATAGCGCTCGGCCGGCCGGATGGTGTTCTACGATGACTCCCAGTGTTCGGCAGGCAAGGTTCATAGCAATGGAAAAGTCACCACGGCAAGAGCTTTAGGCAAGTGGTTGGATCCCATTTTGTACCTCATCTACCCAATTGGTGGAGTCCGGTGCCATGGTGGAAAATCATTGGAAGACACATGCAAATTAGAAGACATGTCATCGTTGGGCGCCATGGCACTATGGGAAGTTGGCCTTGATTTTCCTATAGCGACATAGCGCCTGGGCGCCACGTTTCCCCTCAGTAGGGTCAAAGCAGTACAGACCCTCTAGGTTGGTGCCTTCTCAGACCAAGGTGGTCCTTCATTGGGCCAATGGGGAACAGCCACGTATGCCAGGTCAGAATACAGATAGATCGTGGGACCAGATCTTCAATGCGGCCAGTGCAGTAAGGGATTAAGATCTCCACCGTCTGATCTGCAGAGATCAACGACAGGTGCCATCGCACTATGGATAAGCCACATGAGATTTATGATAGCGAGTTGGCACCTGGAGGACACGTGTTCTCGTGGGTCTAGGTTTGGAGGTGCATGAAATATAGATAGTTGGCATGTGGCCGGTTCCCATTGATTGATACGCTGAGGGGTAGTATCTATTGCTTACCGTCAGATCAAGGAAAATCAACGGAAGGCACCATGTCATCATGGTGAAGTTGTGTGATCTTTACCATAGCAACATAGCGTCTTACTGACATGTGTCTCGCTGGTAGACCAGGGTTGACTTTTAACGACTGGCAGTCAGTGTAATCGTCGCGGTCAATGTGGTAGTTAGTTTTGATGTTGCAACTAGGTGGTGGAAAGGTGGCGCAGTCAAGTTGGTGACTACCATGGTTAAAGATATCAACAACGACATAGCGCCCAGTCCAACGTAAGGAATGGTCAGTGCATGGGACCTTGAGGAGGTGGCAAAATAAAGAGAGATGATTGGCCCATGTGGCCTAGTTGGCACATAAGGAATTGTTTGACTTGCTTTGACCTCACGAATTCATGAGCTAGAAATAATGAATCAAGTTTTTTGCCATGAGATTTCGATCCTGTGATCAATGACACTGACTCAGAAGTGAATGCAAAGTGCATGGACATTCTACCACCATTACAGATCTATCTACTATGTCAGGGGATGTTTTCTAGCACCGTTCTATCTTCTCCAGGCTCTTTCTGAGAGGAATATAAGATTTTGGTACTCAAAACCACCAGATCTTTGATTGAATTTTTAGGGTGAGAAGTTAATGCTAGTAGGTGAGAAGTAAATGTAATGCAAAAAATCCTCAGTCATGCCTGAACTATAAAGGAAATTTTGTAATCTTTTCTGAGAGGACTCCTTTTCTGATTTCTCTGCTACTGCTCGTAGGTCTGCAGTGTAAAATTCCCTTTGTCTCTGAGCTATATAACATTCTGTATCATCTCCTTCAGCCATCGATGTGTATGTGCATCCGTCTTGCCTCTCATTGGTCTATTGTTGAGATCTATGGCTTGCATACTGTGCCTATTTTTGTTCTATTGGATAATATATAAGTGAAATCATTTTCCTTGTGTTATTCAATTTGGTTTCTTCATCTGTATGTGGTTATTGATTGACATAAGTCTGGGTGTGTATATCTTTTGAATGTTATCTTGGTTTTATAGTGCATATATGGGTACAAATGAAGTCTGAACACTCTATTTTGGTGCATCACCTCCTTAGATTAGACTAGGTAGATTTTCTTTCGTGCTCTCCTTCTCCATTTTCCTCTCCAAGAGTAGATAGGTGCACCCTGATAGTAAGAGGAAGCTGGCCTTCTCTGGAGACTCAACCTCGCAGTTCAAGTCCCACAGCTTGGAGGTTGTTTCCATGTTTCACTAGGTTGTCCTCGTGCATAGGCCTTGGACAAGGGTGCAAACCTAAGTGACAACAATTACCTTAACTCAATATGATGGAAATAGTGTTAGATTTGTTAATGATGCCCCATGTCAAATCAAAGGAAAAGGTTCTATTAAATTTATAGAGAAAATTTCATGTGATAATGCATACTATGTTGAAGGATTGAACTACAACTTGTTGAGTGTATCACAGTTAGGAAATGTAGGTTGCAAAGTTGAATTTGGAAACAAAACTACTAAGATCTATGACACAAATGGAAATATGATAGGAAAGGGTGAATAGACTAGGAGTAATCTATTTTACTTAGATATGGAAGATGCAAAATATCTTGTTGTTAGACTTGATGATGTGCAGTTGTGGCATAAAAGGTTGTGTCATGTTAACTTTGATAATCTGATTAGCATCAGCAAGAAGAAGAAGGTTAGAGGGTTGCCCAAGTTGAAGAAACCTAAAAATACAATGTGCAAACAATGTCAACTAGAAAAAATGACTAAGTATAGTTTCAAAAGAAAAAAATACACTTCTAATGAAGTACTAGAGTTAGTCCATACAGACTTATGTGGTCTAATAGAAGTACAAAGCTACCTAGGAGAAAAATATATAATGCTATTTGTAGATGATTATTCCAAGATGCTGACTACTATGTTTTTAAAGAAAAAATATGATTCATTTCAAATGTTTAAGTGGTATTTGGCTATAGTTGAAAAGGAAATAGGAAAGAAATTGAAATGCCTAAGGTCAGACAGAGGAGGTGAGTTTACATCAAAAGAATTTGAAATATTTTGCAATGACAAGGGTATCAAAAGGAAAACATCAGCACCAAGAACTCCACCATAGAATGGTATTATTGAAAGGAGGAATAGGTTAGTGATTGACTGTGCTAGAACCTTGATGATGGAGAAAAATGTTGCACTAAAATACTAGAGATAAGCTATAAGTACCACAATCTACACACTGAATAGAGTTCAAGTCAAGAAAGGTACAAATGCAACACCATTTGAACATTTTGAAGTCTTTGGTTGTAAATGCTATATTCTCAAAGATAATAGAAATGGAAAGTTTGGTGCAAAGAGTGATGAAGGCATATTCCTTGGTTACTCCACTAGAAGTAAGGCATATAAGTGTTTGAACACTAACACTAACAAAATTGTGGAGAGTGCAAATGTAAATTTTGATGAGCATGTAGAAGTTCAAATTGATGAGTCCAAGCAATTAGAGTATTATAGATCCTTTGTAGACTTCTATGAAGGAATGAATATTAAAGATATTGCTGCAAATCAAGTTGAGAATTAGAAACAAACTTCAGTATCTGCCAAGTCTCAGCCTGTGAATGTTGAGCTACATTTAAAAGCTGAGCTGTAGAATGTAGAAAATACTCATTCTGATTTTAAAAATAGTATGCATGAAAGGAATGATGAAGTGCTAGATGAAGAAGAACAAAATGACTCTAAAGCTAAAGGATTAAACATGCAAAGAAGGACATAACCAATATTAACCAAGTATGTGGGAAGACATCACCCTATAGATCAAATCATTGATGACAAGGATGCCAGACCAATGACAAGAAGTAGACTGAGGAATGAATCATGTATGATGAGCAAGGTTGAATCTAAAATAGTTATAGATGCACTAAAAAATGATGATTGGTATAAAGCCATGGAAGAAGAGATAGATCAGATTGAGAAGAACAAAACATGGTCTCTAGTTCCTAGACCAATTGATAAGAATGTGATTGGTACCAAATGGGTATTCAGAAATAAAGTAGATGAGAAAGGAGAGATAACAAGAAACAAAGCCAAAGTAGTTTGCAAAGGCTATGCACAAGAAGAAGGATTGGATTATGGGGAAACATTTTCCCCTATTACAAGAATGGAAGGAGTAAGAACATTACTTGCATATGTTGCATACAAAGGTTTCAAAGTGTACCAAATAAATGTAAAGTCTGGTTTTCTAAATAGTATACTATAAGAGGAAGTCTACATAGAACAACTAGAGCAATTTGTGGATTAGAAGAACAAGGACATGGTCTGCAAACTGCACAAAGCAATTTATGGATTGAAGCAAGCACCTAGAGCATGGTATGAGAGACTATACAAATATCTTGTGAAGATAGGATTTGAGAGAACATATGACAACAACAATTCATACATCAAAGTTGAAGAAGGTAAAGACATTTTGACATCTAAAATCTTTGTGGATGATATAATATTTGGTGGAAAAGATGTTTTATGCAAAGATTTTGCTAATCAAATGAAGCATGAATTTGAGATGTTAATGTTTAGAGAAATCAAATTATTTGTTGGATTACAAGTACATCAACTGAAACATGGCATATTTGTGACCCAATCTAAATACATCAAGGAGGTACTCAAAATATTTGGGTTGGAAGAATCAAAACTAGTCAGCACACCAATGGTAATAGGCCATAATTTATCCAAGAATGACGAATCTGTTGAAGTAAATTAGACATAGTATAGGTCAATGATTGGAAAGTTGCAATATGTTGTACATATTAGACCAGACATTGCATTAGCTATTGGAATAGTGGCAAGATTTTTGCAAATCCAAGAGAAAATCACTTAATGGTAGTAAAGATAATACTAAGATCCCTGAAAGGAACTGATGATTTTGGTTTGTACTACAAGAGGAATTAGAAATTTGAACTAAGAGCCTACATTGATGCAGATTGGAGAGGTAATATTGATGATAGAAAAAGAACCAGTGGAGGAGCACTTTTCTTGGGAAAAAGGTTGATTACATGGACCAACAAAAAGAAAAGCTACACCTCATAGTCCACTGCCGAAGCTAAATATGTGGTAGCTGCTATAAATTGCTCCAATATTGTATGGATCAAACATTTTCTACAAGGTATGAAGGAATAAGTAACTGAGCTTGTGATACTTAATTGTGATAATACAAGTGCTATCAATATATCAAAGAATCCAGTAATGCATGCTAAAAGTAAGCATATTGCAATCAAGTATCACTATGTAAGAGAGTTGGTGGAAGACAAGCAAGTGAAGATGGAATTCGTTAGCTCAAAGGAACAAATTGTTGATATCTTCACAAAAGAACTACCTAAAGATGTGCAGCTTTTGAGTATCTTAGAGGTAAGTTAGGGGTGATACCCCTAGTCAAGGCTACTTGAAGCAAAAGAAAATATGCCCTACATCAAATGAGTTGAATTTTGAATATTTTACACATTGATGTAGAGGAATTTTACTTTAGGATTCATGCCTAAAGTAGTAGAAGTGCTGAAATTCCAAAATAGTCACAAGCAAGGTGACATAGGGAGAAATTGAATAAAATTGCAAAAGCCACACTTGCATACTAAGATGCTTATATGTCTTTTGCATTATTGTCAAAGATGGAGAAGATGTTTGAAACTGATCAACAATTGTTGAAGCTAAGGAATTAGAAGATAGAGGGAGAAAGACAAAGGAGGATACAACAATAGAGAGGGAGAAGCTAAAATGAAGCAATCAGAATAAGTAGCAAGAGATGTGATGCTACAATTTACTTTTTGGCATTTGACTTACTATTCTAACCTAGTTAGTTTGTGGTTGAATAGTTGAGTTTGATGGTTGATCAGTTTGGTTTTCCTTCAATGCCAAAGAGGGAGATTGTTGGAAACCTGATTGAAAAGCTCATTGTTGAAGATCACAGAGGGAGATTGTTAGAAAGAAGGAAAATAATGTTTTCAATCATTTTTTTTTTATTGATGTCAAACCTGCTACTTGTAGGAATGATATTTTCTTACAAGATCAAAGTACTATCACTTAGTTGATTAATGAAGAGGATTTGATCAACAAGATGTAACAAAAGAACCTAAAGGAAAGGTTGAGTTATGATGTTATAATGAAATGCAAGGATCAATTAAGACACTAGTTAAATGATGTATTGATGACATACTCAAAGTTACAGAGGTTGGTTACACTTAGAAACATTAGAGGAAGAATTTGTAACAAGATTGATTGCAAAGCTTAAACTAAGATGTTTAGTGGGTGCTGAACAAGTTAGTTGAAGCTAAGAAATTTTTTAGAAGGAGCTGAGTAATAGGAAATTATAGTGTGTGCTAAGTGAAGTGTTGAGATAATGGGTGTTGCACACATTGCATAATATTTTTATTTTATTATTTTATTTTATTATGTAATGTTGTACCTAGATGGACGTGCACCATGTAAAGATTCTCATGAAATATTCTTGATGAGTTGTATTGTAACATTGTGATAATATTTCATGTAATTATTTAATATTGGGGAAAAGAATTAAATGCCCAATATTAAATGTGGGGTCAGTGGGTTAGGTAGCATATGGTTTTAGCACATGGTTTATGTAATACCACTTGGTGGTTTTGTGGGACTTGCTACTATATAAGCAGCCACAAGGGTAGTTGTTGTATAGAGAAAGAGAGTGACAAGAAGGAGAAAGGCAAGAGTCAAGCGGGACAAGGCTTGACAGGTTAGCCAAGGGAGCATTTGTGAAGGTTGAAAGCATGGCATGGGATGTGTGGATTCATGCTTGTTCACATAGTTTGCTCAGTTGTGGCTATGGCCATGAAGGCTTCCATGGTTGTATGGCAATGGTATTTTTTGCTGAATAATACATGATGATGGATGCTTTTGGAGGCTAGGTTTTTCCCTCAATGAGGGTTTTCCAGGGTATATCTTGTGTCACAATGTTGTGGGTATGTTGTCTATTCTCTTGCATGTGGATTTTAATTCTATGTTTATTTTAGATTTATTATGGGTTATGTGGAAACAGTTATATTCTTTATTGCCAAGTTTCCTTACAAGTGGTATCAGAGCTATGATTTTATTATTGTAACCCTAGATTGAATCCATGGGAATGCATGAGAGGATAAAAAAAAAAAAAAAAAAGGGCAAGATATATGAATAATTTATTGCAGATCTGAGGGTTTTGGGTTTGCTGTTATGATGGGATGTTAAAAGATTTGGGCATGTGAAATTGTTGGACAAAATTTTTTTTCAGATGTTTCATTTAAAATGAGGGTTTTGGGGGGCAGCTTGTAGAAATGACCTCTTGGGTAAAAATAGACCTCACCATTGGATCCGGGTTGACATTTCCATAAATTTTGATATATAATATGCCCTAGTTTGGCCATGTTCAGAGAAAATGAAAGAGTTTTTTGGTTTCAGTTCATGATGGCCGTCAAATTTAATCCCGTCAGAATTTTCGTCACTGAAAAAAATATAAAAAATGAAAAATCGTACTGAAAATGGTAAAAAGTCTGTCTTAGTAAAATGGCCATAACTTTCTCTCAGAATATCGAATTTCAGAGTTCTTATAGGCATTGGAAAGCTAATTCAGAGCACTACAACATGGTGCAGGTTTGGTTCCATGATTTTGAAATTTTGTCAGGTTTTAAGAGCCCTAAAGTCAGATGTTGTTTATTTTGAGCACGAATTGGGGCATAACTTGGGCATACGGAGTTGGATTTTGGACTTCGAGTAGTCAACGGAAAGCTCTTGGAGAGCTCTATACATTGATTCAGATTTGATGCAGGTTTGGCATGATTTATTTGTTGATATATTGATCTGAACAATTTATAGATATTTTTTGACTATGGTAACATTGTGAGTTTATGACATTGGAGATTTAAGTTTTGATGTCATTGTATACTCAGTTCATATTTCAGATTGGTCTCATGATGATATGGTTATCAGTGTTTGGTTTGGATATGCATGATGACTTGTTGGGTCTACAAGTTGTGCAGTATTGTAAGTGGTCTATACTTACAGGTTGCATTTATGACTTGGTTATGGGTTGTCTTTGCCCATTGATCTTTCATTATCGATGCATATTCAGATTGGTGGCTTGGATTTGGGTTGTCTATGCCCTAAGTCACATGATTTACTGATTTGTTCATGTAGAAGGGATGAGATGTTGTTACCAGGGACAATCATGGTGGAGGATTGTGGTTGACTATGCTGACAGGTTGGACATATTGAGAACCAGATGCTCAGTTCATGGATGTGATCATGGTGCCATGGATTTTGGCATGACATGATTGGTTATACAGGTACATCCTTGATGTTCATTAGCTTGGATTTTTTGATTCAGTTATGGTGGTATATCTTCTTGATTGAGGATCATGGTTATTTGGTTTCTTTTGAGGAGCTCATGATGTGCACTTTGAGTTCTTTAATGGTTTGATGCCTTGGTTGGTTCTCA
Source organism: Cupressus sempervirens (assembly GCA_028749045.1). Classification (NCBI taxonomy): domain Eukaryota; kingdom Viridiplantae; phylum Streptophyta; class Pinopsida; order Cupressales; family Cupressaceae; genus Cupressus; species Cupressus sempervirens. Next base: position 51,787,391 of record CM053791.1, read on the forward strand.
TGGTTAGAGGATGGTATTTTCATCATGATGTCATGGATAGCTTGGATACACGGTTTAGTGGGAGCTTGTGACAGTGATGGGGTGATAGTGCAGGATTAGTTCCTGGTTTGGTTTATATCTTCTTGGTTTGGAGAGGATGGTTTTTTATGATGCCATAGGTGACTTGGTACCACGGTTGAGTGGGAGTTGTTGGCATTGATATATTTGTTGAGTGTTTGTAGATGTTGGAGGTTTGTCTTAGATCCTGTTGCTACAGAAGCGTCTTTGACATTTACATGGTGCACTTGTTATCTTCATGGTGTATGAAGATGGTTAGATCTTGAGGACTCATGGAGTTCTTGGTTATCTTCATGGTGTGTGGAGATGGTTCTTCCTGGTATGTGGAGATGATTCTTCATGGCGTGTGGAGATGGTTGCATCTTGAGGACTCACAGGGTTCTTGGTAAAGGTGTGGTTTATGCTTTTATTTGAAATGTTATCCTTGGTATGAGGATGGTTTCATTATTATGTCATGGTATACTCTTGATACGCGTTTAGAGTTGTGACATGTTATGGTGTGTTCATGTGGAGCATGTTATCTCTTTAGTTGAGATGGTAAGATCATGTTGTCATGTTTATGTTCCTGAGGCCATGGTTGGAACTTTGACATTGATCTTGGTTTTGTTTCTTGGTATTGAGTACACTGATCATAAGCTGGATACTTCATGATATTGCTATGTTGCATTTGGAGTTGGCATGAATTGATTGGTTACAGGTGCTCATGGATACTTAAAGACGGTGGTGATGCTGATTTCTCTTGGATTAGAGAAGTATTTGTTGGGACGGTTGATGGTTTCAACAGGAAGTCCGAGGGGCAGTCACCTGATATGGACTTGAGAGGAGATTGTTCTTAGATGAGTCTTGGTTGGAGACTTGGGTATCTTGATGAGCATTCTCATTCCCCACTCTTGGTCTACTCGGTAGTTTGCTACTTGAGAGGTATAGCCCATTATTTTCTCTCATTTGCATTATATTTATGCTTGTCTTTCATGGATATGGATCTTGAGCTATGGTACATGAGTTAGTTCTGGAGGGTTCATTTGAGAGATGGTTTAGCATTGGTTATCTCCATGTGCATATGTTTTTATGCTAGTTGAGTTTGGGAGATGGTTTTATATTGGGCATATTCCTTGGATTAGGAATGGTTATTCCTTTGTTTAGGAATGGGTTTATTGAGTTTGATCTTCTTGTGAGAGGCTTACATCCATGATGAGTTATATGGTATGGTTTGGGTGTTGTTGAGGCTTCTTGTTGGGGTTTTATGGAGGAGATCATACTTGCACAGTTTACATCTAGAGGTGTGTGTAGAAGGACATGATACAGGTTATGATTTGCATGGTTTCTCTGGTCTTGGTTATCTTCTTGGATGTTCAGTTTTGCCTACATTAGATTTGAGATTGGTTGGAGATTGTGATCACTGATTTGTGCTCATGTATGTCATGTGAGAGATGACATGGTTATTCCTTTATCTCTTTCCTCTATTGGTTGTGGTGAACTTGGGAGAGCATTGGAGACTTGTTATGAGAGTTGTTCTTGTAGGATATCAGTTTATGTATTGTGGATGTCCTTGATACTACATGGATTCACTTCTTTGAGATGTGTTGAGTGGATTGGTTATAGATTTGACATTATCTTTTGCAGTGGGAGCTTCTTGGTATATATGTGGCAGGTATTTCTCTTGAGGCTTGTGATTGCAGGTTGTAGATTGGATATGTCGATGATATGAGATTCACTTGTTATACCTTTGAGGTATGGATAGTTGAATGGGTTTGGCACTTGCTGTGGGTGCTATTTCAGCTATGGATATTTTGACAACTACGGATACATGTGATTACCTTTGGATCAGGTTTTTTGTGCTTAGAATTTTAGTTGGTACAGGATTTTATGATCTTCTAATGTGACAGGTTGGGTGGCTTTCTCTTTGGATGGCTTCTATGTATGTCTAGTGGGAGTGGCATAATAGGAGGTGAGATCATTCATGTTTGAGATGCTAGATACTTTGATTTTGTTGCGGGTACCAGGATGGAGCACTTGGTGTATTTTGATCCATGATGGTGGATGTGCTGGGAGGGATTGTTCCCTTGTTCATTTATGTGGCTACGGATTGACCTATGCAATGTATACAACAAGTGGGAGATTGTTGAGATAATGGGTGTTGCACACATTGCATAATATTTTTATTTTATTATTTTATTTTATTATGTAATGTTGTACCTAGATGGACGTGCAACATGTAAAGATTCTCATGAAATATTCTTGATGAGTTGTATTGTAACATTATGATAATATTTCATGTAATTATTTAATATTGGGGAAAAGAATTAAATGCCCAATATTAAATGTGGGGTCAGTGGGTTAGGTAGCATATGGTTTTAGCACATGGTTTATGTAATACCACTTGGTGGTTTTGTGGGACTTGCTACTATATAAGCAGCCACAAGGGTAGTTGTTGTATAGAGAAAGAGAGTGACAAGAAGGAGAAAGGCAAGAGTCAAGCGGGACAAGGCTTGATAGGTTAGCCAAGGGAGCATTTGTGAAGGTTGAAAGCATGGCATGGGATGTGTGGATTCATGCTTGTTCACATAGTTTGCTCAGTTGTGGCTATGGCCATGAAGACTTCCATGGTTGTATGGCAATGGTATTTTTTGCTGAATAATACATGATGATGGATGCTTTTGGAGGCTGGGTTTTTCCCTCAATGAGGGTTTCCCAGGGTATATCTTGTGTCACAATGTTGTGGGTATGTTGTCTATTCTCTTGCATGTGGATTTTAATTCCATGTTTATTTTAGATTTATTATGGGTTATGTGGAAATGGTTATATTCTTTATTGCCAAGTTTCCTTACATGAAGATCAAGTGTCAAGCATCAAAAAATTCTTAGTTGGTGCCGAGTGAGCTTTAGGTGCCCAGCATCAAGAAAAACACAGTTGGTGTCAAGTAACACAGTATGTGCCAAGCACCAATATTATAATAGTGCTGAGCTACTACATTATTCCAAATGATGAAGATTCACCAAATCTAAACTAACATAATGGTTACATTGAATTTTGTGAATGAGTTGGAAGATAAGGATGATGAGCTGGTGGTATAGAATCCTATGTAAACCATTTTTGGGTAAATTCTAAAGGATTATTGAAGAAGTTTCTAGACAAAATAGAATATGGGTTAGATGTAGTGAATCTTACCTAATCCATGCAAATTAAAATTAAAGAATGAAAGAATCAAGTGGGAAAAGGTACTCCAAGACTTTTATTTAAGGAGTCATAGACCAAGAAGTAAAGAGCTACTGATACTATTGTTGTTGAAGAGCCAACTCTACAAAGTGCTTGAAAGGGTGTCGAGGGGGAGACATCTAGGAGAAAGAAGAGCACAAAGGTTCTACTTCTATGAGTGGTCATGAAGAGATGATTGTACTGGTACATTGAGCATGGAGACTCAAGGAGACTAAGCTTGAAAGGAGAGCAAGCTGTCAGAGCTGCAAAGATTGAAGGCTAGGCAAGGGTATGAGCTAAGAAGTGATCTGAGATCTGCAAGATAAGTTGTATGTTATAGTCAAGACAAGATTTTTCTAATACTTTCTAGTAATTGTATTAGACCTGAAAATCCTATGGAATTAGGTTGGCCTAATAGCCATTTGTAAATCCTTTAACAGGGCGGCATTCCAACTGAATGTTCTAAAGTCCTCTAACCAGGCCCACTTCTAACAGGGTGGATAAATCTTCTAACAAGATCATGTTTGATAGTGTGTTGTAAGACTTTAATAGCATAGGCCTTTCATAGGGCATCACTTTATAAGAGTGAGAATTTAGTAGCATGTTACTAGTGGTTTTTCTCGAATTGGGTTTCCATGTAAATCATTGTGTTATGTGTTGATTTCTTATATGTTATACTTTCTTATTGATTTATAGTAACTTGTTGATTAGATAAGTCTAAGCTTGGATGAATGAATGGTTGAATACACACACTATACTTATTGAAAATTTTGAATAGGACATTTGGACCTTGAATAATTGATTCACCCGACCCTCCCCCCCCCATTAGTTATTCTAAAATATTTCTAACAATTAAAACCCATTTTTCCTTTGGGTACAAAAGCCACAAATATAAAATAAAATTTGGAATTGGAGTCTATATGTCAAAACAACTAGCATAATGGCTCAAAACCCCAAACCCTCATCCTAAAAAATAAGGAAATTCTCATACCCACCCAATTGCATAGAGCTAGCAACCAAAAATAGAGGGGAACACTAGTTCTCAACCTCCTAACAAATAACTATGAAAAATAAAAGCTGAAACTAAGCTAAAACAATAAAACAAGAGAGTCCAACTTGATTGCCAAAAGGGAAAACATGGGAACCCAAATAGTAAAATAAAAATCTCTTAGAAATTGTTGAAATCATGGCCATTTAAAGTCTCCCCGAGCTGAATCCATCATGGCCAACCTCATGACAATCACACGCCTCTAGATCCTACAACAAACATAACAATATTTCCTCTTGAAGAGGATTTGAAATTTTTTCACAAAATTCTATTTAAAAAAGTGAGAAGTGAGGAATAAAATTTCTTTTTTGGATGTATATTCACTTTTCAAGTGAATAAAAGGATTAGGGTAATTAACTAGACCACCTAGTTAAACCCTTAATCAACCAAAACAAAAATATTCTATACCAAGTAATTAAATTAAATAAGATAAAGCCCCAAAAAATTTCCTTTAAGTGACAATTGCAAACCTCTAAATGCACAGACAGACTTAATGGTCTAATCACATAATGAAAATAAGTCTAGATTTTTTAAATCATCGAAGGGTTTATTTCATCAATTAAACATGATAAGTCAACCATAAAGGGATGACATTGTCTAGGGAAGAATAACCAAGTCACTAACTCCATGTGCTACTATTAAGGATATAAATCCTACACACTGAACAACATCATCAAGTATAATTGCATATAATAATATATTTGAACTAATAAATGCATTAAATCACATTAAAATGATCCATTCAAGTCACTCACTACATCATAAAACATCTCAAAGAAAGAATGAAGTTAATAGCCATAGCAACAAAGCAAAGTATCCAAAATCTAATAAGTCCATCATATAATCATAAACAAAGTATATGTCTAAATAAAAAATAACCATATATCATTCTAAAGCATCATCTCACCTCAATGAGCATCATCATGAAGATATGATCAAACTAAAAAACATAGCATCTAACATCTATGGTACTAGTAAATCAAAATAAAATATCTAACCATCAGGTTATGTTGAGTATCCTCAAATACAAGTATCAAAGTACCTCTCAAAATAAAACATAACAAGGTAAATAATGAAAAAATGAGAGGAACTACATCCTCCCCGACTAGGTATAGGCTTTCTCTTAGAAGCCTACAAAGAGATAAGGGTACAATTATCTCAACCATCTAGCATCTTCGCAAATCACAAAATTCTTATCATTTGAGCCCCATTGGACTCTTACTTGTTCTATGTCCTGACCTCTTAGGGTCAGTCTCTGATGATAAAGGATATAGATGGTCTCCAAAGAAAGCTACCCATCCTCCACCTGTAAAACATCCCAATCAAGTACATGGGTCACATCAAGAATATACTGCCTCAAAACATAAACATGGAAAACATCATGGATGTGTAATAGGTTAGGTGGAAATGATAGTCGCTAAGAAATAGGACCAATCCTCTTGAAGATCTCAAATGGTCTGACAAAACATAGCACCAACTTAGAGCCTTTCCCATAATGAATGGGGCTCTTCCATGGATGCACTCTCAAAAACACCCTATCACCAATTGAAAAGTAATGATCCAACCTATGGGAATCTACATACTTCTTCTATGTATCCTAAGTTGTAACCAAATGCTCCCTTATATGAAAAACCTTCTACCCCATATCCTTAAGCATCTCTAGACCTAAAATCACTTGATCCTCCAAATGATCCCAACTCAAGGGGGTATGACATTGTCTATTATACAGGGCTTGAAAAGATGACATGCCAAGAGAGCTATGTTATCCATTGTTATAAGAAAAATCAATAAGGTACATATAGTCCTCCCACTTTAGCTACCTATCCATAACATACATGTGAAGCATGTCTTTTAGAACATTGTTCAATCTCTCTATCTAACCATCAGTCTTTGGATGGTAAGATGAACTAAAATTGAGTTGCACACCCAAAACATGCTGGAGAGATGTCGGTAGTGATGAAGTAAATACTAGATCTCTATCTGATATAATACATCAATGGATTCCATGCAAACAAACAATGTCTTCCAATAAAACATGCACTACATAAGAAGTTGTGTAGGATGCTCTCATGGGTGAATAATGTGCTAACCTTGGACAACCTGGCCAGTGTCATCATAATACAATCATGTCATTGTGATGACATAGGAAATCCTATGATAAAATCAAGGGATATAGTATCCCACTTTTACTCTAGAATGGTATGTGGCTATAAAAGACCCGTCAGATGTTGATGCTTTGCCTTCCCTCTCTAGCACTCAAGACATCAAGCAAAAAAATCAGCAACATCGCACCTCATCCCTACCCAAAAGTACAACTATCTAAGGTCATCATACATCTTCTTGACATTTGGATGTGCAAAATATGGTGCATGATGTGCTTCCAAAAGAATCAATGTATAAAGATCACACTAGGCTAACACATTAATGTGCCTCAAGTGTTGCAGCAACCCATCGGGCTCTAGAAAATAACTTGTAAGCCTCCCCTCAAGGGTATTTCTAGACTCAATCTCCTCCCTTGCCTCCTAATACCATGTGTTACTAAGTAAGGCCTCCAAGACATGATCCCACAAATCCACTCCCAGTGAAAAAAATGATATCTATGTATGTGCAAGATCATGGTGTGCCAAAAGGTGGTGATCTAACATATATGTAGTTTAGAAATGCCTCAAAGCATTTCAAAATCTATTCCAACTTCTTCCCCACCCATCCTAATACTAAAAAAAAAGAATTAATACCTTTATAAGGCCTACTCTATCTTTTGATACCAAACCTATATGATCAACTTAAAAAATGTCCCACAAATGTGTTGGTGGCCTGTTCATGTGTGTTTTATACCTCAAACATGTAGCTGACGACTCTTTTTCAGCAAAATTTGATGAAATGAAAAGGGTTTCTTAAGAATGTTCTTAGCTTTCCATACATGTAAGGTTTTTGAAGTTATGAGTTCAATAAGTAATTATTATTTATTTTCTAATAGAGTTACATAAAAAGTACGCATTGACACATTGCTTCACAAACAACTATAACTTTCAAATGGTACAACATTTTTGAAATCCAAAAGATGCATCACATTCTATGCTTCTTCTACTATAAGGAAAAGGAAAAGAAAAATTAAATTTTGCAGAGTTTTGAATTAGTTAAGGTGGTTACACATGAGAGATTTTTCACTCTAAAAATACTAAAGTAGAAAATTAGTAATTATTGATTTATTTAGGAAAAAAAATGTGTAACATCCAAGCATGAGTCTATTTATTCTATCTAAACTATTATTTAAACATATTATCATTTGATTTTGATTAAGGTGGTTAGACATATGTCTACTTATTTTTGTCTTGGAATTTTTGTACTATTGCATTAAAATTCAAAATTTTGATGAATCAATTTATATTTTTTCACATAAGGCCAAGTAGATTAGAAATTAAATTCAATTTCCTAGAGCATCTTTTCTCTCAACTTTTTGATATAAAGTTTATAACAAGTAGAAATTTACACATCAAGTTGACATAATCCTAATTTGCTAATTTTTTATTGCCACTTAAGAGCATAGTTTGGTTGACTGTGATCTTGCACATACCCATCTCATGTCCCATCCTACTCAAGGAATCTACAAAGACATTTTCTTTCCCTTTGATGTAGTGAACATAAAAATCATATTCACATATGAACTCAATCTAGTGAAGTTTTTGTGCATTTAGGTTTAATTGAGTAAAGATATACTATAAGCTATGATGATCTCTATACATCCCAAACCTATGTTTCAAAAGGAAATGTCTCCAGCACACAAGTGAATGCATAACTACAACAGGTTCCAAATCATGAGTGGGGTAGTTTTTCTCATTGTCCTTGATTTTTCTAGACTCATATGCAATCACATGACCATCTTGCATCAATGCTTCACCCACACCATCCAACGAATCATCTATGTAAACCATAAAATCACTCATAGGATTAGGCACTACAAGGACTAGTGCACTAGTCAATTGCTCCTTTAGAGCCTCAAAAACCAACTCACACTAGTCTAACCAAACATACTTCTTCTCTTTCTACTGAAGAGAAGTGATAGGATGAGCCACTCGTGAGAAGTCCTTCATGAATCGGCAGTACTATCCTACCAATCTTATTAAACTATGAACCTCTGAAACATTGGTGTGTATCGACTAATCCATGATAGCTCAAATTTTCTTTGGGTCCATTGTAATACCATCACCTATAATGATATTCCTGAAATAAGATTGGAAGAATCCACATTTACCTAGGTTTCCATACAATTGATGGTCTTGTAAGCACTAGAACACCTAGCATAAATGAACATTGTGCTCCTTAATAGTCTTAGAATAGATCAATATGTTGTCCAATAAAATGAGGACACACTAATCAAGGTATGTAAAAAATAATCCATTCATAAAACCCATAAAAAATAAAGGCGCATTGGTCAACCCAAAGGGTACAACTATAAACTCATAATACCTATAGCACATACAAAAATTTATCCAATGAATGTCAGTGTCATGAATCCGAAGTTTGTGGTATCCTAATTTGAGATCAATCTTTGAGAACACTCTCACTCCCTTCATTTGATGAAAAAATTCATCAATCCTTGGCAAAGGATACTGGTTCTTCATTATTACCTTATTCCATTGGTGGTAGTCAATGCACAACTGTAATGACCCATCATTCTTCTTTACAAAGATGACTAGTGTACCTCATGGTGATACACTAGGGTGAATGTGGCCCTTGGAAAAAAATTCCTCCAACTACAATCTGAGCTCACTCAACTCCTAAGTAGTCATATAATAAGGAGCTTGTGAAATAGGCTCTGCTCCTAGAATGAGATCTATACAAAAGTCAAAATCACATTCTGGTGACATTCCTAGCATCTCATTAGGGAATATGTTTTCATACTCATGAAGGAGTGGGTGATCATCTAGAGTCACCTCATGGATCTTAGCCTCTTTAAGGTCATCGAAAGAAACTACAAACATTTGATATCCATGTCACACACTCTGCTTCAGCTTCTTAGCTGAGATCATCTGTAGTGAGACTAGCCTCTAGACCCCTACAAGTTCCACTTGTCCACCTGTGTCATCCACACACTATATCAAATTCATCTATACTCTATATTCACTTGATGGGTAGCTAACCAATCTATACTCAACACAATATCATAAGACCCTAAGGATAGGATGTGAAGATTGACTGTGGTGGTGAAGGCGCCCAAGTCCAATACACAACCACTGACTATGGATTCCACAATCCCCTTAGAACGTATAGCTAACTCAACCTGCCACCTATTAGCCTATCATCTAGCCACCGGACCACATCGTTAGACAATAGATGGTGAAATAAAAGAATCTTATGCATTGGAATCCATTAAAGAAACAAAAGAATTATCATGATACAATGTACTTGTAGCCTCAACTATAGTGCCTTGGTGCTTAGCTTGACAATTTTGAACTATCGCAAATATCCTATGGGATCTTCTTGCATCACCCATAGTAGGTTCAAACATTGCAACACCTCTGTTAGGTCCTTAAGATGTCTTTATAGGATACTCCACTGACTTGTGGCTGAATCGACCACATAAAAAATATACTCCTCCAAAACTAGATCTAGATCCACATCCACCTTGGGAAGTGCTAAAGTATGGTGCACTCCCTTAGTTAGATGGCTTTGTTGGGACTACTAACATTGACTCTAGTCACACACCTTCCCTCCTATGGTACCAGAGTTCTATCCATCTTTCTGTGGGTGATGTTGGAATCATCAATCCTAAACATTGTCACCACCTTGTGAGGGTGCTAACTAGGATTGACCTTTCCATATGACCTATGTCTGAGGGGGTGGTACACTCTTTCTGATGGATTATGTATTGTGGCTTTGAGACCATGATCTACCACTAAACTCTCTATCCATATTGCTCTTGAAAATTCTTGCCTTCTTAGTGGCAAATATAAGTATCTTGGACTGATGAAGATGGGCATCCCCAGTGATAGAGTCTTTAAGACCCCTAACAAAATATTGTATTAGGAGTAACTCATCATAATGGTAACTAGAGTACTATCTTAGCCCAAATAATTCTCTCTCATACTAATGCACTACCATATTCCCCTATTTGAGTTCATGGAACACATCCTAATGAGCCTCATTATACTATAGAGATAGGAATTTATCCTTGAACCTCTCCTTAAAGATCTCCAAGGTGAGATCTGTTATACTAAGCTAGAGCTTCTCACTCTCCATATCCCACCACATAGATCCATATTCTCTCAATTATATGAGAACACATCATTCCTTCATTTTTCTTTCATATGGATGTAAGGAGAACCAATGCCCCATATCCAGTAACCATGTCTTAGCCTTGAGACCTCCTCCTAGGCCATCAAATAGTGGTGGTTTAGACCTTTGAAGGTCTCTCATCATGTCCATTTAGATGGAATCTCTATCATCCTAACCATAACCACTCCTATAGTTATCCCAACCACTAGGTGGTGTGTGAGAATGCTCACATTCATGACCATGCTCTTCTTTACCTCCATGCTCTAGAATCTGGGAGTCCCCATGGTGGGATTCCTCTTCCTGGCCACAAACTTGTCAGTTTTCCTCAACTTGAGGTCCCAACTAAGCTATAATTTCCTATAACAAAGGCAATAGTTCCCTAACATCTCTTTGATTGTTATCACCTTTCCCTCCCCCAACTCATTGACATTCTTCCTCATGATGTTCTTCATTTTTATTTCATCAGTTGTTACCCCAACCACCAGGTCTATGTGTAGGGCACATCACTAAAGGAGCAACAAGATAAGGTTTAGAGTCATATGTAACAATCATAAGTGTCACAAAAAATAACTAAAATAAGATACCAATGTATGCAATAAAAATAATATTAAAGTGGGAGCATAAAATAGAGATCCCAATGTTGCAACATGGGCTTTGATACTAGATGTAATGCCCCACCCAAAGATCCTTGGAACAAGGAAAAATAAATGCCTATATATATTTATTTATTTAAAGAAAAAAAAAAAAAAAATCAACATGCAATGAATCAAAAGATCACAATAGAACACTTAACCACAAAATCTAGGAAACCAACAAGTCTCCAAGTGTCACTACTTACTAATGCATCCAAAACCAACTATGAAATTTCATGCAAACAAAGTACCAATGATCTCTAACATGCTGAGATTTAGGAAGGGGTGTTTCCCAAGAGGGTACCCAAAACAACCTCTAACTCTTGACCAACAAGTCTAGAGATACATGTTGTTTGCCTATGTAGATTTTTGCAAGGAAGTCAGGCTATACCTTTCGAGTATTGACGATATTTCATAGTACTAGCAAGTGATACATTTTTAGTATCACATGATACTTCTTATAACTACTGAGTAACACTTTTAGGGATGACATGATAGAACTTACTACTACCATGTGATACATTACCAGTGTCACGTGTTAGAAATTATAACTATCATGCCATATTTTCTAGTATCAAATGATATTTCTCCTTAAGGCATGTGATAATTTTTTAGTATTGCCCAATGTTAAACTTCTCTCGCTAAGGATTACAAAGAAAAAACCCGATGAACAATCAAAAGGAAAAAAGAGTTCAAATCTTCACACTGGAGAGTATTGGATACACAATAATTGAGGCTCAAACACTCAAATGAATGTAAAACAACTAAGCATACTAAAAGGGATGAATCGAACATCTAATCACCTAATTCATAGTATCTAGTAACAATGCAAAAAGGTAACATCATGATAACATACATGAGCATAAATCAACTATCTCTAAAACTAAAATAACATAAATCACATGAAGACACAATCTAAAAGGAATGGAGAACCATGTGAGCATCAAGATCTAGAATTGGACATGGAGAAAGGACAACTTTGTATGTTAGTCCCTAGCAGTGGTAAAGGTAGCTACGCCTCACAACTACATAGAACTCATAGGTACACTCCCATCATGTTGATGAAGATAGTGATTTGACCTCAAATACACATAAGGCAATCATCCATGGCTAACACTCATGCAAAATAGTATAGAGGACTAAAACCAAGATCATGAGATAATACAATACAATAGGTCCTAGTTAGACACTCTATGGGTCTACTATGTAGGGACTCTGGTGGAGAGTAGATCGACTGGCGTCATGGAGCCCAAGCTAAGAGCCTAATGGAAACACTCCTTTGGGAGGCCATAGTGTTATGTTGTTGACTGTACCATGTATATATTTGGCCTGTGGATAAACTGACAAGCACATACCTTTAGAATAGCCATATAGGTACGTATTATTTTCTTATCTTAATTAATTACCTATAAGTTTATTTAGTTGTTAGTTATTAGAAACTTCTACACATACACCTTGTTAGGAACACAACTTGAGCTTATGAGAGAAGCCCCTCCACCGACCTTACCCTATATACCCATGCTCATCACAGGATGAGTGCCAGTAAGAAATGCAATTTTCTAACCCAACCCCAATGAACATAACTCAACTGATAACTGACCAAGAGGTTAGGTCTTGCAAGAACCTAACAAGTGTATGACCATGTACTTGTGTGCAGGAACACTTGATCATAAATGATAGGGGTTGGATGAGAAACAATAGACATAAGTAACAAATCATTCAACTAGCCTACATCTGGGAGTATGGACTCAACATGAATCCCAATGCAATAAAATACAATATGGTTCAGAAAGATATCCCTATGGATAATCTGGATCCACAACCAACTATAGTGCCAAGAAAACTTGAGAAATTAGGTGACACACAAATCAAGGTGAAAACCCAAAAAAGTCAAAAAGTTTGAAATTAAAACTAAATTTTTCTTTCTGTACAAAAGCCATGAACATCAAATAAATTTGTGATTGGAGTCTATATACAAAAATTGACAGCATAACAACGTAAACCCCCAAACCCTCATCAAAAAAAGTAGAGAAATGCTCATACCCACTTAACCAGGTAAAGATAGTAACCAGAAATAGAGGGGAACACTACTTCTCATTCTCGTAAGAAACAACTACCAAAAATAGAGGAAAAAATGGAGCTAAAATAGTAAAAAAGGAGAGCCCTACCTGACAACCAAAAGGGAAATTATGGGAACCCAAATAGTAAAATAAAAACCCCACATAAACTACTGAAAGACATGGAAATCCAAGATCTCCTCGAGCTCGATCCAATAAGACCAACCTTGTGATGATCCCACATTTATAGCTCCTAGAATGGATAGAAAATATTTTCCTCTTGAAGAGGATTTGGAATTTTATCTCAAAATTCTATTTCAAAAAGTGAGAAGTGAGGAATGAAATTCCTTGTTGGATATATATTCACTTTTCAAGTGAATAAAATGATTAGGTTAATTAACCAAACCATCTAGTTAAACACTTAATCAACCCAACCAAAAAAAAAAATCCCAAGTAATTGAAACTTAACTACGACAAAGCTGTCGGGAATTAAATTAAATAAGATAAAGTCCAAAAAAATTCCCTTTAACCAATAAATCACAATGTTGCAACATAACTATTGGGATAATTGTGAACCTTTAAATGCATAGACACACTCACTGGTGTAATAACATAAAATAAAAGAGTCTAGATTTATTAAATTTCTAGAGGATTTAACCAATCAATTAAATAGGATATGTTGACCATATAGGGATGACATTGGTTGAGTAAGAATAGTTGATTCACTAACTCCATGTGCCACTACCAGGGATATAAATCCTACACAATAAACAACATGATCAAGTGCAACTACGTATAATAATATAGTTGAAGTGCTATATGCCTTAAATCACATTCAAATCATCCATTTAAATCACCCACTACATCATAAAACATCTCATAGAAAGAAATAGCCATAACAACAAATTGATGTATCTAGAATCCAATAAGTGCATCATATGATCATAAACAAAGTATATGTTTGAATAGAAAATAACTAGATATCATCATAAAGGTTTATGTCACCTCAATAAGCATCATCATGCATATATGATCAAATTGAACAATATAGCATCTAATATCTATGATTGTAAATCACAATAAATTGTCTGACCAATAGGTCATCTCGAGGGGTCCTAAAATAGGAGCATCAAAGTATCTCTTGAAACAAAACATAACAAGGTACAAAATGGAAACATGGGGGACACTGTATCTTTGACAAGGTGTCATGTAATTAGCTGCAAGAGGAGTTTTGTAAATGGGACCCTTTCTAAACACCTTAGAATTAAAAGCTACCTTTATTATCCAATCAACATCTTGGTTTAAGGATCGATCCTAGTGGACTAACTGGATCAGCTGAATATTTTAACACTCACCATTTGTGTCCCTTTGGTTGTACCAATGACACCTCCATGACAAAGCCAATATCTATTGTGGGAAACCAGTTTATGTTAGGTAAAGGGGTATCAAGTGTGGGCCATGTTGTTTGGTAATGAGTTGTGACCTTTAGGTAGTTCTACTTGGTGTGTTTTCCAATTTGATGGACCCAACAAAACATTTTTGAACATACACATGGTGATAGCATTCATATGGTTTAATTTTTGAGATATCACAATTGTTTATGTTGACAGGGTTGCTTTGTCCCTTGTTTAACTATTTGAAGACATATATTTGTATCCCTAATTGTTTCTTTGTCCTTCTATTTCTTATAGTTCTTTAAAATAAAACTCTAGACATCACCCATCCATACATGGAACTTGGTCAAAAAAGTAAGCTGAGGAAAATTGAAGTAAAAAAGAGTAAAAGAAGATCAAAATGCAAGAATAAAGAACTCAACTTGGTCCAACAAAAATTCCTATAGTTAACTAGGACTTCTCAACCATTGGTCCAGTCATGTTGTCTAATCAATGTCATATAGTGGTCTAGGTATAGCATGAGTTTCAAGAGATTGAATTTCTTAACAAGCAATCATAATTGCTAAACTTCCTACTATGCATTTCAACATTAACCTATAGTGATGCTCCGAGTTCAAGGTTCTTTTCTACAAGTGGCCAATAATTAGCAAAAGAATCTAACAAGAATGGAAAAGAACTAACCTTCTTTTAGCATTTGTTGTTCATGTTTATAATTCAGTAACTAGGGCCAAGATTTTGAAAGAATAATTATCTTTCAGTAATTAAATAACATGTACATGAAGAAATAAATGAATTCCCTTATAGAAAATGATACAAATGCTGAGATATGATTTATTTCAAGAAATTTCTTCTCAAAGACATGGATTCTATATGAGGTTTCCAAGGAAGAAGAGGAAATTGAAGATTATCTACTTGAATGAGTTGCCCTCTTGTCTCCAGTGACCAATGATCTACTTCCCAAAAGTGTGTATGCTTTTCTTATATATATCTATAAAATAAAATTATTGACCTAAATTTTAAAGTTTCCCTTCCCATATGAATAATCCATAATTTTAATTTGGGTGGGTATGTGTTCAACATAGTGTTATGTTTTTGTTTGCGTTAAAATAATTTCTTTGTCTTTTATTTTTTCTAAGGTTAAGGTAGTAAAAAAAACCCTCCATTAAATCCACATCTTATTCCATTGTGAGCATAACAACATTAAAATTTAATACAACTCATTAAAATAAAAAAAAACACACTTTTACTATTCATTTTCTTATTCTAAACAAAAATCAATATTATTTATATTCACAATTAGATCGTTCAAAGAAGATTAGGGATGAAGCTCAAAATCAAATTAAATAATCATCTAATCATCTAATATTTAAGTGGTGTGTGGGCTGTGTAGGGTATGTGTCTATCCCCTTTTGAAAGGCTAACACTCTCTACCTCAACCACACCCTTGTCTTGAAAAAGCTACAATCACTCAAATTCTTGCAACCAAATAGAGGTCATCAAATTTATAACTCAATTGACATCATGAATATCTTGACATCAATGTAATAACACATGCATCAATATCTACAAATACATCACCATCATGTAACATAATTTAAATTAATCATCGTCTCAAAATAAAACCCATTATATCATCATATAATAACTTTATAAACATAATCATGTTTAACATTAAAATGATGTAACCAAGAATTTTCAATTAATTAATTATCCATTTAATTACACTAATTAACACATCATAATACAGTAGTTAACTAAACAATTAACTAATTCATCTTCAAATCAAGGGTTGACTAGGTCAAAATATATAGGGTCACCATATGAGAAGGAAAATGATAGTTGCAAGATGGGCCATGATATCCCTCCCCTCTAGGAAGAGGCATCATCCCATTGTCAAACCAAAATAACACCATTCACACACACACACAAAATTGATATCTACATAAAACAAGAAAAAATGCTGCTCAAAATGATTAGGAAAAGACTATTTTAATTCATCCACATCCTTCCAAGTGGCACTTTCCACACCAAATTGGTCCCATTGGACCTTATACTAAAGGATGTGTCTATCTCGTAACCTGATTGTACATTACTCAATGAGTTGGGTAGGCTGAATTACCATCACCCCTGGCACCTACAATGCAAGCCACTCAAGAACATGAGATATCTTAGAATGATATGGCCTAAGGGTGAAAGCATGGATCTATGTCACCTCTAGGGATAACTTTATTGATTCAATGGGACTGAATCTAGCTAGATAGCTTCTATGGGGACCAAATTCAACCAAAACCATGTGGCATTCACTAGATGCCAAGTGGCATGTACACATGCACAAGGATCTAGCTAGATTTTATCTAGCCTGAATGGGAAAAATTATATAACCTAGAAAAATAAAAACATGTGCTTGCTAGAATTGCAGAGCAGGAAGAGTTATTGGAGTCATTTGACCAAATCATGCATGTTAGCAATTTCCTATTGAAAATAGATTGAGGAAGACTATTAAAGAGGGAGATTGTTGAGGAAAAATTGACACAAGTAAGATCAATATGCTTCAATCAATGTTTTGTCGCTGATGTCAAACCTACTATTTGCTATTAAGACAACTGCTTATATGATTTATGTACTATCTCTTATTTGATTTATGAAGAGGATTTAATCAAAGGATGTAACAATGGAACCTAGAGGAAAGGTTGAGTTATGACTTTGTAAAGGAGTACAAGAATCAGTTAACATAGTGATAAAATGATGCATTGATAATCTATTTAAGGTTACAAAGGCTGGTTAAACTAAGAAAGTTTGGAAGAACAAGTTGGAAAAAAAATTCTACCAAGCTTGACTGAGTGGATAGTTGGTGTCGAAAAAAGTCACTACAAGATGAGCAAAAAATTAGTTGGAGCCGACTAAAAGTTTATTCTAGTGTATGCCAAGAAAAATAGTGGATGTTGAGTAACGTTTAGTTGATGCCAAGCACTAGTAAACTTTAGTTCATGCTGAGTGATTTTATAGAGGATGTCAAGCAATGCAGTATGTGTCAAGCATCAAAAGCTAGATAATGCTGAGTGGTTGCATTATTTAAAAGATCATGAATTCCATGGCTCTAAGCTGAAAAAGTTTATTTTCTTGGAATGTGTGAACTAGGTGGAAGATAAGGTTGATGAGATGGTGGCACAAAATTCAAGGTAAACCATTTTTAGTTGAATTCAAAGATAATTCAAGGAGAATTTTCTAGAAGATAAATGAAATGAGGGGTAGATTCATTATATCCTACCTAATCTTTCCTAACCCTAAATTGGACAATCGAGAATGAGCAACAAAAGATCTTAATTTCCTATTTATTTTAATGATTGGTTAGAAGCAAAGTGTGTCATGTGTCAGAACCTAAGAAAAACAAGGAGTCAAGGATTTTGCTTCATCAAGTGACCTAAGAGAAGAGTTCGCATTGGCATGTTAAGCGAGAAGGCTTAACGATATGAATTCCTAAAGGGTGAACAAGATATCAAAGCTAAAATGTATGAAGGCCAAGTAGAATGGAGGACTGAAATAGAGATTTGTAATCCACAAATGGAGTTGTAACTTTTTATCAAATCAAGCCTTACCATTACTCTCTAATAATTGTACTAGTCTAGGTTAAATCCTTTGGATTAAGGTTGACCTAACAGTCATTTGTAAATCCTTTAACTAGCTGACATTCCAAGTGAATGGTCTAAAGTCCTCTAACAAGACTCACTCCTAACATGGTGATTGAAATCCTTTAATAGGGTCACATTTAACAGTGTGTATTGTAATTGTTAACAGGGATGGCCTTTCATAAGGCATCACTTCAAAAGAGTGAAAAAGAGTAGCACATTACTAGTGGTTTTTTCCAAATTGGGTTTCCAAGTAAATAATTGTGTGAAGTGTATTGATGAATCTGCTGTGTTTCATGTTTACATTTTTGTGAGTTGATTTGATAGTAACCTACAAGTTTTTAGTGGTTGCATAATCTTATGGATGCGTGC
Source organism: Cupressus sempervirens (assembly GCA_028749045.1). Classification (NCBI taxonomy): domain Eukaryota; kingdom Viridiplantae; phylum Streptophyta; class Pinopsida; order Cupressales; family Cupressaceae; genus Cupressus; species Cupressus sempervirens. The sequence goes on from CM053791.1 coordinate 51,806,048, forward strand.
ATGAAGATAAATGTTTATGGGTTCACTAAGCTGTAAAAAGTTTTATTTATACATGTAGACCTTGAATAATTTATTAACCCCCCCTCTCACTTAATATAAAAGAATTCCAACATTTCCTCTAATTTTTAATATATTTTAAGTTTTATTTTATGTTTTCGTAGGTAAAAATATAGTTTTTAATGTGTATTTTTAATGTAGTTTGTTTTAAAGAGTTCAATTTTTTTATATTATTATATGTTTATGTTTTTAAGTACTCTAATATTAGATAAAGTTTACAAAATGTATTGAAATTTAGTAAAACTTAGACATTATTAGAGAAATTATTTTAATTATAAAATATTATTTATAGAAAACAGTAGAAAATTATATAGAAAATACTAGAAAATATAGAAAAGATTATATTAGTTAGAAACTTTTGAAACTTTAGAAAATATTAGTTGAGTTGTAAACTTTTGAAACTTTAGATAAAAAATTGAAAAAAATTATTAAATATATAATATTAGTTAGATGTAAATTATAAAATTTACATATTTTTATTTTGTTTTTATTAGAAATTATTAGAAATTGTTCTAAAGGTAAAGGTTTAGAAACTAATTTAAACTTGTAACTAAAACCATTAGATTGAAATAAATTAGACTCTACCTCTTATCGTGAACACAAATAAATTTTAATTAAAACCTTAACATTGAACCTTATAAATTATAGGTAGGAGCAGAAATTAACATTGAATGTAATTAAATCACAACCTTATTTACCTAATAAAACTTGAACTAAAACTCTCACATTGAACCAAATTAGACTCTAACTCCTATATTGAACCTTACATCCAAATATGTTGACCTAAACCCTAAACATTTAATCCTCTCTCTCTAGATCTCAACCTTGTCACCCTTTGTCTCTCTCTAACTCCTAAACCTCAAATCTCGAAACTCTAAACTTCTCTCTAACCCCATAATCCCTAATATAAATTCATCTCTCCCATCTCATCTCTCTCTCTCTCACACACATAACTTCATCTCTCTCTCCCTTACATAACCTAATCTCTCCCAACCCTCTCTCTCTCTCTCTCTCTCTCTCTCTCTCACACACACACACACACACACACACACACACACACACACACACACACACACACACACACACACACACACATAACCTAATCTCTCCCAACCCTAAATTTCTCTCCCACCCTATAATCATTACATAACTTCAACTCTCCCATCTCATCTCTCTCTCTCTCTCTCTCTCACACACACACACACACACACACACACACACACACACACACACACACACACACACACACACGTGCGTGTGCACACGTGCACACACACACAGACAAAACTTCATCTCTTTATATCTCTTACATAATGTCATCTCTCCTACTCCTAAACCCCATCTCTGTAAACCCTAATCCACTCTCTAACCACATAATCCCTAACATAACTTCATATCTCTCATGTCATCTCTCTCTCTCTCTCTCTCCCTCTCTCTCACACACATATAACTTCATCTCTCTCATATAACCTCATCTCTCCAAATCCTAACCTACTCTCTCTCTCTCTCTCTCTCTCTCTCTCTCTCTCTCTCTAGATTCAAAATTTTTAACCCTTTCTCTCTCTCTAACTCCTAAATCCCATCCCTCTAAACCTTAAGCTGCTTTCTAACTTGTAAAACCCATCTCTCTAAACCCTAAAACACCCTCTAACCTCCATAATCCCTAAAATTGTTATCTAAAGTTGGTTTGTACACATTACTAGAAACAAAATGTAATGTAGTTAACATTTCTTTATATGTTTTACAATATTTTTGTTTAGCAAGATTCATTTAGTGTGTTTTGATTTAATTAATTTATATAATAATGTGTGTTTATATGTATATATATGCATGTGCAAATCTCTATTATCAACTATCTAGTTTTCTTTGTTTATAGATTTCATCATTATGGCATCTAGGGGTATTGATTCTAGAGAGGCCAATGTACATGGTTGTCCTCATAGTGGTTCATCCTATAGATCCACTAGGTAAAAGTACAAAGTTGGGTCACCTTTTAGGCTAACTTATCAGAATGACTAAATTTGAGTGTTTCTACGTAAAAAGAATTTTTTTTCAAACATATGATCTTGATAAATTCATTGTATCTAAGTTATATATGGTCTCACATATTTCCAATTGGAAATGTCTATTAAATGCATGTTTTATACTAGTTTGTATCCAATTACTAAAGAAATAAAATTATTTCAGAAAAGTGGTGTTTCAATAACTCTTACTAATCTTTATTATATTTTTTAATAACATATAAACACCATTTTATAAAGCTCAAAGTAAGGAATATTCTCATATATATATTTTATAGTGTTTTAATTAGATATACTATATTGTAATTAAAAAATTCTACAAGCACGTATTTTACCACTCGAAAAGATGTTGATTTTGAGAAAGAAAAAAATATTAAATCATATGAAAAAAATTTAAAAATTATATGATGTTCTAGAGGAGAAAGTCATCTTCTAGAATGTATAAATTTTCTTCTCGTTAGAATAGATTAGTTTTGAAAATTTTGGTGGGAGATGAAAATTGTCGGTTTTAGGTGACTTGATATTTGAATCATTATAAAAGAGAAAATTTAGGACTAAAGACAATTTTTATTTTTGATTGTTCTAGCTACATATGTTATCTATAACATAGTCTGAGATCAAAGGGAAATAAGTTTGTTTCCATATAGTTTTGTGGTGGGAACTACAACCCTAATTTTTAGTATTTTTCAGTAGCTAAAAGATTATCCATAAAAATTAGGAAATATATCATTTCTTACTCCAAATAATTATTAAAAATTATAATCCTAAACTTCATCCATTTCTACACATTTCATTAGTTTACTTCATTTTCAAATTCAAAATACTAATGCCAATTTTATGTTATTGAAAGTGAACAATTCTACTTTTGTTAGCCTTTTCCTTTACAAAAGGGTAACACGGGTTTTTTCTTTTACCCCACTAATAGTACCCAAGATAGGGAGACATTATTTAGTGAGACTATTAAGAACTTACAAAGAACACTTCATGCTATTGATCAGAGTCTACAAGCTTCACGTACCCTACAACATAGGGATAAGGTAACTATGATTAGAGATGAGTTGATTAGTATGATGCACAATGTTAAGAGTTTTAACCCTTAGAATAGCATCAATTTGGACACATTTTATAGTGCTCCTTCTCATAGTGTTAGTGGTGGTTTGAGGTGGAGGGAGATAGATGAGATGCTTTCAATGGAGAGTGTCAAGAGCAAGTTCCCATATTAGCATCCTTTGAAAAAGGTGAAAGGGTACTATGATACAAGGTTTACTAATCCATTAGTGGCACCTTTTATAAATCCTCATTTGTTGGCTACACATCACATGTGGCCCCAAAAGGGTGAGTTCTCCTTATATTTTTGGAAACAATTAATTGCAAAATTTCATCTACGTTGAGATGTTGATTACACTGATATCTTGAGGCATGTTGGGTAGGGCTAGGGTAGGTTGTTAGATAAATTTGCTGGAATGTTCAAATGGGAAGAGTACTTTTGAGAGGGTGGGGGGTGTAAATCAAAAGTACCTCATTTTTATCCTTTTCAACCCCGATTAACACATAATTGAAAGTAAAGTACATGCATGTAAACATATAAGCAAACATGAAATGAAAGCATGCATCAACACATGACACAAAAGATTTGGTAATCCAGAAACCCCCCAGGAATAAGAAGGTAAAACTGGGGTGGGGATGACACCCACAAAAATTACTGCAGCAATATGTTCAACCACTTTTGATGGTCTGCCCTATGAAAAGCCTTCCCTATTAAAGGCTTTACACTGCATTAAAGGATTTACAATAGGTTGTTGAACCTACTTAATACATAGGATTTTCATCACCTTCTCCAAAGGTTTTCCCACCTAGCTATTAAGCTAACCTACCAACAGAGTATTTTCATCACCCAATACAATGGTAAGAGAGTATTAGAACATTTGACCTAATAGAGTGAAATCTTCAATTGCTGGGTTCAGGCACAAGATCTGCACTTTTAATTCTAATCCTTGCTTGATCTAATCTCTATATATATCCCTTGTTCTGTTCTGATCAACTAGATATGTAATTGCTGCTCCTTTCACTAAGACTTTCCTTCTTCACACTGAAATTTTTCTATAATCTCCTCATACACTATTCTCATCCACATATGCAGTGGGTTTTTGATCTCCTTTTAAAGAATGTAAAGACTTTAGGGTTAGGTATGGATCTATGATCCATATTGAATCTCAAATTCCTGCTCATTCCTTGTATTTTTCCTTATTGGTTGCATGCCTTCTCCATTTTTCTGATTGGCTGCATGTAGATCACATAGGGAATGTAAATGATTCATCCTTATCCTTTTTCCTTTTCAAAATCTCTCTATGTCTGCTCCAAAACTGGTTTACATCTAAGTTTGTGAGAGTACAAAATCATATGTTGATTTTGTGTTACTCAACACATACTATATTACTGATGCTCAATACATAAATGTTCCTGTATTTCTTGGCACATGTTACATTTCTAGATTGCTTGACACATATTACACTTTGTGTTCCTCAAAACATGAATGTTACTGTATCACTCGACATATACTATGCTCTGTCTTACTTAACATCTATTACTTGCTCAGCAGCTGAATTCACTCAGCACCTATTAAGATTCTGGCTTGACATACTATAACTCACTCAACATACATAGTGTACCTGGCATATATGGTGGAATTGGTTGACTGTGTTGACACTCGAATGTCAAGACCATTCTAAGACCACTAATCTCCCCCTTTGACATGAGTATCAAAAACACTTAACCATGCATTACTGAACTAATTCGATTGAGTACAATCTTTACTCTTGCTCAACATACATGCAAAATTACAAAAAATGTTCAAAATTTTTGCAAGAAACAATATACCTTATGACTCCCCCTAAGTTGATTATGCCTAGTCCATTCTTGAAACTTGAAATTTTGTGCCGATGTGTCTGATTCTCTCTATTTTTTGTCCTATTCCTATTCCCTATGCCTGTATATTATATTTGATCTATATGAATTCCCTATTTCAGATCTATTTTCCACATGCTTCCACATGCTTGTCAAAATTTTACATCTCCCCCTCACTTTATCTTATTTCTTGTCCCTTTTTGGCTACCTATAGATTTTCTACTTTATTCTCAAAATGAATGAAAGAATTTAACCAAAATTATCAAAATTTGGTATCAAAGTCCATGTATCTTCATGTATCTCCCCATACATACATATCTTCCCCTAATGTATATATCTCACCCTTTTTGAAACTGATGTCAAAGGGTTCTAAGGAGTAATACCATACTTAGCCAAAAATGTACTATTTACCTCCAAGAGTATCTTTAGAGTTGCATCCCAATTTTCCAATGTAATGTCCAGTGACTTGTGCTAGATGGTAGTCTCTACAACAAGGTGTACAAGTCCATCTAGGGTAGAAAGATTTGGATCTTTCTTTAGGACTATTTTTGTGTATGCTTGCTTCTTGTGGAGGACCTCTAAGTGTGGGGTTATGGAGGATTGGATTTGCATCAATTTTTCCTTTATGTTTGCTTCCTCTACTGTTAATACAACTAATTCCTTTTGTGTGTGAAGCATCTGTGCAAAGTGCTTCTCACTCTGTGTTGGATTTATTAGAAGTTGCATGGTATAAATCTTGAGATTTCTTTCCAAGCTTATTATTCTTTTTCTAGTCTCTTGTGTGAAGTTGGAAAAATCACACAGTTTGGTGTACAATGAGAAAGTGTTCCCAAGCACAATTTTCACTCTTTCTAGTTTCTTAGCAAATTCAACTTGTGCCAATGCTATATCATTTGATATTTTCTCATTTAATTTTCCCTAGAATTTTCTTTTTGACCATTCCATTAATTTTACATTTGTATCATGGTCTTCATTAGTCACCTGATCAACTATATCTGATAGTTGTTCTATTATAGGTGTTGTTTCATCTAGTGATTGCAAGCTGAAGGCATCCATGAAGATGTCCTTTATCTCATTCAATGCTTGTCTATACTTGTATTCTCTTCTCAATACTTCTTGTCTCTTTCTCCTATCCATTGCACCTTGTATTTCATTTATCTTTTCTATAGTGAGGGTGTTGGATTCATAGGAGGGAATGATGATCTCTTCATTAGGTTTAGGATCTCCATAGTGAAGTATCCTAGCTACCTCTCTAGAGCTTAAGCTTGGTGTTTGAACTTTTATTGATATCATATCAATTCTTAGCTTTTGAAGAGTTTAAGTGGGAATACCAATTTTTGGTAATTCAACCAATGTATGTATTGTAGCTTGCTCCTCATCTCTTGTTTCCCTCTTCTTTTCTTTTGATTTCCCTTTATCACTAACAATTTTTGGGGGTGAACCTGTTGACTATTCTTGTTTTCCTGTATCTTCCCCTATTGCTACACTCAGCATCTAAAGTGCATCACTTACTGCATTTGGTGGAGATGGTGGTGGAAGTAGTAGGAGTTTAGTAGTAGTGTATGTCAAAGGTTGTTCCTTTTGTTAGGAATAAGGTGTCTCAACCTTGTATAATTCCTATTCTTATTATTTGTTTTGTAAAATGTATTTCTTGCAAATAATGTTGATGTGTCGACATTTTGAATTGTGTGTACGGAGATCATGACTAAAACGGTTATGATGGATTCCTATGACACGTAAGAGCTATGTTAGGAAGATTCAATGATAGGTGAAGACATGTGGCAACTAAGATATTTGAGTACTATACACTCTACCCCAATAGTGGGGTTTGGGGCATCGCCTCAAAAATTCTTTTGGGGTTCTTATTTTCTTGGAGAATGGTAAAACCCTAATACGGTTTACCTTTGGGAGTAGCCCTAAAGTGAAGCGCTTGTTATAAGCATTTTTAGGGTTGCGAAGAGATATGATGAGAAAAAGGTGTATTGTTGGTACTGCAAGTAGTTACTGGAGTCTTCTGTTGTCGATGTTGAACTTGCATTGCAAGTGTATTGTAACATTTTGTTGAATATAATACATTGTGTAGGTTCTGAAGGGGTGGGGTTGTTTTATCAAAAGGTTTTTTCCCACCAAAAAATCCTTGTGTTATGTGTTCCTTTCTTTGTCTATTTTTTGTATGCATGGTTGGCTACAATATTGTTGTTTACATGATATTGAATCTGTAAGTGTAGAAGATTTTTATAGGATTTGCATCATACTTTCCTTATGAGATTAGTGTAGGAAGTTGTTTCCGCACTTGAGTTTCCTTACACCTTTGGCTTCACCTTTTCTCTTTGAGGTGCTGCTACTACTCTTTGTAATTCATCTATACTCACCAATACAAGGCTTGTACACAACTGTTCCTATAGAGTGAATTGGTGAAGGATCTTTGAGAGACCCTCTATAGTTAAAGGATTGATGTTTTGACATGAAGTGTCAATAACATCCTTTATTTTTATGATCTCTATAGGTGTGATAGTGGCACGAGGAGGTCTAGGAGGTGGCATTTGTGTGTCTTGCAAACTTTGTTCTTCCTATTCATCTAATACCTTTTCCTCTCCTTTAGCTATATTCTCTTCTTCTTCCTCCTTATTTACTTCCTAAACTGCTCTTCCTTCCTCACCTTTCTTCTCCTCTTCATCTTTCTTCTCCTCTTCACTTTTCTTCTCCTCCACTTTCTCTATTGTCTCTTTTTCTTCTTTTCTCTTTGAGCTGGCCTCTACCTTATATTCCTCATTAAATACATCATCGATTGACTTGAATATTGACTTTCACAATTTTGTAGATTTATTTGCAACATCCTCTATCTTATTTGGAGGATGCAAAATGCTCTACTTTTAGGAGAAAATTTTCTATTATGCCTTTTATTTTGCTTAGCTATTTGACCTTTAGTTAGGTCTAGTAGTATTCTGGCTAGGGTTGATTCTCTTATCTCCTTTTCTATTTGCAAACAAAAATGCCACTTATCTACAACTATCTTGTATAGCTCCTTGGGCATTGTACTATCTAACTCTAGATGTGTGTGTTTGTATTCGACCATCATTGCATACACTAATTCCTCTATTTTATTTTGATATTCTTTATTGAGCTTATTAAAGTCTATAGTCTTTAAACTATTCAAGTTTTCTTTTTTAATATTTACACATAATTTGTCAATGGTAGACTTTGTGGGATGACTTACCACTTTAAATTGGTTGACATCATCTGACACTAATTCTTTCTTCATCTCAGTCTAGCTGGGCAACATATTTCCTTCTCTTCCTTGGTTCTTCACCAGTCTACTTTTTGGCTTTCTTCTTCTCTTTGGCTTCATCTTTTTCCTTTTGAGTTGCAGCCCTGGTGGTAGCCCTTGTAGTAGGCTTCTTTGCTTTGACTTCAATGGGCTTTTTCCCCTTCTTTGCCTTGGGCTAGGATGCAGGCTGAGTTTTGGCTTTTCTTTTGGTGGCTTTGGCTTCAGTGAGTGCTTCCTTGGCTTCTTCTTCCTCAACACCTTCTTTATTGTCCTCTCCTAGGCCTTGTGTCAACTCTTCTAGCTCTTTCCCTTGCTCACCTTCTTCCTCACTATCACCTTCTACTTCTTGTACTTCTTCTTCACCTACTTCACCTTCAATGCTTGCCCCAAATGTGTTCTTTATTTTTCTTACCATTTTATCTTTCTTCTTAACTGTAGAGGTTGTCTTCAAATCTGATACCACCCTAGATTTGACAATATCACAAGTGCCAAAATGAGGAGCACCCTTGTCAATCTCTTCTGCAAGTAAAGCAATGATTACAGCTGAAGCTTAGTCTACATCAAGCTCATATCCAAGTGGCCTAAGCCATCTTACTCTAGGTATCACAGCTTGGATGTAGGTGTAATCTATATCAACCAAGAAACAAATGTTATTTACATGTTGTTCAACCAGTGATACTAGTATCCTCATCCTTTGTTTCATGCACTTCTTGAATTCCTCAAAGTAGCTTGTCATCTAAGCATCAAATTGTCTCCCATTTTCTTAATAAACTCATTGACTTGTGTGACAATTGTCTTGTTAGGATCCCATCTTACCTTTCCAACTAAAGCAAATTCTTTTATGACATAGAAAAATATGCAAACCAACATTGATCCAAATTTTTGTTGAGCTCCTTTAGATTTCCTTATGGCTCCCAAATTTTCATTGATTTGTTGTAGCATGAGATCTACTAGATCATATGTGTGGTCCTTCTTCACAAGTTTGTATGCAACATCTATTGCTATATATGACATGTTGTTCAATCTGCTTGATTGATAGAATTTATAAGATATAACTCTAATAACAAAATCAAGTAGGGGTTCAGTGATGGTATTAATGGTCATTCCCCTGTTGTTCCAATTGGCACTGGTGTTTTTCTCTATGGCCTCCGTTTTGTCACTTCTTGGGTTGTTAGGCCGATCTAGGGTTTGGAATCTAGTAACCCTATGAAAAATTTTCTTTGTAATCTTTACTGGCCATGTTTCTAACCAAAATGATCCATCATGAATTTGGCTCAACACTATACGAATCAATTCAGTCTTAAATACAATGGGGAAAACTAGGGCTTTAGTTAAACACTTCTTCTCGACAATTTGAAACTTGTCCTTCAATATACCCTTGTCACATAGCTTATCAAAGGAATTGAAAATTTCTAGGTCACCTATAGCTCCAATATTACAATTATAACATTTTCTGACATCTTGGACCTTTACTACTTTGTCTGAAATGACTGACAAAGCACCAGCTGGGTTGGTTTTATATGCAACTTTGGGTATTGGCCTTAATTTAGGCTGTTTAACTTCGTTGCTAACAAGTTGAATCTCATGATCATCCTTTCCTTTTGTGGTTTTAGACCCAAATGTCATCTTGACCAAACTAGGGTTTAATATTAAATAAACTTTCCAATACTATGTAGCTCAACACTTGACGAAATACCTTTAAATCGAAGAGTTCGAATTGAATTGCTATTGAGATTGGTGCAAATCACTGCTAAATCATTGTTTGATCACCTCTTCACTCTTCTCATTTTCATTTTGTGTTTGAATGGCTTAAAAATGAGTGATTTTCAACTTTATTAGGCTCAAAAGCTTGCATTTATTGCATAGTGCTTATAGCTATACACTCAACACTAAAGGTTTCAGTATAACTCAGCTCCCATTGTAATTCATTTTCTCAGCTTCCACTAACATATCTCATTTGGCATCAACTAGAATTTCTAGCTTGGGATATATTGGAGTTTCACTCAGCATCCAAGGGTAGCTTGGCATCTCCTACAAAATTTTCAATTTTTAACTTGACATCTTTTCTCATGCAGATTTCTTCTTGGTAGCACTTCATTGTTCTTTTGGAGTTGATGTATGATTAGACTTAGTATATTAGTTGCATACATTTTCCTTTGCTTAGTTGGATGAAGTGTGATCACTTGACCTCTTGGGTGAAGTGATGTCTCCATTGGATGTACTTGATCCATCTCTTTTTTGCCATGTCTTTTTCATTTTTGTCCTTGTGTGTTCCACTTCAACTTTTTCTTTACCCTTTTTGACTTCTGACTTGGGTGCCTTGGCCTTTGTTGGACAATTCCTGCTGAAATGTCCTATCTTCAAGCAACTAAAACATGTGGTTTGGCTCAAACACCTGCTACAACTTCCCTTGAAGTGTGTTCTTATGCAATTTTGAGGAACATGACCATATTCCTGATAGTAGTGACAACTTTTCTGGTATTGTAATCCCAATTATAGTGGTGTGCATAGTTGTTTCTCCTTGCAGGTTGATTGGGTGTCCACATAGGCTTTGGTCTACACTCAAAAGCTCTATGTCCATACTTTTTGCAGTTGTAGCAGTGACCTTCAAATCTTGGTGTCCTCATGGTTTTAGTTCTGCAGTCTTCTGTTGAGTGTCCTTGCATGTTACACTTGTGACAATAACCTTTTTTTTGGATGTATCTTGCTGATTGGTCTTTCTACTCCTACAAACATTAGTAGTGTGCCCCTTTTTATTATAGAAATGACAAGTGGGTTTAGTGTTATTACCTTTGTTGGTCCTTTCTGTTACAGTGTTTAATGATTCTCCTTGTTCAATGATGGTGTAACCAAGTCCTGAAGTATCATTACTAGCCCTTGGTGATTTTAGTAATTTTTCAAAGTACTTGATAGCCTCATTGGGTTTGTTGTAGCTTTCTAATATCTTCTTTTCTCTCTTCAATTCATTCTACAATTGTTCATTTTGCATCTTCAAGGTGGAGATCTCAGTTTCCTTCATGTTTAGCTCCTCATGAGCATTCATCATTTGGCTTAAGTTGTGTAGCTACATGTTTGAGATCTTTTCAAACTCAATTGTCTTCCCCTCCAGTCTATTTTCAAGGTTTCTTTTGTCATCCTCAAGCATGGCTATATCCTTAATTGCTCTATTATTTTGTTCAGTTATTTCACATAGCATTATGGCTTGTGATTCTTGTTCCATTTTAAGAGATCTTATCTCTTTTACTTGAGCTCTATTTTTCTCCATCAATTATGCTATTGCTGCATCAAATTCCTGGGAATCCCCATTGGAAAATACTTGTGTGGTGTCAATCTCCTTGTAGTGTATATCATTCTTATCTATGGCTATCTCCTTTCTTCTTTTCAAGGATTTTCTCAGTTCCTCTCTGGCTTCCTCTACCTTGTGTAGAGTGAGATGCACATCAATCACTTGATTGTCAATAATCTTCCAAATTTTGAAGACTTCCATCTTCTAAGCTTTTTCTCCAAGCTATTATGCTTTTCCTTGTGAGAACTAGCGCTATGATACCAATTTTTGGAATGTTCAAATGGGAAGAGTACTTCCGAGGGGGGGGGGGGGGGGGTGAATCAAAAGTACCTAGTTTTTATCCTTTTAAACCCTAATTAACACATAACTAAAAGTAAAGTACATGCATGTAAGACATATAAGCAAACATGAAATGAAAGCATGCATCAACACATGACACAAGAGATTTGGTAACCCAGAAACCCTCCAAGAATAAGAAGGTAAAACTGGGATGGGGATGACACTCACAAAAATTACTACAACAATATGTTCAACCACTTTTGATGGTCTGCCCTATGAAAGGCCTACCCTGTTAAAGGCTTTACACTATATCAATAGTGACCTGGTTAGAGGATTTACAAAAACTTTACACGAAGTGTCACCCTGTTAAAGGATTTACAATAGGTTTTTAAACCCACCTAATACATATGATTTTCATCACCTTCTCCAAAGGTTTTCCCACCTGGCTATTAATCTAACCTACCAACATAGGATTTTCATCACCCAGTACAATGGTAAGAGAGTATTAGAACATTTAACCTAATAGAGTGAAATCTTCAATTGCTAGGTTCAGGCACTAGATCTGCTCTTTTAGTTTTGATCCTTGCTTGATCTGATATCTATATGTGTCCCCTGTTCTATTCTGATCAAGTAGATATATAATTGTTGCTCCTTTCAATAAGTCTTTCCTTCTTCACACTAAAATTTGGCTATAATATCCCCATACACTGTTCTCATCCACCTATGCAATGGGTTTTTGACCTCCTTTTAATGAATGTGAAGACTTAGGGTTAGGTATGGATCTATGATCCATATTGAATCTCAAATTCCCACTCATTCCTTGCATTTTTCCTTATTGGCTGCATGCCTTCTCCATTTTTTTAATTGGCTGCATGCAAATCACATAGGGAATGTAAATGATTCATCCTTATCCTTTTTACTTTTCAAAATCTCTTTAGGTCAGCTCCAAAAATGGTTTACATTTGAGTTTGTGAGAGTACAAACTCATATGCTGATACTGTGTTACTTGACACATACTATATTACTGATGCTCAATACATAAATGTTCTTGTATTGCTCGGCACATTTTACATTTTTGGATTGCTTAGCACCTATTACACTCTGTGTTGCTCAGCACATGAATGTTCCTATATCACTCAGCACATACTACACTCTATCTTACTTGGCATCTATTACTTTCTTGGCAGCTGAATTCACTTGGCACCTGTTAAAATTCTAAGTTGACAGTTACTATAACTCACTCAGCATACATAGTGTGCTCGGCATATAAGGTGGAATTGGTTAAGTGTGTTGACACTCAAATGTCAAGACCATTCTAAGACCAATAAAATTTAGACACCTAGATGCTCCTGTGCCTATTAATAAAAGGGCATTGATTTGTCCAAACCTTTTGGTGATGCCAAAATGGTTGGAGTTAGCTGTAGCCAGAGACAAAGTGACAAATTATACAAGTAGATCTGTGTATGAGAGGATTACTACTATTTATACCTAGGTGCATGAGATGTCTTCTGATTGGGTGCATAGATACATGACATGCATACAATCTGCATCTATAGGCAGTCATACTACCACATCATCTTTAGCTGATGATATGTATCATGAGGTTGAAATCCCATCTCTAGTAGACGTCTTTATGGAGTCATTAGTAGACCATCTGAGGGATATTAGTCTATGTTTTTCTATTGAACTACTTTCAGCCTATCAAGTTGTATACTTGTTGGTTGGGCAAACACTTACTATAGTACCATCATTTGTGAGTGGTATCATTGCAGGTACATAAAAGGCATAGGGTGGTTAGGGATAGGAAGAAATACATGTTGCAGCTATAGCTCCACCATAAACTATAGTTGACAAGGATGTAGCCCCTCTATTGAGGTCGGTTCTTACCCACCATGACTTTCATTATTCATAAATATTCTCATGGATCCTATGCTTGAAATTGAAGATATGACCTTTAGTGATATAGACCTGAGTGAGATAGGTTGACATATATTTGTGATGACGATGTCATATGAGGACTTGCATACACCTATGCATCCTATGCAATAGGAGACATAGGTAAAACATTACAAACATGTCTATTTGTTTTTAAATATAATATTAAATTCAATTTAGTTAAGCATAACTTGTGAGATATTTGTTTGTTCTATTGCATACAGACCACATCTACATCTCTTGATGGTGGAGATAGAGAGATAGCTATCAATCCTAGTCATCTTTAGTCATAGGTAAATTCAATTGTATGTATGCTATTATTTATTGAATTTATACACATGGTCAAGAAAAATTTGTTCTTATATTGGAAATAATGTTCGAGATCTAAGGTCAGTTGATCATATTGTAGAGCAAGATAGGATCATGTTTGATATTCATATATGTCATATACATGAGTTTGGCTCATATATATTAAATGTTGAATATTGATTTACCATGATATCATTTATATTTATAGTTATGGGACATTTTACATTTATACATGCTCACATTTAACATATTTGATATTTTCATGAGTTATGTGACCATCTACATTTATAGTTGACGTATATGATATTTTCATGAGTTATGTCACTATGTTTCTAGGTAGTTGATATATTTGATATTTACATTTATAGAATAACTTTTACATAAATGTGGAAACATGTTTTTGAAATCTCTATGCAATATTTTTTTAGATAATTGTTAATGTGAAAGATATTTATGTGTTCAATAAATTAATGAACATATTCTTACATAATTTTCTAGGTGTGTTGTAAAAGTGTATAGAAAATGTAAATGTAAATAGAAATAATTTCATTATTTTTATTTAAACAATTAAATAAATGTAAAAGAAAAAACATGTATAAATTTACGTGTTCTATAAATTAATGAAAAAATGTCTTACATAAATTTCCAGGTGTGTTGTAAAAGTGTATAGAAAATGAAAATGTAAATTGAAACAATTACATTATTTTTATTTCTAGACATTCAAAGAAATGTTAAAAAAACAAGTATAAATATTGAAAAAACACCAAAAGCAATGTAAAAAAAAAAGTCAATTTATGTATATACAAATATGAAATATTTTTAGGAATTATTATACCTATCTATCAATTAGAAAGTTCTTGATACATATGGTTGGGATCTTCACTATCTTTAATAATCTCCAACAACTTTTTATGCTCCTCGATATCTAACCTCCACTTTGGTTTGCTACATCCCCTTTTTGGCACAATATCCAATTGAATATTTTTTGCTAACACTAAGTAGTTGTAATGCAAAAGCTTTTGGCCAAGCATGTATTCAACAAATTGCACATCATTGTCATCAATTTTCTTTTGCTAATAATAGGTGCGTACAAAACAAGATTTGTATTTCATTGAGTATTCTTAATAATATAGAAAAGAAATAAACTTGTATTTACAATTAATCTCTCACTTTATAATTACTTATATACATCTATAAATTGGGATAATCTATACCTTCTATAACAACTGAACTAGTTGGATATGACTGGTTATCATCATCTGTACAGGGTGCAATCAACTTGATTTTCACTTGTGTGCATCTAAGTAAATAATAATCTACACCTTCCACATTTTTAGGATCCACATACATAGAGAAGATGTCACCAACAAATGTAAAAAAATAATGAAATCTATAAATAAATATATATGAAGAAAATTAAATATAAAAATTAGACATATTTGTAGAAACTCACCTAGAACAACTAAATCAGAAACATGTTCATAATTAGTTGAATATATAGGATTATGAATGTCTATGTCATTTCCATCATTTTCATATGGGTACTTTTGATTATGTTTTTCCATGTCCATTCAGAGATATACCCATTCACAATATTCTTGGATTGACCCATTGCATTGTTTTAAATGTAGACATCACAAAATCATGATTTTTCTCTTACTTGAATTACTAGAGGTTTGTGTTGTTTGGTAGTCATCAGTTGATGCAATCTTCTAATTCCAACAATGGGTTGAGAATTATAAGGATTTGATCGATCAATAACTATAACACATTAAATTAACAAGTATCTATTTCAATAATCAAAATATTAAAATAATCATATCAAGGAAAAATGGAAAACTTACCTTTCACTTCCCAGAAAAAGTGTTTATTATAGGTTGTATCACAAGGATAAAAATGTAATTTGCACCATTCAACAACTTTATTTTATTTTTCTATTTGTGCACCTATATAGGAAAGACAATTGTATGAATTTTAACAAAATATAAAAGAATTATCTAGCAGATGGTCATACATCAAATTTGATTAGTACATATTAATATTAATTATACCTAAAATTTCATGTTGGTGAAGTGCATGCTTTATACATTCTCCTACTTCATCATGCTCTCCTTTCCATGACCACTTTCAAAGTAGTTCCAAAGAAACTTGACACTTAGTCTCGCATATTGTGTTGCAAGCCAATTCAAAGCTTTTGCAGATTTAAATTTCCCTATGAAAAAATAAAAAAAAATTTGTGAGTAATCAAACCTATATATAATTAATTTCTCAATTAATTAAATATGTGCATGAAATTTTAATGTTTAACTTTCAAATACATATACTAGAGCACAACCATTAGATCAAATCCGATGTTCTGAAGCATTTATCCCATGATTCACAAGATCATCAAAGAACATTCAAAAACAATGAGCTACATAGCTCCCATCATGAACCCTATCATCACTAAGATAAAAATAGACCTCCTTGATGATAGTGTTCATCTCGATCGATACTTTCTACCTCATCAACCTCAAATTGTGCATATCTATAGGAAACTTGTATAAAAATTGTAACTTGATTTGAGTGATAATATTTAGCTTGAGGGGAAATAATATAGTTTTTAGAGAAGTCTACAATGGACATAATACATCCTATTAGGAAATAAATTTTTGAATCTCAAAACTATTTCACTCACCATCTTGCACCATGAAAATGTTGGATGTGTGGATAAATCATAGTTATGAATCTATCCATAAACTCCCCATATGGAAAATTGCTTTCCTTCAAAGACATTCTTTTAATTCTTCTCCATTATTTGTTTGATATATCTCATACTCAAATCTATTCTACACAACTGGTGTTGAAACATCAATATTGTCTATTTCATATGGACATTTCTGCAACTCTACACAATTTGTACATGCATTTTTCATGGATTTTACATAAAATTGATCTGACTCTTCATAATTATTACATAACAAAGACTAGACAAATTGTGTTGTGCTTCTAGGAATTATTATATCTAGCTTAAGTGCTACCCTCGCTTTTCTAAATGATTGCAAATAAAGATGAAACTCAACATGATTACAACAAGTTTCACGTACCTTATTTATGCATACAAAACATGGGTGCAACCAAAAAAACATTCTTTGAAAATATTTCACATTTGAAAATTCTTTTTTGAAAGCTTCAAATAATTCACTTTTTGTTGTGTCTACAAAGTGTTTTAGATGTGCTATTTTCATACCTATCTCTTCATCTTTTATCTATATAGTGTCTCTTCTATTTGAAGAAACATGTGACTAGTTGGTCCAATATTCAACAAGCTATCTTCTAACATCTTCAAAAATTCTATCCTTTCAAGGAAGTTGATAAATATTAACCCAGTTCTTTTTAGTGTTCTCATCAAGCAAATTTCTCCTTTTTATGTATTTTTGAATAGTTCTACATAATTTGAGCATTTTAGACATTGCTCAAACTTGTTTTTCTGTGACAATTCCTTTTCTGTAATCATAGTCATCAATGCTCTTCATGTAACACTTAAATCAACTACTTGACTTCTATTATCAATAGTATTTAATACATCTTTCAAATTCTGAACTATTGTTGCCTTGACATTATCTTCTGACCTTTTCTTATTGTTTACAACTAACAACTCTAGAACAAGACTCATTTCTCTTTTCATAAATAATTTGAAAAATAATTGTACTTTACCAATTTGAGATTTATTTTCAAAAAACTCCTCCCACATATTTCTCAAGTGTAGCTTAATTGTACTTTTAGGCATCATGCATTCATATGGTTCAATTTCTCTAAATAGAGAGTCTTTGTCCATCTCTAGCAAATTTTCCAACCCTAAACCATCTTTTCCAAATGTCCTACTACATTCTAAATTTAGATTAAGCATTGCTAAATTTAGATTAAGCATTGCTAAATTTAGATTAAGCAATTTATTAAATAAAGTAAATAATCTAACTATTTAACAATTTTAATAGTTATCATAATGTTTTAAAACAACTAAATTCATTTTAATAATGGATTTAAATCAAATTAATTAATTAATTAAAAATATTTAACATTAAATTTAAAACAAATGATAAATTTAATTAATGTATGTTAATGCAAAAAAAAAAAAAAAAACAATTTTTTTTTTTCCAAATCTTTCTTCAATAAATTTTTATAAAACTAAACTTTTTCAATACTAAAAATGCAAATACCATTAAATAGAATTTAAAAATAAAATAAAAATTAACCTTTAAATTAAAATACTTATTTTATTTTATAAACCATTAAACCTTTTAAGGCATATGACCTTTTGTGGTGTACTTTTCTTTTGCATGGGCACTGGGATAGCAGCTTGAGGCAGAAGTCAACGGCCCACCCCGGATCAAATGAGATAATGAGATGCGAACGATCATTCGTAATGGCCATAATGGAAGTACGACGTACTACAACAATGTTGGAACTTCTTAGCATTGATCAGGGAGCCCTTTTCATGTTGTCTGAAGCTATCTATGACAATTCATCAATGCTAGATTTTGGTCTAGAGAATTTCACCTATAGATAAGTAGGGCATGGTCATATTGATCTAGCTAGATCAAAACTATTTATGCTGATGTGGCACTTTCTTTAATATTTTTAAAAATTCTAAAGAACTTCAAATTTTAGAGGCCATTTTCATCATCAAAATTAGGGTTTCGAATAAAATAAAAAATACCACTAGATAGAGCTTGTAGTCAGGATTATGCCAATATATATATATTTTATAGGTGACCAAATATCAATTACAATAATTGTAAAATAATGCAAGTAGGTATTTCAACATTGAAGATAATGAACATTTAGAAAAATATAAAAATTAGTAGATGATATCATTTTTTTTATAAATGATAAATTATTCTATAGGAGAGAGTGTTCTTCAATAATATATAACATTTTTAATGGTTAACATGGATTTAGTAGGGAAAAGATGGTGGGAACAAAAAACTATTAAATTATGAAAATTTCAACATTAAATAGCTATAACAGACAAAATATATTATATTTTTGATAGTTCTGGGTACATATGTCTTTAATAACATACTTCAAATTTAGATGAAAAAAAATAAATTTGCAATTATTCCTGTGGTGGGAACTGTAACCCCTAATTTGCTAGTTTTTTAACACTATCAAAATAGGTAATTGGAAATTATAAAATTATACTATTTTTAATTTTTAATCATTGAAAAAAATAATAGACATAAGACTCGTCCTTTTATACCCATTTCATCATTTTACACCAACTTAAAATTCAAAATAGAAATATGGCTTTTACATTGTTGAAGTTTAACACTTTTTTTGATGTTAAACTTTTCCTTTGTAAAAGGGTGACACATGTTTGTATTTTACCCTTAAGCAGACCAACATGGAAAACATTATGAATGCAGGCTAATGAAGGTGATAGAGCAAACTGATAAGCAACTAGGTTGATAACTTCTAAAACCTTGAAAGGACGAACAAATCTCAAGGCAAGATTTGAGGTCTTGGTAAACAAGATTGAACTCTTCTATGGTCTAAACCTTAGAAACACCTTATCCCTAGTATATAACTATTAGAAAGTGCATTTATTGTTAGCATAGCTCTTCTAACAATCTATTGCCTCTTTCAACTGACTGCAAATTAAGAGAATACACTCTTCCATATCTTTCAACATCTATGTACCCACAATGATCTTCTCCTCCACTCTATCCCAACTGATAGGAGTCTGACACTTGCATGTATAAAGTGCCTCACATGGAGCCACATCCAAAGAAGAATGATAGGACTTGTTATAGGAAAAATCCACCAATGGCAGATACTCCTCCAATTTGTACTATTGATCCATGCAATACATGTTCAACAAATCTTTGATCACCTAGTTTATCCTCTCAGTCTATGCATCCATCTTAGGGTAGTAAGTTATGCAAAAATTTAGGTATGTACCTAGAGTGGAGTTCAAGGTTGTCCAAAACCTTGAAGTCATTTGGGTATCCTTGTTGGAGATGATGCATTCTGGAATACCATGTAGTCAAAATATCTCTTGGATAAACTTTCTTACCAAAACTAGAGATCCATCCTTCAAACTACCAAAAATGAAGTGGGAAACTTTTGTTAATTTGATGAATATGACCAAGTCCATGCATCATGCTAGAATTGAGTCATGGGTAAGCCCTATACAAAGTCCATGCTGATAACCTACCATTTATACTATGGAATCTAATGTGGGTATATAAGTCCTACTAGATGGACATGCTTAACCTTGACACACTGACATTCCAAACACTAGGCCACATACTCTGTCATATCCCACTTGAGTCCTAGCCAAAAGTATAAAGGTCTCAAATCAGACATAATCTTGTTTACTCCTAGGTTCCTTAAAAATGGAGTGCAATATATCTCCTCAAGAACAACTTTTCACAACCCTTCATGGTTGGGAACATATATCCTATTCTGGTACTTAAGTACACCATCGTCATCTAAAGAGTAATCATCAAATCATGAATCAAAGGCATCGGTGTCCAAAACTGACTTCACTCATTTATAATGGGTATCCCTAGGAAGGTACTAAAGAATATACTCTTTCATACAAGTTTGAGATGTAATGATAATAGTAATGTGCCTTTTGTGACTAAGTGCATCTACTAACCTATTCTCTTTGACTTTAATGTACTCAATGCTAAAGTCAAATTCAATGAGGAATTCGAGCCACCACCTCTATCTAGCTTTTAGATTAGGTTGGGTGAAAATATATCTCAACTCCATATTCAATCTATTTTAAGCTCAAACGACTTCCCTAATAGGTAATGCCACCACATATGTAAAGCATGTACTATCACAACCAACTCTAAATCATGCAGAGCATAATTCACTTCATGTAATTTAAGTTTCCTAGAGTCCCTTATTGTCCTACATTAATACATCCCCAAGCCCATCTTCTAAAGTAACTATTGTGACAACAAAGTGTAGATTAGGATCTAGCATAACCAAGATAGGGGCAATAGTAAGCCTTTTCTTCAGCAACTGAAAGGCTATCTCACATGCTTTTCTCCACCCAAATATTTTACAATTTTGTTGGATAGATGTGATTGGTGCTGCTATGTTGGAAAATCCCTCCAAAAAGATCCTGTAATACCTAGCAAGAGCCACAAAACTCCTAACTTCACTCATATTTTGTTGAGTTGGCCATTCAAGGATATATTTAATCCTTGTGGGGGCCACTACTATACCATCAACTAGTAAAATATGCTCCAAGTAGTGGATCTCCTTCTAATAAAATGAACACTTGAAGAGTTTTCCATACAAATTTCTTTCTCTCAAATGCTACAATACTATGTGCAAGTGCTCTTCATGCTTTTCTAATCTCTTGGAGTATATAAGGGTATCATCAATAAATATCTCCATAAATTTATCAAGACAATCTCTAAATACACTATTCATTAGGTTAATGAAAGCAGCAGGCACATTTGTTAGTCCAAAAGATAAGATTACAAACTCATAATGAACATACCTTGTTCTAAATGTTGTCTTGGTTATGTCTTCATACCAAATTCAAAGTTGATGATATCTGAAACTCACATCAATTTTAGAGAATATAGTTGCTCCCTTCATTTGATCATATAATTTATCAATTTATGCAAGAGGATATCAATTATTTATGGTCACGTTATTTAGCATGTAGTAATCAATGCATAATCTTAAGATACCATCCTTCTTCTTAACAAATTTTATAGGAGATCCCCACAATGACACACTAGGTTGAATGAAACCTTTATCCAAGAGTTCATGTAGTTGAGAGTGTTCAACTCATACATCTTTGTAGAAGTCATGCAATAGGGAACCTTTGATTAAGGTTATTCTCCTTGGAGAAATCAAACTCCCTCCAAGGGGGTAGTTCAAAAAAATCATCTAGAAACATGTCTCTGAATTCATACAAAATATGGTGATCCTCTAATTGAGGTAGAATCTCTTCTAGATTCTTGACATGAGCAATAAATAATTGGCAACCCTTTCTCTTTGCTTTCTTCAATTGCATAGCTTAGATTTATCTCAATTCAAATGGTTGTTTGACACCATTTAGTAACATTGAGTACCCTATGTCATCGAGGCATTGAATTACCTTATCCTTACAATTAACTAAGGCTTTATGTTCACTTAACCAATTGATGCCTAGAATGACATCATATGAGCCCAAAGTTGCTACATATAGGTGAACTTCTATTTGAAAGCTGGGGAGTTCAAACTCACTATAAAATGAGCATTTCTCTACAATACATTCATCCATGTTACCATATTCTACAGTCTAAGGTTCAATGATAAAATAACCCTAATAGGTGTCTTAGCTATTATGTTAGGATCTACAAAGCATTCAATAGTAGTAGTATCTATAAGAATAGAAATAGGGTAACCAGAAAGTGTACCAGTAATCTATATGGGAGTGGCCTGATAATCTGATTGTCTATGATCAATTGCAACAAGAATGTGGTGCTACAATGGAAAGTCCCTCCTATTAGATCATTGTGAACACTTAGCAAGAAAGTGGTTACTTATACATATAAAACATCCTATCCTTTGACCTCTCCTATCATCATTCCTATTTTGATCATCCCTACTGCTTCCATTCCTTCTATTTCCATTCCTCCTATTTTGGTTCTTGTTGTTGTTACAACTTTCCTTGCTCCTATTCCTATTCCTATCAAAATTCTAATGTCCCTTATCCTTCATGTTTCTAATTTGTTGTTTCTCTCCATTTACTTTTTTCTTGTCATCCTGATAACCCCTATTATCCTAATATGACTTGTTATCTTGAAACTTCCTTTTATAGTTTTGGTTGAAAGATTTAGAGGAGGAAACGTCCTTCAATTTGTGTTCCTATTTGAGGGCCTTATGTAGTGCAAAATCCATGGTCTTGGGTTCCTGTGTTTTGACCTCACTGTATATTTTAGGTTACAAAGCTATCATGAATCTTTGGGTTCTGAATAGATCATCATGCTAGTAGTGAGGAACATACTTCACCAAATGACCAAAATGTTCATGATACTATGTAAAGTTCATGTTCCCTTGAACTAGCTTGGAGGATTTTGATGATTTCTTGTCATAGAACAACTGAGGTAACCATTGTTTGCAAAAAAGTTGCATAAATTATTTTCATGTCACCTCATTGTGCTGAAATTTATTTTCTGCCATTACATTTTTCCACCATGTAGTTGCATCACCTATCTCCTAAAATGTGTTCCAAACTACTCTAAATTTTCCTATATAGTTTCATACTAGGAAATATTTCTCCATGCTAGAAATACATGCCTTAGCATCTTCCCTAGAATTTCTACCATGAAATATGGGTGGAATAGCTTTCTTGAGATCTTTTCTGAAGTCAACAACTATCTATAACCTATCAATATTAATAAGAGTAATCAGAAGGTCAACTTTTGCCTTCTTCTCTACCTCAGATCTCCTAAGAGCCTCAACCAACTAATCATCCTCACGTTTCTTCCTTAGTTCCTCCTCCTACTTACGGAGGACTTGTAAGCATTGATCTTAACCATGTTTTATTTCCTCTTCTTATGCATGCCTATCTTGAGTCTCATGCTCTAAGGAATCCATCCATTGGCCTTATTGATGTAACAAAGCCCTCTTGTTGTGTCAATAATGCCAATATCTAATCTAACCTCTCATTACATTCGTCAACTCGTACACCATTGTTGGACCTAGCTCTATAGTTAGCTCTTGTCGCCATAGTGATAATTCAAGCACCTAACACACATTGGTGCATGTTAGCATAGTAGCCCAAGGCTTAGTGTTTAAACACATCTCTGATACAATATGTAAGAACCAAGACCTAAGAAAGAGATTCCAAATCATGTATGAACAAAACTTATGGAAAAGAGCCAAACATAAATAGAGTTAAAAAGTCAAGAACTCATTCATTATCCATTAACTAAATATAATAATTACAATTAGTTTATCAGCAGATCAAAAAACAATGTAATAGCTATGGTGTTGATCCACATTTTCATATACATCTCATGCCCATCTCATTCATGAACAAAAATTATATCACAATCTTGTAGGATTGAATTATCCAATTATCAAAGATTACATCAATTGAATGTTACCACAGTCATCATCAAGATGAGGATACAAGATCATAACATAGGTTCTAAAACTTGATAGATTTCCTTCAGTGTATTTGGTCTCCAAATCTACAGACATCATTCATCTAGTATCTCATATGGGAGTGTAGCCCATGCGCTTTTACCTCTCCAACCACAGTGTTTACTACCCTAATATTAATCTTGACATGAAGAATGCCCTAACCATGGCATGAGAATCCTAGTTTTCCAAAACAAGATGGATTGAATGGATCCAATGCATTCATGAAACATATTACATACAACCATGTGCCTAGTAGTCTAATCATGTAATGTGGTAGGGAAAAGAAAAGAACACTACTCATCTACTCTTATGTAGTTAAAGAATTTTTTTAACATATCTACCCATATGCACATTTCTTTCCGTTAATGCATATTTACACATATGTAAGTTAAACCTAAGCATAGTCATACAAATATGCTAAATGCGAGAAACAACATACTTAAATGCAATAAACAAATAGCTTGGCCAAGCACTAAATTTGTTAGCATTATTGAAAAGAGATACAAAAGATTATGAATGGACTACTTTTCAGAATCTAACAAGTTGAGCAAAGAAAAACAAAATGCATCCATCCCCACCCTTTCCAAATGCCACATTGCACCCTTCCATAAGATAGTGAAACAAATCAACACTCAGGACTGCATCAATTAATTTTGCAAACCAATTCTTAGTTCACTTGTTCGTATTCAACAATAATTGACATTCAACTTTGATTTTGTAGTTAGCAATGATTAACAATTCTTGTAATAAAAAAAGAATAACAATTCTTGTAATCAGAAAGGAATAACAAATTCTTGTAATATGCACCAGAGTTCATATTCAGCATAAGGTGTACATATACTTGGAATGCATTAATACATCAATGTAACATACCCGGAAACGATATTCAAATCAACACTCACGAAGGGAGTCTTAATTTAATCTTAGGTTTGAATGCAGTTAATTTAAAAAAGCTGAGAATACTTGCCCAATGTAACAGTTCTAGTAAGGACCTCGAAGTGGCTAAGATTAGTCATTTTGACATAAATTGTAGGCTATCAAACATGTTCAATAGAGTGTAAGTATCAAGCAACCTCTTTCCTATGATGTAAGCGGGTCTGTTTCCTAAGCACAAGGTCTACATGGTGATAACTCTCCAAGTTTGATTAGGGAATCCTACAGTTAAAATGATCTCGTAAGTTTTGCTGCTCATTTGTTCATTCAACTACTCACCATATTCCTTAACAACTAGAGCTCTACTGTCATAAAGAAGTTAATAGAATGTTCATGCATTTATGTGTTCCAAACTTAGTCTGAATTTATCATTCCCAAAACCGTCGGAATGTGACTTGGTTCACCATCCTTACTTTCCAAAACATAAAACCCCAGACACAATTTTATAATCGATGGTTCTCTTAAGAATTGTTGGCTTGTTCTACTAAAATAACCCAATCTATCTACTTAAATTAAAAGAAAATTTTCCTTTTAGTTTCTGGTGTTTCCTATCATGCTCAAATCCTTCTATTTCTTATAGTTCTTAAAAATAAAACTCTAGATATCATGCATCCGTACATGGAACTTGGTAAAACAAGTAAGCCGAGGAAAATCAAAGCAAAACAGAGTAAAACAAGATCAAAATGTGAGAATAAGGAACTCAAATTCCTCCAAAACAAAATCCCTACAGTCAGCTAGGACTTCTCAGCCATTAGTCTGGTCATGCTATCTAATCGATGTCATATGGTGGTCGAGGCATCAAATGAGTTCCCAGAGACTGAATTGCTTAACAGGTGGTCTTAATTGTTAAACTTCCTACCATGCATTTCAACATTAACCTACAGTGATGTTCAGGGTTTAGGGTTCTTTTATGCAAGTAGCCAATAACCAGCAAAAGAATCCGACAAAAATGGAAAAGAACTAACCTTATTTTAGCATTTGTTGTTCATGTTTAAAGTTCAGCAGCTAGGGTTGAGATTTGGAAAGCATAATTATCTTTCATGAATTAAACATGTACATGAAGAAATAAATGAATTCCCTCACAGAAAATGATACAAATGCTGAGCTATCATTTATTTCAAGCAATTTCTTCTGAAAGAAATGGATTATATATGAGTTTTCCCAAGGAAGAAGAGGAACCTAGACATTCTCCAATTGAACGAGTTGCCCTCCCGTCTCCAGCTGCCAATGATCTCCTTCCCAAAAGCACCTCTATTTGTTTTATATTTATCTAGAAAATAAAATAACTAATCTAACTTCTCAAATTTCCCTTGCCATATGAATAATCAAGAATTTTAATCTGGGTCGCTACGTGTTCAACATAGTGTTATGTTTTTCTTTTGCATTAAAATGTTTGTTTTTTCTTTTATTTTTCTAAGGTTAATGTAGTAACAAACACTTTTTGTTAAATCCACATATTATTCCATTGTGAGCATACCATCATTGCAATTTAATACAACTAATTAACATTAACAAAGACAAACTTTTACTATCAGTTTTCTTATTTAAAAGACAAATCAATATTATTTATATTCACAATTAGATCATCTAGAGAAGGTTAAGGATAAAAATAAAAATTAAATTAATTAATAATCTAATAATCTAATATTTAAGTGGTGTTTGGGCTATGTAGGCTATCCATATGTCCCCTTCCAAAAGGCTTACCCTCTCTACCTCAACCACACAAACCTGCAATCACTCAAACACTAGCAACCAAATAGGAGTATCCATCAAATTAATAACTAAATCAATATCATGAACATCCTAACATCAATGTAATAATACATGCATCAATATCCATAAATATATCACCATCATGTACAACATAACTGATTACAACATTGTCTTAAAATGATATCCATTCTATCATCATAAAATAACTTTATAAACATGAGATCATGTTTAACATTAAAATGATGTAACCAAGACTTTTTGATGAATTAATTATCCACTTAATCACACTAATTAATACATTATAATGCAGTAGTTAACTTAGCCATTAATTAATCCATTTTCAAATCAAGGATTGACTAGGTTGAAATCAACAGGATTGCCACATAAACAAGGACAAGGAAAGCCACAAGATGGGACGTGACACTAGATGAAGTAAGCATGATGAACATCTACATGTTGGTGATTTTCTAGTGAAAGAGGTCCCTCTACTAACATGGTTTGAATAATTATAGAAATACTTCTTTTCTAGATACTCTTAAGGATCTTAATGAGGATGAGAAAGAGATTCATCTCACATTTATTTAGTTTCCTCTGTTATCTGGTTTTAGACTTTTCCTGATTCATTTTCTATTATTTTTAATGGTTTTGTAACTGTAGTTCACTTTTAGTGAATTCCATTCAAATTGTCCAACTACTTGAATTTATTTTTTCTTTGTTGGGATTGGGCCCTTTCTTTAATGACAAAAGAACTACTATAAGAAAAGAATTAATAATGATAGTTGGAGTTGGTACCACAAACACACAAAATAAGAATATATTTAATATCTAGATTACAAGTTAAGTTTCTAGAATAGATACATTTAAATATAGTCTTTAATAGAATTGTGAAATAGACATACTTAATTGTGTATGTTTTTCTTTTAATTACTTCTCTTCCCAATGATGGATCATTTCTAGTGTGATCCAAAATGTCAAAGAAATGTATATAGAGTTAATCCAAAAAAATTGTCACTAACACTCATAGATTATGGAAAACTCTTTGCATTGACAATTCCAAGGCCATCTTGTAATCCAATTAATAAATTTGCACATAATATGTTTGGTGAATATCTCAAACTCACAAGATTTCTATTGTTTTAAGGAGATAATGATCATTAGTATGGATGACTGTTTAGAAACTAGATTTCACATGTCAATACAGAGTTTTTTGTATCAATTTGACTAAAAAATATGAAAAAATCAAACATTAATTATTCAATGAAACCATGTAAATCATTCAAAATATAATGACATGTCCTTATTAGTTGAATCATACAAAGGAATCAATAACACTAATAGACAGAGAGTATATAAGATCTGGACACACAAATAGATTATCAAATATAGGAAACACTAATTTAGGAAGAGGAAAGAAAATTGACCCTAGTGAAAAGCTAAATTGTGCAGTCGTTTCGAGGTTCCATTTGGTACTATTGATATACAGTTTTTTATTGTGGACTTTGATGAAAATTACAGCACAAGACAAAAAAGAAACTAAACAAGAGAGAAATTCATAGAGAGGAGAAGCCATGGAGAAACCCAAAAAATGGGCTCTACTGATCCACCATGATCAGATAAACATCTGATGCTCAAATCCTTACATAATGCCTCTATTTATAGAGGTTTGAGAACTTTCTTGAATACAAAATACATTTTACACATGTTATAATCTATTAAATATGGGCGGCTGGCTGGAGCGACTGAGATGGCTCATTGTCTCCTATTTAATATGGATGGTGGATGGACGACTGAGTAGGGCTGTGGATGGTGGACTGTTTTACAGCTATGGACGGTGGGAGAAATTACTCCCGCCAACACTCCCCCTTAATTTTTGTCACTAATTCTACTGCATTTATATTGTTTTCCCTCATTATAATTACTTCGGGTTTTACGGCTTACCCCTAACCAATGCAATTTTGAAGTGGTTCCAAGCTCACCACAAACTCCACAAATATCACACAGATGGTTTCAAGATCACCATAAAATTTGCACTCTAATGGTTTACAAACCAAGCATTCATTGGTTCTAGTGACCATGAATCATCACTACAGGGAAACTATCATCACTCTAGGCCTTTCTCTTTTGTATCTGCATCAAATTAATTATTGAGTCCATATAAAAGGAAATCCATCTACCGAGATACATGGATGCCCAACTGCTGTACTCGCTAGTTCTATACGAATCCTTTTTAGATACATGGTTCATCAATACATTCAGTCAAAATCTAGAGTGTCGGGTACAACCGATAATGCACCCGTTACAATAGATTATTAACAAGCAATTCTTATTCAATCTTTATCACTTGATTGGGGGATATCAATTCAGCAATCTACTATTACATGACCACATTTGATATGACAAAGCCTTAAACATTTTCTCATCCAAATTCCAACACTTAAAATCCAAATCAGCACACACAGAGACCTTTGCACTATGACAACAAGCTTTAGCACACCATCTCACCTTTTATTACACCTAAGGTAACTAACTTAACTTTAACAACTAACACACATATTTCAAACACAAACATAATAAAAATTTCCATGATCAATATCTTCCATGTCATGTGTATGCATTCTTTGGCACTCCCGCTTGCACAAAGATGCTCCACATGCTTCTAATCTATGAATGATAGCGTCACACAACACTAACTCAAACACACTTCAACTTTGACTTCCTTCTTTTCATGGCTTCATTGTTTGTCGTAGCAGTCTCTTGATTTGTTCTTCTGTTTATTCTTACAGAAGATAACTTCAAATGCCATTGTCTGTTGGGCTACGTTGCCACAACACTCTTCACCAATTCTAAACTCGTCAACCTCTCCACAATCTTGAGGATCATCTCCCTTTAGCTCTGATACCATGATGAAAATTATAGCACAAGACAAAAAAGAAACTAAACAAGAGAGAAAGTCATAGAGAGGAGAAGCCATGGAGAAACCCAGAAAATGGGCTCTACTGATCCACCCTGATCAGATAAACATCTGATGCTCAAATCCTTACATAATGCCTCTATTTATAGAGGTTTGAGAATTTTATTGAATATAAAATACATTTTACACATGTTATAATCTATTAAATATGGGCGGCTAGCTGGAGTGACTGAGATGGCTCATTGTCTCCTATTTAATATGGATGGTGGATGGACGGCTGAGTAGGGATCTGGATGGTAGACTGTTGTACGGCTGTGGACGGTGGGAGAAATTACTCCTGCCAACAGACTTAGCATCTTTTTTTATTGCAGATTCAATGATTTATAGAAGCAAATAATATCTCAAAATACATTTTGAAAGTTAACAGATTATCATTCAAAAATATTGTCTCCAACTAGATCATTGAGCATTCATGCTGGGCATATATGTAACATTTATCCTTGAATCTCTACAATACTTGTATGATCACATTCTCATTCAACAATCCAAGCTATTTATTACTGGGCAACATTAATATCCATCACTGTAGTGGCCAAGTTACATTCAACATCAATCACAAAAGTGGAGAAGAACAATGATTAATATCGAACGCCATGAATATCTTTGTAGAAGCGAAGTACTAATAAACATGTGATTATTGTATAGTAACAGCCATAGAGATTTACGAAAAAAGACTCAAAGATTATTCCAAAAGATCATTCAATTATAAAATAGGTCCCTAGTGAATTTAACTAGCTGAAAGGTTTTAACTCGCACCAGTGTGGTGATCTATTTTACTTCGAGAGAAGCAATATAATTCCCTCCTACAACACTTCCATTCAAGTCAACTAAAATCCTACATGTATTAACCTAATTTAGGGTTTGAGTACTAAATTCATACAATAGAAGTCAGAAAATGCAAACTCAATGAATGCGAAATTAGCAAATATCACAAAGAATGCTAGTCCGACCATTAGCTAAGTTTTCTATCACCCTTAAATTTTGATTGTCTTTTGGTTTTGTTTACCAAACTATTCCTTTTTATCTTATATTTGCACAACAGTGTTCTACAAAATTTTATTTGTAGAATATGATAGGTTACTCTATCTCTGTCATTTGAATTACAAAAATTTATGTTTTTGATGTTTGCACAAGACTCAGAGATCTTATGGGTTGATTATATTTTTGATGGAAATTTGTGCATTTACTAAAACTAAAAAATTAATTAGAAGTAAAAATGGAAAAACCTTTCTCTAATTTTCTATGGTACTGAAGACAATGCACTCATTTATAGTGAACAAAGTATGCTCCATCCTTCTATCAATTGTTTAAACTACTTCCAAAGATCAAGGAATTTGAGGAAGGATGGATAGTGGTTCAATCTCCTAGATCTTAGAAGGATGCATCATATCACTTTAGAGAGCAACGACTTAGACCTATGGCCATATTCCCTAGAAATAAAGGAAGAAAAAATCCAAATCAATCTTATGCCTTCAGCCCCCTTCAAAAGGTTGATTCAATAGAATTTGATTTCTCATTTGATCCAATCTTATAGATTAGATAGAATGAAGGACTCCCTAACTAGGGGATCTTTGACAGCTTTGAATTACACCAAGAAAGAAAATAAAATGGACCATGAAGCGATCTACCTATCAAAACATGAGATTAATTATGTTCAAAGAAGATGCCAAGATCAAGGAACTTTTCCCTAGTGGACAAGCCTCAATATAGAGGAGTGTTCAGTTACTAGCTAGCTTAAAAATCTTATAGGAATATAGGCCAACCTTAAAATTATAGAAAATGAATTAATATATTAGGCTTGTGATCTAGTTTAGATCAAAGAAATAAGCTCCTATATGGGAAACCCTACTTCTAAATGATTAGCCTATAAGTTTTTTAGAATGGTGCTCATTCATTGATCTACAAGAATTGGTGAAATTTGAAGTAGAAAAATCAATCCTTCTTCCTAATCTAATAATTGAACTTTTGGTTAAAGGTACACTCAAAATAATAGGCCACAAATTAGAAACATATGTAGGGTTGGTAGAGCTTGATATTGCTTGCTCTAGTCCAATTATTATAGTTAGAGTAGATGTTAATGTAGTTGAATTTAAAACCCTAGATATTAATGTAAATGGTAAAATCATCTCTATCAATCCAAGACTTCCAAGGGTCTTTTTATAGTAGAACCAATTTGTATTGTTTCTTTGCCTCAAGATGTTTGTCATTAGGATCTTTTGGGAGATTTTTTGAACATTCAGATCTCTCTTAATGGAAAGGTGGGGGTTTTTCAATCCATATAGAGGAGGAGATGGAGGAAGGAGAGATTAGGGACTACCCTCCCCACCTCAAATCGGTAATTATTAGTCTAGGTAATGTTGAGGAAGAGTTCCCTTCACAAAAATTTACTCTTCATGTCACTCTCTCCAAGGAATTAGTTTAATCTAGTCAAGAAGTAGAAGAAGAGGAGGTTATTTCCAAAAATTCATCCCAAATAGTAGAAGAACCAACTAAACCCCCAAAATGAAAAGAAGTAGAAGTCAATATGTTAATAGAGGCCCTAAAAAATATGGTATTGGATGATCTAGTGAATTAGTTTTTGGATGAGATTTGGGATGAGGAGGAGGTGAAGTTGTAGAAATCTATTTTGATCTATAAAATTATGAAAATGGACCTCACAAAAGAAGGAGTAGTCTCTATTGTTGATAAGGAAATAATAGATTTTGAGATAAATTTGGACCTCTAGGTTTAGGAATTTCCCTCCCAAGCAATGTAACTCTTGATTGTGTAAAATTGTTGAAGAAGTGTAGTAAAAAATCCTTGTAAGAGTTGAGATCTAGAGACGGGGTAGAAAAATATCAAGTCAAAATTATTGATATTCTTTATGTAGGGAAGGGGAAGATCCTTCCCAAAGCACCATGAGTATCATTACATGGGATGTTAGGGGCCTCAACACCCATAACAAGAAGTAACTCCTAAAGAACTGCATCTCTAACACTAAGGCTGACATAATTCTTCTTCAAGAAACTAAACTTAATAGTGAATAAATGGGCAAATTTAAGAGGTCACTACATTTGAGGGAGGTAAGAGACTCTCCAATAGAAGGAACTTTAGGCGTGTTGATAATAATTTATTAATTGTGTATTGTCTTTGATGCTACACAAAATGTCATAACATTACCAACCTTTGTATGTTGAGCTCACTTTAGCCTTAAATACAGTTTTCTATGTCTATTGAACATTCTTGAGTTTTCCTAGTTTAGAAGATAGTGTCTATCAAGTTCATTTGGGAGACAAAGGAAAGTTTGTTGAAGATGAGTGTTAACCAAGTTCACTTAGTTAATGAAGAAAATGTTGGATGGAACGAGTGTTAACCAAGCTCACTCAGTTACCAAAAGAATTTTGTGAATATGCAGTATTAACAAAGTTCACTTGGTTAACATAGGAAAATTGCTTTGAGTTAGTGTCTACCAAGTAGGGTTGGCTAACAAAGGATTTTCTTGTTTTGGCATATTTAGTTCAATTAAATTATTTGTTCATTCTAGCTAACTAAGGAGATGAATATTAATTATTCTAAGTTATATTTTAGTCAACTTCACAATGTGAAAGATATAAATATAAAGTCAAGCTGAGAATTAGAGAAGAAAGCACAGTGGAAAATAATTGAATATTTAATAATGCTAAGAGGAAATGAATTTGAAGGATAATGAGAATATCCTTGAGGAGCTGAAAAGATACATTCGATCAAGAAGGATGAAGTATAAAAGATAGAATTGAGATCCATGATTAGAATCTCAGGTGCATAAAAAATCAAATAATTTCATTGTTAATCTCTAACCATTTTTGTAGTGATCTAAACCTCTAAATAGAGTTGGCTTAACAACTATTTTTAAATCCTCTAGAATAAGGTGGCATTTCTATTGAATTGTCAAAAGAACTCTAATAAGGCCACTCCTAATAGGGTGATTAAATCCTCTAATAGGGTCACACCTAAGAGAGTGTTTTGTAACCTTTAGTAGAGTTGGCTCCTAATACAACTCACTTTAGAAGAGTGAAAATCAATATCTAGTTACAATTGGCAATTTTTCCCAAATTGGGTTTCCACGTTAAAACTTGGTGTTAAATGTGTTCATTTCTCTTATGTGTTTTCAACTAAGTTAAAGTAATATTAATCACTGTTAAGATCTTAATATTTTCATGTTAAGCATTTTCCAAGCTATTTCAATTTTTCCCTACTGAGAATAATTTTTTGTGTATTTGTCAAACATTAGCAGAGTTAAGTTTTCATAGAGTTTTTATGTACTAACATCTAAGGGATCTAAAATTTATTTTAGTGGTAATTGATTTACCCATCCCCTCTTAGTTCTACTCTTATATATCCAACAATTGGTATTAGAGCTTTTGGTGCTTGCAGAGAAGGTTTTAAGGACCTAAGCTAAATATCGACATGTCTTACAAAAGAGAGATTCCAAATTTGAGCCAAGATAAATTTACAACATGGCAAGGACTTATGAGGTTACATATGGGAACTAGTAGTGATTCAAGTTGTAAGTATCTTGATATTGAATACAAGAATCATACTAGAACATTATCAATTGAAGATATTGCTAAAAAGAAAAATCATAACATCATGATGATTGACATTACTTCTACTCTTAATTATCTTGATTCTGATGAAGTCAAGAGCTGTACTACAACTAATCATGTGTGGATCAAATTAAAAGCCATCTATGCAGGAGATGACAATGTAAGAAGAGCCAAAGCTGAAAGTCTCAGAGGAAAATTTGATTGGATGAAAATGAGAGAATATGAAAACATTGAAAAATATGTTGAGATAATTAAAGTATGTGTGAGTGAAATCAAAGCATCTAGAGGAGACATTGATGAAAAAATAGTTGTAAGCAAGGTACTCAGAACTCTTCTTCCTATCTATGCAATTAGAGTTTCTGCTATTCAAGAGATGAGATGTGATCCAAATAGGAATATAATTTTGGATTCTCTAGTTGGAAGATTAACAATTTTTTGAGTTAGATAAATATGATAACTATGTTCCTAGTTCCAAAGGTATTGAGTCTACATTTGAACCCAAGATTTTACTCAAGAAAAGAGGTAAGAAATCAAACGCCAATTAATCAGGAAGTGATGAAGAAGAAGAAGAAAGTTTAGACAATGATCTTGAAGTTGTTGAAGCCCTGCTTGTAAAAAAATATTCTAAAGGTAGAGGAAAGTACAAAGGCAAGATTCCTCTAATCTACTTTTCTTGTGAAGAAGTTGGTCACATTGCTGCAAGGTGCCCAACACAGAGGAAACGAGGATGAAAAGAAAATTAATAAGTACAAAGGCAAGAAGGAATTGAAAAATTCCAAGGACTACAAGGACAAAGGTAGGAAATCTTATTTTATAGCTAAACATTATGATAACAATGAAGATAAAATGCTGTATATTTCTATAAATGTTGAATCTAATGATGAAGGGGATAAAATGGCACTTATTTCTCATGTTAGCAAAAATGATACATGGATTATTAATAGTGGTTGTTCACATCATATGACTAGAAACAAAACAAAGTATGAGCACATGGAATATTATGATGGTGGTAGTGTGAGATTTGGAAACAATGAACCTTGTTGAATAAAAAGAAAAAGAGATATCTCATTAACAGGTGAACTTATATGTGACAAAGCTTATTGGATTGAAGGACTAAAGTGCAATCTACTAAGTGTGGCACTATTGAATAACATTGGATTCAAGGTATAATTTATGAATGGGAAGGCCAAAATACTAGATAGAAAAGAAAATCTAGTTGGATCTGGAAAAAAAACAAAAGGTAATCTATTCTATCTAGATCTCAATGAAATTTCAAGTCTTATTGCTCAAGTAGAAAAAAGCTAGTTATGGAACAAAAGATTATGTCATCTAAAATTTGATAACTTGGTTAAGATAAAAAAAAACAAAAGGGTATGTGCAGGATCATGGTCAACCAAACTATGGCCTTAAGTGGCAGTGAAAAATCAACAAATCAGGGTTATGTCAACTTGACACATAATTTTAATGTGGTTATGAACTTTATATCAAAATTTTTTAAGAAAATAATCTGTAGGAAATTGAATCTAGTTTCTAAACTACTAGGCCTTATCTATAGAAAAAATTATTTGATAGGTCAAAAGTTTTGATTTTAATGTAGTATTATAAAATTTTCAAGGAAAAAATAAAAAGTAGGCGTATGTTTGACCACCTTAATCAAAATCAAATCATAATATTTTTTAATATAATTATAGATATAAAAATTAGACTCATGCCCAGATGTGATGCATTTTTTTTGAAATTTTTATTCCAAATAAATAAATAAATATTAATTTTCCACTATATTATTTTCAAAATTAAAAAACTCCCATGTTTGACCACCTTAACTAGTTCAAAATAAATCAAAATCAAATTTCTCTTTTTTTTTTCTTATACTAGTCGAAGCATAGAATGTGACGCATATTTTGGATTTCACAAATCTTATACAGTTCAAAAGTTATAGCTATTTTTCAATCAATATGTCAATTGGCACGTTGTAGATAACTCCAATAGAAAATAAATAATAATTACTTACTTAACTCATAATTTAATAGACATTATATCAATGGAAAGCTGAGAACATTCTCAAGAAACCCTTTTCATTTCATCAAATTTGCATGAAAAAAGTCGTCAGCTACATCATCAAACTCAAAAACACACAACAACACACCAAAAGCACAT
This sequence comes from Cupressus sempervirens, assembly GCA_028749045.1. NCBI lineage: Eukaryota > Viridiplantae > Streptophyta > Pinopsida > Cupressales > Cupressaceae > Cupressus > Cupressus sempervirens. The sequence goes on from CM053791.1 coordinate 51,842,598, forward strand.
TTTTGGGATGTTTTTGGCATATACCATGGAGGGTTGGCATCCAAAGAAAAACCAAGCTTAATCGGGTACCCGTTGCTAAATTAGGTATCTGTTCCCAAATCGAATACCCATTCTCAAATCGGATACCCATTTTTTTTGTTTTTTTTAATTTTTTTTTTTTTTTTAAATTTAAATTTTTTAAAATTCTTTTATAATACTATGAACCCTTTTGAGGATACTTAATATGTTTTTTAAAGGCTTTAGAACCCTTAACCATACATATAATAGTTCCAAAGGATCAAAAGGGGTCATAGGGCACCTTTTAACACTCTTTAACCCATTCAATCACAATATGTGTGCTTATGGTTCCTAGGATCCCTAACCACATAAATGATGTGAGCTAATGACTCAAAATAGCATTAGAATATCCTATAACCCTTTTTGACCCATTCGATGACATTAAGTGTGCATAGGGGTCATAAGATACTCTATTACCCCTTTTGACTCATTCATAAACATAATATATATTCCTAAGACCCCCTAGGAATGAATTTTCTTATTTAATGAGTCAGAAGGAGTCATAGGGAAATTTATAATCCTATTTGACCCATTCAAACACATAACATATGGAACATATTTGGTCCTATCCCTCTGACCCATATATAAAAATTATAATATGTCCCTTGGAATCATAGGATAACAAGAGACATATGTTGTCATGAAATGTGTCGAAAGGGGTCATAGGTTATCTTATGACACCTTTTGACCCATATAAATGATTATAATATGTCGTTAGGGGTCTTAGGAACCCTAGAGACATGTTATAATGAAATATGTTGAAAGGGGTCATAGGTTATCATGTAACCCCTTTCGACCCATATAAATGATTAGAATATGTCCTTAGGGCTCCTAAGACGCCTAGCAACATATGTTGTAATGAAATGTGTCAAAAGGGTTCATAGATTATCTTATGACCCCTTTCAATACATATAAATGATTATAATATGTCCCTAGTGGTCCTTGGACCCCCAAAGACATATGTTATAATAAAATGTGTCGAAAGGGGTCATAGGTTATCCTATGACCCCGTTCAACTAATATAAATGATTATAATATGTTCTTAGGGTCTTAGGACCCATACAAACATATGTTGTCATGAAATATGTCGAAAGAGGTCATAGGTTATTCTATAACCCCTTTTGACCCATATAAATGATTATAATATATCCCTAGGGGTCCTTGGACCCCCAGAGACATGTTATAATGAAATGTGTTCAATGGGGTCATAGGTTCCCCTATGACCCCTTTTGACTCATATAAATGATTAGAATGTGTTCCTAAGAGTCCTAAGACCCCTAGCAACATATGTTGTAATGAAACATGTTGAAAGGGCTCATAAGGTTATCTTTTAACTCCTTTCAACCCATATAAACGATTATAATATGTCGCTAGGAATCCTAGAACCCCTAAAAACACATGTTGTAATGAAAGATGTTGAAATGTGTCATAAGTTATCCTACAACCCCTTTCGACCCATATAAATAATTATGATATGTCCTTAGGGGTCTTAGGACCCCTAAAGACATATGTTGTAATGAAATGTGTCGAAAGGGGTCATAGGACATCTTATGACCCATTTTGAATCATATAAATTATTTGAACATCCCTAGGGGCCCTACGACCTCTAGCGACATATGTTGTAATGAAATATGTGGAAAGGGGTCATAGGTTATCCTATGAACCCTTTCCACCCATATAATTGATTATAATATGTCCCTAGGGGTTTTGGGACCCCTAGCAACATATGTTGTAATGAAATATTTCGAGAAGGGTCATAGGTTATCATATGACCCCTTTCGACCCATATAAATAATTATAATATGCCACTAGGGGTCTTAAGACCCCTAAAGACATGTTTTAATGAGATGTGTTGATAACCTATGACCCCTTTCAACCCATATAACTGATTATAATATGTTCCTAGGATCTTGGGACCTCTAGAGACATATGTTGTCATGAAATGTGTCAAAAGGGGTCATAAGTTATCCTATGACCTATTTTGACCCATATAATTGATTATTATATGTCGGGGCTGCTATGACCCCTAGAGACATATGTTGTAATGAAATGTGTTGTTTTAACCCAAATAAATGATTATAATATGTCTCTAGGTGTCTTAGGATCCCTAGAAACATATGTTGTAATGAAATATGTCGAAAGGGGTCATAGATTATCCCATGACTCCTTTTGACCCGTTTAAATGACTATAATATGTTCCTATGAGTCCTAGGATGCCTAGGGACATATGTTGTCATGAAACATGTCGATATGGGTCATAAGTTTATCATGTGACTTATTTTGACTCACAAAAATGATTATAATATGTCCCTAGGGGCCCTAAGACACATACAAACATATGTTGTAATGAAATGCATCGAAAGGGGTCGTAGGTTATACTATGACCCATTTCAAATCATAGAAATGATTATAATATGTCTCTGGGGGTCCTATGTCCGCTACATACATATGTTGTAATGAAATATGTTGAAAGGGGTCATAGGTTATCCTGTGACCCATTTTGACCCATATAAACAATTCCAATATGTCCTTAGGTGTCTTGAGGCCCCTAGAGACATATGTTGTCATGAAATATGTCGAAAGTTGTCATAGGTTATCCTACAACCCTTTTCAACACATATAAATGATTATAATATGTTCCCAGGCGTCCTAGGACCCCTAGAGACATATGTTGTAATGGAATGTGTCGAAAGGGGTCATAAGTTATCTTATGAGCCCTTTCGACCTATATAAAGAATTATAATAATTTCCTAGGTGTGCTAGGACCACTAGGGACATACTATAATTATTGATATGGGTTGAAAGGGGTCATAGGATAACCTATGACCCTTTTTGACACATTTTTATAACAACATGTCTCAATGGGTCCTATGACACCTAGAGATATATGTCGTAATGAAATGTGTCAAAAGGGGTCATAGGTTATCTTATAGCTCTTTTGAACTCATATAAATGATTATAATGTCTCTAGGGGTCTTAGGACCCTTGGAGACATATGTTGTAATCAAATGTGTTAAAAGGGGTCATAGGTTATGCTATGACTCCTTTTGATCCATATAAAAAATTATGGTATGTCCCTAGGGGTCTTGTGCACCCTAGAGACATATATTGTCATGAAATGTGTCGAGAGGGGTCATAGGTTATCACATAACTCATTTTGACCCATATAAATGATTATAATATCTTCCTAGGAGCCCTAGGACCCCTAAGGACATATGTTATTATTAAAGATGTTGAAAGGGGTCATAAGGTTATCCTATGAGTCCTTTCACCCATTTAAATCATTATAATATGTCCCCAGGGGTCTTAAGACCCCTACAGACATATGTTGTCATGCAATGTGTCAAAAGGGGTCATAGGTTATACTATGAGCCCTTTCAAACTATAAAAATTATTATAATACGTCCTTAGGGGCCCTATGTTCCTTAAAGATATATGTTGTAATGAAATATCTTGGAAGGGGTTATAATTTATCCTATGATCTCTTTTGAGCCATATAAATGATTCTAATATGTCCCTAAGGGTCCTGGGACCCCTAGAGACATATCTTGTCATGAAATATGTCGAAAGGGGTCATAGGTTATCATATGACTCTTTTTTACCCATATAAATGATTATAATATGTCCCTAGGTATCCTAGGACCCCTAGAGGCATATGTTTTAATGAATTATGTCGAAAAGGGTTATAAGTTATCATATGACCCCTATCAACCCATATAAATAATTAGAATATGTCCCTATGGGTCCTAGGACTTCTAGAGACATATGTTGTCATGTATTGTGTCAAAAGGGTCATAGGTTATCCTATGACCCCTTTCAACCCATATAAATGATTCTAACATGTCCCTAGGGGTCCTAGGACCCTTAGAGACATATGGTAATAAAATGTCTTGAAAGGCTTCATAGGTCATCCTATGGCCCCTTTTGACCCATATAAATAATTATAATATGTTCCTAGGGTCCTGAGACCACTAAAGACATATGTTGTCACGAAATTTGTCAAAGCCCTTTGGACCCATATGGGTAAAAGTACAAAGCTATGTCACCTTTTAAGCCAACTTTTCAGAATAACTGAATTTAAGTATTTCTATCTAAAAATCAATTTTGTACTAGTTAATATCCAATTACGAAAGAAAAATAATTATTTCAAAAAAATGGTGTTTCAATAACTCTTACTATTTTTTGTTATATTTTTTTAATAACATATAAACACCATTTTATGGAGCTCAAAGCCATGAATATTCTCATATAGAGTTCATAGTGTTTTAAGTAGATATAGTATATTGTAATTAAAAAATTCTCCAAGCACATATTTTAACACTTGAGAAGATGACAATTTTGAGTAAGAAAAAAATATTAAATCATATTAAAAAAAATTAAAAATTATATGACTTTAGAGGAGAGAGTCCTCTTCTAGAATCTATAATTTTTCTTTTGGTTAGAATACATTTTCTTTGAAAAATGTGGTGGGAGATGAAAACTATCAATTTAAATAAGTTGAAATTTGAATCACCATAAAAGAGAAAATATAGATCTAAAGCCAATTATTATTTTTGATTGTTCTAGCTACATACGTTATCTATAACATAATATGAGATCACAGGGAAATAAATTCATTTCCATGTCATTTTGTGGTGGGAACTAGACCCCTAATTTCTAGTGTTTTTGAACAACTAAAAATTTATCTTTAAAAATAGGAAAATATATTATTTCTTATTCTAAATAATTATTAAAAATTATAATCCTAAAATTCATCCATCTCTACACATTTCATTAGTTTACTTCATTTCAAAATTCTAAATAATAATACAAGTTTTATGTCATTGAAGGTGCATAGTTATACTTCAATTAGCTTTTTCTTTTGTAAAAGGGTGACACAGGTTTGTGCTTTTACCCATATAAATGATTATAATATGTCCCTAGCGGTCTTGCGACCCCTAGCAACATTTGTGTTAATGAAATGTGTCAAAAGGGATCATAGCTTTTTTTGATGACCACTTTTGACCCATATAAATGATAATAATATTTCCCTAGGGGTCCTCATACCCCTAGAGACATATGTTTTCACAAAATGTATTGAAAGGGGCAATAGGTTATTGTATTACCCCTTTTGATCCATATAAATGATTATAATATGTCCCTAGGGGCCCTAGGACCCCTAGAGACATATGTTGTAATGAAATGTTTCAAAAGGGGTCATCACTTTTCCGATGACCCCTTTCAACCCATATAAATGATTATAATATTTTGTCATGAAATGTGTCATAGGTTTTCCATGACCCCTTTTGACACATATAAATTATTATAATATGTCCCTAGGGGTCCTAGGACCCCAGAAAACATATCTTGTAAGGAAATGTGTCAAAATGGGTCATCGGTTATCCCATGACCCATTTTGACCCATATAAACAATTATAATATGTTTCTAGGAGTGTTAGGACCCCTAGGGACATATGTTGTCATAAAACATGTTGAAAGGGGTCATAACTTCATCCTATGACTCCTTTCAACCCATATAAACAATTATCATATGTCCCTAGGGGTCCTAAGACCCCTAGAGACATATGTTGCAATGAAATGTGTCGATAGGGGTCATAGGTTATACTATGACCCCTTTCAAACCATACAAATGATTATAATATGTCCCTAGTGGTCCTATGCCCCTAGAGCCATATGTTGTAATTAAATATGTCGAAAGGGGTCATAGGTTATCCTATGACACCTTTTGACCCATATAAATAATTTGAATATGTCCCTAAAGGTTCTAGGACTCCAAGAGACATATGTTGTCATGAAATGTGTCAAAAATGGTCATACATTATCCTATGATCCCTTTCGACTCATATAAATGATTATAATATGTACTTAGGGGTGCTAGGACCCCTAGAGACATATGTTATAATGAAATATATCAAAAGGCATCATAGGTTATCCTATGGCCCATTTCAACCAATATAATGATTATAATATGTTCCTAGGGTCATTGGATACTTAAAGACATATGTTGTCATAAAATATGTCTAAAGGGGTCATAGGTTATCTTGTGACCCCTTTTTACCTATATAAGCAATTATAATATGTCCCTAGGGGTCCTAGGAACCCTAGAGACATATGTTTTAATGAAATGTTTTGAAAGTAGTCATAACTTTTATGATGGCCCCTTTTGACCCATATAAATAAATATAATATTTCCCTAGGGCTCTTGGTACCCCTAGAGACATGTTTTCATTAAATGTGTCGAAAGGGGTCATAGGTTGTCTTATGATCCCTTCAACCCACATAAATGATTATAATATGTCCTTAGGGGTCCTAGGACCCCTATAGACATATGCTATAATGAAATGTGTCAAAATGGGTCATAGGTCATCATATGACCCCTTTCAACTCATATAAATGATTATAATATGTTGCTAGTGTCCTAGGACCCCTAGAGACATATGTTGTCATGAAATGTGTTGAAAGTGGTCATAGGTTATCCTATGAGCCCTTTTGACCTATATAAATGATTATAATATGTCACTAGATGTCCTAGAATGTAATGAAATGTGTCGAAAGGGTTTATAGATTTTCATATCACCCCTTTCAACCAATATAAATGATTATAATATTTCCTTACGGGTCTTGGGATCCTTAGAGACATACGTGGTCATGAAATGTGTCAAAAGGGGTCATAGGTTGTCTTATGATATCTTTCAACCCATATTAATGATAATAATGTCCCTAGGGGTCCTAGGATCTCTAGAGACATATGTTGTAATGAAATGTGTTGAAAAGGGTCATAGGTCATCATATGGCCCCTTTCAAGTTGTATAAATGATTATAACATGTTTCTAGTATCCTAGGACCCCTAGAGACATATGTTGTCATGAAATGTGTTGAAAGGGCTCATAGGTTATCCTATGACCCATTTTGTCCCATATAAATTATTATAATATGTCCCTAAGGGTCCTAGGACCCCTAGTGGCATATGTTGTAATGAAATGTGTGGAAAGGGGTCATAGCTTTTCAGATGACCCCTTTCAACCCATATAAATGATTATAATATTTTCCTAGGGGTTTTGGGACCCCTAGAGACATATGTTATCATGAAATGTATTGAAACATGTCATATGTTGTCTCATGTCCCCTTTCAACCCATATATATGATTATAATATGTCCCTAGGGGTCGTAGGACATGTCTCAAGTTTAGTATCACTTTTTACATCTCTGTCAGGTGTTTTAGCATCTTTTTCATATGTTCTAATCATAGAGTCATATTGTGCATTTTCCTAATTTTGCAACTTGGCCCTTGAATGCAACTCGGTATTCACAGGTTGTGACTTGGCAGTTGTTGAGACTTGTTGTTAGTTTGCAGCATGATTTCTAACATCTTTTTCAGTAGACATTCCTTCATAATAGTATACAAATGATTTGTATGTTTTTGGTTCTTTTGTAGGTTCAACCTCATGTATTTATGTAAACTCATCAAAATTCACATTTGCACTTTCAACAATTTTGTTGGTGTTAGTATTTAAACACTTGCAAGTTTTACTTCTTGTGGAATAACTAAGGAAGACACCTTCTTCACTTTTTGCATCAAACTTTCCACTCCTAACATCTTTAAGAATATAGCATTTGCTTCCAAATACCTTAAAGTATTTTACATTAGGTGGATATCCATACCACAGTTCAAAAGGTGTTGAATAAGTACCTTTCTTGACTTGCACACGGTTCTAGGTGTATACAGTAGTACTTACAATTTCTCTCCAATATTTTAGAGAAGCATTTTTATCCATCATGAGTGTTCTAGCACAGTTCATTATTGGTCTATTTCTTCTTTTAGCAATTCTATTTTGTGGAGGGGTCCTAGCTATAGGTGCTTGTCTCTTGATTCCTCTATCACTATAGAATATCTCAAACTCATTTGAAGTGAATTCTCCTCTGTCTAATCTCAAGCATTTCAAACTCTTACCTATTTCTTTTTCAAGTCTTTGCAAGCACCATTTAAACATTTGAAAAGCATCTAATTTTTGTTTTAGAAACATGACTGCCACTATCCTAGAGTAATCATCAACAAACAATATTATATACTTATCTCCATTGTAGCTTTGCACTTCAATAGGTCCACACAAGTCTGTATGAATAATTTCAAGTATTTCTTTAGAGGTATGAGTTTTACTTTTAAAGCTTCATTTCATGATCTTGCCTAGCTGACATTATTTGCACATTATATTCTCTAGTTTCTTTAACTTAGGAAAACATTTAACTCTTTTTATGTTACTGATACTAATTAGATTATCAAAATTTTAAAAAATAATCTCTTGCGTCAAAGCCATACATCATCAAATATTGCAATAAGACAAGTAGCATCTTCTATATCCAAATAGAATAGATCACTTCTAGTTTGATCACCTTTTCCAATCAAGTTTCCATTTGTGTCATATATCTTGGCTGATTTATTTTCAAACTCAACTTTGCATCCTAAATTATTCAATTGTGACACACTTAGCAAGTTATAATTCAATCCTTCAACATAATAAGCATTGTCACATGAAATCTTGTCTGTGAGTTTGATAGACTTTTTTCCTTTTATCAAACATGGTGCATCATTACCAAATTTTACACTATTTCCATCATAATAGATTAAGTTAATGAACTTACTTTTTTCTCTAGTCATGTGATGTGAGCATCCACTATCAATGATCCATTTGTCATTTTTGTTCACACAAGTCATAAGTGCATTTGTCTCATCCTCATCAGAATCATCCTTCATTGCAACATATACCACTTCATCATCATTTTCATCAAAGCCATGCTCATCAACAATGTAGCATGACTTCTTGCCTTTGTCTCTATAGTCTCTTCCATCATCTTCTCTTATGATTTTGTGTTTGTTTCCTTCTTTGTAGTTCTTCTTCTATATACATCTTGTAGCAATATGACCAACTTCATTGCAATTAAAATAAATGATAGATAGCTTACCTTTGAACTTGCCTTTTCCTCTATGAAATCTTCTTGCCAACAATGCTTCTATTTGTTCAAAATCTTCCTCATTTGTGTTATTGTTACTAGATGCATACTTTATCTTCCTTTTCTTCTTCTTATTCTTCTTCTTCTTCTTTTGCTTTACCTCCTAAGAATCCTTCAGTAATAATTTTGTTTTGAAAGCTGACTCAATACTCTCTAGTCTGTAGTTGTCAAAGTTAGATAGCTCAAAAGTAGTGAGTCTTCCTACCAGACCTTCAAAGGTTAGATCATTTCCTAGTATACATCTTAACTCTTGGATTGTAGATACTCTAATAGCATACATAGGGAAAAATGTTCTCAAGACTTTAATCAGCACAATATCATCATCTATTTTACCAGTAGCACCTTTTATTGCACTAAAAGTTTTGTTTATTCTAGCAACATATTGAGGTATATTCTCATCTTCTTCCATTCTCATGTCATCAAACTTACCTCTGAGACTCTCTAACTTGGCTCTTTGAACATTTTTGTCTCCTCCATAGATGGTGTCTATGGAATCCCACATCTTCTTTGTACTTTTAAGGCCTTTGATATCATCAAATTCAGCATAGCTTAGGGCAAAGGCAATCTCCAACATCGCCTGATTCTGTTCTTTCTTTTTCTTCAGATCTTCACTAGTTAAGGCTCCTACTAGATCAACATGTTCTACTACAATGCAAGATTATGCATAATCTCCAAGTCCTCTAAGGTGTAGCTTCATCAAACTTTTCCATGTAGGAACATTATCTCTATTGAGCTTGGGTACCTCTCTTTTTGACATGTTGATCTTTGTGCTTCTAGTACCTTAAAACTAATCCTATTAAGCAGATGACTATGATACCAATTGTTGGAATTCTTTTAGAATAACTGGGGGGGGGGGTGAATAATTTATTCAAGGTCTAGATGTACAAATTAAACTTTTGAAAATTCAGTGAACCCATACAACATTCTTAACCATGCATGCATTCATTGTGTGTTATCTAAAACTAATATGTTACTGTCAAGTCAACTTGTAGGAATGTAAAGCATAAAACACAAATAATTTAACGTGGAAACCCAATTTGGGAAAAACTATTAGTAACATGCTACTCCTTTTTCACTCTTCTAAAGTGATGCCCTATTAAAGGCCAACCATGTTAAAGGTTACAATACACACTATTAAATGTTACCCAGTTAAAGGATTTCAATCACCTAGTCAAAAGTGAGCCTTGTTAGAGGACTTTAGGCCATTCACTTGGAATGCCACCCTATCAAAGGATTTTCCAATGACTATTAAGTCAACCTTACTCCAAAGTATTTACTCTAGGCTATTACAATTATTAGAAAGTAACAGTAGAGCTATGATCTGATACAACTTACAACCTTACTTGTAGATTATAGATCATTGTTTGGTCCTCAACACTGCTTGGCTTTCAATCTTTGCAGCTCTAACAACTTGTTCACCTTTCAAGCATTCATCCTATTTAAGCCTTCTTTCTTAGTATGCCATTATAGACTTCTTACTTGGGCCACTTCATGAGGCAAAACCCCTTTCTTTCTCCTTGTTAGATTTTTGCATTAAAACTCTCTAACTCTGTGCTTAATGACTAGACATTCCTAAATATAAGAAATTAGAACACTTTTCTCGCTCATTATCCATCACCAAAATTAGGTTTTTTGATGGATTAGTTAGGATAAATTGTATCTACCCCATATATTGTCTTTTTTAGAAACTTCTCTTAGAATCTATTTGAATTTGCCTCCAAAAAAGTTTACATAAGATTCTGTGCCACCAGCTCATCAATCTAATCTTCCTTCTAATTCACAAGTTCCAAGAAAAAAAACTTTTTAGCTTTTATTTGGCAAATATTTGATCTTTGTCATAATCCAACAGCTCAACATTATCAATCTTCTGATGCCCAACACATAATGTGTAACTTGACATCTATTATAAAATCACTTGACATCAACTAGATTTTGTTGGTGCTTGACATCAACTAAAAATTACTTAGCATCTATGAACTTGCTTGGCATCCACTAGAATTTCCCTTCACTCAGCTCCAATAGACTTTTTGCTCAGCTTGTACTAACTTTTCTCAGCACCTACTATCCACTTGGACAAGCTTGGCAAATAAACTTTGTTTGCCTTTATTCTTCTAAACTTTCTAAGTGTAGCCAATCACATTGTAACCTCAAGTAGATCATTAATACATTATGTTATCACTGTCTTAACTAATTCTTGCACTTCAATACATAATCATAACTCAACCTTTCTTCTAGGTACTTTTGTTACCTCTTGTTGATGAAATCCTCCTCATTAATCAACTAGGTGATAGTACTTGAAACATATAAGCAATTTTCTTACCAACATGTAGCAAGTTTGACATCAATGACAAAACAATGATTGAAACACAATATTTTTCAACAATATTTCTACTCAAATGATCTTTTCAATTGGATATCAACAATCTTGTACCCATTTTCTCAAAAAATGATATTGTATAGCAATGTGATTTATTTTGGTATCCATCACATGATTTTTTGATATACTGATTGCACTAGTGTTATCACAGTATATAACCACTAGATCCTTGATCTCTATCTTCATACCTACCAATAGTTACTTAAACCAAACAATATTTGAACAAATAACTACTACTACCACCACATATTTTTCCTCTATTGTGGACTAAGAAAATACAATTTTATTTCTTGCTTGTCCAAGACACTAATCTTTTACCAAGAAATAATGCTACACCATTGGTGCGCTTTTTGTCATCAATACTTTCTACCCAATCAGCATCTACGAATGCTTTCAAATCCAAAGTGCATCCTTTTTTGTACCATAAACCATCATCTTCAGTACCTTTTTAATCATTTTATGATTCTTTTGATTTTCATCATGTGATTTTCTTTAGGATTTGTTGAGAATCTTGCCACCATACCAACTTATAATGCAATATCAGGCCTTGTATGCACTACATACTACAATTTTTCAATCATTAATCTATGTTTGGTCTAATCTAGACCTCCCTGGAGTCATAATTTTTGGAAATATTATTTCTAGTAAACAAAGGAGATCCAAATGGTCCTGAATCTTCCATTCCAAATTTCTTTAGTATCTCCTTGATATATTTAGATTGAGTAATGTAGATGCCATCTTTCTTTTGTTGGATCTAGAATCCAATAAAAAAATTTATCTCTCCAAACTTAGACATCTCAAATTCTTTACTCATTTCTTCAAAAAATTCCTTGTACAATTCATCATTTCCTATTAATAGAGTTTCATCCATGAATATTTATGCCAACACAATCTTCTTGTTTGGTCCTTCTTTGATATACAAACTACTATTATCATTTGTTATTTGAAAACCAATCTTTATCAAGTAGTTATGAAGTATTTCATACCAAGCTCTAGGAGCTTCCTTGAGACCCTATAATGCTTTGTGTAATTTCTAGACCATATCTCTTTTGCTGGGATCTACAAAACCTTTAGGTTGTTCTATGTAGACTTTCTCATCAAGAATTCTATTAAAGAATGCAGATTTTACATCCATTTGATAAACTTTAAATCCTCTATGAGTTGCATATTATAGCAAAGTTCCAACACCTTCTAATCTTGCAACATGAGAAAAATTTCACCATAATCAATACCTTCTTTTTGAGAATAACCTTTACATACTAACCTTGACTTGTTTTTGGAAACTTCTCCATCTTCATTTAGCTTATTTCTGAATACCCACTTTGTGCCAATTGTATTTTTATCCTTGGGTCTAGGAAAAAGAGTCCGAGTTTTGTTCTTCTCTATCTATTCTATTTCCTCATTCATTTCTTCAATCCAACTTTCATTATCCAAAGCATCTTCAACATTTCTAGGTTCAAGTTCAGTAAGCAAGCATGTACCTTTCAATTTGCTTCTTGTCATTGTTCCATTTGACTTGTCTCTAATGATTTGATTAAGTGCATGATACCTTCTAACATATATTTCTAACATAGGTACTTTGGATGTGGATTTTTTTCCACTAACTTATTCATGATCTTCTATATTAAGTTTGGTTCTCACTATCTATGACTTAGGTCCATCAGACTTGATTTTCTCTAGCAATAGCTCACTAGCTTCTGACTCCAACTTGGGTCCTTCAAACTATGCTTTAGGTTGCACTGGATGCAGCTTGATAGCTTTTGGAGATTTGGTGGCTTGGGAGGTGAGGCCTCTTGATTTCCAAATAGATTTGGTACTATATCAAGTTCAAAATAAACAAATCTTCTATCATCCTTAGGTTCTTTGTTGCACTCTCTTCTTCACTCTTTTCTACAAATTCATCAATTCTCACATGTGCACTTTCTATGATTTTATGAGTAGAGAAATTCAAACATTTTTATGCTTTACTTTTGTAGAATTATACCAGAGATATGCCTTCATCACCTTTCATATCAAATTAACCTTTCCTAGATTCTTTCAAGATATATCATTTTCTACCAAATACATTCAAGTAACTTACATTAGGTTTGCAGCCATACCATAGTTCATAAAGAGTTTGAATTGAGTCTTTATTTTTTCAGCTGTACTCTATTCAAGGTATGTACTATAGTACTGATTGCTTCCTTCCAGTATTTGATTGCAACATTCTTTTCTATCTTCAATGTTCTTGCACAATCCATGGTGGGTCTATTCCTTCTTTCAGCTATACTTTTCTATTGAGGTGTACCAGGAATTGATACATGTCTCTTAATTCCTTTTTCAAGTAGAATTGATTTAACTCATTGGAAATGAATTCACCACCTATGTCTAATCTCAAACATTTCAACATCTTTCTAGTTACTTTCTCTACTATTGCCAAATACCACTTAATTTTTTTGAAAAGCTTCAAATTTTTCTTTTATATATATTACAGTCATCATTCTATTATAATCATAAAAAAAAAAGAATGAAAAATTTATCTCCACTATAACTTTCTATTCTATAGTCATCATTCTATTATAATCATAAAAAAAAAGAATGAAAAACTTATCTCCACTATAACTCTCTATTCTAATAGGTCCACATAAGTCAGTATGCACAACTTCTAAGACTTCTTCAAAATGATAGTTCTTGCTTTTAAAACTAGTTTTTCACATCTTACCAATTTGATAGTTTTTGCATAGACCCATATTAGGTTCCCCAAGCTAGGAATACCTCTTACTCTTTTGTTTTTGTTTATCTTAATCGGATTATCAAAGTTCACATGACATATGCTTTTGTGCGATAACCAACTTTCTTCTACTTGAGAAATAAAAAATGAACTTTCATTGAGATCTAGATAGAATAAATTACCTTTTGTTTGTTTGCAAGATCCAACCAGATTTTCATTTCCATCCACCAGTTTTCCCTTCTCATTCATGAATTCTACCTTGACTCCAATGTTATTCAACTATGCCACACTCAATAGATTATGCTTTAGTCCTTCAACCTAATAAGCATTGTCACATCTAAGTTCATTGGTTAATGAGATACACCATTTTTCCTTTATGCAACAAGGTTCATTGTTTTCAAATCTCACACTACCACCATCATAATGTTCCATGTGTTCAAACATTGTTGTGTCTCTAGTAATATGATGTGAGCAACCACTATCAATAATCCATGTATCATTTTTGGTAACATGAGAAATAAGTGCCATTTTATCTCCTTCATCATCAGATTCATCTTTTAGAGTAATATATACCATTTTATCTTCACTATTATTAGAATATTTAACCATAGAAAAAGATTTCTTACCTCTTTCCTTGTAGTCCTTGTAGTTTTTGAATTCCTTCTTGTGTTTGAACTTATTTCTTTTCTTTTTATTTTTTTCTTCTCTATTTGGGCACCTTGCAACAATGTGACCAATTTCTTCACAAGAAAAAAAGATCAGAGAATTTTTTTGTACTTTCCTCTACCCTTGGAATGTTTCCTTGCAAGTAGGGCTTCAACAAGTTCATGATCAATGTCTAAACTTTCTTTCTCTTCACATTTTGATTGATTGGCTTTTGATTTCATGCCCTTTTTCTTGAGTGAAAGCTTGGCTTCAAATGCAGACTCAATACCTTAATCACTAGGGACATAGTTATCATAGTTATCCAACTCAAAAGCTATCAATCTTTCAACTAGAGCATCCAAAGTTATATTTCTATTTGGATCACATATATTTTCTTGAATATTAGACACTCTAGTTGCATGGATAGGTAGAAGGCTTTTGAGTACCTTCCTTACAACTATTTTGTCATCAATATCTCCTCCCAATGCTTTAATTGCGCTCACACTTGCTTTAATTTGCTAAATATATTTTACAATATTTTCATCTTCTCTCATCCTCATTTGATCAAATTGTCCTCTAAGACTTTGGTTTTAGCTCTTCTTACATTATCATCTCCTCCATAGATGGCTTTCAGTTTGATCCACATATCATAAGTTGTAGTGCAACTTTTGACTTCTTCAAATTTAGCATAATTAAGAGCAGAAGTTATGTCAATCATCATGATGTTATGATTTTTATTTTCAACAAATTTTTCAACTGATAAGGTTGTAGTAGGAGTCTTGTATTCATTATCAAGATACTGACAACCTGAATCACTGATAGTTGCCAAATGTAACCTGATAGGTGCTTGTCATGCTGCAAAGTTATCTCGGTTCAACTTGGGATTCTCTCTTTTATAAGACATTTTGATCTTTATCTTTGGTCCTTGAAATGCTCACTACAAGCACCAAATGCTTTAATACGAATGTTAGAAATATAAGAGGAGTAATTGAGAGGGGAGGGATGAGCTAGTTACCACAAAAATAAATCTTAAATCCCTTAGATGTCAATACAAATTAAAATTGAACTCAGCTATAACTCAAAAAATACATAGGAAAAATGTTGTAACTTGGTAAACACTGAAATAACTTAACAAATGCTTATTAAGAAAATCTTAAGATATTATCTATGATTGATGTTACTTTAACTTAGTTACAAACACTTAAAAGAAATAACATGAACACAATTGATACTATGATTTAACATGGAAACCCAATTTGGGAAAAACAACTAATTGCAACTAGTTACAGATTTTCACTCTCCTAAAGTGAGCCTTGTTAGGAGCCAACCTTGTTAAAGGTTATGAGATACACTGTTTGGTGTGACCCTATTGCAGGATTTAATCACCTTGTTAGGAGTGGCCTTGTTAGAGGTCTTTAGACAATTCCAATAGAAATTCCACATTATTAGAGGATTTACAAATAGCTATTAAGTCAACTTTGTTAAGAGATTTAGATCACTTCTACAATGGGTATAGAGTAAAAATAAGATCACCTAATTTCTGATTCAACTGCAATGCTGATTATAGATCTCAATTCTAGCTTGTATACTTGATTCGTCTTGATCGAATGTATCTTTGCATCTCAACAAGGATATTCTTCTTATGCTTCTAATTTTCTTCCTTTAACCATTATAAAATCTTCAATTATGTTCCATACATTCAATCCTCAACTTGACCTTATATTTATATCTTATAGATTGTCAAGTTAGATTGAGTATAACTTTAAATAATTAATATTCATTTCCTCAATCAACTAAAACCAACAAACAAAACTATTAAACTCAATATACTAAAACAAGAAAATCCTTTGTTAGACAACCCTTCTCAGTAGATACTAACTTAGAGCAATTTTCCTATGTTAACCAAGTGAAATCAATTAACATTGCATATTCAAAAACTTCTTTTGGTAACCAAGTGAGCTCAGTTAACATTGGTTCCAACAAAAATTTACTTCATTAAATTAGTGAGCTTTGTGGACACTCAACTTCTACAAACTTTACTTTGTCACCTAAGTGAACTTAGTAGACATTGTCTTCTAAACTAGGAAAACTTTGGAATGCTTGATAGATATAGGAAATTATCTTTAATGCCCAAGTGAGATTATGATATAACAACAAAGAAAATACATAATTTATCAATCATTTCCAACAATCTCCCTCTTCGGCATTGAAGGCAACACAATGTGTCATAATGCAATGAAATTTTAGAGCAAGAATAAAGTAAGGAACATGTCCTTAGTTTCATTTTTATTCTGATACATGAGGACTCAACTCCCTCTATCAGTGTGAACTTCCTCTGCTTTTAGTTCCTTCTTCTATCAACAAAACTATGCCTTCAACATCTTCTTCTAATAGAAAACTCTCACTCTTTGATATTAGACCAAGTTCTTCCTCATTGACATTGCCAACCAAAATTTCTTTTGATATGCTAGCCAAACTCTCCCTCTTTGACATCTCATGCCAAAAACAATATTCAGTGAATATCAATGTACCTCATGTACTGATTCATTTGCAATGTGTCTTTTACAATACTACATCAAGTGACTGATCTTCAACATGGTTTGGTTAATACATCACTAAACTACATTTAGTGAGCTTTAGATAGGATAATGACCCCTATCTTACTTCTTAGATACATAAATGCATCCTTAGGTAATGGCTTAGTAAATATGTCTACAATTTGTTCTTTAGTATTCACATATTCCAATCTTACCTCTTTATCTTGTACCAATTCTCTCAAAAAGTGTTATTTTATAACAATGTGTTTGTTTTGGTATGTATCACAAGATTCTTTGATATATTGATTACACTAGTGTTATCACAGTATATAACCACTAGATCTTTGATCACTATCTCCATACTTGCCAATAGTTGCTTGAACCAGACAATATTTAAATAATTAACTGTTGCTGCCACATATTCTACTTATGTTGTGGATTAAGAAATATAATTTTTTTTCTTGCATGTCCAAGACACTAGTCTTTTACTGAGAAAGAATGCTCCACCATTGGTTCTATTTCTGTCATTAATACTTCCTAACCAATCAACATTTGTGAATGCTTTGAAATCTAAATTGCCTTCTTTTTTGTACCATAAACCATAGTCTTCAATACCTTTCAAATATCTCATGATTCTTTTGATTTCCATCATGTGATTTTCTTTGGGATTTGCTAAGAATCTTGCCACCATACCAACTGCTAATGCAATATTAGGCCTTATATGCGCTACATACTAAAATTTTCTAATCATTGATCTATATGTGGTATGATCTACCTCCTCGGGATAATCATTTTTAGAAAGCTTATGTCTAGTAGATATTGCCTTTAGTTCACATGTCGCTCCAACTAGAGAGTAAAACTAAATTGATATGAAAAATTTTCATGCAGAATGGGAACCAAAAACCTCATTGTTGGATCATATTAAGTTTACATTAATCTATGAGTCCAAGATATATTCACATTTTGTATAATAGATAATGTCTACTACATCAAGCTGAATCTTTCCATGTTTTTTGTTCAATAAAAATTTAAACCTATTTGTGAAGGATTTCATTATTATGTGCTTGTGTAGTGAAAATTCTAAAAAGTAAATTCTAGTCTTATATTATTGTAATTACTATTTAAATTATTATATGACTCATAGCTATGTTTATTTGTATGGTCTATGTTGGTAAGCATGTGCTCCTTTCTAGTCAATATATGGATTCAATTTATGGTAATTGTTCTTATATAGAAGACATATTTTAATCCTTTATGTGTTCACTGCATTGAGTTAAATGACATTGGTTGTGTACATAATATTTAGAAGATGTTTTGATCTTTAGAGCTTTCTAGGATCTAAAACACTATATCTATTATTTTTAGCTTAAGGGCTTGTTGTTACATGATATCATCTAGTTGGTTTTTTATTTCATAATTTATCTTTACATGAAACAAAATCTAAGCTTAAAAATAGTAAAAATAAGGCGTTTGGGAATGATGTTTTTTTTTTGTTTTTTAGCTAATAGACTTGTTACTAGCACAATTCATATTTGGTTAAAAGTGGATTTACTTCATATAAGGTCCAAGGCCTCGACTTAAATAAATTTTTATGGCCGATTGGTTTAGTGTTGGAGGATTTTGTGCTTTTACAACTTTATCATACTTGTTCCATGATTCCTTTTTAATAAGTTAGAAATAATTATTTTTCTACTTAATGATACCAAATTTATATGTAACCCTAGATTTTTTACAGTACCTAAACTACAATGCTAAATATGATCTATCATCTGTAACCATAGTTAGTAGCAACTAGCATTTATTAGTGACACAAATTTTTTTAGGATGTGTAATTTAGTCATTATAAAGAAGGGGTTTATTGTTAATGCTTTATCATTTTAGGTCATTGGAGGCTACTCATGTACAAATATTTGGCATATGGTTATGTCCAAATGTTGCACATTCACTTATGTGCTAAGATAAATAATCATCCATAATAATAAAAAAATTATAGCAAAAGTAAAAAAAAGTATTTACCCATAGTTGAGGAGTTTCCTTAGTACAAAAATAAGAGTTGATGAAAAAGATGCATTCCTTTTAAACTTTTTACCCTTATTTTCTACTATACATTTCCTCAATATAGTTTACCACTAAAATTTGTTGCTAAATTGTTAAGCAAGTATTACACATATTTTCCATAGAAACACTTATATAAGACCAATTTTTTCATTTAAAAACCTATTTTTAATTACCATAGGTCAACACCTGACATGACCATTACTCAACAAAAACATATTGAATGCACTTGTCCAGTTGACTCCTTTGGTGTTAAAGCCACAAGAGATCACAACAATAGAGGAAAGCTTTAAGTACATATCAAAGATAGAGATTCTCATCATGACATGGCCATGGTAAATAACTACCCATATTTGTAATCATTTTTATTTCCTACTCTACCATTATGTACTAGCAACTAGGTACCTTGCTAGTATTAACTCACTACCAGTTTTGTAGGTCCTTGTGGCAAGAAAGTATATAGGTTTGTAGGCTTCTCTAATATAAATGATCTCAATAATAGTCATCTCTCTAGTACTACTCAAAACAATTCATTTAGAGTGGTCTGAGAGGTTTTTTGTCTGTCCTTCCATTACTGTCTTCATTTACACATCATTTGTCTTTGTCCAGCCATTATAGTCTTCACTTATACAACTTATTAATAATGAATGTAAGAAGACACATTCACAAACACTTTCTAGATCCAACATCTAGGCGAGGACAAAATGCATTCCTCTCTATTGCAAATTTCAACAACCTCTTTCTAACCTTCATTAAATGCATAATTATTCCCTTTTTTTGAGTAATTGGAACACTAAAGGCACGAAATACACTTTTCCATCTTACAAAAAGTGTTGCAAGTACTCTTTTTTAGTAATTGGCACACCAAAGGCAAGAAATACACGTTTCCACCTTGCAAAATGTGTTCTAGTACATGGCATTGCATATTTTACACTTCACTTGATCTCAAATCTATGGACTATATATATTGTGGAAAACCTGGCCAACCTACATGACATAATAATTTTTTATACACCTTACAAAGGTAGGAAGGAAATATTGACTACACCTTACAAGGTGATCTATTGAAGTAACACTTCCCAAAAATTGCAACCATATCATATTAGTACCAAATAAATCATATAAAAAAGGGTATGCGAACTAGGTAAATGAAACTCTATGAGAAAAACTAACTTTTGAATTGAATTTTCCATAAAACAAGAAAATTCATTTTTTGCTTTGAATAATATCAAATCAAACAAAGATATCTGTAATAGTAAAAATAGAAAAAATATGTAAGATTAAAAAAATCAATCAAAATTCATAAACTTAAATGGAAAAATGAGAAGGGCCACAATTTTCTATTAAGTTTTTATTTTCACTTTGAAAATATAGTGTTTGATGGGAAAAAATAGTCAGGAAGGGTTGAAAACTTGCAATTTCAAAAAATAAAGTTCTTTATAATAAAATACAATAATATAAGACCTTCTTAAGCCAAGAGGATTTAGTGGTAGCAATCTTCAATGTAAATATTTTTCACTTTTAAATAAAATTGATGATGATTTACTTGTCACAGAAATAAAATAGAATGTTAACAATTGCCTAGATTAAATATAATTAAAATATTGAAAGTCACATGCAGTGGGCAGTTTAACTTAATGTGAACTAGTGAATTTTTTAATTTACAACTAGTTCCTCCTCAATGTATGGTAGATTTGTTCCACTTTTCACAATATGGTTTACAATCTTTGATTAATATGCTACCAATTAGAGCATAAAATAAAAATAAATTCAAAAGATTTATTACCATTGTTTATTTTATTGCTATGGTTTTTTTTAATTTGATTTTTCTCAATAGAGTATGATTATTTTTATTGTTATGATTTTTATACAATATAATTTTTCTTTAATTTGTATATTTCATATTTGGATGTAATGAAGTAAATCATTGTCGGAATTTAATTTGTTGCAATTTTCCAATCTTATAAAACTAAGGAAGAATTTTAAAATTTAAGATCTCTATGTATTTTTTTAATAGATTTAAGATTTCTATGTATTAATATTAAGGAATAGTGTATATAAAACAAATACATGAATTTATTCATTGACTTTTTGTGCTTATTTATTAAACTTATACTAATTCTTTGAAATTGGATATCTCTCCGTTTATTTTTCAAAAAAATAGAATTAATTTTTTAGTTATGCTAATTAAGTAAACAAGAGACAATCAAAATGTGTAGATTTTGAAAATAAAAGGTTAGAGTGAATTTTTTTATTGACATCAGAACAATCACATACGAATAATATTGTCATTTAAATAAGAAAATAAAACATAATATAGTAAAATGGTAACAATTGGAAGTTAAATATACCTTCGACTAGTACCATTCATTATAAAGCTTCACTGGTTTTTTCCACATTTTATATAGCACTAGAGGAGCGATTGTTATCTTTTCCCAGAAAGTCAATTAACGTGGTTTGACAAAAACAAGAGGGGTCACAAATGGAACGCCTACCGAATTCACTTACGCATGCCACGAATGTTAGGTTGTATTGTCACTGTGATCAATGTGGACAGAAGATTTTCTCAAAATTATTTATGTGCCTATAATGATTTTAGTTAATTATTTTCACAAATAAGAGGACGTGCACTGTACGTCAACTTTACAAATATAAGAGAAATTCAAGGACACGCCTAATGGGAACTTATCATTGTGAAGTTAACAATATTATTCTTACTTAACAATACATAATTTTAAGTATTAGTTTTCCAAATAATTTTGGTGGACAAAGTAAAGAAGCCAAGATGCCATCATATTCTTCTATCATCTCATTCTATTCTCTATTTATATCAATTGTGCTGGAATTTTAATATGAACAAAATTTGTCAAGTAGCCAATCAAACAGTGATTTTAATGTCAATAAAAGAAAGGAATGATGTATTAAGCATTTTTACACCATTTTGAATTTTGCATTTTTACGTTTTAATTTATGTACTTGAACTTTATAATATATGAAAGGATTTTTCCTAAATGCAAGTTAGTTATATTGATCTATAGCATGTCATAATATTTCTTTGTCACATAAAATTTATCTTTTAATTTCAGTTTTCTATTAAATATCAACTTTTTTTATTATATAAATTGTGTAATAGAATATATTTATGTAAATCATATTATCATTATTTTTCTTTGATAGGTAATGGGCAGAAGCATATAGTATTTATTATTTATCATTATTTGTGATATTAATTATTATTATGTGTTAAGTTTGAGTAGATTCTAACCCAAGATCTATCATCAATAACATTTATTATCTTATCTATTGATTATCTATTTGTTGAGGGGTAATGATTTATGACATTGTTGGTTTGATTACATTGGTATGATGTAATATTTTCTTGGAATGAATGGATACACAGCCTCTAATGTATTATATACAAGTTTGCAATTTTGTTCATCTATAATGAAGCAAAGTGATCTTATCAAAGCTAATTTTTTTTCCTAATAACAACAATATATATATATATATATATATATATATATATATATATATATATATATATATATATATATATATATATATATATATAAAAGACACTTTTATTCATTATCTTTGAATGTTTTTCCATTAATAAATAAAAACAATTGAATTTTTGAGAAAAATGATAAGATTTTTGAAGAAAATGATCATAATTATGGAAACATAGTACCAATATTAAATCTAAAATTCAGACTTTTAAACATGACTTATAAAAAAAGTCTTTTAGAACTATATTTTAAATCACCCCCACCACCAAAATAATTAT
Source organism: Cupressus sempervirens (assembly GCA_028749045.1). NCBI lineage: Eukaryota > Viridiplantae > Streptophyta > Pinopsida > Cupressales > Cupressaceae > Cupressus > Cupressus sempervirens. The sequence goes on from CM053791.1 coordinate 51,865,776, forward strand.
AAAAGTCTTGGCTCTGAAAACCTGAAATATTTTATGAACAAAAACCATCTCAAAAAAATCTTTACAGAATAGTGATTACATATTGTAATTCCAATTATACATTGTGTCCGAAATATTAACTTTTTTCTAAGACAATCCGTGTGAAAATATTAACAATGGAGTTGAATGGAATAGATCAGAGGGGAATCACGGGAAGAGGAACAGGAGTTGGAGTTGAAGGAGAATAGACCAACACGCCATCAATGCGTTTCACCACTTCCTTATTTCTCCTTGTCCACCAGTTCGAAGGGATTTTGAGGCTTTCAATCAATAAGTCAGAGTGTTTGTTAACTAAAGCAGGATCCCTTCCCAATGACTTAAACGCTACCTTGATATTCCCTTGAAACCCATCAAGTGCGTGCAAATAAACCTCCAAGTTGTGGAAGTTTGCAGGATTACGCATCCGCTTCAGCAGAGGAGAGCTGCTGCTGTCTACACAAATCTCTACTCCCACGTGAACATACGCCCACGGAAACCACTGCAGAAGCCTTGTTAACCGTCCCAGATTCTCGTTCACAAAAATACCTGGAATTTTTGGAACCAAGTCCCTGTTGTTTACCACACGCAGCGCTCTGACGCCAATCTCCTTCATATGTTGGGCGAATGAGAGGTTACCTACACGAGGAGACGCAAAGGAAAAGACCGTGACAGGAATCGAACTCCAACCATACTTATTCGCCATGATTTGTTTTATGTCATATGCGCTCAGGGTTGCCAGTGCACCTCCCAAGCTGTGTCCAGTAAATGTTATACTCAATTCTTCTTCTCCTTTCTCTTTGTATTCCTTCACCAATCTGGTTATCTCACCCACTACGGTGTCCCTTGCACTCAGCTTGCATCTGACAGAATTCTCGTCGATAGACGTGTAACATCTGAGAAAACCCTTTTCTATCCTCACATCTGGATTTGAAATGGTCTGGATGTTGGAGCACGTCGTCGCCTCTGACGTCATAACAGGAACCAATATGTCACTCAGATTTTGCATCCATTCAAAGGAAGTTTGAGTGCCTCTCCATGCAACAACTATATCACGTCTTCCCAGTCTCTTTATCTCAGCTGGGTCAGTGCAAACCGCAATATAACCAATCCAGGCCACGCCCTCACTTGATTCCTGGCCAAAAATCGACTCCAGAAGACTCGTATTGGCGTATATGTATTTGGTGACTTCATATCCACGCCCATAATTTAGCAGTTCCAATCTCTGGGCGAGAGAGCTTTTGCTGCGCTTACAATTCCCATAGTATGTTGAAGATGGCACGTTGTCAAATGCATCGTAGCATTGCTGTGCAAAATCCCCGTATCTGAGTATCTCTGCTTTGAGAATTGGGCTAATGGGATTCAACATTCCATTCCAATTGCTGGCACCCTGAATATCCCGCCATTTATCAGGAATCTCTACTTTTTTTGTTTTGTCATTTCCATCTCCATCTCCATCTCCATTGGTTATCACGTAATTTGGATATATGGTATTGCAGCCCAATAAATAATCTTCAACCTCCTTCCAGTGGCCAAATGGTAAACGAGATACTGTCATTATACGAATTGAGAAACACTTGCACCTCTGGAGAACAAGAGAAAAATCTTCTGCTTTCTGGTTTTCAATGAGCTCTCTTTTTTGATGGCCAGATTGACAAGAATCCTTTGTTCGAAACTTAACAGCGCCGTGCATATAAATAGGAAATCAATTGGGATGATAGGGGAAATTGAAATGACTACGTAAATAGAACCATCTTGCTTGACTCAGTCTTGTTTACCTTGTCCACCCAAAATATTTGGGAAAGTAAAACGAGGCATTCAATGGCGGTTAAGGAAGGAAAATTTCGTACGCGTTAATTATACAATATTTGGGAAAGGTATAACATCAATATATAAATGGAATACCATATCTTGACCGACATGCCTAGAATTCACGAGATTCAAGCATTAAAAAATCTTAATTTTACTGCAAATTTAAAGGGATGAGAAGTAGATAAAAAGGTTGTAATAGTCAGGTTCATAGAAAACTATTTAAGGATTAATATATTAAATAAAATATATAAATATAACATAATTTGTCAAAATGAATAAGCCTCCTCTTGCATGGTGTTTATTTAAAAAATTTAAATATTGAGAGTATTTGTATCAAGGATGTGTAATGGTCAAAGTTAGAGAAAATTATTAAATTAATATGTTAGAGAGTATGATTTAAATTGTAGAATTAATAAAGCTTCATAATGTAAATAAAGAAATAGAGTAAGCAATGTTAGTAATTACATCAAAGAGGTGCAATGGTCAAATTGATAGAAAAATATTTATAAATTAACATGTTAGAGTGTACAATTCAATTTGAACATAACATATATATTAGCATAAATCTATCTTCAAAGAAATATTGTACAATGTATGCCAAACATACTTTTATGAAGACAACTATTACTGTCTTAGTTACATGAGTAATTTAATCAATTTTGTATTGTAATATGAACTAAAAATAGAATAATTCCTAATATATAAATAGGTTTAAAGAATAAAATATTAATTTCCATAATTTTGAATTAAAATATATTAAAAAATATATATTTCTACATATACAAATAAGTTTAAGTGAGCAAGCTATTATTTTAAATTATTTTATAATCATTTTCCCATCATAAATTTAATTTTTATATCATCATAATGTGTCGTGGGTCATCCTATTGTTTAATGAATTATTTTAAATTTAAATAATTTATTGATATAATTAGCAATACATTGTGGTATTAAAAAAGGTGTGCAAACTTGCAAACTTTGTAAATTCAGTGAAATCAACTATTAAGGGGTATTATACGAGATACCTCAAAGATAACTTAATATTTGGGGTGAATTAGATATGCTCTTGTATTTTACCATTTTTCTAAGACACTTTTGAAGGAGGAGGAATGGACAATGGTAAGATCTAGACAAGAAAATATTGAGATATGATTAAAAAGATCATTGATAAGAGAGATTGTTAAGAAGGAGATTGTTGAAGAAGACTATGTGTTTCAATTATTGTTGTGTCACTGATGTCAAACTTGCTATCTGCTAGTAAGACAAATGATTATAAGATTCAAGTACCATCATTTAGTTGATTGATGAAGAGGATTTAATCAATAAGACATAACAATACCACCTAGAGGAAAAGTTGAGTTATGATTATATAATGAAGTACAAATATCAGTTAAGACAATGATGACATCATGTTAAGATGATCTACTTAAGGTTACAAAATGTTGGCTATGCTTAGAAAGTTTAGAAGAAAGAGTTAAACAAAGATTGTCTGCCAAGCTTGACCAAGTGGAGAGTAGGTGCCAACCAAAGTCAATGCAAGCTGAGTAGAAAGTTAGTTGGAGCTAAGTGAAAGAAAAATCTAGTGGATGCCGAGCAAAATAGTTGATGTTGAGCATCAGTAAACTTTAGTTGATGCCGAGTGATTTTACAGTTGATGTTGAGCAACACAATATGTGTCTGGCATCAGAAGATTAATAATGCCAAGTTGCTGCATTATGTTAAAGATTGAAGATTTGTCGAATCTAAGCTGACAAGTTTATTTTCTTGAAACTTGTGAACTGGGAGGAAGATGAGGTTGATGAGCTAGTGGCACAGAATTTGATGTAAACCATTTTTAGGAAAATTCTAATGGATTCTAGCAGAAGTTTCTAGAAAAAGACAAGACGTGGGGTAGATACAACATATCCTACCTAATCCATCCAAAACCCTAATTTGGATGATGGAAAATGAGCAGAAAAATATTGTAATTTCCTATTTATAGAAATGTCAGGTCATGAAATAAAAGTGGGTTGTTGTCATGTGTGAGAACCTAAGGAGGAGCAAGAATTAAAGGTTTTGTTTCATCAAGTCACCCAAGAGAAGAGTTTTCAATGGAATGTTAAGCAAGAAGGCTTAAGGAGATGAATGCTTGAAGGGTGAACAAGTTGTTAGAGATGCAAAGTATGAGGACCAAGTAGAATTGAGGACTGAACTGTGATCTATAATATGCAAAGCTCTATTGTTACTCTCTAACAATTGTATCAGTCTAGGGTAAATCCTTTGGATTAAGGTTGACCTAACAGTCATTTAAAAATCCTTTAACTAGGTGGCATTCGAAATGAATGGCCTAAAGTCCTCTAACAAGGATCACTTTTAATAGGGTGATTGAAATCCTTTAATTGGGTCACATTTAGCAGTGTGTATTGTAACCTTTAATAGGGTTGGCCTTTCACAGGGCATCACTTTAGAAGAGTGAAAATGAGTAGCATGTTACTGGTGGTTTTTCCCAAATTGGGTTTCCACATAAATCATTGTGTCAAGTGTGCTGATAAATGTGTTGTGTTTCATTCTTTACATTTCTACAAGTTGATTTTACAAGAATATACAAGTTTTAGTAATTATCTAATGGATGCATGCATAGGTATAAATGTTTTATGTGTTCACTAAGTTGTGGAAAGTTTTTTTTATATAACTGGAGCTTGGATAACTAATTCAAACCCCCCTTGAGTTACTCTAAAGTATTCTAACAATTGGTATCAGAGCCATCTTCTTAAGAGGACTAGTTTCAAGGTACTGGAAGCACAAAGATCAAGATGCCAAAAAAAAAGTACCCAAGCTCAATAGAGATAACTTTCTAGCATGGAAAACTTTGATAAAATTACACCTTGGGGCACTTGGAGATCATGCACAATCTACCACTATAGTGGAACATGTTGATCCAATTAGAGCCCTAACTACTGAAGATATGAAGAAGAGGAAAGAACATAATCATGCAATGTTGGAGATTGCCTTAGCCCTAAGCTATGCCCAAATTCGATGATCTATCAAAGGCTGTGACATTGCAAAGAAAACGTGGGATACCCTACACACCATCTATGGAGGAGACAAAAATGTTCAAAGAGCCAAATCCGAGAGCCTTAGAGGTAAGTTTGATGATATGAGAATGGAAGAAGGTGAAAATATTTCTCAATATGTTGCTAGGATAAAAGAAGTTTCCAATGCAATAAGAGAAGCTACTAGTCATATAGATGATGATATTTTGTTAAGAAAGGTCTTGAGAACATTACTACCTATTTATGCTATTAGAGTTTCTACAATTCAAGAGTTGAGATCTATTCTGAGAAATGATCTAACCCTTGAATGTTTGGTAGGTAGACTCGCTACTTTTGAGCTATCTAGCTTTCATAATTACAAACCTAAGTGTCTTGAATTTGCATTCAAAACCAAGTTGCTATTGAAGGACTCTTATGAGGTGAAGTAGAAGAAGAAGAAAAGAAAGATAAAATATGTATCTAGTGAGAATGATACAAATGAGGAAGATGTTAGACAATTGGAAGCACTACTAGCAAGAAGATTTCGTAGAGGTAAAGGCAAGTTCAAAGGTAAGTTACCCATCATTTGTTTCAATTGCAATGAGGTTGGTCATATCACTTCAAGATGTACATAGAAGAAAAATTACAAAGATGACAACAAGTACAAAAATAGAAGAAAAGATATAGTAGAGATTACAAAGATAAAGGAAAGAAGTCATGCTACATTTCTAAAGAGGACACTAGGAATAATTCTGATGAACATGATGATGAAGTGGTGTATGTTGCAATGAAGGAGGAATCTAGTGATGATGGAAATAGTGTAAGATTTGGTAATGGTGCACCATGTTTGATAAAAAGAAAAGGTTCTATCAAACTCACAGACAAGATTTCACGTGACAATGCTTACTATGTTGAAGGGCTATATTATTATTTTTTTAGTGTGTCACAATTAAACAATTTGGGATGTAAGGTTAAATTTGGAAACAAAGCTACCAAGATATATGACACAAATGGGAAACTAATTGAAAAAGGTGATCAAACTAGAAGCAATCTATTCTATCTTGATATAAAGGATGCTACTTGTTTTGTTGCAAAATTTGATAATGTATGGCTTTTCCACAAGAGATTATGTCATGTTAACTATGATAATTTGGTTAGTATCAGTAATGTGAAGAAAGTTAGAGGTTTGTCCAAGTTGAAGAAACCTGATAATGTAGTGTGCAAACAATGCTAGTTAGGCAAAATGACTAAGTCAAGCTTTAAGAGTAAAGGTTATACGTCTAAAGAAATACTAGAAATTGTTCATATTGACTTGTGTGAATTAATTAAACTGCAAAGATACAAAGGTGATAAGTATATAATGTTATTTGTTGATGATTATTCTAGGATGATGATAGTTATGTTTTTGAAATAGAAATCTAATGTTTTTCAAATGTTTAAATGGTGATTAGCAGGAGTTGAGAAAGAAATAGGGAAAAGTCTGAAATGCTTGAGATCAGATAGAGGAGGAGAAATCACATCAAATGAGTTTGAGATGTTCTATAATGAAAGAGGAATCATAAGGCAAACATCTGCCCCTAGGAACCGAGAAAAAAATGGGATTGTTGAAAGGAGAAACATGTCTATAATAGACTATGCCAGAACACTTATGATGGAGAAGAATGTTTCTCTAAAATACTAGAGAGAAGTTGTAAGTACTACTGTATATATTTTGAACTGTGTGCAAATAAAAAAAGGTACTCATTTGACACCTTTTGAATTATGGTATGGATATCCACCCAATGTAAAATACTTTAAGGTATTTGGAAGTAAATGTTACATTCTTAAAGATGTTAGAAATGGAAAGCTTGATGCAAAAATTGAAAAAGGTATATTCTTTGGATTCTCCACAAGAAGAAAAGCTTATAAGTATTTAAATACTAACACTAACAAAATTGTTGAAAGTGTAAATATGGATTTTGATAAATTTATAGAAGTACACGAGGCTAAATCTATAAAAGAATCAAAAGATACAAATCATTTGTATACTCTTATGAAGGAATGCCTACAAAAGAATATCATCCAAATCAAGTTACAAATCAACTAAACATATTAGTAACTGTCGAGTCACATCCTGTAAATGTGGATTTGCATTAAGGAACCAAGATACATTTAGATGCTGAGTCATAGAATGAAGAAGATGCACAGTCAAACTTTGAGATTAATACACATGAAAGAGATGTTGAGATGCCTAATAGAGATGTACATAGTGATTCTAAAGCTAAAAGACAAAATGAAGAAACAACGGCTAAGCCAAGATTGCCTAAATATGCCAAAAGACATCATCTTGTTGATCAAATCATTGGAGATAAAAATGCTAGGCCAATGACAAGAAATAGATTAAGAAATGAATCATGTTTTCCAAGTATGAAGAAGCCCAAAATAGTAAAAGATGCATTAGAAGATGTGTGCTGATACAATGCCATGGAAGAAGAGATTGAACAAATAGAGAAGACTAAAATATGGAATCTGGTTCCTAGACCAAAAGGCAAAAATGTGATTGGCATCAAATGGGTATTTAGAAATAAGCTAGATGAAAATGGTGAAGTCACAAGAAATAATGCAAGATTATTTTGCAAAGGAATTGCTCAAAAAGAAAGAATTGACTACGAAAGAATTGACTACGGGGAGACATTTTCTCCTATTGTAATAATGGAAGGAGTAAGAACTCTACTTGCTTATGTTACATACAAAGGTTTCAAATTTTATCAAATGGATGTTAAATTTACATTTTTTAATCGCACACTAGAAGAGGAAGTTTACATATAACAGCCAAAAAGTTTTGTTGATGATAACAACAAGAACATGGTATGTAGACTACACAAAGCCCTATATGGATTGAAGCAAGAACCAAGAGCATGATATTTGAGACTTCATATATATCTTGTGAAGATTGGATTTGAAAGGACTAATGATAACAAAAATTTGTACATAAAGATAGAAAAAGGAAAAGGTATTTTACTATCTAAAATATTTGTTGATGATATCATAATTGGAGGACAAGATCCTTTATGTAAGGAGTTTGCAAATTAGATGAAGTAAGAATTTGAAATGTCTATGTTTGGAGAATTTTTTTTTTTGTAGGACTACAAGTATACTAGATGAAGTATGGTATATATATCACTCAGTAAAAATATGTAAAAGAGATATTGAAAACTTTTGGATTAGAAGATTCAAAACCATTAAGTACACCTATGGCGATAGGACACAAGTTGTCAAAGAATGATGATTTAGCTAAGGAGAATCAAACATTATATAGATCTATTATTGGAAAACTACAATATGTAGTTCATAGAAGACCTAATATTTCATTATTTGTAGGGATAGTTGCAAGATTCTCTACTAATCCTAGGGAGAATCATTTAATGGCTATGAAGAGAATAATGAGATATCTGAAAGGAACATAAAAGTTTGGTCTATACTACAAGAAGAATAAAATGTTTGAATTGAGAGCCTAAATTGATGTTGTTTTGGCTGAAAATATTGATGACACAAATAGCACTAGTGGAGGAGCATTTTCCTTAGGCAAGAGACTAGTTACATGGACAAGCAAGAAATAGAGTTGTACTTCACAATCTACTGTTGAAGAAGAATATGTTGTTGCTACTGTAAATTGTACAAACATTGTATGGATCAAACAACTACTCAAAGGGATGAAGGAAGAAATCACATAACCAACAATACTTTATTGTGATAATACAAGTGCTATTAATATATCAAAGAATCCAATGATGCATGCAAAGACAAAGCACATAGCAATAAAGTATCATTACTTGAGAGAGTTAGTTCAAGAAAAAGAAGTGAAGATGGAATATGTTAACTCAAAATAACAAATTGCTGATATTTTCACAAAACCATTACCTAAGGATGCTTATGAGTATCTAAGAGATAAACTAGGGGTTATACCCCTATAAAAGGCTATTTAAGTAATAGAAGAAGTGCCCTAAATCAAAAAAGTTGATATTCATATAATACACATTGATGCAAAGGATCTTACTTTAGGAGCTACCTAAAGTAATCATAGAGATGAAATTTCAAATCAGTCACAAGCAAGGTGACAGAGGGAGAAACTGGAGAAACTAAAAAAGCTTATATCTACATATTTTAAGATCACAATTTATTTTTGGTACATGTCTTTGGAATTGTTGTCAAAGAGGGAGAGATTTATTGATCAAGAGCTACCAAAACAAATAGGGAGAAAGCATGTTAAATTAATCATTATCAGAAGGAGAGATTTTCTTATCAAAAAGAGAGAAAGTACATCAAAGAAAGAAAGTGTAATCATAGAGGGAGATATTCCTTATTAATCTAAGATATTGTTAAAGAAGTTGAACAAGACCAATATTAGAGGGAGTTATAAGAAATAGTTTTGTAACCTAATTAGAAGATGAAAGTTGTTGATAGATAGAGGGAGCTATAAGAAAGAGTTTTGTAACCTAATTAGAAGATGGAAATCGCTAATAGAGGGATAAATTTCAATAAAAAATTTCTTTTTGTTACTTCCTTACTTAGTCAAATTGGTTTTTATTGAATAATATGTTCATCACTTGATTGATTTGGTTGATCAGTTTAGTTTTCCATCAATGCCAAAGAGGGAGTATTTTGAGATATGATTTAAAAGATCATTGATAAGAGAGATTGTTAAGAGGGAGATTGTTCAAGAAGACCATGTGTTTCAATCATTATTTTTTCATTGATGTCAAACTTACTATTTGCTGGTAAGATAATTTCTTAAAAGATTCAAGCAATATCACTTAGTTGATTGATGAAGATGATTTCATCAATAAGAGGGAACAATAACACCTAGAGGAAAGGTTGAGTTATGATTATGTAATGAAGTACAAGGATCAGTTAAGACAATGATGACATGATGTATTGATGATCTAATTAAGGTTACAAAATGTTGGCTACACTTACAAAATTTAGAAGAAAAAGTTAAACAAAGATTGTCTACCAAGCTTGACCGAGTGGACAATAGGTGCCGAGCAAAGTTAGTGCAAGCTAAGCAGAAAGTCAATTGGAGCTGAGTGAAAGAAAACTCTAGTGGATGCAAAGAAAAATAGTTGATGTTGAGTAAAGTTTAGTTGATGCCAAGCATCAATAAAGTTTAGCTAATGCGAGTGATATTAGAGTTGATGCTGAGCAACACAGTATGTGTTGAGCATCATAAGACTGATAATGTCAAGTAGCTACATTATGGTAAAGATCAAAGATTTTTCAAATCTAAGGCATCAAGTTTGTTTTCTTGAAACTTGTGAACTAGGAGGAAGATAAGGTCAGTGAGATGATGGCATAGAATTTGATGTAAACCATTTTTAGGTGAATTGTAATGGATTCTAGGAGAAGTTTCTAGAAAAAGATAAGATATGGGGTAGATACATTGTATCCAACCTAATCCACCCAAAACCCTAATTTGGATGATAGAAAATGTGTGAGAAAATATCCTAATTTCCTATTTATAGGAATGTTTGGTCATTAAGTAAAAGTGGGTTGTTGTCATGTGCAAGAACCTAAGGAGGAGAAGGAATTAAGGGTTTTGCTTCATCAAGTGACCCAAAAGAAGAGCCTGCAATGGCATGTTAAGCAAGAAGGTTTAAGGAGATGAATGCTTGAAGGGTGGAGAAGCTATTAGAGATACAAAGCATCAAGGCCAAGCAAAATTGAGGACTAAACGAAGATCTATAATCTGCAAGACAAGTTGTAAGTTGTATTAGAACAAAGCTCTATTGTTACTCTCTAAAAATTGTATAAGTATAGGGTAATTCCTTTGGATTAAGGTTGACCTAAAAGTCATTTGAAAATCCTTTAACTAGATGACATTCTAAGTGAATGGCCTAAAATCCTCTAACAAGGCTCACTTTTAATAGGGTAATTGAGATCCTTTGACCGGATCACATTTAACAGTGTGTATTGTAACCTTTAACAAGGTTGGCTTTTCATAGGGCATCACTTTAGAAGAGTGAAAAGGAGTAGCATGTTACTAGTGGTTTTTCCCAAATTGAGCTTCCACATAAATCATTGTGTCAAGTGCACTGATAAATGTGTTGTATTTCATGCTTTATATTTTTGTAAGTTGATTTGATAGTAACATACAAGTTTTAGTAATTACCTAATGGATGCATGCATGAGTATAAATGTTTTATGGGTTCACTAAGTTGTGAAAATTTTTATTTATACATCTAGAGCTTGGATATCTAAAGTTTTCCAATAGAAAAATGGTTGGCTTCTATATCAAATTGTTCCTAGCATAGAAAAACCTTTTTGCCAAACCACCACAATTCTTGAAAGGCCTCACAAACATTATTGGGTAGATATAGAAAATAACATTGTAAAGCTAAAAAATATCCAATTTCCAATCCCTCCTCTCCTTTGAAAGATGAAAATGTATATCCTTTGTCTCCAACACTCCTTTTAAGAAAAACCCTCAAATATAGATCTTCCTTTTCAAGTGAAGCCTAAGGGAAAGATTGGCTAGCAAGAGTGACTAGTAGCTAATGAAATTCAAACACTAACTATCATGTGCATAGTCATAACTAAAATATATAACAAAAAATAATGAAGAATAAAAAAGATTATTTCTCATACAATGAGAATTGATATTCCAGACTCACACATCATATTTATAACCAAAAAACCAATAAATTACAAATATTTCTAGACTAGTTTTTGTTGACTTATTAATGTGTTTAGTTAGTGTGAATGGTTGTAGGTGTCTATGTATGATGGTAGTCAGCTCAAGTCAACTTTGGTTTTTGTTGACCAAGCTGTAATTTATTTATGTTAACATCCCCCCTAAATTAATTACACTAACTATTATCAATATCTATACTAACTAAATATCACCCCATAAGCTAGATATGATGGGTTCTAACGTAAAGTGTTGTTTGGCACCCATTTCTAATCATTTATTTCTTAAATACAATGGTTGGAATTCACTAGAACCCTCTCGAAATGAAAACTATGAGAGAGTCATGTGACTTTTCCTAAGAAAAAAATATGTCAAAGATATACAAATTTTTCTTCACACAAGGCCTTGGTAAAAAACTCGACAATTTGTTTGTCTATTTTTCAATATTATAGATGAATCACCTCTTGCTAGATCAAATGCCATATATAATTAATGATTGCAGACCTCAATATGTTTCTTGTGAGCATGAAACACTAGATTCTTAGACAATGATACGAAACTTTGATTATTAAAATGAAGTAAAGTAGGCCCTATATGATGTTGGTTTAGAAAACTAAGAGAATGACATGTAGCCTAGTGGTTTTTTTTTCTTTTCTTGGTACAATGTATTCAACTTCGATAGTGCATATGGAAATGGTAGATTTCATTTTACTACACCAAGATAGACAACATTATGTATAGTGTGTAATTACCTAAAAATGGTCATCTAGACTATTAACCCCCTTCTTGACATTTTGCTAGAAATATTAAATCACTTATTTTGATCAAATCCTAAAAAAATAAGTTATTTGATTTTATCCTATAGTTTGATAACTATAGCCTAAGTAGTTATTTAATTAAAAGGAACATGTCACCTTTAATTAAATAAAACCGCCTTTTGTCTCTTATCCTAAGTTGTACACATAAAGGCATTTTACCATTTTAAAAATAAAAGAATATTCTTTTGTCTCACATACAAAACTTAACTCTTTGCAATTGGTGGAAATGACCTTGCACATGGATCATGCAAAAGTCAACTTCCCACCCTTGATTAGATCTTCTTATCTCATGATCTCCACCATCTGCACTTCTTTAAAAGGTTGAGCTCTCTCCTCATCTAATGATCCACTCTTTTTGCACTATTATTATGTTACAAGTATTTCTATAAGCACTCTTAGACCTTTGCAAGATCTTGTGGCTTCATTGTCTTACTTTCATAGAATTGTGGCTTAGTGTCAAATAACATTAGCATACATTCTTTTATGCAATAGAGTAGTGCATTTAGTTTAATTAGAAGGATTGTAACACTCTCATATTGCTAGTTAGTTGAATTTCTAGCATTTCATGGTTGTTCTTAGACACTAGCACTCTTGCTCTTATCTTAGAATCTCTCATTTCATGTTGTACCTACAAGGGGCTATGATGTGGGAGCATTGAGAGACCAAATTCAATTTTAAAATATTATTTACCTATGCTAAAACTAATATTGTAATAGGACCATATAGATCATTATAGGATATTATGAGATTTGAATATACCATTTAATGGTCATATGTGGGCATTCACATTAGTAATGTCAGTGAGTAATTAATCAAGCCTTGTAATCAGTCAAGTGTGTAAGTTATTATAGTTAGGTGGAGAATTAGTTTAGATTCAATTTTTTAGTTTCCAAATTATTCTTGGAATATAGCTGATATATAAAAGATTAGGTCTTGAATGTTAGTTCTATGGAGGGACCTGATATGCATGAAGAAGAGCATAGCAGGGACAATTGAAAATGATTTTTGGGTTGGCTTTTCTTTGGATCAAGCATAGAAGAAAGGGGAATCTCTATTAAATAAATAACCAACAACATTGATAAAAGAGAGAGAAGGGCCAAGTTGAAGGGACATGACACAACTAATCCAAGAAGAGGTTGATATACTTACATAGAAAATAAAAGGGCATGATGGTTTTGGTGAGAGTACAACAACAAGATAGATCAAATTTAGTAGTAGGAGGTAATTTGATATACATGTTAGTGGGGAAGAGAAATAGCAGAGTCGATATATAATGGGATGGCATGATAGTATGAGAAAAAGAAGTGGTTTGCAAAAAATTGATAGGAAATGTGTGTGTGTGTGTGTGAGAGAGAGAGAGAGAGAGAGAGAGAGAGAGAGAGAGAGAGAGAGAGAGAGAGAGAGAGAGAGAGAGAGAGAGAGAGAGAGAGAGAGAGAGAGCTCAATTTTGTTTTAAGATGGAGAAAAGCCGATCTGAATGAGAGCATAGTATTAATGAATTGGTTCTTGGCATGGAAAAAGGAAATAAAAGGAATATGTATAACTATAGATCAAAAGAATGAAAAATTTGTAGTTTTTACATTTGGGATTATGTTATTATTTATTCTTGATTTTGGAAGCCATAATTTGAGCTTTCTATTTATGAATGCATTGTGTATGAATGAGAACTCAATAACTTGGGTGATGAGATAGTGGAGTATTTTACTAGAGTTTTTCGTATATCTAAATTTTGTGATTGTTGACAACCTGATAATGAATCCATTTAGTTGAATAGGAATCATAAACTAAATTTTGATGAATGTGTGATATTCAAATGTATAGGAAGATGCATATTCAAGAAGCATGATGCATTTGGTGGGTATGCCCCCATGCTATTTACATCAAAATGGTATCAAAGAAAGTAAAAGTTCTAGGTAGAGATATTTGTGTTGTGATTTCATATACAGATTGTACTTTGGAGATTCTTGACATCACCATGGATGAAAAATTAGAAAGAAGGGCCAGATGTTCTCAACAACATTGAATATTCCAAACAAAATGCAAGTGCAAGAATAAGGTATGCAAGATCATTATTAAGAGTGGATCTTTTGATAACATAGTATCTATTGAAATGGTTGAGAAATTGAATTTACTAAAAGTATCTAATGAAGAGCCTTATAAAGAATTCAAGTTAAGTGATGATCAAAGGGTAGATGAATTTGAAAAAGAATATGTTCCTTTCAATATTTAGACTTACCATGATGTTGTTTAGTGTGATATTGTGCCTTTGAGGGATTATCATTTTATTTTGGGAGAAGTATGGAACTTAGAAAAATCAGCCATATATAATGGAAGAGAAAATACTTATGCCTTTGAGTAAGACAAAGAAAAGTTTGTGATGAAGATACTACCGAATGATGATAAATCATGGCCAAGAAAGAGAAGTATAGGTTTTATTGAAAGAATTGACTTCCCAATAAATGAATCCAATGAGAAATTAGTTTTAGATAAAGTGACATAATGTTTGGTTGAAGAAAATGGAGTTTAGGAATAACTAACTACGAAGAATATGGAAGTATTTGAAGACAAGATGCAACAAGAAGACTGAGAAGAATCAAAGAAGATTCAAGATATTAATGAAGACCATAGAGCGTCAAAGTTAATGACAAAGGATAGGATGAGTTACCAGGAAGAATGACATGACAAACAAGTTCAAATTGTGATATACGATTTTGTCTCAAGAAAAGAGACTATAGTATAACTAGTGAGAAGCCATGAAAAGGCTAAAGAATTTATGTTATTTCCAAATATGTAGATGTGGTCTAAGGAAGAAGAAGATTTAGTAGCAGCGAGTACACAACAAGAGCTTTCTTTGTGGGAGAAGTATGGAGCTACTATTCAAGCATGGAAAAATACTAGTGGTGTTGAGGCTCATGATGAAGATATTTTATAGATGGGAATTGAGTTTGGTATGGCAATATTGATCTCCACAACATGGTTATATTATACAAGAATATAGATTGCACAAATCAGGAAAATAATGGAAACCTATTTATTGCAATATCTCTATTTTTCTCTAACACATATGATTTAGAATGAAAAGTAGCAGCTAAAATCCATTTTACCCATGGAAGAATCCTAGTCAAAGGTGAAGATGAAGTAGTTCATGATGTCATGGAGCATATAAGTCAATTTGTTGAAGCCAATAGTTAAAATGAAGATTTGTTTTCTTCACCATTTTTTGACCAATATCATTTCCAAGGGAATTGGAATTTTTTTCACTGTGGGGAGTATGATGTGGGAGCATGAAGAGAGCATTGAGAGACCAAATTCAAATTTAGAAGATTATCCGCCTATGGTAAAATTGATATTATAATAAGACCATATAGATCACTATAAGAAATTATGGGATTCAGATATAGCATTTAATGGTCTTATGTGGGCATTCAAAATAGTAATGTGAGTGATTAATTAATCAATCCTTGTAATCAGTCAAGTAAGTCATTATAGTTAGGTGAAGAATTAGTTTGGATTCAATTTTTTTAGTTTCCAGATTATTCTTGGAATGTAGTTGAAATGTAAAAGATCAAATCTTGAATGTTAGTTTTAGGGAAGAACTTGATATGCATGAAGAAGAGAATAGTGGTGATAGCTATTTTTGGGTTGAACTTTCTTGGGGTTGGGCATAGAAGAAAGGTAAATCTCTTTTAAATAGATAATCGAAAACACTAATAAAGGAGAGGTAAGGCCCAATTTGAAAAGGCATAGCAAAACTAGTCCAACAAGAGCCTAGAATACTTACATAGAAAATAAAAGAGCATGGTGGTTTTGACTTGAGAACCTAATAAAAGCAATAGAGATCAGGTGTAGTTATAGAAGGGAACTTGATATGCATGGCAGTGGGGAAGAGAAATAGTAGAACCAATATATAATGGGATGACATGATAGTAGGAAAAGAAATGAAATATGGTTTGGAGAAACCTGATACAAAATAGAAGAGGGGTATATTTTATTTTTAGATGGATAAAAGATTATTTGAGTGAGGGCATAGTTGTAATGAATCGAGTCTTGGCATGGGAAAAGAAAATAAATGACTATGTATAACTATTGATCAATAAAATGAAAGATATGTAGTTTTTGCATTTGGGATTATGTGCTTATTTATTCTTGGTTTTGGAAATTAGAACTCGATTTTTCTCTTTTTGAATGCGTTGTGTGTGAATGAGAACCCAATAAGAGTGATGAGATAGGGGAGTATTTCAATAGAGTTTTTGGTATATTTAGCTTCTCTAACTATGAACGACTATTGAATGAACCCTATAAGTTGAATAGGAACCATAAACTAGTTTTTGGTGACTATGTGATAGTAAGATGTGTAGGAAGATGCATATTTCAGGAAGCATGATGCATTTCACAAGTCTCCCCCAATGCTATTTACATAAAGATGCATTATTATGCTTGGTTGAGAGCCATCTTATTATTATTTGCATTTGTTTGCACTCAATGACTAGGAGCTCTCGGTCAACATTTGAGGCTCTCAATCCATGAGATATCTTAAATATAAGGACTTGAAGAAGCGCACATCTTTGCGTGTATATTTTTTGTTTCCACCATGGGCTAGAAAAATGCTATTTTGCATTTCTTTTTATGTTCTTGTCACTTCCATATTATTTTCATCTATTTTTCTTTTTCATTGATGGTGTTATTGTGTGATACTTTTCGAGTATCACACAATATGTTTCTGTATATCCATTAAATACTTTACCAATTAAAAGTATTGTACATTGTAGAACATTTTTTCAAATCAAAATTCAACACAATATCACATGTAGTGACACAAAGTATCCCTTAAGTTAATTGCATTTCCTAAGTATACGAGGAAGTGTTGTACAATATTTTTCAATAGAAAATATCACCTATTTTAGAATAGACAACCATTTCAAATTTGATTAGGATTTTGAATTCTTGAAGTAGCTTATTTTTGGTTTTTTTGGTTATTTATTGTCTGACCACTAAGCTTTTGTAGGTTTATTAAATTTAGCTAATCCTTTTGATATACTTATGTGTTTGTTTTGTAGGGTTTCTTAAAGTACTTGATAAATTGCTCATTATAAGAACACATGTCAAAGACTATTTTCTAAAATGGGTTACTAATATTTCTCTAGGATTTTCCAAGAAAAGAAAAAAAACAAACCATGTGTTCTTGATACTTTATTTTATTTCTATTTGTGACATATACTAATTTTTTTTCCTTCCTAGGGACATAAAACTTGTGAGTTATTCTCCTTGTTGGTAGGAGAATACATGCTCTTCACCCTCATGGTGAATAAAAAATCTTGACCCCTCATTGAGTCTCAAAAGTGAGTGATATCTTCTACTTTTTAGTGGTCTTAATTAATATTTTTGGATTATTTGGGATAAGCACCAAGGAATAGGAGAGTGTGCTCCTCGCATACTAAAGTGATCAGAAATCTTGACATCTTTGGTGTGGATCCATTTTGTCTATCTCTTAGTGAGATATCTCCTTTAGAGGGTCTATTATTGGTGAAAGGATACCAATAGGAATGACCCAAAGTGGGAATAAGAATCAAAAACTATAATAAAAATCACCTTGACAAAGATCAAATCCTTAGGGTGTAGCACTTGTCTTCTTTTAGTGGAAGAACTTGTCAGGTAGTGAACATTTGGAATATAGTAAGTTGGAATGTTTAAGGTGTTGTTGTGGCCATGAGGTCTATTACTTATCTCTGACAATGTTTCCTTTTATCAAGTGCAAGAGAAGTGTTTCAAATGGGACCCTTTATAAAGACCTTAGGATTAGAAGCTACCTTTATTATCCACTCAACATCTTTCTATAAGGATTGATCCTAGTTGACTGCCTCTATCACCCCAAGATTTTAACACTCACCATTTGGGTTCCTTTAGTTGTGCTAATATTACCTCCATGAAAATATCAACATCTATTATGTGAAACCACTTTGCATGAGGCAAAAAGGTTTTAAGTGTGGGCCAAGTTGTTGAGTAATAACGAGATGTGACCTTTAGGTAGTTCTTCTTGGAATATTTTCAAATTTGATGGACCGGTGAAAGCATTTCAAACATACAGATGACGTTAGCAATCACAGGGTTTAATTTTTGAGATATCACAAGTGCTTGTGTTGAGAAGGTTGTTTTGTCCCTTGTTTAACTATTTGAGAACATATATTTCTATCCCCAACTATTTCCAAAACTTTGTGTCTACTATTAAAACCTGAATCATTCCTCTATCATTATTGCATTTTGGCCTAAAACTACTTGAAAATTGGACCAAAAATAGATATTTTAGGCATTAGGTCATATGATGTAGAGTTTACTAAAGTTTTATCACATGTCAGATCAGAGAAATATTACATGATAATTCTGAGTTACAAAAAATATCACACCACTTAATAGATTTTGTTGCCCTACTATGTGTAATTCTATACTAAACAGAACCAAAAGATTTGAAAACAAAGACAGAGAATAATGAACGTAACTTTTTTTTTTAACTCATCTTAATACAAATACAAGTACAATGATTGAGCCATGCAGAATCTAAAAACCTCAAAATACAAGTAGATATCATCAAAATATATATCCATTATGATGTGAATACATTTTGAGTTTAGTACAATAATGAACTACAACATCATTCTTAATCACTAATGTCCAACATATGAAACCTACAAGTAATAAAATACTGATTCAAGAAATAACTTCAATAGTCATCCTTAGCTACTTGTTAATTGACTCGAAGCACCTGTAAAACATACAAAAATGCAACACAACACAAAAGGGGGCTTAGTACACACTAAGTTAAAAAGCGTCATCCACCTGCATAAATGTTAAGATTTACATATACATAAACATACTACAAATATCTAAACTTCTTAACATAATGCAGTTCCAAAATTATTATGCAAGAAGTAACAACTACTTATCATTGCAAAAATTAAACTCGCACTAAGAAAATATCGTAAATGATTTATATATATACTAATGTGTCATCACTATGGTACCAAGATTCTGCATCCATGTTTGGTATGCTCTTAGATTTCTCATAGTGGTACTCTCTATTATACTTGTCATACGACGTAACAGAGACTTGCCTTATTTTCCGTACTTAACCATATAAGTTTAAGTCATAGGTAGGCCAATTATCTTATAATTTGAAATTAACCCACCCAATTCATTTTAATGTTATAACTGAATTAAATAACTGAAAAGGATTAACCAGATTCAGCCACCCAGATATATGTTCATTACGACTTTTCTTAAAACACACATCAAATAGATTTACTAAGAATGCACATGCATCAGGTATCAAATTAGTATACCACATGATACTACATTTTTCATCCATTTGTAACCTATCTTATTCTAACATCTTTCAAAGGTAAATTTAGATCATTATAGCAATAGGAACAAATCTTATAATACCAATATCGCATAATTACCATTAAACTACTAACTCAACTTAACAGTATTTATGAAATCTTAATACTATAACACAACTTCCTACCAAAATAATCATCTTAACTTATCATTGAATAGACCAAGATATTAGAACCAAAATACATATGATACTTCTATTTAAAATGAAATTATATCATCATATATCATAATCCTTCCTTTATTTGAAAATAATTTTCATTTCAATAATGGATAGAATAACATCATTAGAGTAATATCTTCTAATTCATCAAATTTTCATCTCAAAAGAATAATATATATATCATTGGTATGTCTAAAAAAAACTTCATAAAAAATCAAATTAAATCATCTTAACAGATTTCCACAACATTCAATTTACCTATTGGTTTAAGCTCTATCGATGTTTTCAAACAAAAAGAACATAATCAATGAAACCGTATATTCAAATAATCTTATTTCCAAGTTTCCAAATACAATTTCTAACTCAAGATTAGCATACTAACTATTTATCCTCAATATAATAATACACAAAATGTGACACACACGTAACTCAATTACTAGTTTACATATATATATATATATATATATATATATATATATATATATATATATATATCAATTGACAAAAAGTCTCTGGCCAGTCCCAATTAACAGTAATATCCAAAAACCAAATAACATATGGAAACCTTGTACAAAAGTTAAGGAATTCAAACCAAATTGTACTTCAAACAAGGTGTCGTCTATTCTACATGAAATTTTCTAGCAGTTCAATAAATGTATCAAACTATACTGATAAAATGTTGATTCAACCTTGTTTTAGTTTCATGCATAATTGTTTGATACAATGAAGGTTTAATTGTGCAACAAAGCTATTGCACAAAGATGACCCATGACTTGTTTGATGAAAAGCCAAATCTTATTTTCCTTTATACAATAAAATAAGTCTACTGGTGAATATGAGAAGACTATTTAACTTTTAACTTACTATTCAAGCCAGAGTTTTCCCAAAATCTGTTTGCTATCATACCCTGCCTTGGTTTGTATATTCATTAGGGTAAATGACTGTGAACGTGACTTAATTACAACTCGACTGACAGAATGTTCAAGCCCAAGTTTTTTTTTTGCTCTACTTCGTCTATGCCCAAAATCAAATGCAATTCTTTTGAAAGCACAATAATATTACTAATCATAGAGGCATGATTCTCACAGAGATCGGCTCGATAAATGTGGATCCTAAAACATTGATACAAATTCCACAATATATAACAAAACCCCAAATGCATTCTATGTTATCAAAGTGAAAACACTATACGCACACTCAAGTATGGGTATATGCAAAACTTAGCATCATCATGTTGAACCTTGCATACACCCATCCTTGGGTGTCAGCTTATATCATTATCAAACAAATAGCATTATTTACAAATTTCAAAATAACCCATACAAAATAGAATAGATTAGGGAAAAGAAAAGGCCCCTACCAATTCACAGTAGACTGATAGAACTTTGCTATAGGTTCACTGTCAAGGCTACAAATCCAAAACAAATACCATGGTCCCAACACAACCAACTCAAATACGTCTTCGAAATGGAGTAAATTAGATGATACTAACAATATCAACAAAAACTTCTGGTGAGAAACCCCATCTTGCTTAGTCTCATATGCACGTACCTCCATCAAACAAAACCCCTTCATGATGTTGATATCTTGGCATTATCTTACAAATGTGCAACAGAACAGAGAAAAAATGGATAAATTTCCTTGCCATTTCAACAAACAAAACCCTATACTAGCTGCACTGGCCGACTAAAGCCTTAAGTGATATTAAAAGTTCAACAAAAAGTAATGAATGCTTCTACAACAAACACAATGTCGTGTATATGGCTTCCTCTTTTTCTACCACACTATTTGGCATGCTCAAAAACAATGTAGAACTCTTTAATACTAGAGCATGCGAAACCATTGAGATTAGGAATATAAATCCTTAATATATATTTGCCAAAGTTTTTCTTATACGATAATCAGCATGAAAGTAGTATAAAAGCCGTGGGCTTCATATTCACTCTCAATACACCATAGTGTATATTAATATTGTTAAGGTATCCAAATCCTCAATAACTTAAGCAAACATATTTAAGGTAAATAAATTATATATATAAATATATATATATATATATATATATATATATATATATATATATATATATATATATATATATATATATATATTCAAAAGAATTAATGTTATAAAATCAAAAATTGTTAAAACAATGTATTTAACTAATGAAATAAATAAACTCTCTATTACAAGGATATGCAACTGCAAAAGTAAAATAAAAATGAATATGTTAACCTCAATAATATATACTAAATCAATCCTTTTAATCATACATCTCTCAAATTTGCTAAAATCCAAAAGCACACAACATGTTTATATTTAAATGTATCTATATTGTTTTGTTAAACATTTATCATGCTAACTTCTAATAATAAGTTCAACCACAAATACACGTCCCTTCGACATCTTCAACCAAATTAAAAAGATAACAAAATGTAACATCAAATAAATACTTATAATATTAAAGTCTTAATAAGAAATTAACCGAAGTAGTGGTCAGGCATGACAACCTCCCCCACTAGGTTATGACTTTCTCCTAGAAGTTAGCAAACAAGAATGGATGAGCTGCTCTCATCACTTCAGTGTCCTCCTAGGTAGTAGATGTTTCATCATTGGGGTCCCATAAGACCCTTACCTGCTTTATTTCTCTTCCTCTTAAACTCAAAGTTCTGTTTTGCACGATCTATACTGGTTCTAGCATGATTTGACCATCCATAATCTGCAAATTTTTCCAGTCAAGCACATGAGCAATATCAGGTATATAGCTATGCAAAACTGAAACATGAAATACATTATGAATGCGTGAAAGACTCGGTGGCAAGGCAAGTTTATTGGCAACAGGTCCAACCCGTTCCAAAATTTCAAATGGACCCACGAATCAAGGAGCTAACTTGGATCCCTTTCCATAATGACTTAGACTCTTATGAGGTCTTACTGGAGAAACACTTTATCACCCACCAAGAATTGACGATCAATTCTATGCTTATCAGCATATTTCTTCTATCTATCTTGAGCAGTAACAAGGTGTTCTCTAATCCTTTTATCCCGTTGTTCTAAATCTTGCAACAAATCAGGACCTAAGGGAATCCAGTGCTCCAAATTATCCCAGCTGAGTGGTGTCTTACATGGCCTACCATACAATGCTTGAAAGGGTCCCATACCTATGGAGCTATGATATCCATTATTATAAGAAAATTGTACTAAGTGTGCATACTCCTCCCATTTATTTTGTCTATCCATAACATACATCCTAAGCATGTCTTCCAATATCTGGTTGACAAGTTCAGTCTGTCCATTTGTCTCAGGGTGATAAGAAGAATTGAAATTCAGTTGAGTACCTAACTCTTGCTACATGGATTTCCAAAGAGAAGAAGTAAACACTGGATCCCTATCAGAAATAATCTTTTTAGAAATACCGTCTAACTTAACTATCTACTCCATATAAATCCTGGCAACTGTTGTTGCATTATAAGATGATCTAACTGGAATAAAATGAGCAACCTTAGTAAAACGGTCCACTACCACCATAATAGCATCATGCTTATGAGCTTTAGTAGACAATCTAGTAATAAAATCTATAGAAATGGTGTCCCATTTCCATTTTGGAATATTATGTGGTTGCAATAGTCCCGCAGGGTGCTAATGTTCAGCCTTAACTCACTGACACTCCAAACATCAAGCCACAAAATCTGCTATGTCTCTCTTCATTCCAGGCCAATAGTAATGCTCTTTAAGGTCAGCATGCTTTTTCTTGACACCCGGATGAGCTGAATATGGTGCTTTCTGAGCCTCAAACATAACCAGATTTCTCAAATCACCCGACTCAGGAACATACATGTTCCCTCTATACAGTAGTAGGTCTTCAGAATTCACTGAATACCCCTCAAAATGCCCTTCCAAGATGCTACCACTATCCATAATAGCCTTAACATCTTGAAACCAATGATCTACGAAAAGGTTCTACAAAATCTTATCCTTAAGATCCACTATTAGGGTCAAAGAAGATAATTCATGCTGCCTTCTGCTATGTGCATCAGCCACCACGTTCTCCTTCCCTTGCACATACTTAATTTCAAAGTCTTATTCACACAGGAACTCCATCCATCTTCGCTACCTAGCATTGAGGTCTGGTTGTGTGAAAAGATACTAAAGGCTTCGATGATCAGAATGTAACTCAAATCATTGACCCAGAAGAAAATGTTGCCACTTGGTCAAAGCATGCATAATCGCAGTAAGTTCGAGATCATGAGTAGAGTAATTCACCTCATGACTCTTTAGCTTTTTGGACTCATAAGCCATAAGACGTCCTTTTTGCATCAACACTGCCCGTATGCCATCCAAAGATGCATCATTACAAACCATGAACTCCTTTGATAAATCAAGGACTGCCAGAACTGGTGCACTAGTCAAACATTCCTTAAGTTTTTGAAATGCTACCTTGCACTCCTCTGTCCACACAAATTTCTTCCCTTTTCTATGAAGAGACGTGATAGGATGCGCTATTCTAGAAAATTTTGACACAAATCTGTAGTAATAGCTTGCTAAGCCCATGAAACTTCGAACCTCGGACACATTTGTAGGTACTGGCCAATCTATAATAGCCCAAATTTTGGATGGATCTATAGAAATTCCATTCCCTAAAGTGATATGACCTAAGTAACAAATCTCCAATTTGAAGAATTCGCACTTCTCAGGATTGGCATACAATCTGTTCCTATGAAGGCATTCCAAAACCTTCTCTAAATGCTGCTCATGCTCCTAACAGAGTTAAAATGCACTAAAATGTCATCCAAAAATACCAATATGAACTTGTCTAGGTAAGTTCTAAACACACCACACCATTCATTAGGCTCATAAAGATAGAAGGTGCATTTGTTAACCCAAAAGGTACTACTATGAATTCATAATGTCCATACCTGGTGCGAAAAGATGTCTTATGAATATCAGCTTCCTGGATTCTAAGTTGATGATATCCGGATTTTAGATGAATCTTTGAAAAGACTCAGGCACCGTTGACCTGGTCAAACAAGTCATCAATTCTAGGCAAAGGATACCTATTATTAATAGTGACCTTGTTTAACTGTCTATAATCCATACAAATTCTTAAGGAGCCATCTTTCTTCTTGAGAAAGATTACAGGAGCACCCCAAGGCAATACACTAGGACGTATCAAACCTTTTTCCAAAAGCTCCTCCAACTAAAATTTAAGATCCTGTATGGAGTCTTGGAAATTGGTTCTATTCCTAGCACTAAATCGATTCAAAAATCAATCTCACTTCTTAGAGGTATTCCAGGAATCTCCTCAAAAAAAAATCTGAAAAACTATGCAAAACTGGATGATCGAGAGAAGATCTCTTAACCATAGAATCTTCTAAGTCATTTACCAAAATGGCAAACAAACTGTAGCCTTTTTGAACACATCTTGCCAATTGCTTAGCAGAAATTGTCCACAAAGAGATGGGTCTCTTAATTCTAGTAATAACCCTAGCTGATCCAACTTCATCTACGCAATGAATTATCTTATTCTTGCAATTCAAAATGGCTTGATGTTGTTCTAACCAATCCATGCCCAAAACTATATCATACGATCCTAAAGGTATAACCCTAAGGTTTGCTAAAGTAGTGAAAGATTTTATACAAATCTTACAGTTAGGAGCAACAATATCAACGTTTACCTTGGATCCTGACACTAACTCCACTTGCCATCTGTTCCTTTCCCTAAACATAGGAATTCCACTATTTGAACCTAAAGCAAAAGAAATAAATGTGTCTGTAGCTCCAGAGTCAAATAAAATAGATACTTTCATTCCTTGAGTATTACCCTGAGCTTCAATAATTGTGTTCTGGTGTTCGACCTGCTTCTGATCCAGGGTTGCAAAGATACGGTGGTTCCTAGCAGAATCACCAACTATTGCTTCAGACCTAGCTGGCTTAGGTCCAACCTTTGGCTTATCCCAGTTAGGGCACTAAGACTAGTAATGACCTAAGTGTCCATAATGAAAACACTCAACAGATTTCTTGAATCCCATGTTCTGACCAGATGGATTAGGAGATGGATTGTTACTCTACACACTCTGAGGTGGTTGAGATGGTCTAGGCCGTTCTAAACTCTTGGAGTTCATATCAAACTTCCCCTTCTTGAATTTCCCACCTGAAAATCCAAATTTTGAACTACTGTGAGGAGGCTTTTGACTCTTACTAAAATTCAGAGTAGGTTCATTCATACTGGTTTTATATGAAGCCCCATGATAGCTAGACTTTATCTCAATTAGCTTTGCTCGCTTCGAAGCTTCCTACATAGTCAAAGGTCTGAAAGTTCTCACTTTCTCCCCAATCTTGGGCATAAGTCCTCTGATGAAGTGTTGTATCATGGTCTTATCATTTTTAGCCCACCCAAAAAACTTCTTAAGCTCATAGAACCTACATTTATAAGCTTCCACTATAGAGCCAGACTGCATAATTTGAAAGAACTCCTTTGCACAGGCCTGTCACCAATATTCAGACATAAACCTCTCCTTGAATCGCTCTAGAAAGAGCTCCCGAGTAACTAGACAGATATCAATGCCCAGCTTCTCCAACTCCTACTCCCACCACAAGGAACCAAACCCTCTCAAATGCATAACTGTCCATCTTACCTTCATGTTACTCAAGTAATGGTGTAAGACAAAGCATTGCTCAATATTCAGCAGCCACGCTTCTACTGCTGTACCCTATTTCGTACCATAAAATAACGACCCTTTCATCTTAGAAAGATCCTTGAGATGAGCTCTTGCCACTGGATCTTCCTCTATAGGAAGGTTAATACCCTACACAAGAGGTCCCCTATCATTCACTCCCCCACCAAGAATCCGGTTATTAGCCTCAATATTATCAAGACATTCCAGTATCCTTTGAAGTACCATAGCTTGGCCTACCTGGTTATCCTGGTTGTTTCCAACCCCAGCATTATGATCAAACTGATCATCCCTAGCTAAATTCTGGTGCTTAGGACATCTACCACGGCCTCTGCCCCTACCTTTGCCTCTACCTCTGCCCATAAGGTTATCCTCAGGAATGTTGTGTCCTCGAGTTCCTCTAGTGAAGGCGGGCATGATAGCAACCTACGAACAAATAACTATTAATAACGCATTGATAACGGGTTAAACCCTATAACCCAAGAGTCCTAGTTATTTCAAGCATGCTCTGATACCAAATGTAATGTTACACTAAACATAACCAAAAGAATTGAAAACAAAGACCAACAATAATGAACGTAACTTTTTTTTTTTTAACTCATCTTAATACAAATACAAGTACAATGATTGAGCCACGCTCAATCTAAAAAACTCAAAATACAAGTAGATATCATCAAAATATATATCCATTATGATGTGAATATATTTTGAGTTCAGTACAATAATGAAGTACAACATCATTCTTAATCACTAATGTCCAACATATGGACCCTGTTGAGATAATGGGTGTTGCACACATTGCATAATATTGTTATTTTATTGTTTTATTTTTTATTATGTAATGTTGTACCTAGATGGACGTGCAACATGTAAAGATTCCCATGGAATATTCTTGATGAGTTGTATTGTAACATTGTGATAATATTTGATGTAATTATTTAATATTGGGGGAAAGAATTAAATGCCCAATATTAAATGTGGGGTCAGTGGGTTAGGTAGCACATGGTTTTAGCACATGGTTTATGTAATACCACTTAGTGGTTTTGTGGGACTTGCTACTATATAAGCAGCCACAAGGGTAGTTGTTGTAGAGAAAAAAAAGAGTGACAAGAAGAAGACAAAAGGCAAGAGTTGAGCAGGACAAGGCTTGACAGGTTAGCCAAGGGAGCATTTGTGAAGGTTGAAAGCATGGCATGGGATGTGTGGATTCATGCTTGTTCACATAGTTTGCTCGGTTGTGGCTATGGCTATGAAGGCTTCCATGGTTGTATGGCAATGGTATTTTTGCTAAATAATACATGATGATGGATGCTTTTGGAGGCTGGGTTTTTTCCCTCAATGAGGGTTTCCCAGGGTATATCTTGTGTCACAATTTTGTGGGTATGTTGTCTATTCTCTTGCATGTGGATTTTAATTCCGTGTTTATTTTAGATCTATTATGGGTTATGTGGAAATGGTTATATTCTTTATTGCCAAGTTTCCTTACAAGTGGTATCAGAGCTATGGTTTTATTATTGTAACCCTAGATTGAATCCATGGGAATGCATGAGAGGATAAAAGAAAGGGCAAGATATATGAATGACTTGTTGCAGATCTGAGGGTTTTGGATTTGCTGTTATGATGGGATGTTAAAAGATTTGGGCATGGGAAATTGTTGGACAAAAATATTTTTTGGATGTTTCATTTAAATGAGGGTTTTGGGGGGTAGCTTGCATAAATGACCTCCTGGGTAAAAACAGACCTCACCATTGGATCCGGGTCGACATTTCTATAAAATTTGATATATAATATGCCCTAGTTTGGCCATGTTCAGAGGGAATGAAAGAGTTTTTTGGTTTCAGCTCATGATGGCCGTCAAATTTAATCCCGTCGGAATTTTTGTCACTGAAAAAATAAAAAATGAAAAATCGTACTGAAAATGGTAAAAAGACTGTCTTAGTAAAATGGCCATAACTTTCTCTCAGAATATCGGATTTTAGAGTTCTTATAGGCGTTGGAAAGATAATTCAGAGCACTACAACATGGTGTAGGTTTGGTTCTATGATTTTGAAATTTTGTCAGGCTTTCAGAGCCCTAAAGTCAGATGTTATTTATTTTGAGCACGGATTAGGGCATAACTTGGGCATACGGAGTCGGATTTTGGACTTCGAGTAGTCAACGGAAAGCTCTTGGAGAGCTCTACACATTGGTTCAGATTTGGTGCAGGTTTGGCATGATTTATTTGTTGATATATTTATCTGAACTGTTTATGGTATATTTTGACTATGGTAACATTGTGAGTTTATGGCATTGGAGATTTAAGTTTTGATGTCATTGTATACTCAAGTTTGGTCTCATGATGATATGGTTATCAGTGTTTGGTTTGGATATGCATGATGACTTGTTGGGTCTACAAGTTGTGCAGTGTTGTAAGCGGTCTATACTTACAGGTTGCATTTATAGCTTGGTTATGGGTTGTCTTTGCCCATTGATCTTTCATTATTGATGCATATTCAGATTGGTGGCTTGGATTTGGGTTGTCTATGCCCTAAGTCACATGATTTTATCTTCATGTAGAAGGGATGAGATATTGTTACCAGGTACAGTCATGGTGGAGGATTGTGGTTGACTATGCTGACAGGTTGGACATACTTTGAGAGCCAGATGCTCGGTTCATGGATGTGATCATGGTGTCATGGATTTTGGCATGACATGATTGGTTATACAGGTACATCCTTGATGTTCATTAGCTTGGATTTCTGATTTGGTTATGGTGGTATATCTTCTTGGTAGAGGATCATGGTTATTTGGTTACTTTTGAGGAGCTCATGATGTGCACTTTGAGTTCTTTGATGGTTTGATGCCTTGGTTGATTCTCATGGTTAGAGGATGGTTTTTTTTCATCATGATGTCATGGATAGCTTGGATACACGGTTTAGTGGGAGCTTGTGATAGTGATGGGGTGACAGTGTAGGATTAGTTCCTGGTTTGGTTTATATCTTCTTGGTTTGGAGAGGATGGATTTTATGATGCCATAGGTGACTTGGTACCACGGTTGAGTGGGAGTTGTTGGCATTGATATACTTATTGAGTGTTTGCAGATGTTGGAGGTTTGTCTTAGATCCTGTTGCTGCAGAAGCGTCTTTGACATTTGCATGGTGCACTTGTTATCTTCATGGTGTTTGAAGATGGTTTGATCTTGAAGACTCATGGAGTTCTTGGTTATCTTCATGGTATGTGGAGATGGTTCTTCCTAGTATGTGGAGATGGTTTTCTTCATGGTGTGTGGAGATGGTTGCATCTTGAGGACTCACAGGGTTCTTGGCAAAGGTGTGGTTTATGCTTTTATTTGGCATGTTGTCCTTGGTGTGAGGATGGTTTCATTATTATGTCATGGTATACTCTTGATACGCGTTTAGAGTTGTGACATGTTAAAGTGTGTTCATATGGAGCATGTTATCTCTTTGGTTGAGATGGTAAGATCATGTTGTCATGTTTATGTTCCTGAGGCCATGGTTGGAACTTTGACATTGATCTTGGTTTAGTTTCTTGGTATTGAGTACACTGATCATAAGCTAGATACTTCATGATATTGCTATGTTGCATTTGGAGTTGGCATGGATTGATTGGTTACAGGTGCTCATGGATACTTAGAGATGGTGGTGACGCTGATTTCTCTTGGATTAGAGAAGTATTTGTTGGGACAGTTGATGGTTTCAGCAGGAAGTCCGAGGGGCAGTCACCTGATATGGACTTGAGAGGAGATTGTTCTTAGATGAGTCTTGGTTGGAGACTTGGGTATCTTGATGAGCATTCTCATTCCCCACTCTTGGTCTACTCGGCTGTTTGCTACTTGAGAGGTATAGCCCATTGTTTCTCTCAGTTGCATTATATTTATGCTTGTCTTTCATGGATATGGATCTTGAGCTATGGTACATGAGTTAGTTCTGGAGGGTTCATTGGTTATCTCCATGTGCATATGCTATTATGTTGGTTGAGTTTGGGAGATGGTTTTATATTGGGCATATTCCTTGGATTAGGAATGGTTATTCCTTGGTTTAGGAATGGTTTATTGAGTTTGATCTTCTTGTGAGAGGCTTACATCCATGATGAGTTATATGGTATGGTTTGGGTGTTGTTGATGCTTCTTGTTGGGGTTTTATGGAGGAGATCATACTTGCACAATTTACATCTAGAGGTGTGTGTAGAAGGACATGATACAAGTTATGATTTGCATGGTTTCTCTAGTCTTGGTTATCTTCCTAGATGTTCAGTTTTGACTACATTGGATTTGAGATTGGTTAGAGATTATGATCACTGGTTTGTGCTCATGTATGTCATGTGAGAGATGACATGATTATTCCTTTATCTCTTTCCTCTGTTGGTTGTGGTGAATTTGGGAGACTATTGGAGACTTGTTATGAGAGTTATTCTTGCAGGATATTGGATTATGTATTATGGATGTCCTTGATACTACATGGATTCACTTCTTTGAGATGTGTTGAGTGGATTGGTTATAGATTTGACATTATCTTTTGCAGTGGGAGCTTCTTGGTATATATGTGGCAGGTATTGCTCTTGAGGCTTGTGATTGCAGGTTGCTGATTGGATATGTCAGTGATATGAGATTCACTTGTTATACCTTTGAGGTATGGATAGTTGGATGGGTTTGGCACTTTGCTGTGGGTGCTATTTCAGCTATGGATATTTTGACAACTACGGATACATGTGATTACCTTTGGATCAGGTTTTTTTTGCTTGGAATTTCAGTTGGTACAGGATTTTATGATCTTCTAATGCGACAGGTTGGGTGGTTTTCTCTTTGGATGGCTTCTATGTATGTCCAGTGGGAGTGGCATAATAGGAGGTGAGATCATTCATGTTTGAGATGCTGGATACTTTGATTTTGTTGCGGGTACCAGGATGGAGCACTTGGTATATTTTCATCCATGATGGTGGATGTGCTGGAAGGGATTGTTCCCTTGTTCATTTTGTGTGGCTACGGATTGACCCTATGCAATGTATACAACAAGTGGGAGATTGTTGAGATAATGGGTGTTGCACACATTGCATAATATTGTTATTTTATTGTTTTATTTTTTATTATGTAATGTTGTACCTAGATGGACGTGCAACATGTAAAGATTCCCATGGAATATTCTTGATGAGTTGTATTGTAACATTGTGATAATATTTGATGTAATTATTTAATATTGGGGGAAAGAATTAAATGCCCAATATTAAATGTGGGGTCAGTGGGTTAGGTAGCACATGGTTTTAGCACATGGTTTATGTAATACCACTTAGTGGTTTTGTGGGACTTGCTACTATATAAGCAGCCACAAGGGTAGTTGTTGTAGAGAAAAAAAAGAGTGACAAGAAGAAGACAAAAGGCAAGAGTTGAGCAGGACAAGGCTTGACAGGTTAGCCAAGGGAGCATTTGTGAAGGTTGAAAGCATGGCATGGGATGTGTGGATTCATGCTTGTTCACATAGTTTGCTCGGTTGTGGCTATGGCTATGAAGGCTTCCATGGTTGTATGGCAATGGTATTTTTGCTAAATAATACATGATGATGGATGCTTTTGGAGGCTGGGTTTTTTCCCTCAATGAGGGTTTCCCAGGGTATATCTTGTGTCACAATTTTGTGGGTATGTTGTCTATTCTCTTGCATGTGGATTTTAATTCCGTGTTTATTTTAGATCTATTATGGGTTATGTGGAAACGGTTATATTCTTTATTGCCAAGTTTCCTTACAGACCCTAGAAGTAATAAAATACTGATTCAAGAAATAACTTCAATAGTCATCCTTAGCTACTTTTTATTCAACTCAAAGCACCTGTAAAACATATAGAAATGCAACACAACACAAAAGGGGGCTCAGTACACACTAAGTTAAAAAGCGTCATCCACCTGCATAAATGTTAAGATTTACATATACATAAACATAATACAGATATATGAACTTCTTAACATAATGCAGTTCCAAAATTATTATGTAAGAAGTAACATCTACTTATCATTGCAAAAATTAAACTCGCACTAAGAAAATCCTATTAATGATTCATATATATACTGAAGTGTCATCACTATGGTACCAAGATTCTACATCCATGTTTGGTATGCTCTTAGATTTCTCATAGTGGTACTCTCTATTATACTCGTCATACTATGTAACAGAGACTTGCCTTATTCTCCGTACTTAACCATATAGGTTTAAGTCATATGTAGGCCAATTATCTTATAATTTGAAATTAACCCACCCAATTCATTTTAATGTTATCACTAAATTAAATAACTGAAAAGGATTAACTAGATTCAGCCACCTCGATATATCTTCATTACGACTTTTCTTAAAACACACATCAAATAGATTTACTAAGAATGCACATGCATCAAGTATCAAATTAGTATACCACATGATACTAAATTTTTCATCCATTTGCAACCTATCTTATTCTAACATCTTTCAAAGGTAAATTTAGATGATTACAACAATAGGAACAAATCTTATAATACCAATATGGCATAATTACCATTAAACTACTAACTCAACTTAACAGTATTTATGAAATCTTAATACTATAACACAATTTCCTACTAAAATGATCATCTTAACTTATCATTGAATAGACCAAGATATCAGAAATAAAATACATATGATACTTCTGTTTAAAATGAAATTATATCATCATATATCATAATCCTTCCTTTATTTGAAAACAATTTTCATTTCAATAATGGATAGAATTACATCATTAGAGTAATATCTTCTAATTCATCAAATTTTCATCTCAAAAGCATAATATATATATTATTGGTATGTCTAAAAAAAACTTCATAACAAATCAAATTAAATCATCTTAATAGATTTCCACAATGTTTAGTTTACCGATTGGTTTAAGCTCTATCGATGTTTTTAAACAAAAAGAACATAATCAATGAAACCATATATTCAAATAATCTTATTTCCAAATTACCAAATACAATTTCTAACTCAAGATTAGCATACTAACTATTTATCCTTGATATACTAATACACAAAATGCAACACACACAACTCAATTACTAGTTTACATATATATATATAAATCAATTGAAGAAAAGTCTCTGGCCAGTCCCAATTAATAGTAATATCCAAAAACCAAATAATGTATGGAAACCTTGTACAACTGTTAAGGAATTCAAACCAAATTGTACTTCAAACAGGGTGTCGGCTGTTCTACATGAAATTTTGCAGCAGTTCAATAAGCGTATCAAACTATACTGATAAAATGTTGATTCAACCTTGTTTTAGTTTCATGCATAACTGTTTGATACAATGCAGGTTTAATTTCACAACAAAGCTACTGCACAAAGACTACCCATGACTTGTTTGATGAAAAGCCAAATCTTATTTTCCTTTATACAACAAAATAAATCTATTGGTGAATATGAGAAGACTGTTTAACTTTTAACTTACTATTCAAGCCAGAGTTTTCCCAAAATCTATTTGCTATCATACCCTGCCTTGGTTCACATATTGATTAGGGTAAATGACTATGGACATGACTTAATTACAACCCAACTGACAGAACGTTCAAGCCCAAGTTTTTTTTTTGCTCTGCTTCATCTATGCCCAAAATCAAATGCAATTCTTTTGACAGGACAATAATATTACTAATCACAGAGGCATGATTCTCACATAGATCGGCTCGATAAATGTGGATCCTAAAACATTGATACAAATTCCACAATATATAACAAAACTCCAAATCTGTTCTATGTTATCAAAGTGAAAACACTATACCCACACTCAAGTATGGGTATATGCAAAACTTAGCATCATTGTGCTAGGCCTTGCATACACCCATTCTTGGGCATCGGCTTATATCATTATCAAACAAACAACATTATTTATGAATTTCAAAATAACCCATACAAAATAGAATAGATTAGGGAAAAGAAAAGCCCCCTACCAAATCATAGTAGACTCACAGAACTTTGCTACAGGCTCACTATCAAGGCTACAAATCCAAAACAAATACCACGCTGCCAACACAACCAACTCAAATACGTCTTCAAAATGGAGTAAAGTAGATGATACTAACAATATCAACCAAAACTTCTGGTGAGGGACCCCATCTTGCTCAGTCTCATATGCATGTATTTCCATCAAACAAAACCCCTTCATGATGTCGATATCTTGGCATTATCTTGCAAATGTGCAACAGAAAAAAGGAAAAAAATGGATGAATTTCCTTGCCATTTCAACAAACAAAACCCCATACCAGCTGTACTGGCCGACTAAAGCCTTAAGTGTTATTAAAAGTTCAACAAAAACTTCTACAACAAACACAATGTCATGTATACGGCTTCCTCTTTTTCTGCCACATTATTTGGCATGCTCAAAAATAATGTAGAACTCTTTAATACTAGAGCATGCAAAACCATTGAGATTAGGAATATAAATAGTTAATATATATTGGCCAAAGTTTTTCTTATACGATAATCATTATGAAAGAATTATAAAAGCCGTGGGCTTCATATTCACTCTTAATACACCATAGTGTATATTAATATTGTTAGGGTATCCAAATCCTCAATAACTTAAGCAAACATATTTAAGGTAAATTATATATATATATATATATATATATATATATATATATATACAAAAGAATTAATGTTATAAAATCAAAACTAGTTAAAACAATGTATTTACCTAATGAAATAAATAAACTCTCTATTACAAGGATATGCAAATACGAAAGTAAAATAACAATGAATATGTTAACCTCAATAATATATATTAAATCAATCATTTTAATCATACATCTCTCAAATTTGCTAAAATCCAAAAGCACACAACATGTTTATATTTAAATGTATCTATATTGTTTTGTTAAAATTTTATCATGCTAACTTCTAATAATAAGTTCAACCACAAATACACGTCCCTTGGACAGTTTCAACCAAATTCAACAGATAACAGAACGTAACATCAAATAAATACTTATAATATTAAAGTCTTAATAAGAAATTAACCGAAGTAGTGGTCAGGCATGACATCCTCCCCCACTAGGTTATGACTTTCTCCTGGAAGTCGACAAACAAGAATGGATGAGCTACTCTCACCACTTCAATGTCCTCCCAGGTAGTAGATCTTTCATCATTGGGGTCCCATAAGACCCTTACCTGCTTTATTTCTCTTCCTCTTAAACTCAAAGTTCTATTTTGCGTGATCTGTACTGGTTCCAGCATGATTTGACCATCCATAATCTACAAATTTTTTCAGTCAAGCACGTGAGCAATTTTAGGTATATACTTATGCAAAACTGAAACATGAAATATGTTATGAATGCGTAAAAGACTCGGTGGCAAGTCAAGTTTATAGGCAATAGGTCCAACCCGTTCCAAAATTTCAAACAAACCCACGAATCGAGGAGCTAACTTGGATCCCTTTCTATAACGAATCGAACTCTTACGATATCTTACCCAGAGAAACACTTGATCACCCACCAAGAATTGACAATCAATTCTATGCTTATTAGCATATTTCTTCTATCTATCCTGAGCAGTAACAAGGTGTTCTTTGATCCTTTTAACCTACTGTTCTAAATCTTGTAACAAATTAGGACCTAAGAGAATCCTATCCTCCAAATTATCCCAGCTGAGTGGTGTCCTACATGGCCTACCATACAATGCTTGAAAGGGTGCCATACCTATGGAGCTGTGATATCCATTATTATCAGCAAATTCTACTGAGTGTAGATACTCCTCCCATTTATTTTGTCTATCCAGAATGTACATCCTAAGCATGTCTTCCAATATCTGGTTGACACGTTCAGTCTGTCCGTCTGTCTCAGGGTGATAAGCTGAACTAAAATTCAATTGAGTACCTAACTCTTGCTGCATGGATTTCCAAAGAAAAGAAGTAAACACTGGATCCCTATCAGAAATAATATTTTTAGGAATATCGTGTAACTTAAGTATCTGCTCCATATAAATTTTGGCAACTATTGCTACATTATAAGATGATCTAACTAGAATAAAATGAGCAACCTTAGTAAAATGGTCCACTACCACCATAATAGCATTATGCTTACAAGCTGTAGTAGACAATTCAATAATAAAATCTATAGAAATGGTGTCCCATTTCCATTCTGGAATATTATGTGGCTGCAATAGTCTCACAGGGTGTTGATATTCAGCCTTAACTTGCTGACACTCCAAACATCGAGCCACGAAATTTTCTATGTCTCTCTTCATTCCAAACGAATAGTAATGCTGCTTAAGGTCAGCATTCATTTTCTTGACATCCAGATGAGCTGAATATGGTGCTTTGTGAGCCTCAAATATAACCAGATTTCTCAGATCACCCAACTCAGGAACATACACATTCCCTCTATACAGCAGTAGGCCTTCAGAATTCACTGAATACCCCTCAAAATGCCCTTCCAAGACATTGCCACTGTCCATAACAACCTTAACATCCTGAAACCAATGATCTGTAGGAAGGTTCTGCAAAATCTTATCCTTAAGATCCACTATTAGGGTGAAAGAAGGTAATTCATGTCCCCTTCTGCTAAGTGCATCAGCCACCATGTTCTCCTTCCCTTGCACATACTTAATCTCGAAGTTGTATTCAGACAGGAACTCCCTCCATCTTCACTGCCTAGCATTGAGGTCTAGTTGTGTGAAATGATACTAAAGGCTTCGATGATCAGAATGTAACTCAAATTGTTGACCCAGAAGAAAATGTCACCACTTGGTCAAAGCATGCATAATCGTAGTAAGTTCGAGATCATGAGTAGGGTTATTCACCTCATGACTCTTTAGCTTTCTGGACTCATAAGCTATAACACGTCCTCCATGTTGTCATAAGCTATGACAACACAAATAATATAATCAACATGTTAGAACCTCTCGAGAGCATCTATATGATGGGACCCAAATTTTATGATGAATCCAATTATAACATAGATGATGAAAAACCTAAGTTGATCTTGAGAACACACAATCCCCATTAAAACTTCAAAGATACTAGATCTAGGGT
The DNA here is from genome assembly GCA_028749045.1 of Cupressus sempervirens. Classification (NCBI taxonomy): domain Eukaryota; kingdom Viridiplantae; phylum Streptophyta; class Pinopsida; order Cupressales; family Cupressaceae; genus Cupressus; species Cupressus sempervirens. Next base: position 51,903,338 of record CM053791.1, read on the forward strand.
GTCTCTTAGGCTGGTGGATTCTTTCTATTCTCATGGTGAGACCTTGAACACTATTGCTAGGGGGAAATCTAAGGTTGTTCGTAAAGTGGATAATGATCCAAAACATGCCTCATCTCCCAAACAAGTGGCTCTGCCTATTATAATGTTTTATGACCTTGTAAGTTAATTGCAATGAACTCCCACATAGATTTCTTTGTTTAAGTTGTTTCCTTTGCACAAGGAGATCCTAGAGAAAGCTCTATGCATAACTAATGTTCATACATATATTGACACTAAAAGGTTCCAATCTATTAAACCACATTTCCTCACCTCACTATCTTACTTTTTCTAAGGAAGATGAAAAGTCTCTTAGTCATCCACACAATCTTTCCATTTACATCAAAATTCAAATCTATTGCACCTGAGTTTGATGAGTACTGATAGAAAATGGTGCTAGATTAAATAATGTTTTCATTAATGTAATTCAAAAATTAGGAAGGTTTTAGTTTGCAATTGATCTTATATGTAAGATAACCATGAAAGCATATGATGAATTTGAATGGTCCTCCAAAGTCCTCATTATACTTCTTGTTCATGTGGCTCATGTGGAGAAAAATGTGATCTTCCAAGTATTAGACATACTACTTGCTTATAATGTTTTATTGCATAGACCATGAATCCATAAATTGTAATCTATACCATCAACATACCATCTAGTAAATTAAGTTTCTACTCAATGGTGCAAAAGTAGTGATCCCATGTGACAATTCCATGTCTATCAATATGATTACTACCATAGAGTCACTGGTATCACATAACCAACATTCTAGTGACACTATACCATCATTGATGAAATGTGAAAAATATTAAAATGAAAAGTAATGGATCATGGGATTATACCTTAGACTCCTTTGCAACATTACCTATTTCTTCATGTTCTTATGGAAAATCATCTAAGACAATGAAACCCACTTCATTGGATATAACCATGTTTTGTACCTTGGTTTAATCCTTGAACCTTTTAGAAGATGGAAATGAAGATCAACTTATTAGATACCAAATATATAGAGAGGAGGAAGATAATGACAAATTCATACTAGCTACCCCTATTTCTCCAAAAAGATACAGGAAATGCTATCCATTTCTAAGAAAAATGGGTTATCATGGTCAAGGACCTTTGAATGGCAAAAAGAAAGCTCTTATAGAACCCGTAAGTCACACCAACGGATGAAAAAGAGAATATCCTATAGGTTTAGAGTATTGGATTGATGATGATTTTCCATGATTTGACAAAGAAGTCCCTAAAATTAATGAGTCTAAAGATGGCATTCAGCCTTCTACTATTGCTTTCAAATATGAAGAGGATATCACTTGTTCTACCTCCCTTCTTTATAGAGAAGATGTGTTGTTTCACAATAACACTGGTGAAGCATCTACATCTAGGCAATCTGAATTTGATGAGTCATATATTGAAAATCCCAATTGAGAAAGAATTAAGAGAAACATTACTCAACTTATGGCCCAAGATCAAAGTACTGATTCCCAAGAATATGAATGGGAATCCCTTTCTGATGCCTCCTATGAATTGGGCATAGATGTGGTGCATGCCTATGTTATCCAATCTAATATAGTCGATGTATCTTGTGTAGATTCAGATGAGTTCATTTCACAACTTGCATTAGTGGATCATGCTGATTCCTTTAGGACATATCTTGCTTTGGACTACTTTGGAGCTTTCTCTATAGGATTGAACTCTCTCGTCATTGTAGATGATTCCTCCCACATCAATAATCTCAAAGCTTTTGCCCCACCTTTTCTCATACACCTTGATCTCATAGACTAGTCTATTCAAAATCACAAACCTAAGATACTAGTGGAGAAGCACCTAGAGAATGGGTCAAATCTAGTAAAAAATTTGGCTTGTACTAGTTTTGGCCAAACAACAATTGAATAAGGTGTGGGTGGTAATCCCAAGAGTATTTTTTCGTTAGGTTAGAAGACCTGGTGATCATGGACACTTCATAGTTTAATAAGTTGGATATACTAAGCTTGTTATTGCAAAAGTTGCTAACTAGGATTAAGAAGAGTTCCCTTCCTAAGTACCCACATCATCAAAATTTATAAGCTTTGCTTTATTTTCTTCCTCTTTCTCAGTATTGTGCTTCAGAGCTGAGTCCTCTATTTTTTCCTTTTTCTATGTTGGTAGAGGGATTAATCGTTTCTCCCTCCTCACTATTTTCCCTTTTCTCCCCCTTTGTGATCTTCCTAAAAATCTAATATTTTAACATATATTTTGGGACATAGTCTTAGATACATTATGATTTTTACAGTAGTCATATATCAAAAGCATTGAATCTTCATGGAGAGTTGATTTAATTGTCTTCTCGAATCGTAATTAGAATTTGAGTTAGATATATTTACAAATGGAATGGAATGGAAAGATGGACACTGAGACAAAAATTATTTAAGAAAATTAAATGAAAGTTATGAACCTTAGTGAAACTATCATCCACAGTTAAGAATTACATAGTAAATTTCAATAATTTTTCTTAGAATAGTTTTAGTAGACTAAAATCCTAGTAGTTTCCTCTACCCTTTAATAAATTTTTCCTTTCCCTATTAGTCTTAGGGAAATTGTCAACCATATTCTTATTTGAGAAGTGTTCTTAACCATATTAGAGCCCTTATAAAACTTCGTACATGAATTAGGAAGACAAATGTCTCTAGTAATTAAGTCCACAATAATTTCCACCATTATGTGATGATAAATCATAGAATGAGTCCAAACCATAGCAGTAAAATCCTTATTGCATAAATGGAGTTCTCTAATATACATAGCCATCTCTCCTTTTATTTTATTTTCTGACACCTTCTCTCTTTGTTTACATTTTTTTGACTCCTAATGAGTCAAAAAGTTCCTTCCATTTTCTCCATCTTAGAGATGCTACCTTTTGTATTCTTAGAATATATATTTTTACCTCAAGGTTTTTGAGAGTAATAAACTACCCTTAAAGCCTACATAGAAAAGCTCATAATAATAGGAAATTAAGTAAGCCAAACTCCACTTGGAAAACACTTCCAAACAATCAAAACAACCAATTTTCTTGTCCATCATAATTATACACAACTCCCTCCTTATGGTTAATCCTATCATTCTTTATTAGATTAATCTCCCCCTCTGTCATTTGATTTATACCATACCAATTAATAATACCATTTCTAAAAGTACAAATGTTTGCAACTTTATTAATGATTTTTTTAAAATTTCCCTATACTCTTGAAAAATATAGGTATTTTTGAAACTAAGAATGATATTTTCTTTTTTATCCGTAATGTTATTTATCAACATTGGGGCCTCTTTTCTCTTTTAATATAATTTATGACATTTGTTGACTCACCCTCCAGCTAGACATAGTCACACACAAGATCCTTAGCCAAAGCAACAGCATGTAAAGCCACCATTGCCTCAATATTGTGATTTTCTAGAATTCCAAGAAAAAATCCAATAAAACCTATATAGAAACCATGAATAATTACTCCATAAGCCCCCACTCTTCCCCAGTTCCCTATATAAGGTCTAATGAAATTAACTTTATGCTAGCTCTTAGGTTGAGAAGACAAAATGAGATTAACACTTTCTTTCCATTTAGAGTCTTATGATCTAGAAAAGTCACAAATAGGGAGATTTAGTATATGAAAAACTTCAAACTCATCATGAATATATCGATAAAATTATAAAATTTTAATAACATGTCTAACAATGCTTTCACCCCTGACTTTTGTATCCAACGTCTACCCAGCCAACCAAATAGACATTAATTTATTATTTAATATTAAACTAAAATTATAAATCAAATATTTTATAATTTTATCATTATTAATAAATTTCAATATACAACAATCCCATCAGCTAGATAGGCATTTGAACTTTTGTAGAGCTAAATTCTTTCTAGACATAGAAAATAAAGTGAGGTACAATCAGATTCCAAAAAGTATTTACCCCTTTGATAGGTATCTTCCATTTCTAAAAGAAATCCTCTATAGTATCTAGGAAGACCCAATAAATATTCCAGCATTGAAGAATAGAAGCCCAAAATTTCAAGGAAAATTGGTAGTGCATGATTTTTTAGATGACCACATCTTCTATTGTATGTCACTAAGAATTTCATCATCAACAATAAAAAAAAGAACCTGTTATAGATCCCAAATATAAGAATGTTTGAATAAAAGTATGAAATTGAAGAAGATTTGGTAGAGAAGAAAATATTTATAATTCATCTTCTATATGACCTATAGTAAAGCCTTAGGACTGATAAAAATGAGAAATATTTTGTCTTTAGAAAATACATTTCTAAAAATGTTGTTGTGGAGAAAGTTAGTCTATTTTCATTTTGGTTTCACAAAATCAACCACATTTCTTCCCCTAATCTTCAAAAAACATGAACACCTACCACTTGTCCAATAGTCATATATACCACAAATAGCCTAATAAATTATAACATTCTAACATATTCAAATTTTACACTTAGTGGAAAATTTGGAGTCCTGGATTGGAGATCCTTTTCCAAGAATTTATTCATACTTGTTGGCTACAAACTCATCACCTCATATAATTATACAAGATAGATCTTGAATTTATTCCCTATTACTATCTGTGAATCAATGTAAATGGCCAATTCAATCATGGTTTAATAGTGTATCCTTAAAACTATTCCATCATAGAATTTGTATGTGATTAAAGACTTCAATTCTCTGATATCAAATGAGAGTCCTAGAGGATGAACATTTGATTTTTATTTCATCATTGTTTTGAAACTTTATGATGGATAATTTGATAGTTTCATAACTAGAAGATAGATATTTAATAATGTATTAAGATTATGCCAACATCTTAGCTAGGGTTTCAAACCTATTAATTTTGCTTTGATCAATTTCAAGCTAGAAGAGAAGCCACATAGAAATAGATTGGAGCCTATTATCGAAGATGCATAACTCATTCAATTTATTGAAAAGGGCATCCATGTCAATACAATCAACCAACTTATGAAATAGGGAAGGGGAAGAAGTGCTAAGAATTTGAAGTTTTGCTGGGTAGTTGAGATGGGTTTTATGAGAGGGTGGAAATAAGGTGATAAAGGGTGTGTTTAGGACAAAGTTGAGAGTAGAATTTTTAGGTCTCTAGGTAGACTTAGTAGACTAGGAAGAATATTAAAACAATTCATCAAAAACTCAATGTTTTCCTCTTATCAATAGACATTTTTAAATTTGGTCTTATAGGAATGGTTAACCCCCATGTTAGAAATAGAGGGAATATTTTGAGGAGATGAAAAAATATAGAGCAGGAAGAAATAAGGGTAAAACCCATATTCTTAAGTTCCATAGATAGGGTAGTGGATGACTCATCCCAATGAGTCAAATTGTAGTGAAACTCATAGAGCCAAAAAATTCAAGCTCTAGGGAAGGGGGCTCCACCTTTGACTTAAGTTTTCAACAAAATCTAACAAAGTGGAAAATATCAAGAAAGTAAAAAACGTTAACATTCATTCTCAAATAATCTAACACAGGGAAGAGGTAGGAATCAAAATGTTTGTACGTACTATTAACTTGATCACAAATCATTTGAGAATCTCTTCCACAATTTTTTAGTAACCTGGGAGATGCTAAAAACTAAACCCACTTTAAAGATTCAAATTTTTTTCTCTATGGTCTGAGAAGATCCACATGTCCTCTTTGAAAGACAATTTGGTCACATTCCAAGGTATTTTGATCCCCTACATGCTTATATCAAAAATTTCTTCTATGATTTTTGTTATACACCACCAATGGTATCTTTTCTATTATCCATGATTTAGGAAACTTTTGAGACATCTCTGTGGTAAAAAATTGAATACCCTTGACATACTTTTCCATGTAACCATCTAAATTGATCTACCAAACTATGATGTTATTCCTAAATCTAATAGACCTATTGGGCTTAATCTAGTTATAACTCCCCACCCATGTTAGTAGAGAGCTAAATCCCACTATTCATAATCCTATGCCTAAGGCTAGAATCCAAAAAATAGAAAGAATAGCAAAGCAACGTACACACAAATATTTTGTGAAAGGGAGAGGCCACTCATAGATCCCTTGCAATAAAGGTAAGGAAAATATAATAACAATCCAAATCATAAGTTAGATTCAAATTACTTTAAACCCATTAATGACATTGTTTTCTTTAGCTTCATTGTGTAGCATGTCGATGTCATGAGAGATCAACACATAAAATTCCCAAAAATTTTAAAACTAATATAATTTCCTTGTGTTTCCCACCATCTTTGAGTTTATTACCTTCACATAATATGCTTTGAAAAATCACTTCATTCATCATCTTAAGAAGACTTAGTGTTTTGTTGATAACATGGTTATCTTGCCAACACACATGAGCCTTCTCATTTAGAAAGTTACTAACATTAAGAAAATTACCTTTAATTATAATTTTCTAATATCCCTTCTCATGAGCTAATGTCCCAGCATGGAAAAGATAAAATCTCTTCCATGCAAGTTGTTTAGAGTCCTATGCTGACAAAACAAGTGACTAACACTTTATCTATGGAATTTCTTATGGGGCCACTCACTCTCACCTAACCTTTCACTTTTTTTTTTTTCTATTGGCCTTTCCAAAATGATCATGAAGTGATCTCCTAGAACCTTGGAGTGATGAATACTAATTTTTAAGAGATGATTTTTGCTATCAATTTCCCTATTTTTATATTAAGCTAGCACCATGGTAAATAGCTACTATATGAAACATGAAAGTAAAAATGAGCACCACAAAATTTGAATCACTCTATAAGTCCAAATGGTACAAAATTAGTGCTAATTTAGGGTTTGGTTCAAATATCATATCATCATTTGACATTAAATAATAAATTAGTTTATGGCTAAGATTAATTGATTGTAGACAAATATTTAATTATTATTATTTTTATTATTTGTGAAAATGTAAGGTAAATGGGCCTTAAGTATTGGGAGCTTCGGTTCCTATAGGAGACCCTAAAATAGGAAAATAAGTATATTTTGGAGTGACTCAAAACTCTTCATCTTGATAAAAATATTCATGTTAGCTACCAAATTTTTTCTCCATCTTATTAAATTTAGTGATTTCTCCTCTTGTATACGGTAGTATGATGCTACTCATGATTATTTTAATTTATTTTTACATTTCTTAGAAATTCTAAATATGTAGAGGCAACTATCAACTGATATTACAATAAATTTCTATTTTTATTAAGGTTACAAAAGGTTTTACATGGACCCAAAACCAAAAACTATCAAAATATAAGGACTAAAAAAATGAAGTCCAAAGTTACAAATATGTTGGCAAAAGATAAACCATTAAAATTTATAGCATCATTAAACTAGAGACTAGCAAAAAAAAAAAAAAAGCATCACATGGAATAGACCAAAAAAATTAGAAAACTAACAAACAAAATAAAGAAACAAAACTAAGCTAGTTCCTATAGTATCTTCGTCACATGGAGCTCTAGCTGCTCCTTTGTATTCTTCGATCTAGTAATGGCTTTGCTATTCAACTTTTCCCTCATTGTTCTACTAGGGCATTGGGCCAAAAATTCTTTATGATGATCTTTGTCCTCTCTGACTAAGTCCACCTTGACCTCAATGTAATCAATATCCACCTTTCCTTTACCTATAATTAGCTTTTGGACTTGCCCTTGAATTTTGGAGTCACCATCTCCAATAACTTCCTTCAACTACTATATTTTCCATGAGATACCTTCATCCACCCTTTTCTTGGATTAGATCTCTTTCTGCAAATATTTTTCTTATTTTCTAACTGCTTCTTTAATTTATTTTATTTCATTAATCACTCAACTATCAAAATAAATTGATGCCTCTACCTTTTTCTTAACCCTTAAAATATTATTTGGTGATCCCTTGTTATAGCTAGCAACAATGTCTTTCTTTTCATTCACATTTTTGTCTATAGGTTCTTTTTTAGAATCCAACATTAAGTACTTAATAATGTTTCGATAGTGGAGTCTGCACTATCTATATTCTTCTCTTTACCAACAACCATAACAAGAATTTCCTTGTTCTCCTCTTTAGAGGTCTTCATATCTTTAGGATTTCAAGCTGAGGAATTTTTAATTCATTTGATAGGAGGGGAATCATCACTTTATTCCCCTGTTTCCATTTCATCACCTTCTTTACCCCACAAATCTTCAGAGACCCTATCATCTTGAGTGTCCATAGATTCCTCCTCATCACCCATTTACATCCAAGTATCCTAACTCTTCAAAAAAAAATTCTTGGTTGGAGAAGATTTTCCTCTTCTCCCTAACCCACTTTCAAGTTTGATATTAGGGCTTGCAATAGGGCTCTTTTTTTTATAGTATTTAGAGAAAAGAAGGATGAGGCCTTCATGAAGAATAGGTGAAGAGGCTTTTTTCCTATGACTAGTGACACTCATTTACCAATGCCTTTTTCTCCATTTTTTCCTTGCAAAATTGCTTCAGCACCTCTTCTGTCATTTTCATCTATTTGAAGAATCTCTTGCCATCATTCAACAAGCCATAAATTTTAAAGATGAACTTGGTGTTGAGAGGGAAGAAAACCCCATACATTGTGACATTCTATTCCTTTCACCCCTTAAAAATTTCATCATTTGCTTAGGTTTAGAGCCATGGAGATCTTCTAGATACAAAGTCATGCCTCCATTCATTAGTTCTTCCCACACCCATGGTTCGTCCCTCCAATCATCACAACTGCTAGGTTCTTGTGTTTTTGGTTCGTCCCCCACTATGCTACTAGTAGTCTTCTCACCTTCAAAAATCAGATGACTCTGTAAAATTTGTAGCAAAGGAGAAGAATAATCAGAATAACACAGGAAACGTGCCCACAATAACATCTCTTAATGCTTTGAGTTTACCAAATTATATTGACTATTGTACAAACTTAATGTATACTTCATGCTTGTTTAGATTTTCCATGAGGTAACTTGTCTTTTTCTTATCAATCTTTCCCTTTAAAAAATAGTGTTTTATTAGATTACCTTGTCATGATATCCATCCTTTAGCCTATACTCTAGGTTGGCAATGTAATCAACAAATGTATTAGCTTCTCTATATGCAAGAGAAATAATTACTTTCTCAAAGGTATTTAATATCAACCTTATCTCTTTTATGATTGTGGCTATTGTCCACATGGGATGGGTTTTCCCGTTAAGATAATTATATTTTTTGAATCTCATTGGACCCAAAGATAATTGCTATTATTATTATTTGATATGGCTTTTATCAAATTATGAACCACATAAATCAAAATAAATATAGAGCCCTAATTTATCAAAATAAAAAAAGGTAAAAACCTACTAACAAATAAGAGATTTCAAGTCGCAAGAACTTTACCTTTTTCAACAAATAAAAAATGTAAAAATTATTATCAAAATATGAAATAATAAAATTAAAAGAAATAAATCTTCCTGATTGCCTATTACATTAAGACATAATGTCATTTTTATTGAGAGAAACCATTACACACTTTCACAAATTAATATTTGATGAAAAAATTTCTAGGCTCCTCTGCAATAGCTGTGAGCAGTAAAAATTAGTTATCTGTACCTTGAGCTTCACTTTGTTTCTTAATTTGTTTCTGAATTTTTTATAAAGATTTATGTCACAGCTGCAAAATCAGTTTCACAGGTAAAAAGTATAAAAAACGAGTATCGAATAGACATATAATTTAGTGAAAAGGATGTCAAAATCTTATTAGTTAAAGAATAAAATCAAATCCTAATGATGGATCACGTAGTGTGATTCGAAACGTTGATGGTAAAAATCGTCACACAATCTAATCCAAAAACTGATTTACAAAATCAAATCCTGTTGAATTGAATCATTTTGTTGACAAAAAGAAAAAATGAAATAGCAATAGCTGTAATGAATTCAAACCTTGTACGTCAGTACGGACAGCTCACTTCGATAACATCATTCCTATAAGACAATAATAATAAGATAATACGGTCAAAATTTTGATACATGTAATTCATCACGGAACTTCGGTCATACTGAAATGCAAGCGTCTCCTCCGAGATATTTGCGGTTGTTTTTAATTTATTATGTTGAACAAAGAAACGAAGTCATGAAAGTAACTAGTCCTATCCATTTATGAGCGGCCATTAACTCTGCCATGAATACTACCAGAGAAGTTGCAATAATGGAACGCCCAGCTTTGTTTACCTATTCACCGAAGGATTGTTAGTTTGGAATATTACAGCAGGATAAAAGATTATTTTTTAGGGTTAGCGACCATTCAAATTAATTTTCGTATTACTTTTCCAAATGCTTTGGGTGGACAGAGTAAACGAGGCCAAGTCAAGGGAACACCTCACAATGCCATCGAAGTCCTCAAATCATCACATCCCATTCTCTATTTATATCCACTGCACTGCAAATTTTTAAAGGAAGGAAATTTGTGAATCAGGGCCTAAAAAGTATCAACCAGAGAGTAGAAGATATTGTTTATACTCTTCTGCAGAGCTAAGCATCGAGAGTATGGCACTATCTCGATTAGTCGTGGGTAACTGGAAGGAAGCCAATGAAAAAACAACCACCCCCCAATTCAAGGTTTGTGATATGTGGGAAGAAATCCAGGGTGCGAAGAATTGGAATGGCCTGCTGGATCCCATTAACCCAAATCTCAAGGCAGAGATACTCAGATATGGTGATTTTGCACAGCAATGCTATGATTCATTTGACAACACGCCATCTTCAACATACTATGGGAATTCTAAGCGTAGCAAAAGCTCCCTCGCCCAGAGACTGGAATTGCTGAAATGTGGGCGTGGATACGAAGTTACCAAATACATATACGCCAACACGAGTCTTTTGGACTCCATTTTTGGCCAGGAATCAAGTGAGGGCGTTGCCTGGATTGGGTATATTGCGGTTTGCACTGACCCAGTCGAGATAAAGAGACTGGGAAGACGTGACATCGTTGTTGCATGGAGAGGCACCCAAACTGTCTTCGAATGGATGCAAAATCTCAGAGACTTTTTGGTTCCTTTTGTGACATCAAAGGCTACAACTTGCTCCAACATCCAGACCATTTCAAATCCTGATGTCAGAATAGAGAAGGGTTTTCTAAGTTGCTATACTTCCACCGACGAAGACTCTGTTAGATGCACGCTTAGTGCAAGAGGAATAGTAATGGGCGAGATAACCAGATTGGTGAAGAAATACTCAGAGAAAGGAGAAGAATTGAGCATAACATTTACTGGACACAGCTTGGGAGCTGCACTTGCAACTCTGAGTGCATATGATATCAAAGAAACCATGGTGAATGAGTATGGTATGACCTCAATTCCCGTCACAGTGTTTTCCTTCGCTTCTCCTCGCGTAGGGAACCTCTCATTTGCCAAACATATGGAAGAGATTGGCCTCAAAGTGCTGCGTGTGGTAAACTATAGAGATCTTGTTCCAAAAATTCCTGGAGTTTTCTTCAACGAGAATTTGGGATGGCTGACAAGGATTCTGTACTGGCTTCCATGGGCGTATGTTCATGTGGGAGTCCAGATTAGTTTAGACAGCAGCAGCTCGCCTTTTCTGAAGACAACGCATAATCCTGCAAGCTTTCACAACTTGGAGGTTTATTTGCACGCACTTGATGGTTTTCAAGGAAATCACAAGCTGCCCTTTAAGTCCTCCGGAAGAGATCCAGCTCTGGTTAACAAGCACTCTGATTTATTGATTGAAAGCCTCCAAATCCCTCATAACTGGTGGTTAGAGAGAAATAAAGAAGTGGTGAGACGCATAGATGGTAAGGTTGTCTACTCTCCTACAACTCCAACACCTGTTCCTCTTCCGCAGATTCCCATCTAATCTATTCTTTTCAATTTTCAATTTCATTGTTGTTTTTGTTTTCCGACACTGAGAATCCCACCATGCTTTCATTGTTAATAACTCATACTTTTATGAGGGTAATGTTAGTTATGATGATGGTTGTTTGTCTCATGCTATAGAGCACTATTCATAGCAGTGTCGAGGTTTCTTTATATTTGTAAGTTACATCAGCATAAATCAGGCACTGCTTTTCTGAAATTGGGGATTATGTATTTTAAAGCTTGAAAAGCAGATTTAATGTATAGTTTCAAATTTGGCTAAATGACTGTATGGTACTGGGTCCTCATATAAATCGGGCAGTGATTCCTCAATCGGCCTTCAATATTTTCTTTTGGAGTTTAGAGTTAATGAAATCTGTTCACTGATTTGCACCTTCCATTTGTTAGAAATTGATTTATTATCTCTACCTCCTACTGTCAGCACAGACCAGAAGACTCTCTAGAACTCAATGAAAACATGTGCAGCCGCTGAAACACCTTGCCAACTATACTCATTAATATTGTATTACTCTTTGAACTACAGTATTATGCTGGGCCTGTGATCAGCAGAGCTCCTTTTTGGGTTTCTTCATAGCTTCTCCTCTCTTCTCTTCTTCATAGTTTTATCTTGGTATCGGAGAAAAGCAATTGTTTTTATTTTTACTCCATTTATAGAAGTCGATTAACACTAATTATTTATAGTGGATAGAATAGTTACTAGCTTTAAACTATTTGTTTTTTATATTTTGTGTGTGACGCCCAAAAATGAGGACTGCGCTTAAGCTTTGGGAAATCCATGTGTCCGGATAATTTTATTTATTTTTCCTGTAAATAATTCGTGTATGTTTGCTGAGGTAAAGCAAATGTCATTCTGCTCAGAAAAACTGGACCTAATAACACAACGCTCAAAATTGCTTCTCTGGACAGCGGTATTTGTCAAGGATTTGCACCTGCTACACTTAAGTAAAGTATTTTATATATCTACTCATTTTTTCCTTTTCCACTGTATAATCTATGTGGCTTTAGATACAATAAATCTGTTTGACAAATTAAAATTAAAAAATATATTAAAAAAGTGAAAGGAAAAAATATCAAGCGTTTCTTTTGGTAAGATAGGGGAAAATATTCCTATTTCTTTAGTGTAATTTAATGCACTAAGAACTTTTTGACTGTTTGTTGGATTTTGCCAATTTTTTGGGAGTAGGTGAGTGGAGACCTTAAAGCTAAGGTTTTGGCTTTTGGGTTTTCATTGATCTCTCTCTAGGCATCATGGAGCACAAAATGGTCAAAAAGTGTTATATCAAAATGGTTGTCTCATAATTACTATGTTCATGCATCAATAGTCATTGAATCCAAAAATGTCAACACTTGTGGTTAAATGTCCCATTAGTCTTCATGAAATATCCTAATATTGATGCACAAAATAGTCAATCTTCAAGCAAAAAAGATAAAAATTGAATGATTATTAGTACATGTATAACTGACTATTAATATATTATTTAATTTTTTATGACTCTTATAAGAACTTTAACCGAAAAATATTTATAAAAAACTATCAGTATTATTATACCCCCAATTATACATTTATTTTAATTTTCTATCTAGATATTTCCAATCGATATAGCTTTATATTAAGAGGAAAATAAATGTTGAGGCTATAGATAAAGTGAAAGAAAAGTAAAGAAGCTTGGGACGGGGGAATGTGTTGTGCAAATTACCATAATTGTGACACTTGTACTTTACAATATATAGACACAATTTTGAATGGTTAGCAACTCCCGTCCATGGTGTGTGCTTCTATAGAAGAACCCCACTTCAGATCTAGTGTAGGTGTGACTAGATCTACTCCTTGTCCTTTATGTTATATTGCTCCTGGTTTTTTATGAGCCTCCTCTAGCCTCTGAGGCTCATATGTTTCCTTCTGGGACCCCCTGTCTACCTAATGTTTTGCCTTCATATGCATTTGTGCTCCCAATGTGACACATGAGCATACTAACCTGAAGAAGGTTGAAATCCCTAAATCAAGCAAGGAAAATGCCTTTGTTGGTCACAAAGATGTCATGAAACTTGAGGAGGTGCCTGAGATCACCCATGAGAAAGATGGCCAAAGATCTACTTTCTAGATTCTATGATTGAGAATATATTCTTGGCTTTTCTCAAGCTTTGGTAGGCCACTTTCTATCCTTTTGACTATCCATCGGTATAGTTACACAATGGCACACTTTGAAGTGGAGCTCAATCAATCGATTAGTGTTTCTATGATGCCGAGTGATATTTTATTTTTAGTTTTATGTCTGAAGAGGATAGGAGTGCCATTCTGGTGGGCTCTTGCAACCTATGTAAGCATGCTTTGGCTTTGGCTAAATAGAAGCCTGGGTTTGATCTAGCTATGAACTTAAACTATATGTATCCACTATGGGTGAAACTTCATGGTCTCCCCTAGGAATTCTTGGTTGAAAAGATCTTCAGATGGTTTGGAGACTCTTTTGGCCATTTCATCAAAATATTAAGCATTAATTTAGTCAAATATAGGCTAGTTTTTATGAGATTATGTGTTAATGTTGCTATCGAGCAACACCCTTCCTATTGTGGTGGACCTAAAATCCAAATGATGAACATGTAATAAATTTATTTCCTAAGAGAATGCACTTCTCTATTGTCAGTGATGCTCATACTATAGACATTTCATCTCAGGCTACATAAAGTCCTAGTGAGAGAAAGAGAAGAATCAAGGAAAAAATAAAGGGAATATGTCAATGGTGGGGACCATTGAACCTTGTAGCTCTTTTGGGAAGAGTTCAAAAACCTCCCTCACAAGGTGAAGCAATATCCCACTAAGGAAAGTATATTACTAGTGGACTACCCCTTTACTAAAGGGATTGTGAAGCTTGTTTCTTCACCCAAGAAATTAGTAAACGAATATATTAAGGGGATCTAGAATAAGGTGAAATTTCTAGGATTGGTGAGTTGGGATAAGGGATGAACTCTATGTTGTCAACTAAATCATTGATGTTGGCACATGTATTTATTGATTAAATGAGGAAGGATTTAGTTGTGGTGGTTCTTCCTATTGGGGAGGAAAAGGAGGATGGTAATGGTTGTATGGGCTCATTGGTTATGGACCCCAAGAGTATGAAAGATTTTACTTAAAGAGAAAAAAAGAATGTGGTGATTGATCCTATTGAGTGGGAGCTTTTGTAGAAGCAGTGGTGAGATTGTGCTTCTCTAAGAGGCTCACTGATAGTATCTCTATGAGTCATTAAGGAAGTGTATACTACTATTGTATCTATGGTGTCCCACATTGATTTACTCTCACACCTTTTATCTCTTTTGGGATGTAAAACAAGGGAGTAGAAAGAGGTTAAGAGAAAAACTTATAGAGTGGAGGAGACAAATGTTGGATAAGAAACTAAAATTGGGAGATTGCTAGGGAGGAAAACTAGAACAAAAGTTGTAGTAAGGGATATTTCTCAAGGAAAGAATATTACCTTGGAGGATACTCAAAAAAAGAGGAAATGAAGGTTATTTCTTAGAGTGTGAGGGGAATCAATAGTCCCAGGAAACAATATGCCTTAAAAAAAAAGATTTTTGAAAATAAGGCTGATATTATACTTATCCAACAAGTTAAGATGACAAGACAAAATTTTGAGAATATTGCTACCTATGTATGGTTGGGTTTGGGATTCTCTTATAGTGAAGCGATGGGATCCCTAGTGGTATTTATATAATGTGGGACCCTATGAAGGTGTTAGGTATGGAAGTTTTCTAAAATTCCCACTTCTTGTTTGTGAAATTTGATAATAAAGTTTTTAAGTGGCTTCTTTTCAATTTCTATGCCCCCAACACTTGAGTTAGAAGGTTTCTTGTTTTAGATGAAGTCAATATTATTTGTGTGGGTGACTTCAACACTCCCTTACACACATTGGATAAAATGTGGCATTCAGAGGATTACTTAGAGACTTTGTATGATCTTCTTGACCTCTTGAGAAGCAATAAACTCCTAGACATTAATGTCCAATTTACTTCATTTACTTAATCCAATAATAGGACTGGTACTAATCTTATCTAGAAAAGATTGCATGGAGTTCCCATCTCAACTTGTTGGGATATTCTTCCCCTCACCTATCTTCAAGTGTTCCCTAGGACAATTTTGGACCACTCTATGGGGTAAAAGCACAAACCTGTGTCACCTTTTATAAAGAAACGTGATATCAGAATGTGATAGTTTGACATTAATGACAAAAAAAATGGTATTTGTGTTTAAAATATGAAGATGATGTAAACTGACGAAATGTGATGAAATATAGGATGTAGTTCCCATCAAACAAGTACATGAAAATCATCTTTTTTTGTTCTAATTTGAAAATATTTTATAGATGACATGTATAGCTAGTGAACAAAAAAAGAAAAGATTATTTTTGATGTATATTTTCTTTGTTATAAGTACTCAAGTTCAACCTTGTCAGAATCCAACAGTTTTTTCCTCCTGTCAAAACTTCCCTATCAAATCTATACCTTCTTGAAAAAAAATTACATATTCATGAAGAGGATTCCCTCCTCTAGTGATAAATATAATTTTTTGATTTTTTTGATATGATTTACTATTTTTTTCACTTTTTGAGAGAGCATCTTCTGAAATGTTGAAATATCGACTTATAATATTTTGAGATTATAACATATTATAACTAATCAAAACATTCAAAAATTTATATAATGATGATATTGAATCTAAGATCTCTAAAAGGGTATTTTTAGTTTTTGAAAAAAAATGACTTTTGATAGAGAAATGAGATTTGACCAAAACAGGTTTTTGTATCACAAATAGTGACACAGATATGTGCTTTTACCCTATGCTCCTTTTTCGTTGTGCCTTTAATAATTCCTATACCTAAAATCCTTTAGGTATGAGATTATGTGGAATCTTCAATTTAGGGATTGCATCAATCATTGGTCGAATATTTGGGTAGAAGATATCACAATGTTCATGATAGCAAGAAGTTCGTGAGAAATTAGAGTAATTTTTCCTTTGGATGCATCTTTAGGACATCCAAAACACTCTAGCTAGTGGCATAAATCTTCCTTTGGATACATCTTGAGGATATCTAGAATACTCTAGTTAGTGGAATTCACTCTTATAAAGGGAAGATATTTTTTAACAAACAAAGATCCTAGATTTAATGGCTAATTGAAGAAGACAAGAACACAAATTTCTACCACATGTTTGCTTCTAAGCATAATAATAGGAATACTATAACAAGCTGAAGGATTTTCATAATAAGGATTCAATAGTTGAAGTTGATTTGGGGAATTGGGAAACCAATTACTTTAAGGGTATTTACAAACAACCTATCTAACCTCTAAACCTCGATACAAGAGATGATATGTTAAGAATAATTAACATGATTTTGGATGAAGGTATGAATCAGGGTATGGTCATGACATTTAGTGTTGAGGAGGTTTAAAAAGTTTTTTTCTACATGGGGCCATTCAAGGCACTAGGGCCTAATGGATTTCCCCCAACCTTTTTCCAAGTGTTATGGGAAATCAGAAAATATGACATGGTTCATGTTGCCAAAGATTTTTCAAGGAAACAACTAATTTTAAGAGATTTTAATAAATATAGATTTCCTTAATCCCAACCCTAGTGAACCCACCAAGAAAGGCAACATGATCACTTTTCCCCAACTTTCTTATTATTGTGGCTAAATTTCTTGGAAAAGTTTAATAGCTTTGGTTGAGAGAGGAAAAATCAAAGGCATTAAACCTACTTCAACTCTCCCACATGAGGTCCTACAATAATTTTTTGATAATACATTCCTTTACAAATTATCCTCCTTATGAGAAGCTAGGTGTCAGAAGGAACATTTGGATCATTATGGTGATGCCTCTCACCAATATATAAACTATCAAAAGAGGAAAATATACTTCTTCAATATTGAGAGATAATTTCAAGGATGACTTACTAGAGAACTCAATTGTTAGATGGATACTCTTTGGGATACTTACCTTCCTCTCTAGGGTAAAAGTACAAAGTTATGCCACCTTTAAGGCTGGCTAATCAGAATGACTGAATTTGAGTATTTCTATCTAAAAATAAATTTTGTTCAAAGATATGATCTATAAAAATTCATTCTAGAAAATTTATATATTGTATCACACTTTTCCAATTAGAAATGTCCATTAAATTAATGTTTTATACTAGCTTGTATGCAATTACTAAAGAAATATAGTTATTTCTAAAAAGCTGATGTTTCAATAACTCTTATAATTTTTTATGATATATTTTTAATAACTTATAAACACTATTTTATAGAGCTCATAGTCAAGAATATTCTCATATAGAGTTTATAGTGTTTTAATTAGATATATTATATTATAATTAAAAAAACTCTACAAGCATGTATTTTAACAATTGAAAAGATGTCAATTTTGAGAAAGAAAAAAATAGTAAATCATATCATAAAAATTTAAAACTTATATGATGTTCTAGAGGAAAGAGTCCTCTTCTAGAATGTATAATTTTTATTTTGGTTAGAATATATTTGTTTTGAAATATGTGGTGGGAGATTAAAACTATCAATTTTAGGTGAGTTTAACTTTGAATGATTATTAAAGTGAAAATATATAGTCTAAAGACAATTTTTATTTTTGAGTATGCTATCTATACCATAGTCTAAGATCAAAGGGAAATAAGTTTATTTCCACATAGTTTTGTGGTTGGAACTAGAACCCTAATTTTCAGATTTTCTAGCAACTAAAAAATTATCTATAAAAATTATGAAAATATATCAATTCTTAATCAAAATAATTGTTAACAACTATAATCCTAAGCTTGATAAATTTCTACACATTTCATTAGTTTAGTTCATTTTCAAATTCTTAATAATAATACCAGTTTTATATCATTGAAGGTGAACAATTGTACTTTTGTTAGCCTTTTCCTTCACAAAAGGATGACACAAGTTTGTGCTTTGACCATCTAACTATCACTATCAAGGAGATTTTTGGAACCTGGTTGTGGAACACATGCAAAGGAAACTTGTAGGATGGAAAGTGAAAGTTCTTGGTAGTGCAGGTAAGCTACAATTTATTTTTTCCTTCTTCCAAGGTATACCTTTTTACTTTTTATCACTATTTAAAATATACAATAGAACTAGAGATACTATTGAGAAAATCTAGTGCAATTTTTTATGGTATAGAAATAAAGAGAAGTCTAGGTTGAGCCTTGTGGCATGAGATAAAGTTTACAATCTCAAAACCTTAGGAGGGCTAAGATTGAGGAGAATCAGAGAGCTTAAGAAATCCCTAATGGTTAAGATAGGATAGAGATTGATTTACTATTCTACTAGTTGAAGCTTAACTATGAAGGGCAAGTACCTTTCAGGAACTCATTTTAAGTATAATTTATACACCAATGACCTCAGAATAGGTTCCAAAATCTAGATTGTCATTGTTAAAAGTTGGAGACTCCTAAAGAAAGAAATAAGATGGGTGATTGGGGATAAAAATAACATCATATTATTGGAAGATAACAGGGAGGGAGGTAATCCTTTAAGTCAAACCCCTATAGCATGGTGAGAAAGATTTGTATAAACTAGATTAGTGAAATATTAAGCAACTATGTTGATAAAAATGGTAAGTGATGTGAACTAGTCTATGGAGAAAAAATACAAAATTTTATTAACTCTTGAAGGAGCTACAAGACATCATAGAAGAAACGTCGATTATTAATTTTATAGCCAAGCATAGTATAATTTGGGAAATGAATTCCTCAAGGGAATTTAGTGTCAAATCAACCTATAATTCCATTATTGGATACAAGGATAATGGAAACTACTAGAAATATGTTTGGAACTTAGGTATCCTTCCAATTGTGTTACCTCTAGTTTTACCGCCAAGGATTTAGATTCAAACGCACGACTTATTCAACGGTTAGTCTCAGAGTTGGTATTTTAATGCTACGACCCACGAGTTTTCTAGCCGAAAAATCTGAGCGGTATCGACAGTTGGCGCCATCGCGCTATAAAGAAAATGCACGATATTTATGATAGCGCGATGACGCCCTGAGGACACGTTGCAGAGGTGGGTCTAGCGTTTGGCGGGTCAGAAAAGTTCCACGGTGCCTTGTCCGCTATATCACTATTGCATTCTAGCCGAAAATTCTCGATGGCGACATAGCGCACGGCGAAACTATTCGCGACGATGGGCAAAAGGATACAACTGGCCAGAAATTCCAAAAGACAGCCTGGCACTATGGCACTAATGGAAAGTTCATGCATTTTCTGATGGCGACATAGCACCCAAATAGAAAAGTCCACCGTGGCAAAGAATGATCGGACGGTAGTTCCTAGCAGGTACCTTGCAAGCCCAGTCGACATGGTGAATCAGATGGGGACACGTATAAAGGTCAGGGCATGCTGTCAGTGGGCGCTATGGCGTTATGGGAATTTGGTCTCGATTTCCGCATAGCGACATGGCACCTAGCTGACACGTGATCGCTCTATGGATCAGGTCTTAGGTTGCCAGCTAGTGTTTCGTTGAACCAAATAGAGAAGTGCCATGTGTATGAGTCAGTGCATAGCATATAGTGGGCCCAGTAGTTCCAGAAGGAATGGTGAGTCTTCACGATCGTCGGATCCACAGGGATCTACGACTGGCGCTATCTCGCTATCGAGAACTGCTCAGGAGATAACATCGGCGACATAGCGCCCGTGCACCATGTGTCCTGGCAGGGCCACATTCCATGCTGCCAGTGTAGTTAGATTTAAGTGACCAATAGACCAATGAGGAGACACCACGTATCAACGGGCCCGACGAATCACGAGAAAAGGAGGGTCGCAGGAGGGAGAGTTTTGTGATTGTCGGATTGGAAAGGATTGACGGTAGGCGCCATCTCGCCATGGCGAAGCTGTGGGTTTTTTAGCATAGCGACTTGGCACCCTTTCGCCACGTGTCGGTGGGGTCAAGTCTCGCCAGGATGCATCGCTGAGGTGGTGCCAAACAGGATGGGCCCAGTCCCAGATTGGAGGGTCCATGGCGAATCAGGAATCACCACATATGCCAGGTCAGGGCACGGACATGTCGTGGGACCAGTTTCTTGATGCAACCAGCACGTTGCAGAGGTGGGTTCTACACCGTCAGATCTACAGGGACTAGCGGCGGGTGCTATCTCGCCATGGAGAAGCTGCGTGAATTTTATGATAGCAAGTTAGCGCCCGTGCGCCACGTGTCTTGGTGGAACCATGTTTCATACGGCTAGCATAGTAAGGATTAAGCGATCGTTGGGCCAATAGGGAAATGCCACATGTGCCGCGGGCCTAGTGATTCACAAGGGAAAGGGGTTGCAGAATGAGAAGTCTCCATGATCATTGGATTGAGGCCGATCGACGGTAGGTGCCATTGCGCTATGGCGAAGATGTGCGAGGGTTATGTTGGTGACACAATGCCTTGTTGACACGTGTCCTATCGGCGCAGTCGAGGATGGCGGTTGGCAGTTAGTGTAACCGCCACAGTCATGATAGTATTCAAGGTGGTGCGGTTAGTCCAATGAAGGGTGGTCAACCGCGGGAGGACCTCCAGGTGGCAAAATAAAGAAATGCAATTGGCCCGCGCGGCCTAGTTGATGCATAAGGAGCCTGGTTGACCTTTTTGACTTTGACAGATTCATGGACTAGGAAGCGAAGATAATCGATTTTGTCATGCTATCTGATCTCCATGATCAATCTTGACCTACCAGAGTAAATGTAAAACATAGAATGACACTCCATCCATCCGTTGATCCATCTACCAGGTCAGAGCACAGTTATGGTGCCGTTTTCAGTCTTCTCAGGACATTATTGGCGAAAGAGATCAAATTTTCTTGAGATTTTTTCCATGATTGTCTTCCACAGGACTTAATGGCAGGTAGTTGTAGGGTCATTTCAGCAGTAAAAGATCTCAGTTACGCCGGAGCTATAAAGGCAGATTTTGTACATTTTGTAAGGGTCGACTCTTCCTGATTTCTCTGCTGCTGCTTGCAGATTTGTAGTGTAAAAATCCCTTTGTCTCTGAGCTAGATGAACATCTTGTATCATCTCTTTCAGCCATCAACGTGTATGTGTATCGTTTTGCCTCTCATTCATGCATTGTTGAGATCAGTGGTCTGCATACTGTATCTATCTTTGGCCTATTGAATAATATACAAGTGAAATCTTCTGTTCCTGGTGTTATTCAGTTGGTCTCCTAATCTGTATGTGGCTATTGGTTGATATAAGTATGAATGAATGTATGACCTTGAATGTTACCCTAGTTTCGTAGTGCATATTTGGGTAGAGAACGAGTTTGAACACTCTGTTTTGGTGCATCACCGCCTTAGATTAGACTAGGTATATTTGATTTAATGCTCTCTTTCTCCCTTTCCCTTCTGAGAATAGATAGGTGTGCCCTGATAGTAAGAGGAAGCCGTCCTTCTCTGGAGACTCAACCTCGCAGTTCAAGTCCCACAGCTTGGAGGTTGTTTCCATGTTTCACTAGGTCGTCCTCGCGCATAGGCCTTGGACAAGGGTGCAAACCTAAGTGACAACAGTTTTTGGCATGCCTGGTGGGACTCATATCAGAAGATTTCAGGTCTACTGGTGTCAAGAAGAAAGAATTCTAGAGATAAATGTTGAAGAAGTAGTGCTGGCTTCAGTTTTCAAGCCTTTAAGAGGCTGATTCTTCAAGTACTTGGTGACTTTGAACATCAAAAAGTCTGGTTCCAGACCAAGTTTGCAGTGATTCATGCCCAGGACTGAAACACAAGCATCTTCTAGAGTTAAATTTCAATATCAAGAGCTTTCTCTTTCAAATCCTAGGAGAAGAAGGACTAGAACTTCATTATCACCAGTTAGGGGTAGAATAACAATTGATATACCTGTAAGATCTGTCTCTACTCCCCCTACTATTTGAACTCAGCCTAGATTGCCATCAACACTCATCAATAGAACACTTGTTTATATGGCATAGCCAAGAGTTCATGCTTTTGCCACCTTTAATGGTGGAAGTCCTCTGTTGTTAGCCCAAAGACATGATATACCAGTATCTGCACTAAAAAGTATACCTGATTTTACTGGTGAAACTTCTATTTCCCCTCTAGAGGATATCCAAGAGGTAGTGAATGTATGCAATATTCATGGTATTACAGAAGATGATGTTGTCGTCAGACTTCTAGCCTCATCTTTAAAAGGAAAAGCATTACAGTGGTATAAAGGCTTAGCTCATGGTTCCATAACTGATTGGGATGGACTAGGAGCAGGATTATGCAAACATTTTGAGGATAAGAGTGACCATTTGTCACTACTAGAGCAGCTGACTACAATAAAAAGAGCCCCCCATGAATGTATGACTGATTTTAATTACAGATTCCAAAAGACATGGGATAGGATACCTACTATAGTGAAACCTACCCCTGGTAATGCCTTCTTGCATTACCTTAGAGCTTTCAACAGTGACATTGCCACCACAATCAAAACTATGGGAGGGGATACATTACTGAATGCTTATGAGACAGCTATAAAGGCTGAGAACATCCTAATACAAGGAGGAAAGTTGGCTCCAAGGCCTCCTATGCCTTTCTTTCCTGATGTTCCCAACCACCAACTAGCGATAGCCCCCCTTCCTACAATTTCTACGTCACAAGCCCTTACTCCAGTTCCCCAAGCTTCCACATCCTCAAACGGAATAGAGGAACTCAAGGAAATGCTCCAAGGTCTAGTGCTGAATACAGATAAAAGAGAGAGGACTCTGGATAAAAAATTGCAAGAGCAGGGGAAGGAGTTGAAGGACCAAGGGAAGAGATTAGAGGATAGTTTTTCTCTAATACAAAAAATGAGTAACAAGGTGGTGGCCTTAGAAAGGCAGCAAGCCCAAAGTGGCAAGCCTCCCCAATTACAACATTAGGCTCCAAGTGGTGGTAGGCCTCCTAATCATTGGAATAGCTCTTTTGATCAGAATAGGCAAAATAGTCATGCTGCTGCTTCAAGCTCAAATCAAAGTAGAGCTTTAGTTCCTCAAAATAACTTAGCCCAAGATCAAGACTTCTGTCCTTCATTTAACTATTCTTATACCTATTCCCTGTGTCAGAAGGCAGAATCTTATTTGGCCCTAACTATCCAGGAGTCCGCAGTAAAGCAATCATACAAGGAAGATCATCCCAAGGAGGCCTCATATATTTAGAGGCAGGGTGATTTCTCTTTTATGAATCACCGGATGGAGGAGCATTGTAATGTAAACCAGGATTCCGTTACTCATAACACAAGAAGCAAAAAGAGAGCTATGGAACATACTGCCCCCCTTTCTCCTGAGCACACCTCAACTTCGAGTGTTATACCTCATATATGAAAAGCAAATGAGCAGACAAACACTTCACAACAGCAAAGGCAAGGTCCAAGAAAGGAGGATGCAAGTGATCCCTATGTTGCTCCATCTCAGCCTCTCATGGGTACAGCTCCCAAAGTTTCTGCCAAAATTCCTAATACACCTTTGAGTGTGGTAGAGCAAATGAAAAAGACCAATGTAAGCATTTCCATGTGGGATACAGTTGCCACCATACCAATGCAGAAAAGGATGCTGCAACAAGAATTGGAAAAGATCAAACCCAAAGATCAGTCATCTACCATGGAGAGTGACACTAGTTTAGTACAACCATCAGGTAATGTGGAGACAAATAAAAAGGTTAGACCTCCTCCATTCTATGTTTCACTGATTATAGGGGGCAAGTTATTCCATAATTACATGATAGATTCAGGGGCTAGTAGCTCAGTAATGCCTAGGTGTGTTGTTGATGCTTTAGGAATGAAATATGAGCCCATTATTAGGGATGTGTTACAACTAGATGGGAGTACTGTCAAAACCGTAGGCATCCTTAGGAATGTGGAAATGGCCCTGCATGCATGCCCTGGTTGTACTGTGATTCAAGACATATCTGTTGCTGAAGTCAAGCTCTATTTTGCCATCTGTCTTTCAAGAGACTTCAGTGCCCAAATAGGTGGATTCATAGCTACTCATTGGTCTTATATGTCATTTAAGACTAGATATGGGGCCAATGCTTCAATTAGAGCAGAACCTCAAGCCCTTCATCACACTGAACCCTACACTCCCAACTTCATTAATATGAATTGCCCCATTTTGGAGATGGATGAAAATGACATAGTAAATGAGCCTGCCACCTCCATAGTAGAGATTTCTGATTTCTTCTTAGATGAGTGGGAAAATACATGTCAGTTTGAGCCTATGTCGAAAACTCTTGAGACAGGCCTTAGTACATATTGCATAATAGAGAAGGAGGCTCAAGTTCCTGATCTTGTTGGAGCTAATGATGACATGAGTGGAATATGGAATATGTACTTTGATGGCTCAAGGAATAGAAATGGAGCAGGGGCCGGTGTTATGTTGATCTCTCCTGCACAAATAAGATACTACTTCTCTTTTAGGCTCCAATTCAGTTGTACCAATAATATGGCCGAGTATGAATCTTTGATCCAAGGTCTCCTACTTGCCCAAAAGAGGGGAATTCAAGCCTTGAAAGTATATGGAGATAGTGAGTTGGTAGTGAACCAAGTGAGAAATTAGAATATCACCAAAAATGGCCTGCTCAAGTCTTACAAACACAGAGTCTGGGATTCGCTTGAGGGTTTCCAAGCATTTAATATCCAGAGCATTCCTAGGAAAGAAAAAAAATATGCTGATAGACTTGCAGCAGTAAGGCCCGCGGTTCCTGATAATAATACTCATTGGCAAGTGTTTGAGTCTGATGAGCAGGTTGTGAGTTTCTTGCAGAATTAAGCAAAATTTTCAGAAAGAAATCAGTCAAGACTACAAGACCAATATGGTGATCAGATCATTCACCTCAGTTCCAACAAGTTGCCCAAGGGTCTCATTACCTTGGAGAGTGTCTTTAATCCTGATGATCAGACAAGAGGCAAAGGAATAAATCTAGCTGCAAAAAGGGATGATCATGCTCCAGTTACTATTGCTGATGGAAAATCTCTTAACATGGGGAAGGTATGTTCTGAGGCTGAGCAAGAAAGTTTCATTCATCTATGTCAAGAATTTAATGATGTGTTTTCTTGGACGTATAATGACTTAAAGGGGTTTGACCCTAGTTTGTTTCAGCATACCATAGATTTAGTTGATAGGGTCAAACCAGTAAGGAAAAAAAAAAGGCCAGTGAATCCCAAGATTGAACCCTTAATGAGGAAGGAACTATCCAAGTTGATTGAAGCTAACATAATTTTTCCTATCAAACACTCATCATGGGTGGCTAACCTTGTCCCTGTAAGGAAGAAGAATGGAGAAATCAGATTGTGTGTGGACTTTAGGGATCTTAATCAGGCTTCCCTTAAGGATCACCTTCCTCTCCCTTCTATGGAGCAAATTCTGTCCAAGGTCAGTGGGTCAAGGAGGTTCTCTTTTCTTGATGGATTTTCTGGTTATAACCAAGTGTTGGTTAAAGAATCTGACAGATATAAGACACCATTTACTACTAAATAGGTCACCTATGCTTATTGCAAGATGCCATTTGGACTAACAAATGCAGGTGCCACATTCCAAAAGGCAATGGAGGTGGATTTCAAAAGATTAATCGACAAGTTTGTCTTAGTATACCTTGATGATATAACTGTATATTCCAAGAATGTAAAAGATCATCTTGATCATTTGAGATAGGTATTTCTAAGATGTAGAGAGTTTGGGGTTTCCCTCAATCCAGCCAAGTGTGTCTTTGCTACAAGCCAAGGAAAATTACTGGGACACATTGTATCTAAGGATGGGTTGACCATTGATCCAGAAAGAACAAAAGCAATACTTGCCCTTCCTCTCTGTAAACACAAGAAAGGCTGCAAATTTTCCTTGGTAGGATAAATTTTGTAAGAAGGTTTATTCCTAATCTTGCCATCATGGTGAAACCACTCACAACCATGCTTAAGAAAAATATGGTCTTCTCATGGACCAAGGAGGGGAAGGAGAGTTTTGAAGAAATCAAGGCAGCCATAGCCTCAGCCCCCACTCTCATGAACCCAAATTTTGAGAAAGATTTCATCCTCTACACTTTAGTTGGTGAGTCAAGTGTTTCTGTTGTCTTGACTCAGACAAATGACAAGAATGAGGAGCAGCCCATAGCATTCTTTAGTGAAGGACTCAAGGAATATGAAGATAAGTATAGCTTTGTTGAGAAGCAAGCCCTTGCAGTCATTAGAGCCTTGAAGAAATTTAGACACCTCTTATCCCACAATAGGATCCATTTGTTGGTGCCCCATGCGAGTGTAAAAGACTTCCTGTTAAGCAAGGACATCAGTGGAAAGAGAGCTGGATGGATCACTAGGGTAATGGAATATGATGTTGATATTCAGATTACCAAATTGGTAAGAGGTTGAGGATTATGCAAAGAAATGTTATCAAGTTAGGATTCAGATGAAGGGACTACTATGGTAATTGCAGAGCAACAGGAGGAAAGAAATGTTAATGCCCCAAGGAGCTGGATGGATGACATGAGGAACTTTTTATCAGGGAATGGATACCCTCAGGGATTGGACAGAGTTAAAAGAAGACAATATAGACTGCAATCCATTCCCTATGTTGTGATTGATGATGTCCTATTCAGGAGGGATTTTAATGGGACCTTGTTGAGATGTATTGGAGAAGATCAGGTTGAGAGGATGATTAAAGAACTTCATGATGGCCCTGATGGTGGCCACTTCTCTGCAAGAACAACTGCCATGAAGATCATGAGGGCTGGATATTACTAGCCATCTCTGTTCCATGATGGTTATAGGTATGTGAGAAAATGTGAGAAATGTGCCTTTTTCTCAGGAAAATAGAGACTTGCATCTCTTCGTCTTCATCCTATTCAGGTGGATCAGCCCTTCACCCAGTGGGGGTTGGATTTTATAGGCCCCATTAATCCTCCATCTAGTGCAGGTCACAAATGGATCTTGGCTGCTACCAATTATTTCACTAGGTGGACAGAGGTAGTTGCCTTGAAGGATGCTACAGAGCCATCAGTTGTTGAATTCCTTGATGGAATTGTATCTAGGTTTGGAGCTCCTTCTACTATCATCTTAGATAATGCCAAATCTTTTATTGGAACCCAAATTTGTGCATGGGCAATGAGTCACAATATCTATTTGAGCACATCATCGAACTACTATCCTCAGGGTAATGGTTTGGCTAAATCCTCCAATACGAATCTAATCAGAATCATAAGGAGAATGATAGAAGACAATCAGAGGGTCTGGCATAAAAAATTAAGGACTGCTCTATGGGCTGATAGGATAACACCCAAGAGATCTATTGGGAATTCACCTTTTGTGCTAGTATATGGTAGGGAGGCCAGAATTCCAATCTCGTTGGAATTCCCATCCTTGGAGTTGGCTCATCAGCTGGAATTGGTTGAAAATAGTCCCATGTCAGTGAGAATGGCAGAGTTGATTGAACTGGAAGAAAAGAGAAACAAAGCTATGCAAACCCTGGAGATACACCAGCAGTAGATGAAGAAGAGTTTTGATAAGAAGGCAAGGGCCAGAATCTTCAGAGGAGATTTAGTTCTCAAGTGGGACTCAAACAGAGCAAAACCAGGAAGGCACTCCAAATTTGATCCACTATGGAGCGGCCCTTATCTGATCTCCAGTTGCAAATAGGCCAATGCGTTCCAACTAAGCAGGCCAAATGGTGAAATTCTGCCCATTCCAGTCAATGGGATCCATTTGAAGCCCTATTTCTGAAGGATTGTGAATCCATGTACATAGTTAGCCTAGCTGCTTCCTGTTCATTCCTGTTGCAATAAGTGCGCATGCACATGGCTCTCTTCTTGAGTCGCCAGTTTCAAAAATTTTGACAAGTCTCAGGTTGCTGAGGAAGTTCTGTTTTTGTTTCAGTCATGGAAGTAGAGCTAGAGTTTAAGGGTTTTCAATATTTTGATTTCCTCATTAGAGGTTAGGGTTTCTTGCAGCTCTCAGTTTCGTATCTTCCAAGTCTTCTTTTTGACTCTATGGCCCAATGGATTATTCTCAGGCACTGGTCATGCATTGAGCAGGCTCATGCCCCCTGCGAGTCGCCAGAAGTGTTACCTCTGGTTTTACTACCAAGGATTTAGATTCAAATGCACGGCTTATTCAACGGTTAGTCTCAGAGTTGGTATTTTAATGCTACGACCCGCGAGTTTTCTGGCCGACAGATCTAAGCAGTATCGACGGTTGGCGCCATCGCGCTATAAAGAAAATGCACGATATTTATGATAGTGCGATGATGCCCTGAGGACACGTTGCAGAGGTGGGTCCAGCATTCGGCGGGTCAAAAAAGTTCCACGGTGCCTTGGCTGCTATGTCGCTATTGCATTCTAGCCAGAAATTCTCGATGGCGACATAGCGCCCGGCAAAAATATTCGTGGCGGTGGGCAAAAGGATACAACGGGCCAGAAATTCTAAAAGACGGCCTAGCGCTATGGCGCTAATGGAAAATTCATGCATTTTTCGATGGCGACATAGCACCCAAACAAAAAAGTCCACCGTGGCAAAGAATGATCGGACGGTGGGTCCCAGCAGGTACCTTGCAAGCGCAGTCGACATGGTTAATCGGATGGGGACACGTGTAAAGGTCAGGGCATGCTATCAGTGGGTGTTATGGCATTATGGGAATTTGGTCTCGATTTTTGCATAGCGACATGGCACCTAGCTGACACGTGGTCGCTCTATGGATCAGGTCTTAGGTTGCCAGCTAGTGTTTCGTCGAACCAAATAGAGAAGTGCCATGTGTATGAGTCAGTGCACAGCGTACAGCGGGCCCAGTAGTTCCAGAAGGAATGGCGAGTCTTCATGATCGTCAGATCTGCAGGGATCTACGACTGGCGTTGTCTCGCAATCGAGAACTGCTTGGGAGCTAACATCGGTGACATAGCGCCCATGCACCACGTGTCCTGGCAGGGCCACATTCCATGCTGCCGGTGCAGTTAGATTTAAGTGACCAATAGACCAACGAGGAGATGCCACATATCCATGGGCTCGGTGAATCATGAGAAAAGGAGGGTCGCAGGAGGGAGAGTTTTGTGACTGTCAGATTGGAAAGGATCGACTGCAGGCGCCATCTCGCCATGGTGAAGCTACGAGTTTTTTAGCATAGCGACTTGGCGCCCTTTTGCCACGTGTCAGTGGGGTCAAGTTTCGCTAGGATGCGTCACTGAGGTGTTGCCAAACAGGATGGGCCCAGTCACAGATTGGAGGGTCCACGACGAATCAAGAATCACCACATATGCCAGGTTAGGGCACGGACATGTCATGGGACCAGTTTCTTGATGCAACCAGCACATTGCAGAGGTGGGTTCTACACCGTCAGATCTACAGGGATTAGTGGCGGGCGCTATATCGCCATGGAGAAACTGCGTGAATTTTATGATAGCGAGTTAGCGCCCGTGCACCACGTGTCCTGGTGGAACCATGTTTCATACCGCAGCCGCAGTAAGGATTAAGCGATCGTCGGGCCAATAGGGAAATGCCACATGTGCCGCGGGCCTAGTGATTCGCAAGGGAAAGGGGTTGCAGAATGACGAGTCTCCATGATCGTTGGATCGAGGCCGATCAACTGTAGGCGCCATCGCACAATGGAAAAGATGTGTGAGGGTTATGTTGGCGACACAACGCCTTGTCGACACGTGTCCTATCGACGCAGTTGAGGATGGCGGTTAGTGTAACTGCCACAGTCATGATAGTATTCAAGGTGGCGCGGTTAGACCAGTGAAGGGTGGTCAACCGTGGGAGGACCTCCAAGTGGAAAAATAAAGAAATGCAATTAGCCCACGTGACCTAGTTGACGCATAGGGAGCCTGGTTGACCTTTTTGACTTCGACAGATTCATGGACCAGGAAGCGAAGATAATCGATTTTGTCATGCGATCTGATCTCCATGATCAATCTCGACCTACCAGAGTAAATGTAAAACATAGAATGACACTCAATCCATCCGTTGATCCATCTACCAGGTCAGAGCGCAGTTATGGTGCCATTTTCAGTCTTCTCAGGACATTATTGGTGAAAGAGATCAAATTTTCTTGAGATTTTTTCCATGATTGTCTTCCACAGGACTTAATGGCAGGTAGTTGTAGGGTCATTTCATTAGTAAAAGATCTCAGTTACGCCAGAGCTATAAAGGCAGATTTTGTATATTTTGTAAGGGTCGACTCTTCCTGATTTCTCTGCTGCTACTTGCAGATTTGCAGTGTAAAAATCCCTTTTTCTCTGAGCTAGATGAACATCATGTATCATCTCTTTCAGCCATCAACGTGTATGTGTATCATTTTGCCTCTCGTTGATGCATTGTTGAGATTAGTGGTCTGCATACTGTATCTATCTTTGGCCTATTGAATAATATACAAGTGAAATCTTCTGTTCCTGGTGTTATTCAGTTGGTCTCCTGATCTGTATGTGGCTATTGGTTGATATAAGTATGAATGAATGTATGACCTTGAATGTTACCCTAGTTCCGTCGTGCATATTTGGGTAGAGAACGAGTCTGAACACTCTGTTTTGGTGCATCACCGCCTTAGATTAGACTAGGTACATTTGCTTTAATGCTCTCTTTCTCCCTTTCCCTTCTGAGAATAGATAGGTGTGCCCTGACAGTAAGAGGAAGCCGGCCTTCTCTGGAGACTCAACCTCGCAGTTCAAGTCCCACAGCTTGGAGGTTGTTTCCATGTTTCACTAGGTTGTCCTCGTGCATAGGCCTTGGACAAGGGTGCAAACCTAAGTGACAACAGGTTGTTCTACATGGGAGCATTCTTGCAATTGACAATCTAGGTAAGAGGTCTCCCAATTTGTGAACCAATGTAGTTTTTGCAACAATAAGGAGGAATATATTTTTGACATTCTAATACACTACCGAAATGCAACTAATGGTTGGAGGGGAATTTCAAATAGGTTTGGGATTTAGTGGGTCTTCAATGGTGACCTCGAATAGTTTATCTTCAATTGCGAGGCAATCTCTACTCACCTTCTCATTAGAAGTTTATGGAAGGTTACAACCTAACATTTTCATTGGAATTTATGGAAGAACTGTAAAAATCACATGTTTAGGGACAAAAATTCCCCTCTCCAGTGATCACACTATAAATCATGATCAACCTCCCTAAGGAATGTATATCTATCTAGAGATGGAAAATCACCTCTACCCTCCTAATAGTGATTTAATTCTAGATGACAATTGGAACCATCTATATTTTATTTTTAGATATAAAAATTCTAGAAGTATTGCAAGATAGAAGGTCAAATAAAAGTCTCCTCTGACCTCCTTGCTTAAACTAAATTTTGATGAATCTACAAAAATAGGCTTTTTTTTCTACAAGAGGTATAATTCATGAAAACAAAGGTAGGCTTGTGGTGCCTTATGCTAGAAATTGTAGAATAAATTTTTGTGTTGTTGTTAAGGCCATGGGGTTATTGTAGTGAGTTAAGATTGCAAAGTCAATGGTGATTCCCCATTTGATTGTGTGACATACAACTCATCATTAAGGTGGTTAAGAGATACAATAAAATAAATTGGAAAGTCCCCTTGATTATCAATTACACCAAGGTCCATATTTCATGATTTTGCAAAGTTACCATTCAACAAATCTATCATGAAGGAAAAGAACTGGAAGATACATTCAAAGCTTTAGGTCACAAGAGGGTTGGCCTACAAAATTGGTTTAATATTGATGATTTGTCATCTCATATACAGTCCCTTGCAGAAAATGATTTAAATTAACAACTCTTGGAATTATTGTATCAATTTATTATAAATGGGACCTTCTTTGGGTCATTATTATTATGACGACCTTTTGGGAAGGTGGGTATTTTTTAAAAATGATTTGGGAGAGGGTAAAGTTACCGTGATTATGCTTCAAAGTTGCTATCATTTTATAATTTTCAATAGATGGGGTGGCATATTTTGTAGGATATGGAGAGATTATGTCAGAGCTGAAAAAATGAGAGTTGTAAATAATGATGGTATTTGTATGGGTTATAGTGGTATTTATGGTTGACATTTCAATTGGGGTA
Source organism: Cupressus sempervirens (assembly GCA_028749045.1). NCBI lineage: Eukaryota > Viridiplantae > Streptophyta > Pinopsida > Cupressales > Cupressaceae > Cupressus > Cupressus sempervirens. The sequence continues at coordinate 51,936,235 of CM053791.1, forward strand.
CTTATGGTAATTATTACAGTTGGTGGAGTGTGACTTCATCTTGTAAAAAAAGAAAGGGTGATTTGGACATTGATCCATATATAGTTGGTCATTTAAACTAGTTCAACACCAAAAATATTTTTCCTAAGTCTTCTATCACCACTTTTAGTATTCTTTCTTGTAAAGGTGGGGTTATGTCAAATTCTTCTAAAGGGTTGAGTATTGATCTAGATGAGAACAATGACATGGGTCAAAATCATATTCATATGGAACTATATAAAATCAAAGATTACAATGAATTAGCTTGGGTACACCTGAGGGAGGGTGACCTTGTTCACTACATGAATTGTATCTAGGGATATAACGAGTTTGTATCTTGTTAGAAACTACAATTGCAATATTTTTTTTATGTTTTTAGTGATGTCAAACTTTTTTGGTGAGATAGTTGATACCTAAGTAGATTGGCATATGAATATGATTGATAAATAATATTTGAGAATAAGAGATAATAAGAGGATATAGTGGAAAGGGCGATTTATACGGAATTATAATGTGAACTTAATTAGTTAGACTTTGGAAACATAATGTGGTTTTTAATCATAACACTAAGTGGAGAAGATAGTTGTGTTGAAGCCAAGAATATATGATCAATGACGAACAATTACTTATGCCTATGTAAGCTTTAAAGTAGAAGATTAAGGAACATATAGTTGAAGTCAAGCTATGCTAGTGTTGATTGAGTGAAAAGTAGAAGCTAAGAAAATTTAGTGTTGACCAAGCTCCAGTAAAAGACAGAGTTATAGATAAGTTGGACTAACTGCTAGCAAAATTGACTGAGTGAAGACACTATAAGCTGAGCAAGATAGTTTAGTGGTGACAAACTTATTTAGTAATGACCAAGGCCAAGGAGCACAATGTTGGCCAAATGAAAACATTTTATAATTTTTGAAGGAATTGATATTCATGTCTGACATAGTTGAATTCTTAAAATATCTAAAGTGTGTTGATGATAAGGATTAATGAACTGAAATATTTAATACAAGGGAAACCGTGTTTGCACATTCCTATGCATGGATTCATAAAGAAGTTTGGAGAAGTTTCTAGAAGAGGAAGGAGGAAACAAAAAGATTGAAGGATTTGATGAATTTGACCTAACCCTAAGATCAATGATGGTGTTTAAGTGGTAAAAGGTCAAGCTACCTATTTAAGGATGCATAAGGGCTAATCTAAGAATGTTAGTAGTGGTGATAGACCTAAAAAGGGTTGGAAGACTCATTGATTCTATTGATTAGAGAACTCGATCTAAAGGCTGAATAATGAAGTGTTAAGGTGAAGAATGATTGCTTGAAGGGTTTCCAAGAAAATTAGTGATGGAGATAATAATTAAGGCTAGTCAATGATTTAGTTGTTCGACCAAAACTATGATCTATATTTGTAAAGTGAGTTGTATTTATTCATATCACCCAGTTGTTACTTTCTAATCATTATATTAGTTGAAATCCCTTAATCAAATTTGACCTAATAGTCATTTCTAAAATGTTTAACAAAGGTAACATTCTAATAGAATGTTCTTAAGTCCTCTAACTAGGCAACTCCAAATAGTGTGATTAAATCCTTTAACAAGGTCATACCTAATAGTGTGTATTGTAGCCTTTAATAGGGTTGGCTCCTAACAAAGATCACTTCATAACAATGAATAATTGGTGACATATTGGTGGTGATTTTTTCCTAATTGGATTTCCACATTGAATCTCGGTGTCATACTTGTGCGGATTTTATTTGAGATGTTTTACTATTAATGTTTTCATTTCTACAAGTTTGTTATTATTGGAACAATGGACTACAAGTTTATGTTACTTATATATTTCTATAGAAATCGGGCTATGTAATGAATAGATATAAGTTCTTTGAAGAATGAAAAATTTTAATAGGTATATCTGGACCTAAGGATAATTAATTTAGCACCACCCCCTTTTAGTTATTCTAAATTCTTAAAAAATTTATTAGAGCACTTGGTGTTTGTAGAGATAAGTTAGAAGGGGCTTAATCTTAAGATCAAGATGCATATGAATGTACCCAAGTTGAAAAAGGAGAAATTCCCTATACACAAAAGTCTCATGAAGCTACTGATTGCTAGAATTGGAGATTCAACAATATTCTATTTGGATAATGATTATATAACTATACCCGCACCTTTGAAACCCAATAGATAAAGGAGAAACAAGAGGACAATCAAAAAATGTTTAAGATTGCATTTCCCCTAAGCTATTTAGAGTTTATTGATATTAAAGATTGCAACTCACAAAGAAGATGTGGGAAAAATTGTCAAAGTTCCATGAAGGAAATAAGAACATACCAAGAGACAAATCAGAAAGCTTGAGAAGGTGAGAACATTTCCCAATATGTTGGAAGAGTCAAATAAGTTGTGAATGCTATTAGTGGTGTTGATGTCTAGATATTAGTGATGATAGTGCGATTAGCAAGATATTGAGAATTTTACTTTCTATTTATGCTATTTGATTGTCTATAATACAAGAACTAATATGTACTCCTGGTAATGACCTAAACTTGGATAGTCTAATTGGTTTACTTACTCCTTTTGAAGTGTCAAATTCTGATAATTTTAATGCCATTGCTATTGAATTTTCTTTCACATCACAATTGGATTTGCATATGTTTCATAAGAAGAAAGGAAAGAATGAAGTTACTAAGAGTGAACCTTTTGATGATTATATTGAGGATCTTCAAGCACTAATGGGTAGAAGACTTTTAAGAGGCCAACTTCTTGTAATCTATTTTTCATGCAATAAATTTAGTCATATTTCTACAAGATGTCCTAATAGGCATGCCAAAGATGAGAGAACAAGTTCAAAGGAACAAGAGACAAAATATATTAAAAGGGATACAAAGACTACAAAAGAAAAGGTAAGAAGACATTTTACATTACAATAGAAGAAAGTGATAGTAATTCTAATATTAACAATGAAGAAGTTGTTTGTTTTTCTATGAATAGTGATTCTAATGAAGATGAGAAAACTACACTTATTTCATATATGATTAAAGGTAATAGATGGATAATTGATAGTATTTTTTCACATCACATGACTAGTGATAAAAGTAAGTTTGAAAACCTAAAACATTATAAAGGAGGTAGTGTTAAGTTTGATAATTATACACCATGTCTTGTAAAAGGTAAATGATCAATAAGATCAACTAATAAGATCAAATGTGATAATGCATATTGGGTTAAAGGAATTAACTACAAATTGTTGAGTGTTTCACAATTGAATTGTTTAGGTTACAAAGTTGAAATTTAACACAAGGAGGCTAAGACATACAATGGTTCAAGGGAATTTATTGTAAGTGGAGATCAAACAAGAGGTGATTTTTTTCTATCTAGACCTATCTGATGATACATTCATGTTTGCACAATTTGATTATAGATGGTTATGGAATGAGAGGCTATATCATGTGAACTTTAATAATTTGGTAAGCATTAGTAAGACAAAGAAAGTTAGAGGGCTACCAAAATTGAAGAAACCTATTAATGTGATGTGTAAACAATGTGAATAGGGAAAAATGACAAAGTGTAGTTTCAAGAACATGACCTATACTTCTGATGTTATTTTAGAGTTGGTTGATACTGATCTTTGTGGACCTATTGGTGTCCAAAGCTAATATGGTGACAAATAGCATATCATATTTGTTGATGAATACTCTAGAATGATGATTGTAATGCTTCTTAAAGAAAAATGTGATGCATTTCAAATGTTTAAGTGGTATTTGGCTAGAGTTGGAAAAGAAACATACAAAATCTTGAAGCATATGAGATCTAAAAGAGGAGGTGAATTCATATCTAGGGAATTCAATTCATTATTCAATAATAGAGGAATCAAGAGATAGATTTCTACACCTAGGAACCATCCACAAAATGGTATAGTTGAAACAAGGGATAGATCAATCATGGATTGTGATAGGACATTGATGATGGAGAACAATAAGTACTAAAGAGAATCTATAAGTATAGTTTCTTATACCTTGAATATAGTACAACTTAAGAAATATACAAACCTTACACCTTTTGAGTTATGGTATGGACATACACCTAATGTAAAATATTTCAAATTTTTTGGAAAAAAATTATACATATTGAAAGATAATAGAAATGGAGAACTTGATGTTAAAAGTAATGAAGGCATATTCTTAGGTTATTCCACTAAGACAAAAGCATATAAGTATTTAAAATCTAACACTAACAAACTTGTGGAATGTGAAAATATGAAAGTTGATGAGGATGCAGAAAAAAATGAATTTGAATGTAAAAATAAACCTAAAGATTACAAAAGCTTTATATACATTAATGACATTGAGGCCAACACCTGACCCAAAATTGAGAAGAAAGATATTGAGCAAAAATGTCAAAAACATGGCAAGCTATAGTACTAGAGTGGTGAGCATCAGGAAGTTGGTGCTAAGCATCAAGAAATGCATGTCAAGCATGAGGATGAGCATGTTGAGCATCAACAGATGAATGTTGAAATACCACAAGAACAAGTAAAGATACATGAAGTGCTACCTAAAGAAAATATGCAAGATGAACCTGAAGTAGAAGAAAGAAGAAAATAACCTACATTAGAAAATATGTGAGGAGACATCATGCTCCTAATCAAATCATTAGAGACAAAGACTTTGGAGTTGTGAAAAGAACAAGATTCAAAATTGACACATGCTTGCTATCTAAATTTGGGGCCAAATTATTGAATGATTCCTTGGATAATGAACACTAGATCCAAGCAATGAATAATTAAATTGAGAAGATAAAGAAGAAAAGTCTTGGTTAGTGGTACCTAGACCAAAAGACAAGAATGTTATTGGAACAAAGTGGTTATTTAGAAACAAGATGAATGGGAAAGGTGCAGTGACAAGAAACTAAGTAAGTCTAGTTTCTAAGGGATATGTACAAGAACAAGGTATTGAATATGGGGAGACATTTCCCCCTATTGCAAGATTGGACGTAGTGAGAACTCTTCTTCCATATTCTACTTATAAATGATTCAAAGTGTACTAGATGAATGCCAAGTCTACATTTCTGATTGGAATTTTTGAAGAGGACATCTACATTGAACAACCTAAATGATTTTTTAACCCAAAAAAAAGTTATATGGTATGTAAGTTACACAAAGATTTGTATAGATTGAAACAAGGCCACAGGGCATAGTATAAAAGATTGCATACATTTTTGGTGAAGATTGGTTTTGAAAGGAGAAATGAGAATGTAAATCTATACTTGAATGTTGAATCTAAGAAAGGGATATTGTTGGCTCAAATATTTTTTGATGATATCAAATTTGGAGGAATTGATGTGTTGTGTAATTCATTTGTAGATCAAATGAGACAAGAGTTTGAGATCAATGATTGGAAAGTTACAATATGTTGTTCATAGAGGACTAGATATTGCACTAGTAGGTGGTATTGTTACAATTTATTTTCAAATCTTAAGGAGAATCATATGATGGTTATTTAAAGAATATTGAGATATCTAAAGGAAACATAGGACTAATGATTGTTTTATAAGAAGAATGACAAGTTTTAACTAAAAGTGTATACTAATGCATATTCGGCTGGAAATATTGACGACAAAAAAGGAAAAAGTGATGGAGATTTATTTCTAGGAAAGAGATTAGTTTCTTAGAAAAGAAAGAAGCAAAATTGTATTTCCCAATCCATAACAAAAGTTGAACGTATAGCTACAACAATTAGTTATTCTAACATAATGTGGATCAAGCAATTCTTGAAAGGAATGAAGGAAGAGGTCACTAAACCTTTGCTATATTCTATGATAATAGAAATGCTATAAACATACCTTAAAATCCTTTGATGCATAAAAAAACCACACTTGTTTCTATCAAGTCACATTATTGGAGAGAGTTGGTACAAGAAAAAGAATTGAGATTGGACTAAGTCAATACAACAGATCATATAGGTGGTATATTCACAAAAAAAAACCTAAAGATGCACATGATTATATAAGAGTTAAATTAGGGGAAATTCCTTTGACCAAGGCTACTTAAGCAAAGATGGTTGTCTGCATTAAAATATTTTATTATAATATCTTAAAAGTTGATGTAAAAGGTCACACTTTAGGACCTTCTTGAAGTTCTAAAGTGAGGAACACAAAAGATATTGAATTAGTCATAAGCAAGATGGAAGAAGAAGAACCTAGTTTATGGAACTTACTACAACTTGAGTATGGAAGTATCTTTGGCGTTGTTGTCAAAGAGGGCACTGATATTATACAATTACCATTAATAGTGAAAAAGAGGGATAATTGGTTATGTAATTACCATATGAAGAACCAAAGAGGGAGAGATTGTATAAGTCACACATGTAAGATGTAAGAGAATTTCAGAAGTAAGAGGGAGTAGTTTAGAAGTTACCTATGCCCTAATTAGAGACTAAGGCATTGTCATGGAGAAAGACATTAAAGAAGTTAAGAAGATGTATATCAAAGAGGGAGATCTATGATATGATATGATATGATAGAGGTGTTGCATATAAAAGGTGCATGAATGATAATTAGAATGAAACTAAAAAATGAGATTCAAAATGAAACTAAAGGATGAGATTAAGAATGAAACTAAGGATATTAGTGAAGAACTAATACAAAACATAGTGGGAGGTTCTTGAAGTAAGTTAATATTTTTGGATTTCATGTTACTTGAGGTGTAGCCATCAATTCCAAAGAGGGAGATTATTGGAAACTACAATTGAAATAATTATTATATTGACGTTGATGTCAAAACTTATTAGTGAGATATTTTCTACCTAAGTAGAGTGCCAATTATAATGGAATGATTGAGTTGTATGGAATTACAATGGGTACTTGATCAATTATACTTTAGCAAAATAATGTGTTGTTTAAGAATAACACTAAGTGGAGAAGATATGTGTTGAAGCTTATAAAATATGACCAATGAAGAACAAATACATAGGCTTAGCTAAGATTCAAAGAAGAAGATTAAGGAAATTATAGTTCAAGGTGAGCTATGCTAGTGTCGACTGAGTGAACAGTAGAAGCTAAGAAAATTCAATGTCGATCGAGCGCTAATAAAAGGTAGAGTATCATAAAAGATTGACTAAGCACTAGTAAAATTGACCAAAAAAAGATAGTGCAATTCAAGAAAGATAGTTTATTGATGACTGAGTTATCTAGTAATGAGTGAGACCAAGGAACATAGTGTTGGCCAAGTGATGACATTCTATAGTTTGTGAAGGAATTGAGATTCCTAGCCAACATAGTTGAATTCTTGGAATCTGTAAAGCATGTTGAAGATTAGGATTATTGAGATGGAAAATTTAATGAAAGGGAAATTGTGTTTAGAAATTTCTATGATTTCATTTAGAGAGAATTTTAGAGAAGTTTCTAGAAGGGGAAGGAGGAAAAAAAAATATCGAAGGATTTGATGAATCTGAACTAACCCTAAGATCAACAGTGGTGTTTAGGAGGCAAATGATTAAGATATCTATTTAAGGAGGCATAAGGGATAATATAGGAAGGTTGTAAGAGGTACATCTAGACCTAGGCATAATTGACTCACCCCCTTCCCGCTCTCATTTATTCTAAATCATTCTAACATATCCACATTGTTCATTAATTAGTAGAACAACGAACATGTGGTTGTCAATGTGATCACCTTCTAGGTCAATGAGGAGGTTATTACTAAAGTTGGTGGCCTCTTCTTGGATGATGAAAATGAAGAAAGTAAATATAGATTTCTAATGAATGCAACCTTAACTATCTCTTTTGTACCCATGATCATGGGGATTTTTTGAGAGTGGCATTGTCAGATCACTAGAAAGAGGTATGTTATGCCATCATGTGCTATATCACTCTAGAAAGTAGATTCTAGATTTTATATTACTACTAGCTCCCTAGTTTAAAGCACTTTAGAAATTGGGATCTCATTTTATTCCCTTACCTTATCCTACACTCCATCAAGAACAATATCCTAAAAGTTTGGAAGAAGGTGAAGGAAAGTCCTATAGCATTCTTTATCAAAATTTTATGTTCAAACTACATAAATTTCATAAAGCCCATTTCCTTCTAACCTATTAATGTCTAGGTCATTTTTCCTAACTCTACAATTTCTACCTTGACTCTTGAAGTTGTTTAGATATTACTTCCATGATCAATAATAAACATCATAAGTACACCCCATCCTATTTACTCAAACATTTTAAAATGGAGAAGAGAATTCAAATTGTGGACTCTGATGATGAAACCATTGTTTGGAAAATGACTATACTTATAACTAAGAAGAATCTTGTACTGGAAAAATCCATGACTAAATAATTCACCAATAAGCTCAGATTCAGCTAGTAGCAACAAGACTATGCCTCCAAAAAAAAGGTAGAAAAGGGAGGTTGAAAGTAAAAAATATATATAAGATGAGGAGGATGATATAGTTAGTAAGGAACAATAGAAGGTGGGGGAGATTATCCTAATCAATAGTTAGTTGATCCTAATATTGTTGCATGTCTTGGATACCTTCAAGATTGAGGCTGATACCCCTTTCAAGACCAAATTTGAGGAGTATAAGGAAGATAACATAACCTTCAGTTCTTGCCAATAGGATAAGGATAAGATGAAGATGTGTAATGACCCTTAGGTGGCTCCCAATGGTAATGCTCAAGGTAAAAAGGAAGATTTCACTCCTTTGGAGAAACGTGTCAAGAATCTCCAAGAGAGGCAGCATATTATGGAATAGAGGTTTTAAGAGGTTTCCATATTTGTGGTTAAATTCATGCACTTGGTGTCTTCTACCCTACACCTTCTCCAAAGGACTGCATTGCTATTGTGGAAGGGCTAGATACTACTAGCTTGTTGTATAGATTTATAAAATATGATTGGATCCAAGTAGGGTTGCAAAAATTAGAGGGGAAGGAGAAGGATAAATAGAGCTAGCTCTCTATTTTCTATTTTTTTTTTAAATAAATATTTTTAGGTTATGCTCTCATGCCAAAAGGGCTCTATTTAGTATGCTCATTTGGACTACTCGTATTTATTAGTACTTTGTATATATTTATAATTATGGTTAGGATTAGGCATAGATTATGTGATACTATGGTTTGGGATTTTTTGATTTTAAGAAAGGGGGTAGGCTATGACTATGTTGTTTTTGGCTTGCAAATATTTTACAACATTTTGTTCTCTAGGTCAACACCCACTTTTTGGTACATTTTAATATATAAAAATTGTGATGGCTATGAAAAGGTGTAGATTTATTAACACTTGTAAGACTACTAATTTAGATGGCTACTTATCTATAATGATCTTCTACAAGAAGTAAGTTAAGTTCACTTAACTGATAATCCAATCCTTCACAAATTTGTAGGGCAAGCTCAAAACTTGTAACTATATTTACGGTGTGTAGTATGACAATAATAATGGGCCTATATATAATACACCTCAACTAAAAAATAAGAGAAACTCAATAATTTATTCATTTATGTTGGCTAATGAAAAATATATGGCTTTAATTAAAAATGTGTTGGTCCCTCATCCACTCTCAAAAAACATACATTTGGATTTATTGTAGGTAGGAATTTAAGAATTAAAATCCCATATTTATGACTCTTATAAAACATATCACCTTTCTAATTTTGTCAAGAATATGACTAAGAATATTGAGGGCTTTAATTGAAGGTTTAATTAAGCCTATCAAAATAGTTGGAGAGTTTAGGGAAATATATTTTTAAAGTTTTCAATTAAATTTTTTAGAACTTTTTATATTTTTGGATGATTTTTTTGAAAGTTTTAAAACAATTGTTATTGGTTTAAATTAAATATTTTAGGGTTTCAATTTTTTTTATTAGAAAAAAAGAATTTTTCTTTGTATATTAAAATAAATAATAATTTACAAAATATGTCGAAAATACTAAAGAGAATAACAAAGAACAAAACTAGAAAAATGTTGAAGAAAATAATAGAGAAGAGAACTAGGCAATTATCCTACTCATTGTCATTTACACATGAATAACTTGAATGATAAATGGTAGTTTGATCCATAGTTGGATATGTGTATCCAAGAGCCAAAGAGCACAAGTTGACTAAGAAGCGATGTCTAAGTTATGGGTGTTGTATACCATAGATCCTACTAGTTATTTCTACTACTATTGTGTGTAGAAAGTTGTTGTTGGAGTAGATGCATCATCCAATTGGCATGTACATCACAGAGGATTATGGTCTACCATTAGAGTCAGGCACACTAGATGATATGTAAGCATGGCAATGCATTTGTATATATTGGATGAGTTCCTCATCATTTTCTAATCTTCATGGTCCAATCTTCAAGCCAATATCCCCCCAACATTATTTGCTAAAGTTGAAAAAAACATGTGGTAGTATGAAATGGAAATCAAAAGAGACACATTGAAATCCACATTCACTTATGAGAATTGACATGATCTTTGGCCAATGTGTCTTTGATGATTTGAAATTCCTCCAAGGTTGTTGATGTCTCATTAACTACTAATTTGTTTCCATTACATGACAAGTTGGAAAACACATTGATCAATGAGTTTCCATCACTATATGTATGAATAAAAAACATATTTTCAAATTTTGATAAAATCCTCCAAACTTGTATCACAATGTAGCAAAGTCTCTAATTTGGGGATTCATTGGTCTTCGTTGCTTGAAATATAATTGTTGAATTACCTTCAATGGCTTTCTTCACTATGCCATAAGATAAAGCTGCTTAAAGACCATATAACAAGGAAAATGCTTGTATTTTTTTTTTTTTGTGGTGAACAGGAATTGGAGACCCCTAAATCAAGATGACATTATGATCCTTGATTGTGGATCTTACACCTAACACTCCTAGGTTACCACATGATGCTCTATCAAAATTCAATTTGTGGTAGGGGGTATGGGGTGTACAACAATAGACTTCCTTTATATTAGTTTTCTATAGGGGGAAAAGGTAAAAAATCTTGGAATATGACGAATGATATAGCTCCAATTCATAAGCACCTCTACATCCCATAGTGAGAAGGTGGTCATCAATGATTTTTTCTTCAAAATAATTTATTATTTATAAGCCAGAAATATTTCTACAAGTAAAATTATGATATTGTCATCAAGGTGTAACTACTTAGTTTTTGAGTGAACTTATTGATCCATGTTCAATGAGTAGTGGCTCACTAGAACCCATGTCTCACGAGAATGAATAGATCATTTAGTGTGAGCATTGCCACTAGGTGATGCTCACAAAAATGAAGCCTAGAGATTTCTCAAGAAGTCATCTATCTTGATTGTAAAATTCTAGATTTGACATCAGTTTTTTAACCTAAACTAACTAATAAATTTTTAGGTGGCATCTATAGAAACACCACAAATAAAAACTTATTCATTTCTCACACAGAAAATAATATATATTTATATTAAAAAACCCACAGCATTACAACAAGAATAAATACAAGTTACATCTTCATTGTAACCCAAAATTGTAGTCAAGAATAAGTTTCAACAAACTTTATATTCTTCATGCTATTATCACATAAATAAAATAATGGTCATCGTTAAGATTAAATTATATTTAGAACTTATATATGAAGAATGCAACAAAAGTTTTATTTAATTTTTTTTTTAAAAAAAACATCTATAATGAATATTCAAATGCACTATGTAAATGATTATAATCAATAGTAACGCCATACTACAGTATTACCATTTCAATAAAAAACAAGAGACACAATGCATCAAAGTTCCTGGCTATAGGAGATATGAGATGGTAATAGAGATTAAGAATCATTGCATGTAGGTGGTCCTCACAACACATCCTAGTAGCAATTGTTAGATGTGAAGTAAATGTGAATCATATGTACAATGAGGATTCTCTCTTTTTCATTGGACTAATTTAACTTGGTCTATTAATAGATCAAAAATTCAACATAGCAATCACAGTTTAGATTTTTTTGTAAAAACTATAAATGTCATAAAAATTAAAATATATGTAATATTACTTTAAATCACTTTCATAGTTCACATGTTTAGACATCAAAATTGTGTATCATCTACAAATGAAAAAGAAAAACTTGTATAATAAAAAAGAATATGAGAAATTAAATTATTAGAAAAGGCATGCATATCCTTTGTTGATTAACATTCTTATTAAATTCATATGAGAAGTGTTTCAAAGAGAACATGTGGTTAAAACTTTATGTAGAATTTGCATGTTGAGACTAAAATGTTGAAAATTTTGATTACAGTTAGTGAAATTTAGACAAGTCTTTTATTTTTTTGTAAATTTTACACTTTTAGAAGTTGAGTTTTTGAAAAAATTTGTGAATTAGATTGTATTTATAAATTATAATATATTAAAAATATTAAAGTGCCAAGAGTTAAAATTTAAAGAAAAAACAAATTTAAAATATAATTAATTTAAAGAACTTTTAAAGATAATTGGTGAGTAGTCATTTAATGATAGAAATTATCAAAATTAGAGATACAATAAACTAATAATAATCAAAAGTTAATCATAAAAAATAAAAATATTTAATTAGAATTGAATTTTGTTGAAGGTAGTAGCTGCGATAGAGATCTTTATCTTTGGAAATATGAACATTATTATTGTTATTGTCATCTTCAGCTGAAAAGGACACTTAAAGTTTAATTTATAATATTATAAATGTAAATGACATGTGAAATTCACATGCATTGAGGCATGAATATTCGAAGAGTCTTATTTAATTATAGGAGTTATAAGAAACTCAAGAGACCTTTAATTAGAATATGAAGAGTCTCTTCTATTGTTATATATTCACATCATGCGATAAACATTGTACACTTGAACATTTCATTATCAATAAAGATATTTTATGCTGTGTGGCTAGGTTTTTCCCTTCATTCTTGAAGGGTTTTCCCAGTATATTTCTGATGTTCTTTGTTTTAGTTTTGTCTTCTACTTATTGTTGGTTATCTTCATGCATTTCTGGGCTCTAGTTTCAACATGGTATCAGAGCTTGGTTAGATAACTGTAATTATTAAAGTAGAAGCATCATATATTTAGTTTTACTTGATTTATGATCATATTGATTATCGCAATATGTTTAATTTATGCTTTAGGGTTTTTGTGAATAATGGTGTTGAGTTGGCACGATTTGCCCACATTAAATATATAGTTAGATATTGCATCATGTGTATATCATTCCTTGCTAGTGATATTAAATTTGGAGTTTATCATTTTTAAACTACTATCTTAGGAGGTGGTAGTAATCTTTATTTATTTATATTATTATTTATGAAAGCTATGAGATATTGAATAACTTCTTTTGAGATTTGTGGGTTTGTATGGTCCACCATTCAATCGTTCATACCGAATCTATGTTTCATTTGCATGCTCATTGCTCACCTTATAATATTGTCATAATTTTCTTGTATCATGGTTGTCTATCTATGATATTTATCTTCTTGTTGATGATGACTTTATTTATATTCAATTTGCATATTTGTTTGTCTATTGTGGCATCTAGCTTGTCTAATCATCTCATCTTATGTGATGACGAGTTAGCTGGGCCTCCATGTTTCCTTTTCTTTTCAATTTGCTTGGTCTAAATTTGAAATGGTGAGAGATAGCTACTTGGCTAGAGTCGCAACAGGTGTTGCAATAGGAGGTGTTGTGGGCGGCGCTATTGGTAATTAAATATTTATTGATTGCACATTTGATTTCAATATTGCGAGGGGGTAATTTTTGTTAATGTATAGAATCTATATACTATTTCACTTCTTGTAGAGCCCTAAGATGTTCATAGAAAATCATTTTTGAATCAAAAATTATTTTTAAAATTCTATGTGGAAACCAAATGTTTGATTTTGCAATTCAAACAAGCTTTTATTTCATGTCTGACTTTATCTCTAAGAATGTTAGTGGTCGGGTGATGCACAACATGAGAGACAAATACATCTCCATCTCTCACTGCAACCAAAGAATGATTTCTACATTTATTTTCCATATGTTTTGCACCACCATTTTCTTTATAGATTTGAAGCTTATAGATATTTTATTGAAACATATTCTGGGTCACACTCTTGCTCTCTTCCTAATTTTATAGCTTGAGTGCAATTTACATTTTTTTGAATATTTACTTTTTAGCCAAAATGGCTTCCATGTTATATACAACTACACATGTATCTAAATGTTTTGAAGTATCTATATAAATTTTTTCATCCCTTTCACGATAGCCTATCTGCATGTTTCTATTGCAGGATCAGTGATCGCATGAGGAGCCATGCTAGGCTTCTAGACTTTCATTAGTGGTAGCCTGATGGTAGCACAGTCTCATCGTGAACTCTTCAACTACAAAAATAATTTTGGATATCTAAGTATATTGGAGGGCTGGATATGTTTATTTGAGCATTTTTGATTTTATTCGTCAGTACCTATCATATACCTGTCAAATTTGAGTCATGAGTGTTTTAAAGACGAGTATGCCTATTTTTTTTTTTTAAGGCTCCTTGGTGGTTACTGTGCAAATAAAAATGTACATGGCCAGTATGCTTGGGATGCAGTAGATTACTAGAGAATCTAGAGTGGTCAGGTTACATGCTGCAATGGATAAATGGATCAATGCCAGTGATTATTTCAATCTTATTTGCTATGATATACCTGTACATGATTTATGATATCATTGGTGCTTATGCTTGTTGCACCTGGATTGAGTAGATAAACAAGTCATAGGTAGACAGATATATTTCATGGGCAGAGCTGTTTGAAGAATTTATAGTCTGCATGAGCATGCAAAGTTTTAATATTGAGTAGTGGCATAGTATCCTGCCATTTTATGCTGTCATAATGTATATTTATTTATTTATGATAAATTGATTTTATCTCTCTTGGTTACTTGTAGGATGTAACGAGATAAGAAATATAGCTCCAAAGGGAGATGTTGAGGTTGACATAAGTATTCTTTAGCATTTATTTCAAAATCTTATTTGGATGTAACAAGATAAGAAATATAGCTCCAGAGGGAGATGTTGAGCTTAAGAGAGAGATAAGTATTCTATAGTTTTTATTTCAAAATCTTATCTCTATATTTTTTTTTTAATGATAGATTGATTTAATCTCTATTGGTTGCAGGATGCAACAAGAATCATGAGATGAAGGTATTGTTAAAATATAGTATTGCATTTAGATACAAAGCTCAGAGGGAGCTTGTGCTTCAGGGGAAAGCTTCATAGTTAAGAGGGAGTGTTTATGAAATCTCCTTTACTCTCATATATATGCTTACGATATTTGTAAAATTTGAGACTTAAATGGAAATATGTCTTGTTTTATGCATATTTCTATTCTTGTGTGAATAAATGAGATTGTAAGATCATCTATGATAACTCTTTCACTATGCGATAGTGAACATTATGTTGAGAGAGTCCATGATGTTATCACATTGAGAGATTCCATGATGAGAGTTGGATGTCATGTTGAGAGATTCCATGATAGTTCACATTGAGAGAGTCTATGAATAAAGGCTTACTTGTGAGTCTTACAAATCTTTTCATTATGGATGATTCCATGAATGTGATTAATTGTTATAGGTTTTCATGTTGAGTGATTCCATGAATGTGATTAATCATTACAGGTTTTCATGCTGAGTGATTCCATGAATGTGATTAATTGTTACAAGTTTTCATGTTGAGAGATTCTATGAATGTGATTAATTGTTACAAGGTTTCATGTTGAGCAATTTTATGAATATGATTGATTGTTATAGTTTTTCATGAATCTAATAGGATATATGGGATAAAATTTCATCATTAATATTTTGGTTGTAGTCTTGTGTGATTGTTCAGGTAAAGATCTCTCTTTGGCTAAGAGGGAGTGTTGAACATAGTAGCTACGATAGAGATCTTCATCTTAGGAAATATGAATGTTATTACCATTATTGCCATCTTTAGCTGAAAAGGACACTTAAAGTTTAATTTTTAATATTATAAATGTAAATGACATTTTTCATTCACATACATTGAGGCATGAATATTCAAAGAGTCTTATTTAATTATAGGAGTTATGAGAAACTCAAGAGACCTTTAGTTAGAATATGAAGAGTCTCTTCTATTATTATATATTCACATCATGCGATAAGCATTGTACACTTGAAAATTTCATTATCAATAAAGATATTTTGTGTTATGTGGCTGCATTTTTCCCTTCATTCTTGAAGGATTTTCCCCGGATATTTCTGATGATCTTTGTTTTAGTTTTGTCTTCTGCTTATTGATGGTTATCTTCATGCATTTCTGGGCTCTAGTTTCAACAAAATTAATGCTAAAAAGTTTATAATTTTATTGTTAGACCAAAAAATTATAGGACATGACAATATGGTTCAATAGAAACACAAAATCAAACAGGGAATTTATGATTTCCTTAGCCAGTGGTCTAAATGAAGTCTATCTTGCATGCAACACACATGTTTGCTAGATGTTGAGGAGTTTGTGTAGCTCCCTTACAAACTATGGACTTATGACACCTACTATAATAGTTTGGTGTGTAATAAAAACTAATCATTTTTGTTTCTTTGGGAAATAATTTGTAGTGTAAGTTGTGGAAATGAGGGAAGGTCAAGAATAAAGTATGATGGTGTCAAAATTTAGCAATATGAATAATCATTTTGTGGGAAATGCAATTACAGAACTCAAAATCCTAAGAAGTTTATGTAATTTTTAGTAAGGAATACCCCAAAATGTGAGTTTTGAAGAGCAAAAAAGAAAAGAAGAAAATTCAAGCAATGAGTAATCTATGGAAATAGAGTATATGATTTGGGTGTGTGTATTTTCTAGTAGGACTTAGGAGAATGGCTGGAGGAGACAAGTCTGATAGGAAAGGTGATAAAATTATTGTCAAGATAGCTAGATTTACAATCATTGCAAGGATTGTAGCAAGCCATAACTATCTTTTTAGGGATTGTAGCAAGCCTCACTATGCTAGTTAATAGCAAGGAGGGGTCTTCTTAGTGGACACTAGATATTTCATAGATTGAATTGCTCTACAGGGGAAGAAAGTGATGGAGAAAAGCAAGAATTCATAGAGAAAACATCACTAGTAGACACATTTGAGAAAGGGAGTTGTCTTCAAAGCTATTGATCAATAAAACTTCTAAAAATCCACACTAAGAATGTTGTAATCCCTATGGCATTAGAGCCATAAAATTTGTGGCACTTTATTGTCCTTCCTAAAGGCTATGGAGAGTTTAGTCAAGTGGAGCTGAGAAACCCAAAAACATCTAGAACCAACACTAATATAAATTTAAGGGCTTATAATATAAGTACTCTTATCAATGTTTAAATTTTCTATATTTATTTGTAACAAAAAATAATTTTCCACCTTGCCATTTTTATGTTGGACCAACGAATAGTAAGATAATTAATAATTTTAATATTTGTAAAATATGTATAAGTCTAGAAACATAGGCAATTGCATAGATTAGAAAAAACTCTTACATATGTTTGGTTGATGAATTTCCATTATTTCCATCTAACTAATGCATAAGTTTCTTGGCTCTACCAAGAAATTAAAAACAATAATACCTTCAACATAAATGAAATGAAGGTTTTAAAAATACCTTGAACATGTACAACTAATAATGAATCTTCGATGAATATGCCATATTATTTGTTTGTCTAGTTTGTGAGAATGATGGCATCCTTTTAAAAAGCTTGTGCTTGACAAAGTAATGAAGTCAATTCATTGGAAAATGTTGAGAGAGGTTTCAAAGGGAATACCAACATATATTCAACTAATCATCACATGAATCCTCCATCTAAAATGTTAGGTTTGAATGTCAACAGTCATGAATCCTTCAAATTAGATTTTAATATTAACCAGAATAAACGTTGTTTTGAGAGTTTTGACTTTTTTTAAATAGATTTTGATATCAACCATGTGCTCTTAAGTTTGACTGCTCACAATAATGAATCCTTTAAAACATATTTTAATATTAACCACAGAGTAGATGTGTTTTCTTAGAGTTGCAACTTCTTTAACAATGGTAAATGTTGAGAATATTGCAACATCTATACCAGCCATTGGGCATTAACAAGTGTTTTCTATCAATTGTAACCATTAAATATTTCAATTTGCAAGTTCATGATGCATATAAACTTTGTGCATATTTGACAATTACTTATCAAAACGTGGATAGTGGGGATGGAGAACAAAAATATTCAATTGCAACTTCTTGTTATGTTGCGAGATTACTGACTTGTCAAGACAAAGATTGATGGGTATGGATACATTGAATGTATTTAACAACGAAATCTTAGCCCAAAGTTTCCCTCCTATTAGAAAATCAAATTCAAATAATGATCTATCTAAATGGGCACCTAGGGTTCTTGTGAAATGATTTAATTGTGGGTATATTCTTTGTCTCATGTTATTCCTTATAATATTTTAAGTATGATTGTGCAATTCACATAGTCATGGGTAGTTCAGTGTTGGCTAAGGTTAAGAAGGTAAAGGTGCACTTCGCTTTGATTTCACTTGATCACATGATTATATTGACATGCTATGGTTTAAGTTGTGACAGCATGGCAAAGAAAATCTTTAGTGTCTAAGACATATCCTACATTGTTAGATCTTCTAGATCTATAACCAGTGTGAGATCACCATGGATTTAGAGGTGACTAAGCCTTGAGTTACGACCAAGTGATTCCCTTTGTTTGCTTAGTGACAAGGGTTATATAGTAATACCAAGTCAAGGTGGTGATGGCACAAGTATGGTCTAACTTCAATTTTTTCCAAGTCATAGTGGTTAGTAAAGAATGCCAAGTGTAGGTTGTTAGGCAACGATGATCAGTGGATTGTAGTTTCACAAGCAGTAACAATTATTAAGGGAAGGTAGTAGTGAGGTTGAGATCATGAGTGATTAAATACAAGGCATAAGAATTGGACCATTGACAGGGTGGCATAGTGATGAGAAATGCTTGGTCCACATGATGGGGCTTGATAGTTAATCACCATTTGACCAAAATCATGGTCAATTTGGTGGATTGGTGATAGCAGAAGCAATTCCTTGAATGAAGAATCTAATCTTTCTGATCTATTGCAACCACTTTCATTGATCCCTGGGCATGATAAGTTCAAATAAATACTCCACCACCATTTATTAATCCACTCATTTAGTTAGAGATTAAATAACCATCACTCTTGAGCTCTTAGATATTTGTTTGGTGTGGAAGTGATCCTCTTGTGTGTGGATTTACTCAACGGGAAGATCTTTCAGTTTCATAGTAACCATTATCTAGAGATTGGATTGTTGTAGTTGAATTTTGTCTTGTAATAGAAGTTATCTAAGTTATGCATGCACTATAAAGGAATGTTTTGTACTCTTTCTTAGGGTTAGATCTTCTTTGTTTCTCTAGACTGCATTGGCATGCTCCTATAATTTCTCTTTTGTTTCTAAATTATATGACTTTCTACCTTATCTCTTTCAAACTCTTGTTGTATTGTGTAAACTTGTTTTCTTTTCTTTTATGTACTACAAATATCTATAATCTACATACTCTATATCTTTTTGGCCTATGAATAATAAGAAGTGAAATATTCTCCTTGTATCACTCATATGGTTGTCTGATCTTTATGTAGTTTGTAGATTAAAGAAAAGTTTGAATCCATATAGGTTTAGACTATCATAATAATAGCCCTGTACTATCATAATAATAGCCCTGTGCATGCATGGGTAGAGACTCAGTTGGACACCCTATTTTGATGCATCACCTCTTTAGAATAGATTATTTAGTTTCTTTCATGTATCCCTTCTCCCTTTTCTCTTTAAGAATAGTTTAAGTGCATCTTAATAGTAGAGGAAGTCGTCATTCTGTAGAGATTCTGCCTCATAGTTCAAGTCCCACAACTTGGAGGTTGTTTCCATGTTTCACAAGGCCATCCTTAGGTAAGAATTTGGACAGTGGTGCAAGATTTTGTGACAATATTTTTTGGCGTGCCTGGTGGGACATCATCGAAGATATTCAAAGTTCATTAGCATTGGTAAAAGATTCCTTATTCATGTTGATTACATAGTACTGCCTTCAGTATAAAGCCTTCAAGAGGCCCATTGTTTAGAAGTACTTGGTGACTCTAAGCTTCAAATGCATCTAGTTTCCAAGTCAAAGTTGCTATAATTGATGTCCAAGAGACACACAAGGTCATCTTCTATAGGTAAGTTCCAATATCAAGAACTTTCTCTTTATAGTTCAAGAAGAAAGGTTAGGGTATCTTTATCACTAGTTAGGAATGTGTTAGTAATGTATACCACTGCAAGGTCTATCTACACTCCTCCTATTGTTAGGAACCATCCTAGAATGCCATCTACCCATATCAATAGAATACTTGCTTATATGGCTAGAGCTCACACTTTCACCACCTTTAATGGTGGGAGCCCCCTCGTATTAGCCCAAAGGCATGACATACTAGTATCAGCTCTCAAAACCATACTTGATTTTACTAGTGAAACCTCCACATCTGCTATTCAACATATTTAAGAAGTGTCTATGTTTGTAATATTCATGGCATCTCCAAGGATGATGTAGTAGTTAGGCTTTTGGCCTTATCCTTGAAAGGAAAGGAATTATAGTGGTGTAGAGGTTTTCCTGACAACTCTATTACTAATTGGGATGGGTTAGGGGCAGCCCTATGCAAAAATTTCAAGGACAAAAGTAACCACCTATGGCTTTTAGAACTATTGAAAACTATCAGGAGGGCCCCCCATGAATGTGTGACTAATTTCAATTATAGATTTCAGAAAACAAGGGATATAATACCTATTGCAGTGAAGCCCTCTCCTGAAAATACATTCTTGTATTACCTGAGAGCCTTCAATAGTGATATTGTTACCACCTTGGAATCTATGGTGGGAGACATCTTACTGAATTCTTATGAGGTTGCCATAAGAGCTAGAAACATTTTGATAAAGGGAGGTAAGTTAGCTCCAAGGCCCCCAATGCCTTTCTTCCGTTAAATGCCTAACCATCAGCCCACTATAGCCCCTATCCATGTTCCCTCTATAAGTTAACCTCTTGCTCTAATCCCAATAGCCTCTACATCCTCTAGTGGGTTGATAGGATTGAGGCTGTTATGTAGACATTGATGCAAAATGTTGATAGAAGGATGTTAGACTAAGAAAGGAAGATGGAGGTGAATAGTGCAGTAGTGCAAAAAATAGGAAATGAGTTGGTGACCATAAAGAGGCAACAAGCTCAAAATAACAAGCCTCTCCAACTCTAGAATCAAGTTCTCATTCATGGTAGACCTCCAAACCAAAGTGATACCCCCTACAATTAGAATAGACCTATCAACCACCCCTAGTCTTTGAACACCAACCTAAACATGGCCTTAGTCCCTTAGAAGAACCTTGCCCAAGACCATGATTTCTACCCTTCTTGTAAATACTCCTATGGATATTGCATGTGCTAGAAGAAAAATCTTACTTGGCTTTAACTGTACCTAAGAAAGTAGTTTTCCAACAACACAATACTACTTAACCTATTGATACCTTTTAGTAGGATGATTTCTTTTTTATGAACTGCCTAGTGGAAGAACATGGTAATGTAAACTAGGGTTCCTATGCTTATAGTACTAGGAGCAAGACAAGGGCTATGGAAGAGATGGCTCCTCAACCTCCTAATCAACCTTCCACATCAAGTGCAATGCCACATGTACAAGCAGTGACCCAGCAACAGAATGTGAATCATGCTATCAACATTTCTCTATAGTAAAGATGGGATGAAAGTAGAGATAATGTGAACAACCCATAGACTATCCCACCTCAAACTTCTACTTCCACAGCACCTACCATAACATCTAATTCTCCTTTTATTGTGGTAGAGAAGATGAGGAAGACCAACACACATATTTCTATGTGGAATGTTGTAAATACTATACCATCATAAAGTAGGCTATTGCAGTAGGAGTTGGAAAGAATTGAACTCAAAGACCAACCACATAGCATAGAGAATGTTGTGAATTTTTTGCAAGCATCAAAATAGGTATAAATAGGAAAAAAGGTTAGACCTCCTCCATTTTATGTTTCTCTACTTTTAGAAGATAAGCTAGTTCACAACTACATGATTGATTCAAAAGCTAGCAGTTAAGTAATGCCCAAATGTGTTGTTGATGCATTAGAAATGAAATATGAACCTATTTTAAAAGATGTGTTGCAATTAGATGGTAATAATCTCAAGACTATTGGAATCCATAGAAATGTGGAAATGGCCTTACATGCATGTATAGGTTGCACTTTAGTTCAAGATATATCAATTGTTGTGGTCAAGCCACATTTTTCCATTTACCTATCAAGAGACTTCACTACTCAAATAGGTGGTTTTATATCTTTTGATTGGTAATATATGTTTTCTAGGAATAGATATGGAACCAAGGCTTCAATAAAAGTAGAACCATTAGCCTTCCATCATATTGATCCCTATACCCCTAACCTCATCAACATGAATTGTACCATCCTAGAGATAGATGAAAACAATACAACACATGAGCCTACCACTTCCTGATCTAATACACCTAATTTCCTCTTGGATGAATGGGCTAATGCTTATCGGTTTGATTGTATGTCAGAAACCTTAGAGACCAACTTGGGAACATACTGCATATCAAAAAAGGATGCTCTTATTTCTAACTTGATAAAAGCCAAAGAAGATACAAATGGGATATGGAGCATGCACTTTCATGGATCAAGAAATGAAAATGGATTAGGGGCTAGTGCAATGTTAGTTTCTCCTACATTAGAAATGTATTATTTCTCATTTAGGATGTCATTTAGTTGTACTAATAATGTAGCTGAATTTAAGGCTTTGATTCAGGGTTTCTTGATTTCTCAAAAAAGAGGAATCCAAGCATTGACCATGTATGGGGATAGTGAGTTGGTGGTCAATCAGGTGAGGAACCAAAATGTCACTAAGAATAATTTTCTCAAGTCTTACAAACATAGGGTATGGGACTTGCTTGAAGATTTTAGTGCATTCAATATTCAAAGCATTCTTAGGAAAGAAAACAAATATGTTGACAGACTTGCGACAATAGGTGCATCTCATAATGTCCCAAGAAGCCTCAAAGATGAGAAGAGATAGATAATTAAAATGGTGGTCAAGCCAATTGTTCCCAATAATGATATCAATTTCCAAGTCTTTGAATCTAATGCACACATTGTGAGTTTTTTGTAGAATGAAGCCAAGTTCTAAGATAGAAATCACTCAAGATCATATGACTAGAATGGTGATCAAATAATTAATCTTAGCTCCAACAAATTACCTAAGGGTCTCATTACTTCAGAGAGTGTCTTCAACCCTAATTAACGTGTAAGGGAAAGAGGCATGAATCTTGATGTAAACAAAGGAGACCATGTACCAAACATAGTTGTTGATGGAAGGATGCTAAACTTGGGGAAGGTATGTTCTAAAACTAAGAAAGAAATTTTTGTCCATCTATTTCAAGAGTTTAATGATATATTTACTTGGACATATGATAATTTGAAGGGATTTGACCCTAGTCTATTTCAGCATACCATAGATTTGGTGGATAATGTCAACCCGAATAGAAAAAAATAGAGACAACTAAATCCCAAGATTGAGCCCCTAATGATAAATGAGCTATTAAAATTAATTAAGGCCAATATAATTTTCACTATCAAGCACACCTCTTGGCTGGAAAACCTTTTCCCAGTTAGAAAAAAGAATGGAGAGATTAGACTATGCATAGATTTTAGGGATCTTAACCAAGCCTCCCTTAAAGATCACCACCCTCTCCCTTCTATGGAACAAATATTGTTTAAAGTCAATGGTTAAGAGAGATTCTCCTTCCTAGATGGATTTTTAGGTCATAATCAGGTATTGGTCAAGGAGAGTGATAGATATAAAATTGCCTTTACTACCAAATGGTATACCTATGCCTATAGTAAGATGTCATTTGGACTAACAAATGCAAGTACCACATTTCAAAAGTCAATGGAGATGACCTTTAAAAATATTCAATTGAGAGGTTTGTGTTAGTCTACCTTGATGATATCATAGTATACTCAAAGGATGCCACAAAACCTTTAGTCGTTGAATTCCTTGATTGGATTGTAACTAGGTTTGGTGCCCCCTCAACTATTATTTTAGATAATGCTAAATCATTCATGGGAGCTCAGAATTATACATGGGCACTTGATCATAACATCTATTTGAGCACATCCTCTAATCATTAGCCTTAGGGTAATGGCTTGGCCAAGTCATCTAATAAAAATTTGATTAGGATCATCAAGAGGACTATTGACAATGACCAAAAGTGTTGACACTAGAACTTAAAGACCACCCTTTTTGTTGATAGAATGTCACCCAAAAGAGCTATAGGAAATTATGCTTTCATGTTAGTCTATGGTAGCGAACCTAGGCTTCCTGTTTCACTAGAGTTTCCTACTCTTGAGATGGCTCATCAACTAGAGTTGATTGAAAATGATGCTATGTCTGTGAGAATGGTAGATCTGATGGAGTTAGAGGAGAATATAGGTTAGGATATAGAAACCTTGAAAATTCATCAATAAAAGATGAAGAGGAGTTCTGATAAGAAGGTTAAGGATAGAAGTTTCAGGGAAGGTGATCTTGTATTGAAATGGGATGTAGATAGAGAGAAGGTAGGGAGACACTCAAAGTTTGATGCCTTATGGAGTGGGCCCTATGTGATCATCAGTTGTAAGCAATCTAATGCCTTTCAGTTGATCACTCCTAATGGAAAAGTCTTGTCCATCCCTGTTAATGGGATATATCATAAGGCATGTTTTTGATGAATAACAATATTTCATGTACATAGTCAAAGTATATTTTCTTTCCTATTCTTTCCTAATTTCAATGAAGTGCATGGCCACATGTTTTGTTTTGTTGGAAAAGGGTATGGTTCTAAAATCATTTTGAAATTTGTAGAGGAAGAGGACTTGTTATGGCACAAAATGCAATAGAGATGGTAAATTGAAGAGTTTTATAGTTTTAATGACTCTATAGCCCAATGGATCTTTGATGGTCACTGATCATATGCTAAGCAGGCTTGCATCCCCCCCAAGTCACTAAAAATAATGCCCCAAAGGTGCCCTCCTACCAAAGAATCAAATTCAAATAATGATCTATTTGAACAATCACCTAGAGTTCTTATGAAATGATTTAATGTTGGTAATATTCTTTTTGTTTCATGTTATGCCTTATAATACTTTAAGTTGCTATTGTGTGATTCACATGGTCACAAGAAATTGAGTTCTAGCTAATGTTAAGATGGTGAAGGTGCACTTTGGTTTGATTTCTCTTTATCACATGGTTATATTGACATGCTATGGTTTAAGTTATGATGACACAACAAATTAGATCTTTAGTATCCAAGACATATCCTACATCATTAGATCTTCCAGATCTATAGCTAGTGTGTGATCGCCATGGATTGGGAGGTGACTAAGCGTTGAGTTATGACGGATCAATTCCCTTTATTCACTTAGTTACAAGGCTGAGATAGTAATACTAGGTCAAGGTGGAAATGGTGTGCGTATGGTCTAACTTCAATTTTTGGCAAGTCATGGGGGTTAGTAAAGAATGCCAATTGCAAGCTGCAAGGAAATGGTGATCAGTGAATTGCAGTTTTGCAAGCAATAATAGTTATTAAGGGAAGGTGGTGGGGAGGTTTCAATCATGATTGATTAAACAAAAAGCATAGGAGTTGGACTGTTGACAAGATGGCACAATGATGAGAAATTCTTTATCCACATGGTGAGACTTGATGGTTAATCACTAGTTGACCAAAATCACAATCAATTTGGTGGATTGGTGGTAGCACAAGTAGTTCCTTGAATGAAGAATCTGATCTTTCTGATATCTTGCGACCACTTTTTCTAATTTCTAAGCCTAATAAGTGAAAAGAAATACTCCACCATTTTATGTTAGTCCACTCATTCAATCAGAGATTCAATAACCATCACTCCTAAACACTCAAAGATTTATTTGGTGCAGAAGTGATCCTCTCATGTGTTGATTTACTTAATGGATAGATCTTTCAGTTTTGCGATAACTATTTTCTAGAGATTTGATTGTAATAGTTAAAGTTTGTCTTGTAATAGATGTTATCTAAGTTATGTATGCACTATAAAGGAAAGTTTTGTACTCTTTCTTAGGGTCAGATCTTCTCTATTTCTTTAGTACTACCTTGGCATGCTACTATAAATTCCCATTTTTCCTTTGAATTATATGACTTTCTACCTTATCTCTTTTAAACCGTCATTATACTATGTAAACTTGTTTTCCTTTCTTCAACATACTACAAGTATCTATAATCTGCATCCTTTGTATCACTTTGGCCCATGAACTATAAGTGAAGTATTCTCCTTGTGTCACTCATATGGTTGTCTGATCATTGTGTAGCTTGTGGATTAAATAAAATTTTGAATATGTATATCTTTAGACTGTCATAATAATATTAACATTGTGTGTGTATGGGAAAAGACTCATTTGGACACCTTATTTTGTTGCATCACCTCTTTACAAAAAATTAGGTAGTTTCTTTCATGTATACCTTCTCCTTTTTCTCTTCAATAGTAGTTTAAGTGCATCCTAATAGTAGAGGAAGTTAGTCTTCTTTGGAGACTCAACCTCGAAGTTTAAGTCCCACATCTTGGAGGTTCTTTCCATGTTTCACGAGGTTGTCTTTAGGTAACACTTTGGACAAGGGTGAAAGCTTCTATGACAATAGGAAATAAATACAAAACAAATTTAAACTTTTGTTTACTCAGATTCATAGAAATGTAGTGATTTCTTTCTATTTTTTTGTTCTTTTCGACTACAAACTATGTAGATCATGCAAATCAAATGCTAAAATTTTTAGAAAAAATCATGATGTTTTTTATTTTTGAAAATTGGTCAACTATACAATTTGTAGTGATGATAGCCATGTCCTTTAACAATACATTTTGAACTCTATTTTGGGCATGAATCATGTGATAGTAGTGTCGAGATGGAATTTCATGTGACAAGAATTTAGAAGTTCTATTGTCTAGATATAATAATTATTTATAATAAAGAAGGTGGGGAAGGTTCTTGAATTCGTAAGAACACCATACAAAAAACTAATAGCGTCATGTGCCATCACAACCAAGTAGCCCATAGATCATTAAATCCAAGTGTGAAGCCTTCAAATTAAATAATTGTTGTCTGAGCCATTTGAGCTAATTTTATTCAAAAATAGATTTTTAAACATTATTTTCCAAATATTAGTCAATGAGATTAATTCATAAGTTATATTTGAATGCAAATAAAATATTATAATTGAGTAGTGAACAAAAAAATTCATCAGTCATTAAATATACCAAAATGTCTCTTTAATGAATGGTTCACGAGCTACAACATATGCTGAAGGTTTTGCAAATAAGGAAGTTGGTTAAGCATATTTGAAAGAGAATAGAATTGACTTTGGAAATATTTCACGAAAAAATAATGTTACACCTTTATCAACATCACCTAAATTTAATAAATCTCAAGTAATTAATCATGAGTTATGGGTTCATGTAAAACACTACTCCCACAATATTGATCAATGGATTTGAAAAGAAAAGGACCAAGTAATTCAATCATATTAAAAATATTGTAATCTCACATGGTAGAAAAGTGTATCCTAGTTATTAATGGATAAGCTAAATGAGCTATATAATCATTGGTTGATAAGAGACCAAACTTGGCAAAGCTTGGACATATGGTATCACAAGACCTAGGATTAATCTTAGAGAAAGCTTCATTGTTAGGAGGAGTGACCTTTAAGGATAGTTTGGTGGTCCACACCTATGAGATCACTTAAATATAACAAGTTGTGAGTGAGTCATTCCTAACCAAGTGGTGCGAGTTTGGTTGAATCACTAATATGAGAATATTGATTAATGAAATTTATTTACGCAACACCAATTGAACCCTAATCAAAATATCATAATTTTATACACTATACATGTCTCCTAATAATCAATGGATGAGTTGAAGAGTCTCTATAATGAATAATTTATAAAACAAAAAACTTGTTGGACCTCATTGAAACCCATCAAAATATGGGACAAATAATTTGACAAAATAATTTAATTAAATATTTGATTGAGTATAAATGGATAAGATAAATGCAACTATTTTTAAAAATGTCTTATAATGTACAATTATTGCTAAAGGTAAAATATCAAGCTTGGTAAACAAGTTCTTGGTTGAAGTCTATGTTTACTATGCTTGAATGATATTGTAGTACTAGAATTTTAACCTATTGTAAACTAGTTATGTTTTATCCCAATGAGAATAAGTTAAATTTAATGAATTCTTAGTTGAACACCCATGATTTAAGGAGATGAATTTATATGAACCAATATTTAGGAATTAAGCTTAATGAGTTTCATTAAAAAAATTGAACATGTAAATGATGTCATAATCTTATATACTATAAAAAATAATAAAAACTTATTAATTTATTAATGAGTGATCTAAGGGAGATCTACAAATATTTATTAGGTAAACATTTCCTAGATATTTCATTAAAAATATAACAAGATAACTAGAATTGATCTTGGGGGAAATTCTTATGGTTAGGGATAGTTGAATTTAAAGATTGTTTCAAGGAATAACCTTGAAAAAATTTATTTCTTCCAAATAATATAAGAATTTATTGGGTGTAATAAATAGTATGCTAACATTCCTTTGAAATGAATATGTGTATGCCACTATTCATGATATATAAATCAATCAATTAATCTGACATAGAGTTTATAATTGAATCCTACTAAGTCATAATAACCTTATTGTACCTTTATTTTATGTAATAGATGATAACACATGTAGATTTATACAAGTTAAAACTATGAACTTAATCTAATTTAGGGACAATAATCAGTAAAAGTCTAAATGAAGGTGCATATTGTATTATAAATAAAACATAATCATAATTTAAATATCA
Organism: Cupressus sempervirens; assembly: GCA_028749045.1. Taxonomy (NCBI): domain Eukaryota; kingdom Viridiplantae; phylum Streptophyta; class Pinopsida; order Cupressales; family Cupressaceae; genus Cupressus; species Cupressus sempervirens. The sequence continues at coordinate 51,965,205 of CM053791.1, forward strand.
CAATAAATATGGTTCATATATGAGTAGAAAGGAAAAATAAATTTTGATAAAGACAAAGAAAGTATCTCTACATTGGTTGCTCTTTCTTCAACAATATAATTTTCCTTAAAAAGAAATTCTCCCTTTATTGACCTTTTATTTTTTATATCTTTATGATTTTTTAATTGGTTCCATTTTATATTCTTATAAAGATAAGGAGAGTGGAAAAACCCTTAACAATAAAGTAACAAAACATCTATTGGACAAAAGAATAGGTTCATAAGAATTGGGACCCAATAACTAAAACTAAAGAACCAATTAGAAAGATACTAACTGAAAAATAAAACTAAAACCAACAAAAACCAACACCCAACACCTAACACCTAGAAACTAGCAACCACCTATTAGTGATGAGGATCCAAGCCTAATCATGAACTAGGACCTCTACTCATCCTCACGAAAAATTTCCTATGTTTTTTTAATTTTCATCTTCCTCTTTTTTAGATTAGCCAAGATACTACCAATAACCTTCTCCATTTTATCCTTGTCTTTCTTGAATTGAGTAACCGATTCTAGAATCTTCTGACAAAACTATGTTTGGGATTTTTTTTATGAAAGCCAAGTCCTATAGGATGGTTTTTTTTTTTTTTCTGTCACAACAACCTAAGCTTTGAGCTATATGGTCTACATTTTAATATTTTACCCATTGTGAAGTGCTTCTTCAAAATCCTTCCCAACTTTCCATAAAGATTTTTTCTCTATTTGCATTCATCAAGTCTTCTATCTTAGACTACACATCAACCACAATTTCTAGGTTATTTATTAGTTGCCTTGGAATTTTGAGCTAATTAATAACTATTTAGAAATAGTTTTAATGTTTTTATGGAAGATGGAGAGATTAGACAACTTATAGGAAAGGTCCTTCATGTTTGTCCTCTACAAGACTTAGGAAGGAGGGACAACTAGTTAGAGCTATGGATATTAAGATCTTTAAGGTAGTTGATTTAGGTTTTAGGGGAGACAAAGAAGAATAAGGTTGAAGGCATAATGGGAATTTAGTTGGAGGTAGAATTATCAGGGGTACAGGGAAACTCTATTGACCAGGAAGAGGTTGAAGTTAATTCATGTAAATATTCAACTACTTCCTCATACTAGGGAGTATTTTTAAATTGGCCTTACAAGAGGGGCTGACTCTTATAACACTAACTATAGAAAAAAATTTATGATCCATCTGAGGGTTTTACGAATAAGAACTAGGGTTGAATACCATATTGTTAAGCTCAATAGATGGGGTATGAGATGACCCATCCTAACTAATCAAGTTTAGATAGAACACATAGATTCTAAAGCTCAAGTCTTGGTGAAGTGGAGGTTGTTAGTATTTAAAGAGATAAAAATAAAAATAAAATGCAAGTATAACCAATATTAGTAAATAATAATGCACACAAAAGAGAACAAAAGACACAAACATTTAACATGGTTTACCCAATCCCTAGGCTACATCCACCAACATCAAGTCTGATATTTTGTTATGTAGTGATTACAACTTGATTACACTCTATAATCTCTTATAGTTTAATGTTGTCACAAGAAGATTTTATTGCATCACACCTTATAAAACAACCCCTAATCCTAAGACATTTTAACCAATAGTTTTTGTTGCTTTAGGGTAAAAATTAGTTACAACATGTTGGCCCAAATTTTTTGATAAATTATGGAGTATATACAATACTTCCCCAATCAGTCACCCCAAAGTAATAATATACCACTTGGGGATTGAATAAGCTTGACACTAGACAATAATCTTCCACTTGGAGACTAGTCTTATAGCAATATTGCTACACCATGAGGATTCCATTAGATCAAACCACACTGAACTCAATTGTTCTTTTGTTTTGTTTAGTCTAGAAGACCAACTTTATTTGAAAAGGATTTCAACTTCTCCCTTGTCACTACTTTTGTAAACATATTTGTTGGATTATCATCTATATATATCTTGTCCAATATTAACTTTCCATCATACAAACTTGACCGAATGAAATCGTATTGCAATTGAATGTGTTTTGTCTTTCAATGCATAATAGAATTCTTGGTAAGATGAATGGAACTATGACTATCTATAGATAAATAATTATCCCTCTATGGATGCCCCAATTCTTCCAAGAAGAACTGAATCCATGTCATCTCCTTAGCTGCCTCTATAGTAGAAACATACTCTACCTCTGCAGTGGATAAAGTATTTACCTTTTGTAACCAAGAAACCCAACTCATTGTTGCCTCACCAATAGTAAATACATAAGCTATAGTACTCCTTTTGATATCAATATCCACTACCAAATATTAGTCAACAAAGCCTTGTTAATTATTAGTAGAGCCTCCAAAATGTAAACACTTATTGGATGTTCCTCTCAAATATCAAAGAATCATTTTGATGGCATTCCAATGCACAATCCCTAGATGACTTATATACCTACTAACAACTGCAACTATATTTGCACTATCTAACCTTATGCATACCATAGCATAGATTAAACTTTATATAGTTGGATCATAGGGTATCTTAGACATTTTTTCCTCCTCTTCCTATGTTTTTGGATATATCTCCTTGGTCAATTTTGAATGATTGGGTAAAGGTGTGCTAACAAATCTAGCATTCTTGATAGAGAAATATTGCAACACCTTCTCAATATAATAGGCCAAGATAAAATAAATTTTTGGTTTTTCCTATCTTTGCAAATCTTTATACCAAGGACTTTTTTTATACCCCAAAATTCTTCATAGAATTTATCAATCTATGAACTATTATTCTAACCTCTGAATGTGATCCATGTTAGACCCAACTACAAGAATATCATCAAAATATAAATAAATAAATAATGTAGCTATCATCATCCACCCTATTGAAACAAACACAATGGTTTGAATGACATTGAGTGTAACCATGCTCATGCATAAAAGTCTCAAATTTAAGATACTATTACTAAGGTTCTTGCTTCAAGCCATATAAACTTTTCTTCAATATACACACTAAATTCTTCTTACCTTTGACCTTAGATCCCTATGGATATGCCATATATATCTCTTCATGTGAATCATGCCATATATCTCTCTTCATGTGAATCACCATGAAGAAAGGTTATTTTAACATCAAGTCACTCCAAGTGCAAATATTCATTAGCCACAATACTTAAAATAGTGCGAATAGAAGTTATTTTAACAACAAAAGAAAAATATATATAATCAAGATCAATGCCCTTTTTCTAGTGCAAGTCCTTTTACAACTAACCTAGATTTAAATATTTTCTTACTTTTATCCTCTTTTTTCGACCTATAAACCCATTTATTTTGTAAAGCCCTTTACCTATAAGCAACTTACATGGATCTCAAGTCTTATTTTTCTGCAAGGAGTCCATTTCTTCTATCATTGATGACTCCCAATGAATCTTTGTATCTACCTAAACAAATTCATTACAACATCAGGTTCACCAACATCTCTTTGTAAAATAGAATACAAAGAGGGAGCAAATCTACCTGAAGTTCTACGTAGCCTTGTTGACCATCAAACATTCAATGGCATGCATGGTATTTTCTGTTACAATTGTTGTAGAGCATGAGGGACAGCTAGAACATCATCCTTTTGAGTATTATCTAGCACTACATAATCATTTCTTTTTTCCAATTTTGTTGCAAAAGATCTTTGTACAACACTTTCTAATATCCTATAACCAAATTCATTAATGCCATAACCAACAAGGATACATTTCTTTGACTTAACTTCTTTCATGGTTCTATAATTTCTATAATTTCTATAATTTCTATCTATCATAGTTGTTTTGCCTCTTCTTTTTGTGCTCTAAACACTTCCTAATGTAGATCCACCTAAGCCTCTCCTACAAGTTTTCTCACTCAAAATAAAACCAATCACATCATCAATTTTAAGGGTATTATACCTAGATGTAAAATTATTCACAACCATGGTAAGCCATACCATCTTTTAGGAAAAGAACACAAAATCAAGAGATCCCTAAATTCTTCATCAACATTAACATTCATAGAAGATAACTAACTAGTAATTATATTAAACCCATTTAGATAATATATAGAAAACCAACCTTTTGTCATCTTCATATTAAATAAATGATTCATGAGAAATACCTTGTTTGAAGTACAGAAATATTCATTCAACTTTGCTACGGTTTCCATCAACTCTTTCATCATCTTTGCTTTGTAATATTAAGTGCCACTAATTATGTCAAACATAAAAAAATACTTCCAAGTTTCTTTTAATATAAAATTTCCTATTTCTCATTTATCATTATTGTTTCTTTCTTGGATTTTCCTTGCACTAACTACCATATATCCTTATGATAAAGATGGTCTTTCAATTTTATTTCCATAACTAAAAGTCCTACCCATTAAACTTCTCAACCTTTGGCTTACCCTCATCTACCATCACTCTCACTCAACCATGAGACTCCTACTCAATAGTGAGACTTACCTACAGAGGATAATTGAAACAACTTGGATCTAATACCACTTTTTAGTATTTAAAGAGATAGAAATAGAAATCACATGCAAATATAACAAATATTATAAAATAACAATGCAAATAGAAGAGAACACAAGACACAAATATTTAATGTGGCTCACCCAATCCCTAGGCTACCTCTACAAAAAATGAGTCCAATATTTTATTATCCAAAGATTACAACTTGATTACAATCGGTAATGCCTTACAACTCAATACCACTCCATGAATGTATTATTGCATTACACCTTATGAAAAAACCCCAATTTTATACAAGTTTTTGCCACTTTAGGATTAAAATGAGTTACAACATGTCATCCCAAAAAATCCTATAAATTATGGAGTATGTATAGTACTTCCCTGGCTAGTCACCACAAACTAACAGAGAAGAACTTTTAACTTTAACCTTATTCATAGAGAGTAACATGTATAAAACAAATTTATTGAATTTATAAAAAAATTATGTTCCTCCTAAAGTGATTTTATATAAGAAGCATGTGGGACTGTAAATGCTTATAGGTAATCTTTAGAGTCATAGAATGAATGAGAATTTCATCCACCATCTTCCAATCACCCAAATGCTACTTGTAGTTGAACATAATTTTAAATTTGGGAATTCTTTAGCTAGGGTCCAAGAAGAGATTAAATTCATCATTTAAAGATGCTTTGGAATTATAAGGGATCTTAATCCCCCTTATGCTCATCTTCATGAAAATAAATCATGGTGTCTACTATGAAAATGAAAGAAACTCCACCAATTGAAAGTTTTCATGCTCCCACAAATCCAAAAATTTATGATACAATTACATATTAAAATCTTGCGTACCCTCAACATAGTTTTTAATATTCCTACTTGAGATTATTTTCCAAACTCTAGTATTTTCCTTGAATTCATCACATTTGTTAGGCTCTATCTACTTCAAATCTCCTTGCATTCTAGCATAAGCCCAAACCCGTAACTATAGAACCTAGTACCAAAGGAGATAATGCATAATAATAGTGATTATTGATTATAGAAGAGGGGGAGAGAGAGAGAGAGAGAGAGAGAGAGAGAGAGAGAGAGAGAGAGAGAGAGAGAGAGAGAGAGAGAGAGAGAGAGAGAGAGAGAGAGAGAGAGAGAGAGAGAGAGAGCATATTTTAAATAGTTGAGAATCCACTTGTAATAACTGAAATAAGAAACTACTATAAAAATATAGAAAATAGAATGATGGTCTGAATTCCAACCCAAACACCTATAATTAGTGCCATTAAAAATATTGATAACAATAATAAGATTTTGAATTGTATCAATATCCCAATAGATAGCTTCATGATCTTACTTAGTGATCAACTCAAGATCATCTGAAACTTTAAATTTAATTGCTATAATTTCCTTTTGTTGCCAACTTGTTAGCAACTATATTTCCTTCTCATGAGGCATGTTACCATGACTTATTTGACCATGTCAAGGAGGTCCTATTTTTTTATTGATGACATGAATTCCATGCCAACATACCTCAACCTTTCCATTAATAATGTTGATGACATTAAGGGCATTCTCTTTCATAGGAAAAATTGGTAACCCTTTTATTGGTTATGGTGACCCCATGTAAAGAGCTAGAATTTTGGCAACACAAGCCATTTGGACTCCCAAATTATTTCACTTTGTGATGAGAATCCTACCTCTCATATCTATGATGAGGCCACAACCTCTAATCTAGCTAGGGGTACCAATAGATGATACATTAAAATTTAGTTTTTCCCATCCTATGTTGGTTGGTGGAGGGAGAAGGGGAATTTTATTTCTTATAATTTCCATAGTTGGAAAATTATACTATTCTAGTAATTAACAAGGTTATTGATTTAGGAGATCTCCTTATCAATCGATCTAGGAGGATACTTATTAGATAAAGGTTGAATTCTTTGTACATTTTCATTGGTATTATGGATCGAGGCATGGAGTGCCATAGTAAAATCCTTTAATTTTTTCATTAGGATGTGGTTGTTTCTTCCTTTCCATAGAGACCAACTTCAATATAAGAGTGTTTTCCACTAGAGATCTTTAGTGAAGGGATGATTAGATAGGGGAGTCTAGAAATATGTCACAAACTTAGGGGAAGCTTACTAGCACCATTGGAGTTTGGAAAGAGTCAAAATATATTGTATAAGATCGCAAGAAAAGGGATTGGAGAGAAGGATGTGAAAAATAGATCATTCATCATCATGTTCACATAGGGCACATTTCTTTATCAACTCAATCCCTTATTTTGAAAATTATTTAGAGTAATAATCTTTAGATATGTCAAACTATATACTAGAAAAAATTATTCTAGTGAGGACATTGAGAGACCATGTCTTATTTCAATTAAAATCTTGAGCTATTTAGGGGTTAATAAATAAAATATTTGCATAATTGATTAAGCACCCAAGGAAGTGTTATTATAAATTAAATAATATGGGTGATAATTTCTATAGAAATATAGAGATTAATAGTCTTGAATAAACTAGGAAATAATATCATTTAGGCCATTTTAAATTTAATTGATCTCAATTTTCTACTTTGTAGGAGTGATAAAGAGCTCAAATTAGTCATGAGTGTTTCTACCAAGATAATTCACCAACACTTATTTGAGACCTAGAAAATCTGGATGATATTTTAAAGGATGTTGACTTCCCAAGATCCTTCCCAAAATCAACATCATCTCCATTTCCCACATTCCATAAAATACAGGTTGCAGTAATAGATGGGTCATTTATTGAAGATCATTTTCAAATATTGAAACCAATTAGGAGTGGAGTTTCTAGGAGATTTTTTTTTTAATGTATATATTTTTCCCTCATAATACCAATCTAGATAGCTTTAGAGTCCATACTATTCTAGTTCACCTTAGAGAGAAGAGAAATGTTACAAAGTTGATTATCCCTCACACTGGGGACCCCCCGATTCTTGGGAGAGAAAATTATATTAAAATTAACGAGAGGAAACATTTCTCTTCTCCTCAACTCCATCCCATAAGAACCTTATTTCATAACATTCATCTTCTTAGTTCAACAAATAGGCATATGAAATAAGGAAATAGTATATAGGGAAGTATTTTGGAAAAAAAACAATAAGGTTTTTATGTTTTCTAGCATTACTTAATAGAGTTCATTTCTAGGGTCCCAACTTCAATTGAACTCTCTTAAAGTAGGACCAAATAGTATTATCAACTTTACCTATAGCAAGAGGCATCCCTAGATACACTAAAGGATTAACAACAATATGCCATCTCAATAATGCAAGTATTTTGTTTCAAAGATTACTTGGGGCATTGAAGAAAAATAGATAACATTTTTTGAGATTAACTCTATAGATAGAAATTGAAGAAAAATCAGTAAGAAGGGATTTCCAACAATTGGCCACAATATTAGTTTCTTTCCTATAAGATAGAGTATCATGTATGAACTTTTGGTGAAATATTATAGGAGTAGTGGAGGCTTGAAACTAGTTAACCAAACAAACATAAACTAATTTCAAAATATTTCTACAAAGAACATTAGTTAAAATCATGAAGACATAGGGTGAAAATAGGTTTTCTTTCCTTAAACTACATGATAGTAAGAAGAAGCCTTTTGTGGAGCCATTGATAAGTACCTGGAACTTTAGAGTTTTGAAGTACACTTCCATAAGATTTAGAAACATCCCTTGAAACCCCACTTAGTTTAGCACAACTATGATGAGATCCAATGAGACTATATCATAATCTTTGGATATGTTTAATTTAAGAATCATACTTCTTTTCCTACTTTTATACATCAAGTGTAAAATTTCATGTACTATGAGGGTTGCATATGTCATTTGTCTTTTATGGTCAAAATCTTTCTGGTGTAGGTGAATAAGATGGTCCAAAAAAGGTTTTAATCTATTAAACAACAAAGTAGAAAATATTTAATAAATGTTATTATACAAACTAAAAGACAAAAAGTCTATCATTCTATTTTTCCCAATAACTTTGCAAAATAAAAAAGAAAAATTGTATTCAAATCCTTTAGTATAGATCTAAAAAAGAGGGAAAAAAGAACTCTAGCCACCAAAATCACATCCTTGTAGACAATATCCCAATATTTATGGAAGAAATTGGGGAAATAGAAATATACCTAGGGGATTTATAGGGATTGAGATTGAAATTAATTAACATTTCCTTCAACATAGTTATGGGCCTTTCCATTTTAGTAACCCCCTTTAGAGAAATACAAGAATTAACACAATCTAAAAGGGAATTAAATAATCCCTCAAAATTAGGGTCTAAGGAAGGAGGTTCATTCAAGAGATGAAAAATCTTTTAGACTACATCATTTTCAATAAAAAATAGAGGGGATAAATGGACTCCCATAGTGGTTATGAGATCTTTGATTTTATTTCTTTTATTATTATTCAAATTAGTTTAGTGAAATAAGTTTGTATTCCTATCATCCTCAATGATCCATTGGAATTTGAGTCATTATCTCCATAAATATTCCTCCTTGTTGATAATATTTTTCAAAGTTCAGCTAAAGGAAGCTTTTCCCCTTTATCATTATTTTCTCCTACCAATAAAGCTCACTATCAATCCAGATTGTTTGGAGATCATTTTCAACTTTCCCTAATACTATTTAGTTTGTTGGCCAAGATGAACATATTAGATCCCTAAATAAAAATCTAATATTAGAGTAAGAAAGTATTTTCTTAAATTAATTAAATTATATTGAATTAGTTATTAAGTCACTTCTTATCTCTAGTTTACTTGAGCTTAATTTTGGGTATATAATAATTAATTATTTTATTAATTATTATCATGCAACCTAGTATAGATTCTTGTTAGGATTTTGATCTCCTTTATAGGGACGATCTCTCTTTGTAATTATCACATTGATTCACTTTTGATTAAATCAATTTATGTTTTTGCTCATCAAGAATGTCTCATTTATGGATCCTAGAATTATAGCCTCCATAGCTTTTTCTTCTCTATTTATGTGATAGGTGTTTTTACATAGGTGATTTTTGGGAGCTGTGGAGTTGATCATTTATCAACCTCAATCACTACCACAATCCATTTAGAAAATACTAGATTAAGGTACTTATTTGGGATCTTGACAAGAAATTTCTTGTTGTGGTTACTAATGCCGCTAGTATTAAAGGAAAGAGTAATAATTGGGAAAATTTTTTTGAGAAACATTTCTTGAGAGTATTATAGGTCTCATTTCAAATATCTTTAGTTGTAGATCTTTGTCTCAAATCCACTCTAGAATTCCTTCTATCCTTGATGAAACTCTAGCATATAGTATCTTATTCACATTGAGAAGGGGAGATAAGAGGTGGGGCAGGGGAGCTCTTAGGATGGGGAATAGATGGGGAGAGTACCAATGAATAAGGACTAATGAAGTAGATTGAAAGAAAAGGGATAGCACCAAGGAAATATTACATGGAGAGGATATCAACTTGAGAAAAGGGAATGATGGGGGAAGGAGGCCAGAAAAAAGAATTCATGTAGGGGATCAAATGTGGGAAAAGAATAGGCTCAAATGTAGAAGTTGAAAAAGCTTGCAAGAAAAAAGGAGAGAAGATAGAAAAATCAACATATAGAGCCAACCCTTTGCTAGAGGTAGGCTTCGTTGGTACCTCCAAAAGAGATTGTGAATCATAAGAAATTAGGAAAATACCTAAAATACTATTTTATTCTTATCTAGAATCATACCAAAAGAATAAAGATTGAGCATTATAGGGAAATCTCTAATCAATTGGACTATAGAAGATGGAAAAATATTATAGCATTTTCATACTCTAGGTATGGCACAATAGAACCTATTCTAGATTTAAGAACCATGATGAGTTGGATAATAATACTTGGAGTCATAGAAACATATCAATGAGCATACACAAATCTTTCTTGATTTTGAGTCACCACATCTAGCCCTAGGAATTCACAAAAATAGTTGGGTATTACTTCCAAAACTTTAAATTCATCCCAAAATTTGAGAGGGAAATCCATGAGGAAAAGCTAGGTTGTAAAAATACTAAAAAGATGAGCTACTAGGTCAAATATATATCACCATTTTTACTAGAGATGTATTTTACCAAGAAACTAAGGACTGCAGACTAGAATACTTAAAAATTTCCCCTTTGGTGTGAATGAAAAATAAAGAAGGCTCTTGGAAGAGAATAAAAAATCATAAATCCCTTAAGAGCATAGAAGGAAAGAATATTATTTTGAATGAAAATTATAGTTTATTCAATGATTGTCCATCTTAACCAGTTAGGCACCCCCTTTCTTACTCGGTGTCTCCTTCAAAAATGAATCCTTCCAAGAAACTAATTATCTACAAACTAACATAGAATGAGATGAGAAGGGCCCCCCTAAGCCAATTTGAATAGAACTCGAGGAATCAACTGGGCCAAAAATGTTGTAGGAGCACACTTAAGTTGAAATCAAATCCTAGTGAAAAATTTAGTTTGAGGATCCAAGAGTGAGTCAAGGATGTAAAAAGGGACAATGAGATTAAATTGTGTATTTTTAGTGATTTACAAGTTCTTTCAATTTTTTCTTAGATTTCAATTGCTTGTATACTAGTGGTGCCCAAAGTTTTCATGCAGGTGCAAAAGTTAGCAAGGGAGTCAAACTTGGCAAGCAAGTAAAAACAAGGATCAAGGGTCCAAAAGGGGATAAAATATGTCCAAATATCCTTAAAATTTTATTGGTAATTATTTTGTATTACAGCAAGGAAAAGAAGCCACAAATTGCTTAAGATTGTAAAAAGTTGCAAAAGTGTCAAGTTGACAACTTTGCAACTTTATGATAACTTTTTTGAAAGAGGATGAAAATTGTGCCATGAGAGTTTCCATAAACCAAGAATTAGTTGGGAAAATTTTATATTCACTATTTAACAAAATTATAAGCATGTGGTATGACTGGATGGTCAATTTTGTCAAAGGTGTATGATATTGTCTTCTAATAATAATCACAGAGTTATGAAATTTTTAGAATTGTGTGAGTTTTGGATTGAATAGGTATTATTTCTAGTTTGATTATCTAGATAAATTAATTTTACCTTTCTTTTTATTTTTTATGGGTTTCTTTATAAGTTTGGAATATTCCAAGAACATTCCTTTAGTCACTACCAGTTTCTGGCAATAACTGAGCAGTGCCCAGAAAACATAATGTAATTTCCATTGCAACATTTAAAAATTCTTGAAACTCAAGGTAATGGAACAAGAATAAATGTAATATATTCCTAAAAGGGTTGAAGCCAAAGCATGTTGTTTGCTATTTTTTCTAGCAAGCCATGGGTGAGCCTAAACAAAGATCAACTAGGTTGTAGAGTTTGAAATTTGACCAAATTAGCAAATGATGAAGAATGAGTTCAAATTTTGCATTTAGAAAGGAAGGATGAATAGTAGAAAAGATCTCATAATGATCTTGCAGACCCATCAATATATTTGGTAAATATTTGAAGGAAAACATCATTGATAGGATTGTGAACCCTTAAAACCCTTCGAAACCCTAGGTGTTGGGTCCAACACTCTATGAAAGTGGTTAGAGGGGAAGACTTAAAAAATCCTTTGAATCTTCCAAAAGGGTAACTAGAAATGGATTTATTTTTGTGGGTCACGAAGAGAAAATTGGATTAAAATCCCAAAGACTATATTAAGAGGCCTAATTAAGGGTTAATAGGGCTACTAGGTGTTCTAGCACAACTCTTGAAATTAGTAAGAAAGAAGTGTTTGGGGATGAATCCAAGATATGATCCAATCTAATCTTGGATCAATTTTGACCACTCTAAATCCTCACAAACCAAATAGGGTCAGTAGTGAAATTAAGCCAGATGGAGGCCAAGTGCCAAGGAGGGGAAGAATAGGGTGCAAAGAACATATTGGTGGGTTTTTCCTAGTTAATGGACAAGTAGTGGTGTGGAATAAGTCTAAATGGTTAGAAGTGACCATATCGATTCTTCTAAGGTTTCTTCCAATTTGGATGTAGATTGCGAAACTCAAAGCTTTTCACATCAAATTGGTATAAGAAGGAAAAAAATTTGGGTAGTGTGTGGCATGAGAGAGTTTGTTAGACATTATATTCATTGGACAGACAAACATTGTGACTAGTGTAGAACTAGCCAAGGAAGAACTATCCTCAAAGAGGAGCCTTTCCTCAAGGTTATCAAGTCATTAAGTAGAAATGCTCTAGAAGAAGTGTCGCTTCTTGTAGGAAAGTTGGAACCACTGAAAGTGATGGAATGGATTAAGGGTATAGAAAAATAGTTTTAAGTGTGAGGGTCTAATAGAAGCACAAAAAGTAAAAGTAGAAAAGGTGAGGATGAGAGGACCAACATTGACCTAGTTGAAATTTGTACAATATGAAAGAGAGAAAGAAGGGAAAAGTCAAATAGCTAGTTGGAATGGGATGGTAGCACAAGTCAAAGGCACTTACCTCCTTAAGGATTATAAAATCCACTTACACAAAAGGAAATAGAGTTTGAGGAAAAAAGATGGAGATGTGACTTCTTATACTGATGAGTTTTATAAACTTTTCTTAAGGTCTATGGTGCAAGAGGAAGAAAGTATTGAATTGGCTAGATAACTAGAGAGTTTGAAATGGAGCATTCAGGAAGAACTAAACCTACAGAGTCCTAACACATTAAAAAATTCTTACCAAGTATCCTCAAAAGTACAAGAAAAAATCGAAAGAAAGATTGGATCAAACTCAAGAGGAAGAGATAGAGGTAAGGATTGTAGAGGACATAAGGCTAACTTTGGGGGTATAAATGTGTAAGCAAGACCATAAGGAGAACGTACTTGTTTACTAAGAAAAGTAGGGAATATAGTAAGAAAGATGGCTACAATAAGGGTAGAGGACCAAACTAAAATTCCAAAGGGAGATCAAACAACCAAGTAAGAGGCCCATCCTAATTTTCTACTATGAAGTGGTACACTTGTAACTAATATGGGCACCTAGCTTATAGGTTTCTAGAGAAAGGGAAATGAGAGGGAGAGAGGAGTCATTCATGTGTGGGAGGATATAAGCAACAACACACAAGGTAGGGTGCCATTAGACTAAAAAGTGAGAGAAAATATGATGCTTAGAAGAATAGTGTCAAGGAGCCTATAAGAGAAGAACCAAGTGAAGGACTTATTTTAGAATCAAATGCAAGATTATAAACAAAGTGTACAAGGTAATCTGTAATAGCTAGTTTTCAATTAACTAATTTCATCATTAAACTAACTGATTTATAAATCATATTCATATGACATAGAATTCTAAAATGATTTTAAAAATGAATTTAAGGGTGATTCAACAATAATGGGTTCCACTTTTTGACCAATTTTGACAATGAAATCAATATTTTTGAAACAAACCTCATGTTTGCATGACTATATCTCTAAAACTAGAAATAATTTCAAGATGAGATAAACTAGTGATTTTTAGTACTTTGTTCCTATTTTGTAACCATATTTTTTAATCTAAAAAAAATTTATTTATGTCAATATTTTCTTCTCCTCTGAAAAGTAGTACATAATAAAATTCAATATTTTAAAAGAGTGAGAGTCTATTTGACACACATAACTTTTTTTCTAGAAAAGATAATGAGGTAATTCTTTCAGTGTTGGATTTGTGACATTAATATCCAAAGGATTCATTTTGTTAGATTCAATTTGGTTGAATATTGTATAGTTTATGAAGTTTTGAATTGACACGAACCATAATTCAGACATACGTTCATTTAGACACAGATAACTTGAAGTCAATTTATCATAAATCTTTTTTTTTTTAATGAATAGAAAGCTAACTCAATAAGCCATTTCTAGATATTTTTCCAAAAAAAATTGACCTAATTTACTAATTTTCTTGAAGTGTCGAAGTCAATTGATGTTCAATTGGTAATGAGCCTATGATGAGTTAAACTCATATTTGGAAATCTTAATGATTAAAATGTGTATTATAATTATTGTAATTGGAAAGCTTGCTCTGAGTAGCACATTTTGGAATTTTTAATTTTATAGTAGGAGATCATTCATCTACAATTATGGGTGTTGAAAGAGAAAAACAAAAAGAAAAAAGAAAAAAGGGCCCAAAAGAATGTAATTTTGTATGTTTGTAGTGAACATAATGTTCGCAGTGAACATATTACATATGTTTGCAAAAAAATTAATGTTCGTAGTGAACATATTATGAATGTTTGCAGTGAAGATGTGGCCCAAAAACTTGTAGCAACTAAAAATTGGACTTGATAAGTTCACACAAACATATATAGTTCTTTACGTTCGTGCAATCATAAAAAAGAAAAAATGCTGACATCGGCTTCATATAGGTCAGCTTAAAAATAGTGAAGTTGTACTACAAATTTGTACAAAAACATTTTTATAAAGTTATTGCACGGAATTTATGTTGAGACAAGGAGTAAATTTTGATTTTTTATGATTTTATAATGGGAAACAAGAAAGGAAGGCAAAACAAATATGCAAGGAAGAGATCTGATGAAGCAAAACAAAGAAATCTTTAGAAGACTATGGCATGTTATCATGGAATTAAATAGGGTATGTAATTATATATATTATTTTTTTTTATGATTTTGAATTTAATTATGTTTTAATCTTTTTTTTAATCTAATTTTATTTATTTATAAATTTTTTGCAGCCAATCAACAAGGTGAAGGAAATGTTGAAGAAGGCTAGACAGAAGTAGAAGAAGTGGAGATGGGCGAGAGGTCAAGAACACTCCCTACAGAATCTCAAACAATGAATGTTGAAGAAGGTTCAAGATCACTCCCTATAGAGGTTTGAATAATAGAGGTTGGAGAAGTTTCAAAATCTTTTCCTACAGAATCTCAACCAATGAATGTTGGAGAAGGCTCAAGATCACTCCCTATAGAAATTCTAGTAATAGAAGTCAAAGAAGGGTCGGGATCAGGTGCAGGAACTGGTATGGATGAACTCCTAAATATTACCCAATCTATAAAGATTGCTATTTCTTCAAAAAAAAAAGATCATTTACTTAAAATGGATGTGAATAAATTGAGAAGACTTGTAGCTACTATTCAACCATTAAGTTTGTCTAGGAAAAGGTCAATGAATAAGAAGATAAGAGAAATTATGACTCAATTTGATAACACTGAAACACTTGATAAGCTAAGTTACTTTCACTTTTTTGTACACAAAATAAGTTGTAAGATGCATTAAAATTGTTAGGTGTAGACACAACATCAAAGAAGAGAAGATTTTCTAGCATGCAAACTGATCTAATTGAAAATGTTAACCAAGGTTTGAGAAACATAGGAAAATACTCTTGAACTAAAGATAAGTCCGTGGCAAGAAAAGTGATGCTGATGCCTATTGTAAATAATAATATGACCCAAAATAGACAAATATCTTCAATTTCATTTGAAATGGGTTATAGTAGGAAAACAATGAGAAAATATTTTAAGAGAAGATTAATTATGGATGAAAGTACTATGGAGGACAATTGGGCAATCATGTGTAGACAACCTCATTCTGATAGGATTGAAGAGCCATTAAAAAATTTAGTCATATCATTTTGGATTGATAACAATCATCCTTCATCAAATAGTAGAGATATTATCAGGCATAGGATTGCATCTAGTCAATATGAACATCATACAAAACATTGGTTGGACACAACACATCATGAGTTATATGTTTCATTTTGCAATGAATATCCTAATGTAAAAGTTGGGAAAACATTGTTTGAAAAATTGAAGCCATACTTTGTGAGGTCAAACAAATTGTTTGAAACATGTTGTTGTCGTCATCATATTGAATTTGATCTCCACTATTAGGTTTTTCAAAATTTTGTAGAAGACACATATGGTTTTTTTTGTCACTTAGGTCTGCACCCTTGTCCAAGGCCTATGCGCGAGGACAATCTAGTGAAACATGGAAACAACCTCCAAGCTGTGGGACTTGAACTACGAGGTTGAGTCTCCAGAGAAGGTCGTCTTCCTCTTACTGTCAGGGCACACATATCTATTCTCAGAAGGGAAAGGGAGAAAGAGAGCATTAAAGCAAATCTACCTAGTCTAATCTAAGGCGGTAATGCACCAAAATAGAGTGTTTAGACTCATTTTTGCCCATATATGCACTACGAAACTAGGGTAACATTCAAGTTCATACGTTCATTCAGACTTATATCGACCAACAACCACATATAGATCAGGAGACCAATTGAATAACACCAGGAACAGAAGATTTCACTTGTATATTATTCAATAGGCCAAAGATAGATACAGTATGCAGACCACTAATCTCAACAATACATCAATGAGAGGCAAAACGCTACACATACATGTTGATGGCTGAAAGAGATGATATAGGATGTTTTATCTAGCTCAGAGACAAAGGGATTTTACACTGCAAGTTTGCGAGCAACAGCCGAGAAAATCAGGAAGAGTCGACCCTTACAAAATGTACAAAATCTACCTTTATAGTTTAGGCGTAACCGAGATCTTTTACTGCTAAAATGACCTTGCAACTACCTGCCATTGAGTCCTGTGGAAGATAATCATGGAAAAAATCTCAAGAAAATTTGATCTTTTTTGCCAATAATGTCCTTAGAAGACTGAAAATGGTGCCATAACTGCGCTCCGACCTGGTAGATGGATCAACGGATGGATGGAGTGTCATTCTGTGCTTTACATTTACTCTGGTAGGTCGAGATTGATCATGGAGATCAGATCGTATGAAAAAATCGATTATCTTCACTTCCTAGTTCATGAATCCGTCAAAGTCAAAAGGTCAACTGGGCTCCTTATACATCAACTAGGCCGCGCGGGCCAATTGCATTTCTTTATTTTGCCACCTGGAGGTCCTCCCGCGGTTGACCACCCTTCATTGGACTAATCGCGCCACCTTGAATACTATCATGACTGTGACGGTTACACTAACTGCCAACCGCCATCCTAGACTGCGCCGACAGGACACGTGTCGACAAGGCACTGTGTCGCCAACATAACCCTCACACATCTCTGCCATAGCGCGATGGTGCCTATCGTCGATCAGCCTCGATCCAACGATCATGTAGACTCGTCATTCTACACCCCCTTTCCCTTTTAAATCACTGGGCCCGCGGCACATGTGGCACTTCCCTATTGGTCCGACGATCGCTTAATCCTTACTGCGCCAGCTACATGAAACATGGTTCCACCAGGACACGTGGCGCACGGGCGCTATGTCGCCGACGTTAACTCTTGAGTAAGTCTCGATAGCGAGACAGCACCAGTCGTAGATCCCTGCGGATTTGACGATCATGAAGACTCGCCATTCGTGCTGAGACTACTGGACCTACTGTACGCCATGCGCTGACTCATACACATGGCACCTCCTTATTTGGTTCGACGAAACACTAGCTGGCAACCCAAGACCTGATCCGCAGAGTGACCACATGTCAACTAGGCGCCATGTCTCTATGCAAAAATCGAGGCCAAATTCCCATAGCACCATAGCGCCCACTGACAGCGTGCCCTGAGATTTACATGTGTCCCCATTCAATTCACCACGTTGACTGCACTTGCATAGTACCTGCTGGGACCCATCCATCTGATCATTCCTTGCCACGGTGAACTTTCCATTTGGGCGCTATGTCACCATCGAAAAATGCATGGGTTTTCCATTGGCGCCATGGTGCCTCGCCATATTTTTGAAACCTCTAGGCCGTGGAACTTGTTTGCCTGTGGCCATGAAACTTCTGACCTGCCGTACTCTGCGATCTGTGACCAGACCCATCCCACTTGGTGCCATATCTGTAACTGCACCACACTCTGGATGACACCTGGCAATCCTTGGTGAGACTTGGTCCTATCGATCCACATGGCAAATGGTCGCCATGTCGCTATGATAAAATCCGCACATCTTTTCCATAGCGAGATGGCGCCATCCGTTGATGCGACCCAATCTGACGATCGTGAGGACTTGTCGTACCTCATGCTTCTGCCCTCCATGTCGATACACCTGGCATTGCCTTGAGACACGGCCCCACCTGACACGCATCACCAGGGTGCAATGTTGCTGTCATAACCCTCGCGCAACTCCTCCATAGCGCTATGGCACTTACCGTTGATCCGAGCTGATCCGACGGTGGTGAACGTAAGCCTCGACTGTGTTAGCCATCCTGACAAGAATTTTGACCTGGCACACGTGGTTCCTCCTAATTTGTCACCACAACACCTGATTTTGCCGATCGTTGAAACTGGCCGCCGTGACTATTTCCGCCGGGCGCTATGTCGCTATGGAGATTTTCTGGTCGATATGCGATAGCGACATAGTGCCAAGGGCGTCAAGAACCTTTTTCGACCCACAAAACGCTGGACCCACCCTTGCAACGTGTCATAAGGGTGCCATCGTGCTATAATAAATATCGTGCATTTCCCTTATAGCGCAATGGCGCCAACCATTGGTACCGCTTAGATTTGACGGCCAAAAACTTGCAGGTTGTAACATTAAAATACTTATTCGAGACTAGCCATTGCAGGAGCCACACTTTCAAAATTTAAATTCTTGGTGGTAAAACCAGAGGTAACACTTTTGGTGACTCGTAGGGGGCATGAGCCTACTCAATGCATGACTAGTGCCTGAGAATGATCCATTGGGCCATGGAGTCAGAAAAGAGGTCCCAAAATTTACGGAACCAACAGCTGCAAGAAACCCTAGCCCTTAATGAGGAAATCAAAACATTAAAAAAAACCCTTGAACTCTAGCTCTATCTTTGCGACTTGAAAACAAAAAATAGGACCTCCTTAGCAACTTGAGACTTGTCAAAACTTCGGGAACTGGCAACTCAAGAAGTGAGCCATGTGCATGCGCGCTTATTGTAAAATAGGAACAACAGGAAGCAACTAAACTAACTATGTACATGGATTCACAACTTTTTCAGAAACAGGGCTTCAAATGGATCCCATTGACTGGAATGGGCAGAATTTCACCATTTGGCCTGCTTAGCTAGAACGCATTGGCCTGTTTGCAACTGGAGATCAGATAAGGGCCACTCCATAGTGGATCAAATTTGGAGTGCCTTCCTGGTTTTGCTCTGTCTGAGTCCCACTTGAGAACTAAATCTCCCTCTCTAAAAATTCTTGCCCTTGCCTTCTTATCAAAACTCTTCTTCATCTGCTGCTGGTGTATCTCCAGGGTTGCATAGCTTTGTTTCTCTTTTCTTCTAGTTCAATCAACTCTACCATTCTTACTGTCATGGAACTATTTTCAACCAATTCCAACAGATGAGCCAACTCCAAGGATGGGAATTCCAACGAGATTGGAAGTTTGGCCTCCCTACCATATACCAGCACAAAAGGTGAATTCCCAATATATCTCTTGGGTGTTATCCTATCAGCCCAAAGAGCGGTCCTTAGTTTTTTATGCCAGACCCTCTGATTGTCTTCTATTGTTCTCCTTATGATTCTGATCAGATTTTTGTTGGAAGATTCAGCTAAACCATTGCTTTGCGGGTAGTAATTTGATGATGTGCTCAGATAGATATTGTGACTCATTGCCCATGCACAAATCTGGGTTCCAACAAAAGATCTGGCATTATCTGAGATGATAGTAGAAGGAGCTCCAAACCTAGATACAATTCCATCAAGGAATTCAACAACTGATGGCTCTGTGGCATCCTTCAAGGCAACTGCCTCTGTCCACCTAGTGAAATAATCGGTAGCAGCCAAGATCCATTTATGACCTACACTAGATGGAGGATTAATGGGGCCTATAAAATCCAAGACCCACTGGGTGAAGGGCTGATCCACCTGAATGGGGTGAAGAGGAAGAGCTACAAGTCTCTGTTTGCCTGAAAAAAAAAAGCACATTTCTCACATTTTCTCACATACCTATAACAATCATGGAACAGAGATGGCCAGTAATATCCAACCCTCATGATCTTCATGATAGTTTTTCTTGCAGAGAAGTGGCCACCATCAAGGCCATCATGAAGTTCTTTAATCATCCTCTCAACCTGATCCTCTTCAATACATCTCAACAGGGTCCCATTAAAATCCCTCCTGAATAGGATATTATCAATCACAACATAGGGAATGGACTGCAGTCTATATTGTCTTCTTTTAGCTCTGTCCAATCCTTGAGGGTATTCATTCCCAGATAAAAAGTTCCTCATGTCATCCATCCAACTCCTTGGGGCATTAACATTTCTTTCCTCCTGCTGCTCTGCAATTACCATAGCAGTCCCTTCATCTGAAGCCTGACCTGATAACATTTCTTTGCATAATCCTCTCCCTCTTACCAACTTGGTAATTTGAATATCAACATCATATTCCATTACCCTAGTGATCCATCCAGCTCTCTTTTCACTGATGTCCTTGCTTTAGAAGAAGTCTTTTACACTCGCATGGGGCACCAACAAATGGATCCTATTGTGGGATAAGAGGTGTCTAAATTTCTTCAAGGCTCTAATGACTGCAAGGGCTTGCTTCTCAAAAAAGCTATACTTATCTTCATATTCCTTGAGTCCTTCACTAAAGAAGGCTATGGGCTGCTCCTCATTCTTGTCATTTGTCTGAGTCAAGACAGCAGAAACACTTGACTCACTACCTAAAGTGTAGAGGATGAAATCTTTCTCAAAATTTGGGTTCATGAGAGTGGGGGTTGAGGCTATGGCTGCCTTAATTTCTTCAAAACTCTCCTTCCCCTCCTTGCTCCATGAGAAGACCATATCTTTCTTAAGCATGGCTGTGAGGGGTTTCACAATGATGGCAAGATTAGGAATAAACCTTCTTACAAAATTTATCCTACCAAGGAAACTTGCAGCCCTTTCTTGTGTTTAGGGAGAGGAAGGGCAAGTATTGCTTTTGTTCTTTCTAGATCAATGGTCAACCCATCCTTAGATACAATGTGTCCCAGTAATTTTCCTTGGCTTGTAGCAAAGACACACTTGGCTGGGTTGAGGGAAACCCCAAACTCTCTACATCTTAGAAATACCTGTCTCAAATGATCAAGATAATCTTTTACATTCTTGGAATATACAGTTATATCATCAAGGTATACTAAGAAAAACTTGTCGATTAATCTTTTGAAAGCTACCTCCATGTCCTTTTGGAATGTGGCACCTGCATTTGTTAGTCCAAATGGCATCTTGCAATAAGAATAGGTGCCCCATTTAGTAGTAAATACTGTCTTATATCTGTCAGATTCTTTAACCAACACTTGGTTATAACCAGAAAATCCATCAAGAAAAGAGAACCTCCTTGACCCACTCACCTTTGACAGAATTTGCTCCATAGAAGGGAGAGGATGGTGATCCTTAAGGGAAGCCTGATTAAGATCCCTAAAGTCCACACACAATCTGATTTCTCCATTCTTCTTCCTTACAAGGACAAGGTTAGCCACCCATGATGAGTTTTTGATAGGAAAAATTATGTTAGCTTCAATCAAATTGGATAGTTCCTTCCTCATTAAGGGTTCAATCTTGGGATTCACTGGCCTCTGTTTTTGCCTTACTGGTTTGACCCTATCAACTAAATCTATGGTATGCTGAAACAAACTAGGGTCAAACCCCTTTAAGTCATCATATGTCCAAGCAAACACATCATTACATTCTTGACATAGATGAATGAAATTTTCTTGCTCAGCCTCAGAACATACCTTCCCCATGTTAAGAGATTTTCCATCAGCAATAGGAACTGGAGCATGATCATCCTTTTCTGCAGCTAGATTTATTCCTTTGCCTCTTGTCTGATCATCAGGATTAAAGACACTCTCCAAGGTAATGAGACCCTTGGGCAAATTGTTGGAACTGAGGTGAATGATCTGATCACCATACTGATCTTGTAGTTTTGACTGATTTCTTTCTGAAAATTCTACTTCATTCTGCAAGAAACTCACAATTTTCTCATCAGACTCAAACACCTGCCAATGAGTATTATTATCAGGAACAGCAAGCCTTACTACAACCCTTATTTTTTTCTTCTTCTCTTCCTCAAGATTCCCTGGCACATCATAAGATGCACCCACTGCTGCAAGTCTATCAACATATTTGTTTTCTTTCCTAGGAATGCTCTGGATATTAAATGCTTGGAAACCCTCAAGAAAATCCCAGACTCTGTGTTTGTAAGACTTGAGCAGGCCATTTTTGGTGATATTCTGATTTCTCACTTGGTTCGCTACCAACTCACTATCTCCATATACTTTCAAGGCTTGAATTCCCCTCTTTTGGGCAAGTAGGAGACCTTGGATCAAAGATTCATACTCGGCCACATTATTGGTACAACTGAATTGGAGCCTAAAAGAGAAGTAGTATCTCATTTGTGCATGAGAGATCAACATAACACCAGCCCCTGCTCCATTTCTATTCCTTAAGCCATCAAATTACATACTCCATATTCCACTTATGTCGTCATTAGCTCCAACAAGATCAAGAACTTGAGCCTCCTTCTCTATTATGCAATATGTACTAAGGCCTGTCTCAAGAGTTTCTGACATAGGCTCAAACTAACATGTATTTTCCCACTCATCCAAGAAGAAATTAGGAATCTCTACTATGGAGGTGGCAGGCTCATTTACTATGTCATTTTCATCCATCTCCAAAATGGGGCAATTCATATTGATGAAGTTGGGAGTGTAGGGTTCAGTGTGATGAAGGGCTTGAGGTTCTGCTCTAATTGAAGCATTGGCCCCATATCTAGTCTTAAATGACATATAAGACCAATCAACAGATATGAATCCACCTATTTGGGTAGCGAAGTCTCTTTAAAGACAGATGGCAAAATAGGGCTTGATTTCAGCAACAGATATGTCTTGAATCACAGTACAACCAGGGCATGCATGTAGGGCCATTTCCACATTCCTAAGGATGCCTACTATTTTGACAGTACTCCCATCTAGTTGTAACACATCCCTAATAATGGGCTCATATTTCATTCCTAAAGCATCAGCAACACACCTAGGCATTACTGAGCTGCTAGCTCCCGAATCTATCATGCAATTATGGACTAACTTGCCCCCTATAATCAGAGAAACATAGAATGGAGAAGGTCTAACCTTTTTATTTGTCTCCACATCACCTGATGGTTGTACTAAACTAGTGTCACTCTCCATGGTAGATGACTGATCTTTGGGCTCAATCTTTTCCAATTCTTGCTGCAGTAGCCTTTTCTGTATTGATATGGTGGCAATTGCATCCCACATGGAAATGCTTACATTGGTTTTCTTCATTTTCTCTACTACACTCAAGGGTGCATTAGGAATTTTGGCAGAAACTTTGGGAGCTGTACCCACGAGAGGCTGAGATGGAGCAACATAGGGATCACTTGCATCCTCCTTTCTTGGACCTTGCCTTTGCTGTTGTGAAGAGTTTGTCTGCTCATTTGTTTTTTGTGTATGAGGTATAACACTTGAATTTGAGGCCTGCTCAGGAGAAAGGGGGGCAGTATGTTCCATAGCTCTCTTCTTGCTTCTTGTGTTATGAGCAATGGAATCTTGGTTTACATTACAATTCTCCTCCATCTGGTGATTCATAAAAGGCCAATCACCCTGCCTCTGAACATATGAGGCCTCCTTTGGATGATCTTCCTTGTGTGATTGCTTTATTGTGGACTCCTAGATAGTTAGGGCCAGGTAAGATTCTACTTTCTAACATAGCCATTAGGTATAAGAATAGTTACATGAAGGACAGAAGTCTTGATCTTGGGCTAAGTTATTTTGAGGAACTAAAGCTCTACTCTGATTTGAGGTTGAAGCAGCAGCATGACTATTTTTCCTATTCTGATCAAAAGAGCTATTCCAATGATTAGGAGGCCTACCACCACTCGGGGCCTGATGTTGTAATTGGGGGGGCTTACCACTTTGGGCTTGCTGCCTTTCTAAGGCCACCACCTTGTTACTCATTTTTTGTATTAGAGAAAAACTATCCTCTAATCTCTTCCCTTGGTCCTTCAACTCCTTCCCCTGCTCTTGCAATTTTTTATCCAGAGTCCTCTCTCTTTTATCTGTATTCAGCACTAGACCTTGGAGCATTTCCTTGAGTTCCTCTATTCCATTTGAGGATGTGGAAGCTTGGGGAACTAGAGTAAGGGCTTGTGACGTAGAAATTGTAGGAAGGGGAGCTATTGCTAGTTGGTGGTTGGGAACATCAGGAAAGAAAGGCATAGGAGGCCTTGGAGCCAACTTTCCTCCTTGTATTAGGATGTTCTCAGCTTTTATAGCTGTCTCATAAGAATTTGGTAATGTATCTCCTCCCATAGTTTGGATTGTAGTGGCAATGTCACTCTTGAAAGCTCAAAGGTAATGCAAGAAGGCATTACCAAGGGTAGGTTTCACTATAGTAGGTATTCTATCCCATGTCTTTTGGAATTTGTAATTAAAATCAGTCATACATTCATGGGGGGCTCTTTTTATTGTAGTCAGCTGCTCTAGTAGTGACAAACGGTCACTCTTATCCTCAAAATGTTTGCATAATCCTGCTCCTAGTCCATCCCAATCAGTTATGGAACCATGAGCTAAGCCTCTATACCACTGTAATGCTTTTCCTTTTAAAGATGAGGCTAGAAGTCTGACAACAACATCGTCTTCTGTAATACCATGAATATTGCAAACATTCGCTACCTCTTGGATATGCTCTAAGGGGGAAATAGAAGTTTCACCAGTAAAATTAGGTATACTTTTTAGTGCAGATACTGGTATATCATGTCTTTGGGCTAACAACAGAGGACTTCCACCATTAAAGGTGGAAAAAGCATGAACTCTTGGGTGTGCGATATAAAAAAGTGTTCTATTGATGAGTGTTGATGGCAATCTAGGCTAAGTTCGAACAGTAGGGGGAGTAGAGACAGATCTTACAGGTATATCAACTGTTATTCTACCCCTAATTGGTGATAATGAAGTTCTAGTCCTTTTCCTCCTAGGATTTGAAAGAGAAAGCTCTTGATATTGAAATTTACTTCTAGAAGATGCCCTTGTTTCAGTCCTAGGCATGAATCACTGAAAACTTGGTCTGGAACCAGACTTTTTGATGTTCAGAGTCGCCAAGTACTTGAAGAATCCGCTTCTTAAAGGCTCCAAAACTGAAGCTAGCACTACTTCTTCAGCATTTATCTCTAGAATTCTTTCTTCTTGACACCAGTAGACCTGAAATCTTCTAATATGAGTCCCACCGGGCATGCAAAAAACTGTTGTCACTTAGGTCTGCACCCTTGTCCAAGGCCTATGCGCGAGGACAACCTAGTGAAACATGGAAACAACCTGCAAGCTGTGGGACTTGAACTACGAGGTTGAGTCTCCGGAGAAGGTCGGCTTCCTCTTACTGTCAGGGCGCACCTATCTATTCTCAGAAGGGAAAGGGAGAAAGAGAGCATTAAAGCAAATCTACCTAGTCTAATCTAAGGCGGTGATGCACCAAAATAGAGTGTTCAGACTCATTTTTTCCCATATATGCACTACGAAACTAGGGTAACATTCAAGGTCATACGTTCATTGAGACTTATATCAACCAATAGCCACATATAGATCAGGAGACCAATTGAATAACACAAGGAATAGAAGATTTCACTTGTATATTATTCAATAGGCCAAAGATAGATACAGTATGCAGACCACTGATCTCAACAATACATCAATGAGAGGCAAAACGCTACACATACACGTTGATGGCTAAAAGAAATGATATAGGATGTTTTATCAAGCTCAGAGACAAAGGGATTTTACACTGCAAGTATGTGAGTAGCAGCCAAGAAAATTAGGAAGAGTCGACCCTTACAAAATATACAAAATCTGCCTTTATAGTTCAGGCGTAACCGAGATCTTTTACTGCTGAAATGACCCTGAAACTACCTGCCATTGAGTCCTGTGGAAGACAATCATGGAAAAAATCTTGAGAAAATTTGATCTCTTTTGCCAATAATGTCCTGAGAAGACTGAAAATGGCGCCATAACTGCGCTCCGACCTGGTAGATGGATCAACAAATGGATGGAGTGTCATTCTGTGCTTTACATTTACTCTGATAGGTCGAGATTGATCATGGAGATCAGATCGCATGAAAAAATTGATTATCTTCGCTTCCTGGTTCATGAATCAGTCGAGGTCAAAAGGTCAACTAGGCTCCTTATGCGTCAACTAGGCTGCGCAGGCCAATTGCATTTCTTTATTTTGCCACCTGGAGGTCCTCCCGCGGTTGACCACCCTTCATTGGACTAACCATGCCACCTTGAATACTATCATGACTGTGACGGTTACACTAATTGCCAACCGCCATCCTAGACTGTGCCGACAGGACACGTGTCAACAAGGCGCTGTGTTGCCAACATAACCCTCCCACATCTCTGCCATAGCGCGATGGCACCTACCGTCGATCAGCCTCGATCCAACAATCATGGAGACTCATAATTTTGCACCCCCTTTCTCTTGTAAATCACTGGGCCCACGGCACATGTGGCACTTCCCTATTGGTCCAACGATTGCTTAATCCTTACTGCCCCAGCTGCATGAAACATGGTTCCACAAGGACACGTGGTGCACGGGCGCTATGTCGCCGATGTTAACTCCTGGGTAAGTTTTGATAGCGAGACAACGCCAGTTGTAGATCCCTGCAGATCCGACGATCGTGAAGACTCGTCATTCGTGCTGAGACTACTAGGCCCGCTGTACACTGTGCGCCGACTCATACACATGGCACCTCCTTATTTGGTTTGACAAAACACTAGCTTGCAACCCAAGACCTGATCCACAGAGTGACCACATGTCAGCTGGGTGCCATGTCTCTATGCAAAAATTGAGGCCAAATTCCCATAGCGCCATAGTGCCCACTGACAGCGTGCCCTAAGATTTACATGTGTCCCCATCCGATTTTCCATGTCGACTGTGCTTGCATAGTACCCGCTGGGACCCATCCATCTAATCATTCCTTGCCATGGTGAACCTTTTGTTTGGGCGCTATGTCACCATCGAAAAATACATGGGTTTTTCATTGGTGCCATGGCACCTCGTCGTATTTTTGAAACCTCTGGGCCGTGGAACTTGTTTGCCCACCGCCATGAAACTTCTGACCTGCCGTACTCTATGATCTGCGACTGGACCCATCCCACTCGGCGCCATATCTGTAACTACACCACACTCTGGATGACACCTAGCGATCCTTGGTGAGACTTGGTCCTGTCGATCCACGTGGCAGATGGTCGCCATGTCGCTATGATAAAATCTGCACATCTTCGCCATAGTGAGATGGCGCCATCCATTGATGCGACCCAATCCGATGATCGTGAGGACTCGTCATACCTCGTGCTTTCGCCCTCCATGTCGATACAGCTGGCATTGCCTTGAGACACGGCCCCACCTGACACGCGTCACCAGGGCGCAACTCCTCTATAGCACGATGGTGCTTACCATTGATCCGAGCTTATCCAATAGTGGTGAACGTAAGCCCCGACTATGTTAGCCGTGCCGACAGGAACTCTGACCTGGCACACGTGGTTCCTCCTGATTTATCACCACAATACCTAATTTTGTCGGTTGCTGAAACTCGCCACCGTGACTATTTCTGTCGGGCGCTATGTCGCTATGCAAATTTTTTGGTTGATATGCGATAGCAACATAGCACCAAGGACGTCAAGAACCTTTTCCGACCCGCAGAACATCAGACCCACCCCTGCAACGTGTCGTCAGGGCATCATCGCGCTATAATAAATATCGTACATTTCCCTTATAGCGCGATGGCGCCAACCGTTGGTACCGCTTAGATCTGACGGCCAAAAACTTGTAGGTTGTAACATTAAAATACTTATTCGAGACTAGCCATTGCACGAGCCACACTTTCAAAATTTAAATTCTTGGCGGTAAAACCAGAGGTAACAGTTTTAATGTTGCTCCTCCTAGTAGGAGAAGTGAGTTTATATCATCCATTCTATGTGACAAAATAGATGATCTAGCTAGTCAAATAAATTGCATCAAAGGATTATGTGAAACATGTGGTGAATTGGCTCTATTTCCTTTGAAAATTGAAAATATTGATGCAACAAAAAAATTGAACTGCAAAAGTTACAAGTATGTCAAGAATGAAACAAAGTTAGGAAAAGAGACAAAAAGGTTGGAATATGTTGAAGAGGAGTTACTTGTTCTAACATTTATGGACAGATTTAAGAATTTGATTCAACCTTATATTTGTCATGCATTTTTTGCAAAGTGGCAAGCACAACAATTTCAAACTTTGAGAGATAATTTCCCACTTGGAACGATTGTATCAGTTGTTGATTTTGTAGAGAACTATTCCTTTGTCCATTAGAAGACAATTCAATCAGATTATTACTCTTCTAAGTAGGTCACTATTATGGTACATGTTTGTTATAGACATGCACAGTTAGATTTGGATGGTGTTCAGAGTACAGTTCAAGCATGAGTAATTAAAAAGGAATATCATTTCTATATAAGTGATGATAAAGAACATGACATTCACTATGTCAAACATTGCTTCAATATTTTTTTTTCTTATTTGAAAGAAAGAAACATAAATGTTGATAAACATTATGTTTGGTTTGATGGATGTGTTGCCCAATTCAAATCATCTAGACAATTTTATGCATTATGTAGATATCATCGCAGTGAGAATATAAAACACGTATGGAATTTCTTCAAGAGTGGTCATGGAAAAGGTGAACATGATGGTGTTGGAGCTTGTATCAAATGTGCTCTGTGAAATTATCAAATAAATCATCAAGGAGTTCATATAAATGATGCACATGATGTTATTGAATGGTGTAAGACACATTTTGCAGTAGATGAGGTTGGGACATCATCAACAACGAGTCGACAAGTACCATATAAAGTCTTTTGGGAGATAATAGGTATGGATGTGTACATCTATTTAATTTTTATGCAATTAAGTTATAAAATATTATTGTTAAGTTTTATTTTTCAATTCATTGAAGTTTAAATTTAATTTGTCCATATTTTCAATTTAATGAACTTTTAGGTGTTAATAGAAAAACCATGCATGATTGCAAGAGGATAGAAAACACACATTCCTTACATACAATCATGAGTACAGATAATTGCAATTGGACATTGAAGACAAAAGAGCATTCATGTTTTTGTGACAGTTGCATTGATGAAGATTATGAAGAATGCATCAATCAAGCACGAAGATATACAAGTGCGTGGATTTCAATACCACTTGATGTTACTGATACATTTGATAAAGATGATGAAAATTTTGATGATATTCCATTGATTTCTAATGATTATAATCATATCTTTGGATTGGTAAAAGTGGGTAAGTATCATAAAAATTAATTTGACAAAGTTATATGACCTTGAAGAAAGTGATGGAATGTTGTTCCCTATAGGTAACTTTAGATATATATATATATATATATATATATATATATATATATATATATATATATAGACACACACACACACGCACACATAAATATCTAGGTAACTTTATATTTATCAAATTTTAAAATACTTAAATTTGTGGTGCACGTTCTATTGTGATAGAGGGAAAATATTTGAAGCAAGATAAAATAGTCCAACATGGAATACACTTTGTTGATTATCAACCTAACAACAAGGTTTTACAATACAACCACTTGGTCATTGCTACCGGGCTTTGTCTACATCCAGTCAAAGTTAAGCAGGCACGTCGCAAGTGGAGACTAGATATTGAAGATCATGAGAAGATATTACATGTTATAAGTGTACATCATGGTTGAACTAACATTTGAGATTTATTTTATAATAATTTGAATATCAACTTCTTTTCAAACTATTGAATTTCATCTTGAATTAAATGTGTTTTTAATTGTACGATCATACTCTTAGTTATCATTAGTTTATTAAAAAACTATATAAATTAATAATATTAATTGTACCATGGATGAATTTAATAATTTAACAACTTGATATATAAATAGGCTAAGTTAGTTCGCACTTACATAGTCATTATCTATAGATACATGTATCAAAGATAATTTAATATTTTAGAATTCTTAAATATAAACTTCTTTTCAAACTGTTGAATTTCATCTTGAATTAAATGTGTTTTTAATTGTACGATCATAAGTTCTTAATTATGATTAGTTTATTAAAAAACTATATAATTTAATAATAAATTAATTTCATAAGTGAATTAAATGTGCTTTTAAAATTGTAAGATTAATAAGTTCATCTAGTTAGATCATTAGTTTATTAAAAAACTATATAATTTAATAATAAATTAATTTCATAAGTGAATTAAATATGCTTTTAAAATTGTAAGATTAATAGGTTCATCTAGTTAGATCATTAGTTTATTAAAAATATATATATTTTAATGTTAGTTTATTACATCTATGGTCATACTCTTAGTTTAAATTATTTTAAATTAATATGTTTTTAAATATTATATTTTGTAAAAATTTTCTAAAATAATGTATTGGCTTACCTAATTAACATATTTTTATCCACATAAAACTAATATTTATCTTTAGTGGGTTAGTGATTGATAATTTAAGAAATATATATCTTTGTAACTTCCTACTAATATATTTAACGAATTTGTATCTTTATTCCTATTAATTGATTAACCAAATTTACGTATCTTTAGTCCTACTAATTGTTTATTTCATATAATGATCACAAATAAATACAATGTTTTAAATTTATTTAATCTAAATCATTTGGGTTAATTTAGTAGTTTTAAGCACCTATATTAATTCAATTCAATCACCCTATAAATTATTATTATTATTTTTGAAATTTTTTAATTAGGTTTGATAGAGATCAATTTAGAACTTCTTTGACTATTTAACTATTGAAGTAGGTATATAGAGAAGTTAATTTGATTATTTTATAATGATGACGATAAAATGTAAAGTTTAAAAGCTATAATCTAAAAACTATACATGGTCTACTATAATAGAAAAAAAAAAACAAATGTATATACACACGTACACATCTCAAGAACATAAACATTCTATAGCTATATAATACAAAAACAAAACACATGTACACATATATACGCGTCTCAAGAACAAACATCTACATTTAATATATCTTTACAAGTAAAATACTAAAATGAATACATATGCAAACTATAAATCTCAAATAAATACATGTAACATGTGTAGCAAAATATAAAAAGTCATATATACATGTGACCATCTAACTACTGAAGTACTAAATAATCAAAAAAATAGTGTAACATATGTATACATGTGTCATGTCTAGGTACTAAAATACACATATATGTGAATGTAAATGGTCTCCAATATATAAATGCATCAAAAATAATATAAAGATCTATTGCACTACTAGAGGGACCGCTCAAGACACATACAAACAGAATGACCCTCTGATCATTTAGTCTCCTGTACATGCTCTTGCTGAGGCACATCAACTGAGCCTTACAAATATGTGCGCGCGCGTGCGCGCGTGTGTGCGTGTGTGCGCATGTTTGTGTGTGTGTGCATGTGTGTATGTGTGTGTACATTAGAGTTCTAGATCTAAACATATCTATACATGTGTGTACATTCAAATTAAATAGGAGTGTGTGTGTGTGTGTGTATATATATATATATGGTTCAAAACATAAAATTAACTTTAAACAAACTATTTAAAACTTGTACTTGAGCACTATTGGGTGCCTCAATAGAATCATCTCTCTCACATACATGATGCCCTAAACCAACACTAGATGTAACCATGTGCTCAACGACCTGTGCTTGCATGATTTATTATAGTTAAAGATTAAATTAAATATCTATCTGAATTGAATTTTTAAAAAAATTATTTTTTAAAAATTTCATGTACATATTTAAATTTTAAAATAAAAATTATATATATGTACCTGGGTCTCTGAAGGTGGAGGATGATCAACAGACTCCATCGTATCATCTATCGATGCACCTCCTAAAACTCTGATACCTAATAAACCACCCTCAGCACCATGTCCAACTACTAGCAATGATAAGTGAAGTGGACTATGTAAATAGTTGGGTAATGGTGTAGAGTCCTGGCTATCAGGTTAGAATAAAATCTTCATGTATGATGAAATACCCATGCTCAAACTAATATGAATCTCACATAGGCCTCACACCTACTTAGAAAAATCATCAAGACCCTCAGCTATCATCATGACATATCCAATTTGTATGCCTGAGTCATCTTTAGAGTTTCATGAGCCTAGTGCCAAATGTTGTGAGCTATGCACAGATGTATCATATGTCATTGGTATGGCGGCCTGTGTCTATGGAACTACGAGGCTCCAATGTTGTCTAACAGCATCCATCACTAAGTGAATTGGCATCCCCTATGTATCAGAAATGTAATTGATAATCTGCAACATATCCTCCAAAAAATATAGTACCAAATCCATATGTATCTGATGTACTTAAAGAGCACGAACATCACCTAGTAGTGGTAGCCTAGCAGCTCTATATGCATCATCAAAGGAGGTTCTTAAAGTGCTACTAGATGCCTCTAAAGATGGTCAACTAGGTGGACAAGGATGCTGACTATGAATATAATAACCAAAAGAAATAGATGTGATACTAGTGGTTGTAGATGCATTGTGTCCAATAGTGTCAATTTCTTCCCTCTGGGAAGCAATGACAACTCTATCCTCAATAGGCACATGTGTTGGAGTCATGGGAGGTAGTCTCTGTCCAACAAATTAGCTGACATCTGTAGGTGGCAAATGATGTGCACTGAGATACTGGTCACAATCTATGATCTGACCATGCCCCTATCCACAATAATCTGGAATGTCCAAGTAGTTGACGTTGAGTCCCATGTAGAACTCAACTTACAACTATTGTGCAAAATAAAGAGGTATCTCTAGGGCCACCCTCTTGACATCATCAAAAGATACATCTCCTAATATCTCAGCCCTAAGCTCCCTAGATATGGAAGCTAATGTGTCAGGAGTAAATGAATGGTGAGCTCTAAATCTAGCTATCAGATCCTATAAACTCCTACATACATTAGCATGTATGTCTTTATAAAGACCATCATCAGAGGATAATATAGACTGCTATAGTCTAGCAACCTCCTGCTCTAAAAATGCAAATAAAGCATCAATATCAATGCATGGAGGTGGTGCATCAGGAGTTTTAGGTGTAGCCTAACCTAGAATAGGAGCTGCACCAAGAGCCATGCCAGGAGCTACACCACCTAGAGCCATACCAAGAGTCAAAACATGAGCTACACGATGAGCCCTACCTTGAGGTACACCATGAGCCCCACCATGAGCAACACAACAAGCTGCATGAGGAGCCAAAATAGGAACTGCATCAGGTGTTGCAGAAGGAACTGCATCAGGTGCCGCAGCAGGTGCCATAGCAGGAGCCATAGCAGGAACTGCATCAAGTTCTATACCAGGAGCCACAGCAACCTGATCCTATGAAGCCATATCTATATCTAAATGTATCAAGAGCTAAGTCTACTATACACACAATTTCTTTTTTTTTATTTTTTTATTAAAAATTATACATGTAATTGGACGTATATCACACATGTCTAGATAATTTGTAACATGTACATATGATCTGATAAAATTTAAATATATGATTGAATGCATATACATGTACATGAGAGTTAGAATTAGAGTTATTTAGGGATAATCAAAACTTACTAATATGCAAAATTTAAAACTTTAAACAATTCAAAATATTACTCGATTTCATGTGATAATCTAAGTAAATTCATTTTGTTGAGACAAATCACGTGTGGTGTCACAAAGGTTAGTCACAAATCCTTCTAAATTTAGTCTAAACATGTGTAATTAATTATAAATTTGAACACATTGGTCCATAAACCATCAATTAAAATATATATAAAATAAGAACATGATCTAAGGATATTAGATCTTATTTTATCCCCTAGATCAAATATTTGGAGTAGTTAAATTCTAAAATATATATATAGTTTTTCTGTTTTGTAGTTTGATTACTAAAATTGTATAAGAAATATAAAGGGTTCATCTTATTAGATATTTAAGTAATATGTTTTTATAATTTTCTAAGAAGTGCAATTTAAAACATTGAGTTCTATACATATGAGATCAATTAAAGTTTTCTATTAAAATACATCAAATTATATATTATGACAAATTGTGTTATTTCTATAAGGAATTAATCATATAGTTTATGAGTCAATATCATTGACCCATGTTTGAAGAGCAGTGATTCACATGAATCCATTTCTCATGAGAATGTCTTCTAAGTTTATCAATATTATGACATGCTTTGAAAAGATTTTCTATATTTCACTTAACAATAATTTATTCAAAATAAACTTTCAAACATGAAAATGTGTTAAATTAGCTATATATATTTACTTATTATTAATTAAAAATTAGTTAAGCCTACTATACACTTAAAATACATTATTATATATTATGTCATTGTGTTATTTCTATAAGGAAAATATAGAAAATCTAGCTTATTATTTATCCAAACTAGTTTTTAAATCATTTACATGAATCTCAATCTTTTATCATGAGATATGTTGTCCAAGGTCTAATGTGATGGCTAAATAATTTTTTATTAATTTTTCTACTAAGGTTCAAACAACCTCTAGGCTTTTATGATTTTGGTCCTTATGCCTAAGAAATTCAATGTGCTTGCATATTTAAAACTTCAAGTTGACACAATGTTAGAGTTCATATCTTTAAACTTAGTTCTCAAATGCTTGTTGGGCTAGTATACCCATGGGAATTGTACACCTAACAAGATATTGAGCTAGTGGATTATGAATATTTATGTTAATATGATATCTTCCCCTGACATGGGATCCCTCATTTGCAACCTTAGCTAAATTGGGCTAGACTAAAATTTCCATAATGACCAATAACAAAGAAGAGAAATAAATTGAATGTTATCCTCAAAACTAAAAATTTAATATCACATATTTTCCTTTATTATTCATTGATTTGGAGAGATAAATGGATTAACTCTAACCCCTGAGCAATAAGAGAATATTTGATAGTAGACCAATTTGTAAATGCCCCAAGATAAAGAGACTTTGAAATTTATCCATTGTACTATGTGCGAGAAGATGATGTGGTTGAACCTTAGAAAATTGAATAGTAAGCCATGAGATTAGAACCTAACCTTCACGATTGTGTCTTGTGCTTCAAATCTAAACAACTAGAGATCAACTCTCTCATTCAAAGTATCAAAGCATGAACTTATTGAATCTAGTTGAGGATTGAAGAAACTTACAGTAAGGAATTGTGAATTATGGTCTTTGGTGAATGATTAGGTGTATCAAATACAACTCATGCACGCATACTCCATTTTGACCATGATTTTTCTAGGGGCAACATAATACTCGTAACTTTAAATAATTAGATTATTTAGAGCCATTGGTATGATGGTGATGACTAAGTTCTAGGTAGATACAAAAGAATTAAAATGGATAGACAATGTTGTGAACCTTGCATGAACTTCTTCTATAATATCTTCAGGTTTGATCTTTGTTAACATATTTAATAGAAGTAGATATAGGTACCTCTCTTTGTTTTTGAGCTAAGTTAGTGTGGACATGTATATATAATTGGTCTTAAGAAAGTGTACAAATATGTAGGATTTTGAAATTAGGGTTAGCATTAGAAAGTAGGGTTATAGTTTTCAAGTTAGGGTTAGAGTTTGAGTTAGGGTTAAAGGGTTACATGGTTGGAGTTATCTTTTATCCTAGTTATAGTTAGTTTTAGGGTTATGTGTAGACATTGTTTATATGTTTTCTTATGATCAAGTTAATGTTGTTATGTGATAATACATATATAATCTTTACATGTTTTTATATGATGTACATTCTTTATGTTTGTATATAATCAAGTTATGTTCAAGTATAATTTTTTTTATTAATTAAATGTTGTAACATGTATTCTCTAGGTCATATGTTCTTTATATGTTCTTATGTATATATGTATGTTATATTCTTACCTATGCATATTAATCTATGTTCTTATATATGCATAATTTAGGATTTCCACTTAAGACATGTCATTAAATATAGTTAATTATATACTTAGATTAAGGCATTAAAAATAATAACATATTCATATTAGAGAAGAAAGCTGATTTTTTCATGGTGAGTTGTGGGGTCTTACATATAGTTGCTTACAATTCAAACAGTGACAAGGGAGATTTTATAGGTATCTATCTCACTTAAAATTGAATAATTTACATTTATAGACACTAAGGGTTGTACATGTGGTGGAAGATGATTGGGTGGAGGTTGATTTTAGGGAAAGGAGGACATGGCAATCCAATCTTGTGGGTAGTTAGTCCAATGATAAGCTACTCTATTTGGTTTAGTCCACATGCTTATGTAAGCATTTTGCATGTGAGATTCAAGACTCAGATACTGGATCCTTAGGCCTTTGTCATGTAGGATCATCTGAAGTTGTATCTTTGTATCCTTAGGAGGTTGATTTCAATGTGAGGGCTTAATTCAATCTAGTATGTTAAATATAGTTAATTTTATAGTTAATTATAGTTAGATTAAATATAGTTAATTAAGACATGTTATTAAATATAGTTAATTATATTTAGATTAAATCTAACTATAATTATAATTATATTTAGATTAAGGGATTAAAAACAATAACATATACATAAACATGAATGCTGAAAACATATACATGTCTACATTTAACACACGAACATATGTATTTACATACATCTATGAAATAAAATATACATTGTTTATGTTTGTATAAAATCTAAGCTATGTTCTTATATGTATTAATTTAAATTATTAATTAAATGTTGTAACATGCATTCTTTAGGTCATAGTCTTTATATGTTCTTATGTACATGTATATGTTATATTCTTACCTGTGCATTAATCTAGACATTCTTATAACAAATCAAGTTTAGGACCTCCCCTTAAGACATGTCATTAAATATAGTTAACTATATACTTAGATTTTAAGGCATTAAAAACAATAACATATACATAAACATGATTAAATTGAAAACATACATGTCTACATTTAACATGAACATATTTACATGTACATTTATGAAATAAAATATATATTAATCTACATTCTTATGTATAATTTAGGATCTCCCCTTAAGACATGTTATTAAATATAGTTATTTACACATTCATAAGACAAATTAAGATCAATAGTTAACATATGTACATATAAAAATGTGACTATTGAAAACATGTCATTTAATTACAGTTAGATTAAGACATTAAGATGAATTTGACATATACATAAACATGAATATTGAAAACATACATGTCTACATCTAACATGAACATATATACATATATCTATGAAATAAAATATGTATATTTTAATCTGCATTCTTATGTATAATTTAGGATCTCCCGTTAAGATGTATGTCATTAAATATAGTTAATTACACAGTTTAGATGAAGGCATAAAGATGAATAACATATACATAAACATGAATATTGAAAACATGAATAAGACATTAACATGAATAACATATCCAAAAAAATGAATAAAACATATACGTAAATATAAAAGATTAAGATGTATTTAAAAATCAATAACATGTACATTAACATTAAAAAAATTATACGAATATTGAAAACATTTTTCTAAATTTTATTTTATACACTATTGTTTTGTTAATATTTTAAAATATTTTTCTAATGTTTTCTAATTTTGAAGACTAATGTTTTTAAAAATATTTTCTAATGTTTTTTCTAATATTTTTCTAATATTTTTTAGTGTTTAAATCCTAATTTATTTTCTTGTAGCTTTCTAATATTAAATTCTAAACTATTTTTAAAAAAAAAATATTTTCTAATGTTTTTCTAATTTTTTTCTAATGTTTTTTCTAAATTTGTTTTCTAATGTTATATTATTATAAATTTTCTAATTTTTTTTTTAATGTTTTTCTAATGTGTTTTTAAATTTTTTTTCTAAATTTTATATAATTATAAATTTTCTAATTTTTTCTAATTTTTTTCTAATGTTTTTCTAAAATTTTTTTCTAAAAGTTATATTATTTTAAATTTTCTAATGTTTTTCTAATTTTTTTTCTAAAAATAATTTCTAAATTTTATATTATTATAAATTTTCTAATGTTTTTCCTAATGTTTTTCTAAATTTTCTTTCTAAAATTTATATTGTTGTAAAATTTCTAATGTTTTTCTAATGTTCTTTCTAAATTTGTTTTCTAAATTTTATATTATTATGAATTTTCTAATGTTTTTCTAATATTTTTTCTAATGTTTTCTAATTTTATTTTTTAATATTTTTTATAATGTCTCTCTAATGTTTTCTAATGTTTTTTCTAAAATAGTAATATATAGACATACCTAAAGACAAAAATCTCAAGGAAAATGACAAGGCAACGCTGGCGAAATGCACATGTTCACTCCAACCCTTGCTTGAATAGTAAATGCCGTAAAAAATGAAAAAAAGGGTAAAAAAAAATGTTTTAAAATGCTGAAAGTTGACACTTTATATGTTTGCTGTGAACATATTTATTATGTATGTTCATTGCAAACATACATAATTATTTTTAAATAAGTTCACTGCGAACATAGTTTAAAAATATGTTCACAACAAACATATTAAGTATGTTCATTGTGAACGTATGGTAAATTCAATTTTGCATTTTGCAACTTTTTTTTGTTTTTGTTTGTCCCACTAAAGTAAGGAATGTGTTATGAGTACAATTAAAATTATAGCTTTAGTTTTTTTATTGCTCAAAATGAAAATTTTCATTTCTATTGTTCAAAATTTCTCATCATTTGCCAAAAAAAATATTTTGAATAACAAGTTTTATTTTTAGTGTAGAACTAAGAAAAATCTCATTTCCAATGCTTGACAAAGTAGTCTTTATTCTCAAAGTTAGATCCATTGTTCAATAAAGCAAAATTTCATTTCCATTGCTCAACAAAGCAATCTTTATTTACAAAGTTGGATCCATTGCTCAAAAAAGAAAAATTTCATTTCCATAGCTCAACAAAGAAATATTTCATTTTCATTGCTCAACAAAGCAATCTTTATTTACAAAATTCCTCTATTGAGGTAGTTTTACATCTATAGAATATCTTTATTCTTGTTTTACAGCTTCTAGTTCTACCTGGTACATGTTTCATACCATCCATGATCTATGAAAATGGAGGAGAGGGTTGCTCCACTGAGCGTTCCAGTCCTAAATTAGTTTATTCTTGTATGCTACCTTCTTGGCAGGGGTTCATTGAATTCTCTCCTTCATTCGTTGAATAACTTTGTTTAGTGTTCCATCATCTTGAGGCTTGGAATAGCAAGAATAATTCTACTTAGTTGTATTCTTGATGAGGTAAGGAAAAATAGGATTTCATGTTTTCTTGCGAGGTGTTATACATACTAGCATCCTGTATTTGGTTTTTCAATTTTATTAGATTTTAGGAAGGTGATGTGCCCTAGGCTACCCAACGCTCTAACACCATATGTAACAACTAGTTTTCTACTAACTAAT
The DNA here is from genome assembly GCA_028749045.1 of Cupressus sempervirens. Lineage (NCBI taxonomy): Eukaryota > Viridiplantae > Streptophyta > Pinopsida > Cupressales > Cupressaceae > Cupressus > Cupressus sempervirens. Next base: position 52,005,092 of record CM053791.1, read on the forward strand.
TTCATCATTAAACTAACTGATTTATAAATCATATTCACATGACATAGAATTCTAAAATGATTTAAAAACTAAATTTAAGTCTACATTCCTTTTCTATTCATACAAGTTTTTCAATAACTAATAATTGATATATTTAGTTGAAAATAAATCTAAACTATTAATAGATTACTAAAATGAAAATGTAATTTAATATGCTCATGAACAAAAAAATTATTCTAAAGATAATATCTAACTTTTCGGTAAATGTAATTTACAGCTTGAAAAGAAAAATACTAAGCTTATAGGTTAAATAGAACATATTGTTTCTAGTTGGAAGAATTTCTAATTGATTGTCCAAACTTTGACTTTGGTGAGAGGAGAAACATTATCATAGGCTTAACCTCCCAACTAAGAACCTTTTTACTTATCCCCACAAGTTCTAAATTAATAGAACGGCCCTCCCTACCCTGAGGTCAGGCATGGGATATTCATTGACCTAGTCATTGGAGTAATCAGGTGGGTTGAGGTCTCAACAGCTATTTAGAAGAATAACTGAAGCATTAGGACAACAACATGATCAATTTGTTAAGGAAAATTTTCCTATTACCACCCTGGCCAAGGATTTCAAAATGTGGGTTTATAACTCGATCTCTACCACTCAGCTTGACAACTAATTTTGAAAGTGGAATTTGCATGAGCTAAATGTATTTGATTTATTTGTAAAGTAATGCCTATTGATTCTTATATTTCTTTTTATAGGTTCATCTACACCTCATTACCATAACTCGACGCAGTAGGCCAGTGATTCCCTAGTGCTTGAAAAATTATCCTTATTTTGTATAGCTTGCATCCTAATCACCTCATTCTAGCATTAACTGGCTGATGTCCTTGGTGCTCTCTCATTACTATAATCAGATATTATGACATATTTTCAAAAGGATAAAGGTAAAGTTATAAATGAAGAACTTCAAAAATTTATTCAAAGGATTGGAAATCTTGGATTTATTCTATCCTTTCAAGACATTTGACTGAACTGAAAGTATTACTTGGAAAAACATTAATATCCAACTAAGTTTATGCTTTGCAAAATTATGTGGACATAAATATAGACTTATGATGATTACTTATGTTCCATAACATGTGGAAGACAACTTATTTCAATATTGACCAAAAACATGGATAAAGACTTAAAAGCTGACTTAGTTTAAACAAGTTTAAGAAAGAAATAAGGTAGAATAGATAAAACATCTCCTTACATGACTCACTGTCCTGCAGATGAATTAATTCTACTAGAATCAACACCTCCTTTAGATTGCATAGAAAGTAGTTGTTTATAGATGCAAGGACGTATTTATTCTGGATGCAAAGACGTATAAACTCTGAATGCAAAGATGTTTAAAATTTGAATGGAAAGATGCATAAAATCTGATGCTATTTTCTCCATAACAGAGTAGAGCTAATAATGAAAAAGCTAGATATCTCTAGGTGTATGCAGAAAATGACAAGACCAACATATATATAACTTCATAAAAGACTTTATGGCTTCTTGTTGTTACAAGATTCATAATTGATTTCTTATTTAATCAGTTTGAAAAAGAAGAATATGAGAAGAGGGAAAAAATTGAAAGGGAAAAGGAAAGATGAAAATTTTATTTATTAATATTATTTAATATTATATTATCATCTTGGTTAAGTTTATAAATACATATTTGCAAGGTGGCATTATTGGATTAATAATTCTAATGTAATGGTGCCACTTTGTAGTTATTTATTTATGATCTTAATTGAGAGAGAAAAATAATATCAAGTGATATTATTATTTAATAAACTTAATAAAGGGAAGAACTTTGTTTATTTTTATAATTATATTGTTTATAATTTTTAATTTTAGCTCATGCAATTTTCCACCAAAAAATTTATTGTCAAATCCTAATAACCTTGTTAGAGAAACTTTTAGGTCAAACCTATCTTTCCTAATGACTGAATCTTATTACCATCCCATTCTGATGACCTTGGTTTGTAATGCTTCCCCTCTCTCTCTGGTCTTCATCTTGTAAACATTTTAAAAAATATTCTTGCCAAAACATCAATTCAAGATTCATAATTTGTTAATCAAAATCATCAAGTAATCGTTAGGAAATTTTATTGTACAATGGCTAAAATTAACACAACGACTAGATTTAACTGACTAGTTTCATTTGATAATCAAATCGATACAACGGCTATAATTAACTGATTCAATTTCACATGAACATGAAGAAATAGATAAAAACTATAATTAACATGATCTAACAATGACTATAATGAACTAACTCGATTTCACATGAACATGAAAAATTAATTTAGTTCAACAGCTATAAAAAACTAAAAATTTTAGGGCAGAAAATTGGTATGTAACATACCCACCCCCTTAGGTTTTTCTTCATCCATGATGAAATATTATCAAATTGTATTTAAGGATTAAAATAAAAGAAATGAAATATTTAGTTTCCAGTTTCTGTAAATAGATAGGGGTATTTTTGAAAAATATCATGATAATCTTCCCATGTAGCATTATCTTCTGAATACTAGTCCCACTAGACCTTGCACTGAGTTACCTCTCAATTTCATAGGCGCAGCTTATGTACCTTGAGTATTCTGAGTGGTTTTACCTCTACCACCCCTAGCTCTTGCACATGCAATGATTTCCAATCAATCATGTGCTCATGATGACTAAAAGACTTCTTAAGTTAAGATACATGAAAGACATTATACATCCTGGCAAGGGTTAGAGGTAAAGCAATCCTATAGGCCATTAGGTTAACAACCTCCAAAACTTTGAATGGTCCTACATATCTGGGGGCCAATTTAGCATTCTTGCCAAACTTAGTATTACTATTTTGAGGCTTAACTCTCAATAACATCTTGTCCCCTACTATAAATTCTCTGATTTTTCCTTTTGCATAAGCATAATTTTTGGCCTGACATTTGCTTCCTTCAACCTCTGGCAAATTTGAGTTACTTGTTCTTCCATCTCTTGAAGCATTTATGTCCCAACAATGACCTTGTCCTCTAATCAATTCTAGCTTACTGGGGTTCCGCATTTATGGCCATACAAGGCTTCAAAGGGAGTGATTTTAATCAAAGACTGGTATGATTTATTATATGCAAATTCAACCAAAGGTAAGTAAATTTCCCATTGATATTGCAGATCCATGCAATAAACCCTTAGAATGTCCTATAATACCTAATTCACTCGCTCTGTCTAACCATCTATCTCAAAATGATAAGTTGAACTTATATTCAATTTAGTGCCCAAGGCTATAAATAGTGTTTGCCAAAATCTAGAAGTTATCCTTGTATGTCAATCTGAAATAATTGTTTCTGGAACCCCATGTAATATGAAAATTTATTTTATGAATTTTTAGGCTATCTCAGGAGCTCCATCGGATAAATTTCTTGGAATAAAATGTGCAACCTTAGTCAATCTACCAACCATGATCAAAATAGTGTTATGTTAATTCTTGGTCATAGGCAACCCCTGTATAAAATCCATGGATATTACTTGTCATTTCCATTTAGGTGCCTCATTTGGGTGCAATAGTCTTGCTGGGTATCAATGTTCTTCTTTCACTCTCTGACACTCTAAACAACTTGCTACAAACTCAATTATCTCTCTTTTTATTACCTTCCAAAAGTATAAAGGTTTTATATTGGATTAAAAAATTGTTACTCTTGGGTGTCCTAACTATGGGGTTGAATGATACTTGCCTAGAATTAATCTTCATAACTCAGGATGATTGGGTACATAAATCCTATGGCGATATCTCAACAATCCATCTTCCTCTAAGTTAAATTCTAAATAATTGGGGTCATGTGGATCTCTAATAAGTGCCATATTGATTTCTACATAAAAAATTTCATGCTCCAAATGTTGTAAAATCTAGTCCCTCAATTGAAATTTTACCTTAGTCATTACTGAAATATGTCTTCTCTAACTTTAGGCATCGGCCACCTTATTTTATTTTCCTTTAATATAGTTTATGTAAAATTCATAATCTACTAAAAATTCTAACCATCTTCTTTTTCTTGCATTCAAATTTTGCTCAGTGAAAAGATATTTTAGGCTTTGATGATAGGATTAGAGCTGAAGAGCTTTTCCAATTAGATAATGTCTCCACATTTTTAAAGCATGAACTATGGCTACTAATTCTAGCTCATGTGGTGCATAATTTTGTGTGTAATTCTTCAACTTCCTAGACTCATAGGCAATGACTTGTTCTTCATGCATTAACACACCCCGTAATCTTTCACCTGAAGCATTAGTGTTTACCACAAATGGTTTTTGCGGATCAGCTACCCTTAAAATAGGTGCAATAGTTAGTTTTTCTTTTAGAAACTCAAAAGCTAATTGACATTTTTCTACCCAAACAAATTTCTTCCCTTTTCTCTAAAGTAATGTGATTGGATAAGCTATTCTTGAGAAGTTCCTAAAAAAATTCTTGTAAAATCCAGCTAACCCCATGAAACTCCTAACTTAAAATATGTTTCTAGGTATGGTTCATTCCTTGATTTATTTAATCTTAGATGGATCTACTACTATGTCTTGTGCTGAAATTATATGCCCTAGGTATGGAATTTTTTTTTTCTGATAAAAGGCACACTTTGATAATTCCCCATATAATTTATATTCTCTAAGTCTCTGTAATACTATCTGTAAATGTCTCTGATGTTATCCTTCATTTTTAGAATATATTAGAATATCATCTATAAATACCAACACAAATTTGTCCAAATAGTCATGAAATTTATTGTTCATTAAGTTAATGAAGGCTGCAAGAGCATTGGTTAATCCAAATGGTAGCACAATAAACTCATAATGTCCATATCTAGTCGTAAAAGTAGTTTTGTGTATATCCTCATCCTTAATTCATAGTTGATGATATCCTAATCTTAGATCAATTTTTGAGAACATGGTCGCACCATTCATCTGGTCAAGGAGATCATCTATCCTAGGTAACGGGTACTGATTTTTTATGGTGACTTTATTAAGCATCCAATAGTCTATACATAGCCTCATGGTTCCATCCTTCCTTCTTATGAATAACATGGGGGCTCCCCATGGTGAGAAAGTAGGTTGAATCATCTTCTTATCCAACATATCCTGCAATTGAATTTGCAATTCCATTAGCTCTGTGGTGGTAATCCTATATGGGGCTCTGGATACTGGTTATGCTTATGGTATTAAGTCTATAGTAAAATCAAATTTTCAGAAAGGGGGTAAACTAGGGTGTTCCTTAGGAAGTACATCTTGATAGTTCTTCAAATAGGGATACTTTTCTTCAACTAATTCTTTTAGTTTTTACTTAATGTCTCCATCTTCATAGTCATAATCATCCGCATAAGTGGTTTTGCTTGTATCTTCAACCTTTACTGCGAATATTTCATAGCCTTTCCTTTTGTATCTCTTAAGTTGCATTGCTGAAATCTATTAGGCTCTAATTTCATGTTTGATCCTTGAAATACTTGTGGGTCTCCCTCTATCATCCACACAACTGACAGTTTTGGGAAGGCAATCTACCTTAGCCTTATGTTCACTAAGCCAGTTTGTTCCAATGATAATGTCATAAAATGCCAATGGAGCTACATATAAATTTAGTTCTATAGAGAAGTTTAGAAAATCAACCTGAGCTTCAAACAACCATTGCTCTACCTTGGCCCTTGATTGGTTTGCATATTCGACTATCCATGGTTTCTCCATAAAACCAATTCTTTTTTGGAAATCTACTTAACAGTCTAGGTGACATGAAACATTTAATTGCTTCAGTATCAATGAGTATAGTCACAAGGTTTCCATAAATCTTACCTGGTGTTTCGATGGGACCTATCTACTGCTCTTCCTATCTGTTGTCCAAGGCTATGTGAATTCTCTATTGAAAGACCTATTGTTGTTGGGGCAAAGGTGAGTGTTGTGGCTGATTGAAGTTAGGGAATTGTCTCTTATACTGGTTCCCTTTGCAAATATAACAACCCCCCAGTGGTCCTCTTCCATCATTATTCCTATCACTTTTTCTCACATGAAAATTTCCTTCGATGTTTTTGGTTTCACTACTTTTGTTTTCACGTTTTTTGTTCTTAAAGTCCCTAAACTATTTCCTCAATTGTCTAGATTCAATACCTTCTAAATTCCAATTGGTATTTCTCTTATTGTCCTAAATAGAATCATCCTTTTTAACCTTATTTTCTTGTTGAACATCTTTTCCAAGGCTTCTTCCATGGTTCATGGCACGTAAAGACATCTATGGCTCCCCCTATCCTATTATTTAGTCCCATGATAAAATTTCTTACTTTTAGGTTGGTATCTTGTTGGTAGGGTGGTATGTACTTGAGAAACTTAGAAAATTTCTCCCAATATCTATGAACTAACAGATCCCCTTGTTCTAAAATTCCATGAGTTTCTAACCATAAAAAGTTTGAGGCAGCCACCATGTTTTAAATATGTCTACAAACTTTTCCCATGTAATGTTAGTAGATCTAATGTTCAATTCCACCTTGGAGTTTTCCCACCAAGTTGTTGCTTCCCTGATGAATTGGTATATTGCCCCAAACTTCCTTTAAAGTCTTTCAAAAGTTTCAAATCTCGAATTATTGTTCCATCTCTATCAGTCATGCTTCGGTTTCTTCTCTAGACTTAGTACCAAAGAACTTCTTAATATCCGCTGATAAGTCGGCCACAATTTCCTTTTTCTTTTGTTTATCAACTTGTTTTGGGGAGGGCGTTTTATTATTTCTTGAGACTTTTTTCTTGGCTTTGGGTGTGTCTTGCATTTCCTCATGATGTTGCCCCATTTGGGCTACCATCTCGCTCATTCTCCTCTCCATAGTTTCTAGTTTTAGTTGTGCTTCTTAGAAAATTTGAAGTAGGAGGTCGTTGGAGGATTGATGGTTCTCATGAACTATCTCTCAATTTTATGTATTCTCATTGTTACTCACATGTTGTATTTTAAGTCTTTCACCTGCTAGTTTACACAATTAAATTTATAGTTTTAGTTTTTCTATTGCTCAAAAAGAAAATTTTCATTTCTATTGTTCAAAATTTCTCATTGTTTGCCAAAAAAAATATTTCCAATAACAAGTTTTATTTTCATTGCTTGACTGAGAAAAATTTTGTTTCCATTTCTCAACAAAGCAATCTTTATTCACAAAGTTAGAACCATTGCTCAACAAAGCAATATTTATTCACAAAGTTAGATCCATTGCTCAACAAAGAAAAATTTCATTTCCATTGCTCAACAAAGCAATCTTTATTTACAAAGTTAGAGCCATTCCTCAACAAATAAATTTTTTAGTTTCATTTCTCAACAAAGAAATCTTTATTTACAAAATTCCTCTATTGAGTTAGTTTTACATCCATAGAATATCTTTATTCTTGTTTTACAACTTCTGGTTCTGCTTGGTAAATGTCTCGTACCATCCATGATCTATGAAAATGGAGGAGAGGGTTGCTCTGTCGAGCGTTCCAGACCTGAATTAGTTTATTCTTGTATATTGCCTTCTTGGTAGGGGTCCATTGAATTCTCTCCTTCCTCATTCATTGAATAGCTTGGTTCAGTATTTCATCATCTTGAGGCTCACAAAAATAGGAATAATTGTACTTAGTCATATTCTTGATGAGGTAAGGAAAAATACGTACTAGCATCCTGTATTCAATTTTTGAATTTTATTAGATTTTAGGAAGGTGATGTGCACTAGGTTTAGTGTTGAACCTAACGCTTTGATACCATATGTAACAACTAGTTTATTACTAACTAATTTCATCATTAAACTAACTGATTTATAAATCATATTCACATGACATAGAATTCTAAAATAATTTAAAAACTAAATTTAAGTCTACATTAATTTTCTATTCATACAAGTTTTTCATTAACTAATAATTGATATATTCAGCTGAAAATAAATCTAAACTATTTATAGGGTACTGAAATGAAAATGTAGTTTAATATGCTCCAAAACAAGTAAATACTTCTGAAGATAATATCTAACTTTTTAGTAAATGTAATTTACAGCTTGGAAAGAAAAATACTAAGCTTATAGGTTAAATAGAACATACTGTTTCTAGTTGAGAAACTTTCTAATTGCTTGTCCAAGCTCTGACTTTGGTGAGAGGAGAAGCATTATCATAGGCTTAACCTCCCAACCGTGGACCTTTTCACTTATCCCCATAGGTTCTAAATTAATAGAACGGCCCTCCCTACCTAGAGGTCAAGCATGGGATGTTCATTGATCCAACCATCAGATTAATTAGGTGAGTTGAGGTCCCACTAGCTATTCGGAAGAATAACTAAAGCATTAGGACAATAACACGATCAATTTATTGTGGCAAATGTGCCTATTACCACCTTGGCCAAGGATTTTGAAATGTGGGTTTATAACCCAATCTCCACCACTTAGCTTGAAAACTAATTTCGAAAGTGGAATTTGCATGAGCTAAATGTATTTGATTTATTTGTAAAGTAATGGTTACTAGTTATTGTATTTCTTTTTACAAGTTCATCTACACCTCATCACCATAATTCAAGCTAGTATGTTAGTGATTCCCTAGAGCCTAAACAATTATCCTTATTTTGTATAGCTTGCACCCTCATCACCTCATTTTGGCATTAGTCAGGTGATATCCTTGGTACTCTCTCATTACTGTAATCAAATATTATGACATATTTTAAAAAGGATAAAAGTAAAGTTATAAATGAAGAACTTCAGAGATTTATTCAAAGGATTGGCAATCTTGGATTTATTCTATCCTTTACAAATGTTTGATTGAACTGAAAGTATTACTTGGACAAATATTAATATCCAACTAAGTTTATGCTTTGTAGAATTGTGTGGACATAAATACAAACCTATGGTGATTACTTACGTTCCATAATATGTGGAAGACAACTTATTTTAACATTGACCGAAAACATGGATAAGGACTGAAAATTTGACTCAGCTTAAACAAGTTTAAAAAAGAAATAATGTAGAATAGATAAAAACACCTCCTTATGTGACTCACTGCCCTGCAGATGAATTAATTTTACTGGACCCAATGCCTCCTTCAGATTCCACGGAAAGAAATTGTTTATGGATGCAAGGATATATTTATTCTAGATGCAAAGATGTATAAACTCTAAATGCAAAGAGATTTAAACTCTGAATGCAAAGACATGTAAGCTTTGATGCTATTGGCTCCATAACAAAGTAAAGGTAATAAAGAAAAGGCCAGATATCTCTGTGTGTATGCCGAATACGACAAGGTCAACATATATATAACTTTTGAAATGACTTTATGGATTCCTACCGTTACAAGATTCATAATCAATTTCTTATTCAATCAGTTTGAAAAAGAAGAATAAGAGAAGAGGGAAAAATTTGAAAGAGAAAAGGAAAGATGAAAAGTTTATTTATTAATATTATTTAATATTATATTATCATCTTGGTTAAGTTTATAAATACGTATTTGTAAGGTGGAATTATTGGATTAATAATTCTAATGTAATGGTGGCACTTTGTATTTATTTATTTATGTTCTTAATCAAGATAGTAAAATAATATTAAGTGATATTATTATTTAATAAATTTAATAAAGGGAAGAACTTTGTTTATTTTTATAATTATATTATTTTTAATTTTTAATTTTAGCTCATGTGATTTCCACCAAGAAATTTATTGTCAAGTCCTAATAACCTTGCCAAGGTGACTTTTAGGTCAAACCTGTCATTCCTAACGACTAAATCTTATGACCATCCCATTCCGATGACCTTATTTCATAATGCTTCCCCACTCTCTTCGGTCTTCATCCTGTAAACATTTTTAAACAACATTCTTGCCAAAACATCAATTCAAGATTCATAATTTTTAAAACAAAATCATCAAGTGATCATTAGGAAATTTCATTGTACAATGGCTAAAATTAACTAATTTCATTTCACATGAACACAATGACTAGATTTAATTGACTAGTTTCATTTGATAATCAAATCAATGCAACAACTATAATTAACTAATTCAATTTCACTTGAACATGAAGAAATAAATAATGACTATAACTAACATGATATAAAAATAGCTATAATGAACTAACGTGATATTACATGAACATGAAAAATTAATTTGCTTCAAATAACATAATCATATATTCTAGATCTACTGACAATATAGTTTTTGATGAAGAAGAAACTAAACATAATCCATAAATAATGCATCATAGAAATCTTTACATGGTAACTTGGTTGATGAAGGGTCAACATGTGGGTGTGAGTGAACAAGCTTGGGTAGAGTTTAACATTGGGAAGTATAAGCATATAGTGATAAGGGATATATTGCACATGGATTCATAGCATCTTCTTGTAGGACTTGACAATGGCAGTTTAATAGAGAAGCTATCTATGATGGAATGAGAAATGCTAACTCTTTATATAAAGATGGTGTCACTTACAAGATTCAATATTTGTTAAGTGAAGAATAAGGACAAACTACAAACCCAAATGTATTATTGGTAAGTGAAAATGAGTTCATAGATACCCTACAAGAATGAGAGCCTATAGGTTATGCTATAATAGTCAAACATGTGGAGGATAAAATAGATAAGAGTGTACCCTCACAAAAAGAGGTTCAAGATATTTTGGATCGATTGAAGGATATAATAAGTGATGGAAAACAATCTACCCATCCACCTGAGAAGGCTATAAGGCATTAAATTGAGTTCATTCTAGGAGCATCATTACCTAGAAAATAAGATTACAAGATGACCCACAAAAAAATGAGGAGATAACTACATAAGTTTAAGAGCTACTTGATCATGGGTTGATTAGGAAGAGTGTAAGCCCCTAATTTGTCCCAACCATTTTGGTCCCCAAGAGAGGAGGAACATGGAGGTTGTACTAACTCAATGGCTCTAAATAAGATTACCATTAGATATAGATTCCCTATACCAAGTATAAAATACCTCATGGATTATCTGGGAGGGGCAAGGTATTTCACTAAGATTGTTCTCAAGAGTAGAAACCTCCAAATCATGATTAAAGAGGGGGGTGAATAGAAGACAAGCTCCAAAACAACTAAAGGAATAAATGAATGGCTTGCAATGCCATTTTGTTTAACAAATACACACTCTACATTCGTGACGTTGATGAATGAAGTCATGTACAATTTCATTAGTAAGTTTTTTGTAGTTTATCTTGATAATATGTGAATTTTCAGTAAGGCAAAATAGGAGCACCTTAAGTACTTTCATTTTTTTTTGCAAAGGTTACATGATGAGAAATGAACCATCAATCTTGAGAACTATGATTCAATGAAGAAGGATCTTTTGTACTTATGGTTTTTCATCTCTCAAGGTAACCAAAAGATAGACCCTATAAAAGTGGAATCAATTATAAGTTAGCCCACATCTAAATCTTCCACTAAGGTAAGAAATTAGCTTGGCCTAGCCCAATTCTATCATAAATTTATAAGATAATATAATCAGATTTATGAATGGTTACTTGAAACCATAAAAGGTGGGATAAAAACTAGGTTTAGGTAGAATGAATGAGCCAATAATGGTTTTTAGATCCTAAAGCAAAAAGTAGCCACTCAACTCATCCTTGTCTTACCTAGTTTTCAAAAGTTGTTTATTATTGACCATGATGCAAGTAATCTAGCCATAGTGGCAATACTCATCCAAAAAGGTAGGTCATTAGCCTTTCATAGTAAGAATCGAAATGAAGAAAATAGGAAGTAATCTTCCTATGACCTTGAGTTGTATGTCCTAGTTCAAGTCTTAAAGAAATGGAGAAACTACCTTTTACAAAGGAATTTGTGTCAATACTAACAATCAAGCCTTAATTTCTTTGAGTTCACAAGATAAACTAACCCAAAATTACATGAAGTGGATGGAGCATATAAAAGCCTATACTTTCACCATCAAGAAAATGAAGGGAAAAAAAGAGAGTTGTAGATGCCTTAAGTAGGAGGCTTCTAACAGTGTAGGAGATTCAACTTAGGAGCATTGTAATAAAGACTTTCAAGGACCTGTATGAGGATGATGAGGATTTTTTTGCACCTCGCAACAAATGTCTAGAGATACGAAACCACTTTCACCATGAGTACACTAATGACACATTGCAGGAAGGCTTATTGTTTAGAGGAGGACAACTATGTGTTCTAAGAGGCTCAATGAGGTTGAATCTGGTCCAAGATAAATATAATGGGGCATTGAGCGTACATTTTAGCATCCATAAGGTAGTAGATCTAGTCCAAAGATTTTACTATTGGCCCAAAATGAGCAAGGATGTAAAGAGGTATGTAGACTCATGTATGGTTTGTCAAAAAGATGAGGGAACTTCAAATAATGTTGGTTTGTACCAACCACTCCCCATTCCAAACAAGCCTTGGTAATGTCTAAGTATGGATTTTGTGGTTGGCTTATCCAAGACTAAATAGGGATTGGATAGTGTTTTCATCATAGTGGATAGATTTATTAAAATGAATCACTTTGTGCCATGTAAGACAATACATGATGATTTCCATATAGCCAATCTTTTCAATAAGGAGATGGTGAGGATTCATGTTTTACCCATTAGCCTTGTTTCAAATATATATTCTAAATTTATGAGTCATTTAAAAAAAAAACTTTGACATAAATTAGGCACTAATTTTTCTTTTGGATCTTCTTAACATCCACAAATAGATGGGCAAACTGAGGTAGTGAACAAAAGTCTTGTTAAACTCCTAAGGTGTCTCACTAAAGAATGTAAATAGACATGGGATCAAATTTTTCCATAGGTAGAATATGCATACAGTGACACTAAAAATAAATCCATTGGTAAAATCCCCTTTCAAATAAACTATGGGGTTCATCCAAGAGGTATAGTGGAACTTAGGAATTTGGAAACCATAACAAGAAATGTTGGGTATGCTAAAGATTTTTCTACCTTCATGAAGGATATCCATGAGATAGTAAAGAGAGCTTTAACTAATAACAATTCCAAGGTGAAGCAAAAGATGGATGAAAGGAAAAGAGATATATGATGCACATAAGAAGACCTTTTCATGGTGCATGTCAACAAGGCAAGGCTTCATAAAGGAGAGCCCCATTATTTGAAAATGAAGAAAGTGAGACCTTGGAATATTTTAGATGTAGGAGCATGATGGGTGTAAGAGAAATCTTCCATCACCCAAAAAAAAAAAATTCCTTTTAGTCTTTTCTATTTTATTAAGGACTAGTAGATAGGGTAGTCACTATTTATCGGTACTTTCTATTTTTAGTAAATTTTTCATACAAGCTAAGAATATTCTCACTTTATATTTGAAAGTTCATTTTAGAGTTGTATGCCTATCATAAAAATCTCTTTGCTCAAGCATAAGTATCAGAGAATTTATTGCAGATTTTCAGTAGAAAAATTTGCAGAAAAATATTTAGGCTCACCGTTGGAGGCCTTAGAGTGTCCAGATGAGGTCCAAAAAATCAATGAAAGGGTGCTAGCATAGTTTTGAGGTTGTAGATTAGGAGGTAGTATTTGTGAAAAGTGGTTATAATAGACAATCATAGCAATAGTTCATGAGTTATGGCCTTTTAAAGTTGGGCTACACAAAATATCCAAAATAATTATTAAATATGTATTTGGCCGACTCTATATGTATTGTTAGGGTTTGTCAGACCTAGGTATTAAGTTTCAATGACTAGAACCTTCCTAGGTGGCATAAAATTTCTTATTTAAGAAAGGCTTGAACATTGTCTAGAACAACTCTAGGTGGTAGTTCATAGCTTGTCTTGTAGATTAATATAATGATGACACCCATATGGGTTAGCATATTGTACTTGTTAATTCTATAATTCTACATTTGTGGCATAAATACGAAGTCCATATTTTGTTATCACATTTGCTATTGTTTCTTTATTTCTATTATGAGTTTATGATATTAAGGGGAGCACCCTTCATCAAGTGGTATTAAAGCTAGAGTTCTTGAGTGTGTCGACAAATCAGTGACTATAAGGTAGTTCACACTAGGACTGTAGTTTTGGCTAAATGTGTAGACAGATCATCAATTATGAGGTAGTTTGCACTAGGGTTTCAGTGAAAGTGCAAAAATGCCTCCACAAAGAGAGCATGGTGAAAGAGTTATGGGTGTTACATTGGAGGGCTTTAGAGCCCTCCAAAGACAAATGCAACCATTAGAAGAACAAATCCATAGAGGAATAAATCTTCCCATAACAAATGAAAGTGAGGATGAACATGAAGTACAAGAAAATGCCAAAGCAGAGGTAGTTCTAAACCCAAAGGAAGAGAGGCTTTTTAGGGTCATGTCCAAGATAGGAAAAAGATCTAAGTTTGAGGTTCCCATATTTTCAAGAAAAATTTTAACCCATAGAAGCTTATCAATTAGATCAATGAACTAGAGGAGTACTTTGCATATGAAGATATTGATGATCCTAATAGGGTCAAGTTTGGGAAGACAAAACTGAAGGGACATGCAAAGATTTTGTGGTAGGAGGTTTAGTTAGAGAAAAATAGAAAGGAAAAGGAAAAAAGCACTATATGGGATTGGATGATAGCTAAATTGAAGTGACAATTCATTTTTGTGGGTTGTCAGATTTATTTGTTGAAGAAGATGGAAGGAATGAAGAAAGTGGTAAAATCTGTGCAAGAGTGTACCAAAGAATTCTTCCAAGTTCTCATCAGAATCAGCCATGCAAAAACTGATAAGGAGAAAGTCACCCATTATCTTAATGGGTTAAGGCCAAGAATTTAGGACAAGATGAGTCGAGTTAGAATGAACAGTATTGAAGAGGCATACAAATTTTCCAAGAAATTGAGGAAAAATTGAGCAAGAAGTTTGACAACAAGAATAGCAGTGGAGGTCGTGGTGGAAGATCTTGTAGACGATCTTATGGTGGTCATAATGATGATCAAAAGAACAAAGATGAGGCTGGAACTAGCCATTAGAACTAGAAGGGAAATAATTCCATTCATTTCAATGATCAGAATAATAGATATTAGAGAGGAAGAGGTAGAGGACAAGGATCTTGAAGAGGAGGCTTCTGTGGAAAATATTTTCACTATGAAGAATAAGGGCATAGAGAATTTTAATTGTACCCAATGCCAAGGAAGGATAGATCAAAGAATGGAAGGCTAGGCAAGAGTTGCACATGCTGATGAAGATGCCAAATACTCACATTCTAAAGATGTTGAAAAAGAAGTCCTAGTTAACAAAAGAGTCCTGTTGAGTGGTGAGAATGAACTTGATCAAAGAAGGAGCTTGTTTTGCACAAGGTCCAAATGTGAAGATAAGTTTTGTGATGTGATTGTTGATGCTGGAAGTACTAATAATCTGGTGTCATAAATGATGGTCATCAAGTTGAAGCTAAAGAGACAAAAACACTCGTATCCACACCGTATTGCTCGGGTGCAAGACGATCACAAGATCATGGTCAATGTGCAATGCTCAGTGAAGTTCAAGATTGAAAGTTACCAAAATGAGGTAATATGTGATATCATACCTATGGACATAGTTCATATGTTGTTGGGTAGGCGATGGAAATTTGATAGACATGTTGTGCATGATGGGCAAGCAAATACCTACACTCTGACTAAGGATGGAGTGACACATAAGTTGAAACCATTGAAGGATAAAGAATAAAAGGTATGTAGTGCTTCCAAGATATGTTTTGTTGATGGAAAAGAGTTTCTCAAAGGTATGGAGTGTGAGCAAGTGTGTTTTTCCATAATTTCAAAAGATCGTAAATAAGAAATAGAGGAGGTACCTAAAGAAGTTGTAGATATGTTGGGGGGGGTTTTCTACTATTGTATTAGATAATTTACTTGATGGATTGCCCCCAATGAGGAAGATCAGTCACCAAATGGATTTGGTTCCAAGGGCTAGCTTTCCAAACAAGGTAGTGCATAACATTACACTAGTAGAAAGTGAAAATTTTAATAGATAAGTTCATGAGTTGTTGTAGAAGGGGTTGATTCAATAGAGTCTGAGTCCATGTGCTATACCAATAGTATTAGCACCAAAGAATAATGGACAATGGAGGATGTGCACAGATTCTTGCACTATCAATAAGATCACAATCAAGTATACATTTCCATTGCCAAGGATGGATGATATTATGGACTATTTGAGTGGAGCTAAGTATTTCACAAAGATAGACCTAAAGAGTGGGTACCATTAGATTCGTATCAGAGAAGGTGATGAGTGCAAGACTACTTTCAAGACCAAAAAAGGACTATATGAGTGTTTAGTCATGCCTTTTGGGATAACCAATGCACTTAGTACTTTCATGCAACTCATGAATGAAGTACTAAAGGAATTCCTAGTTAATTTTTTCATTGTTTACCTAGATGCTGTTTTGATCTTTAGTAAGACATTGGAGGAGCATTTGATCCATATTCGCAAGGTTTTTGATAAGTTGAGGGAATAAAAGTTGTTGATAAACCTAAAGAAGTATAGTTTTGTAAAGAGAGAGTTGGTGTACCTAGAATTTGTAGTTTTAGAAGAAGGTCTAAAAATGGACCCATAGAAAGAGAAGGAAATCCTTGAATGACCTAATCCAAGGAGTGCAACAGAGGTAAGATCTTTTCATGGACTGGCTAGTTTTTATAGAAAGGTTCATAAGAGGTTTTAGTAGTATTTGTGGACCTGTGACTGAAATAATGAGAGGAGATAGGAAATAATTTAAGTGGATTGTAGGAGCAGATCAAATTTTTTTAATCTATTGAAACAAAAAGTTACTGAGTATCCTATTTTAGAACTTCCAGATTTTAACAAGGTGTTTCAAGTAGACTGTGATACTAGTGGTACTACAATAAGAGTTGCTATGAGCCAAGAAGGTAGATCTATTGCTTATTTTAGTGAAAAAATGAATGATGCAAAAAGAAAATATTATGTTTATGATCAAGAATTTTATGCTATAGTTGATGCATTGAAGAAGTGGAGACACTATCTTCTTCCTAAGAAGTTTTTTTTTGTATACTGATCATCAAGCTTTGCAATATTTGAATAGTCAAGTAAAATTTGACCAAAGGCATTTTTAGTGGGTTGAGACTTTGTAGAGTTATACATTTGTTGTGAAACATAGGAGTGGGAATTCTAATAGAGTTACAGATGTTAATAGAAGAAGACAACTTTTACTGACAAAAATGTAGATAGAGTTGTTTGGGTTCAAGGAACTTAGTACTTTGTATCCAGATGATCCTGCTTTTGGTGAAGTGTAGAAGGCTTGTACAAAACTTGTCACACTTGACAAAACAAAGTGGTTGGATTTCATGATCCAAGATAGTATGTTGTTCAAAGGAAGCCAATTGTATAATTGTAGAAGTTCAATAAGAGAGAATCTCATCAAAGGGGAAATATAGGGGAGGATTGGATAGACATTTTGGTAGAGATAAGACCATTGCTTTGGTTGCTGAGAAATATTACTTACCATAGTTGTAGCAATATGTGAAGAAGGTTGTACAAAAGTTTCAAAGTATGTCAAATGGCGAAAGGAGTGAAGCTGAATACAGGGTTGTATCAGCCATTACCTGTACTAGAGAAGTCATGGGAGGATGTCATCATGGATTTTATTCTTAGATTACTAAGGACTTAGCATGGGCATAATTTTATTTTTGTGGTTGTTGATAGGTTTTCAAAGCTGACACATTTTATTCTTTGCAAGAAGACTAGTGGTGTTGATGATGTAGTAGTGTTGTTTTCAAAGAAGTGGTGAGACTACATTGTCTGCCAAAGAGTATAGTTTTAGATCAAGATACAAATTTTGTTGAGTATTTCTAGCATACATTGTGGAAGAGGTTGAAAATAGATTTGAATTTTAGTTCATTGCATCATCCAAAGAATAATGGACAAATAGAGGTTGTGAACTATAGTTTGGGAAACTTGCTAAGATGTTTGTTTGGAGATAAGCTAAATGGATGGGATATGATTTTACCATAGGTAGAATTTGCATATAATAATTCTATCAATAGGAGTACTAGTAAATCACCATTCCAAATTGTATATGTGAGTAGTCCCAAAAATCCTTCTAAATGAGGCTGTTGGATAAACGAGAGATAAGTAGTGCTATAGTAGAAAAATTTGATGAACATTTGAAGAACATCCATGAGGAGGTGAGGAAGCATATCATAAAGATGAATACACAATATAAAGCTAACGCATATGTGAAAAAGAGGTATGAGGAATTTTGGATTGGAGATAAATTCATGGTTCATTTGTGAAAGGATCATTTTCTAGTGGGTATATATAATAAGTTGAAGATGAAGAAGTTTGGACCATGCAAAATAGTGAATAGGCATGATTCTTGAAATGCTTATGAAGTAGAGTTGCCTACTAAATTAAACATTTCACCAATGTTTAATGTTTCAGATTTGACAAAGTAATATGAAGGAGGTGATGGAGATGAATTTGCAAAAGCGTAGTCAAGTATTCCAGCAGCTAGTTTGGCTACAAAGGAGATTTAGAAGATACTAGATAGTCGTATTGAAAAAAGTAAAAGGAACATAATTTATGAGGAATAATTGTTCAAATGGAAAGGGAGCCTAGTAGAGAATTCATCATGGCTTGCAAGGGAGGAGGTTAACTATCTTGGTTTTCCTCTGAACACCTAAGACATGACAAAGTCACTTCTCAAATTACCTTGGGTATAAGAGCAACCTTGAATCACCCAAAAAAAAAAAATTATTTTATAGTCTTTTCTATTTTAATAAGGACTAGTAGATAGGGTGGTTACTATTTATGGGAACTTGCTATGTTTAGTAAGTTTGTCATACAAGCTCACAATGTTCTCATTTTCTATACGAAGGTTCATTTTGAATTTGTAAGCCTACCATAGAAATCTCATTTCTCAGGCATAAGTATCAGAGAAGTTATTGCACATTTTCAGTGGAAAAATTTGCAAAAAAATCTTGAGGCTCACTGTTGGAGGCCTTAGAGTGCCCAGATAAGGTCTGAAACCCTAACAGAATGGTGCTAGCACAATTTAAAGCATGTAGATCAAGAGCTGGCATGTCCAAAAAGTGGTTATAATAGTCAATTAGAGCAACGGTTCATGAGTTATGGCCTTTCAAAGTTGGGCTACCCAAAATATATAAAATAATTATCAACGATGTATTTGGCTGACTCTATATGTAATTTTAGGGTCTATCAGCCCTAGGTATTAATTTTCAATGTCTAGAACCTTCCCAAGTGACATAAAGTTGCCTATTTAAGAAAGGCCCAAACATTGTCTAAAATAGCTCTGGGTGATAGTTCGTAACTCATCTTGCAAATTACCATAATGAAGGTGCTCATGTGGGTTAGCATATTGTACTTGTGAATTTTGTAATTCTGCATGTGTGGTGCAAATAAGAAGTCCATATTTTGTTCTTTCATTTTCTATTATTTCTTTGTTTCTGTTATGAGTTTATGGTATTAAGGGGAGCACCCTTCATCAATTTTGGCCAAGCATGGAAACAATGCATACAAAGTGGATTTGCTAAGAAACTTGGGACTGTCACCAATTTTCAATTTTTTTGACTTGACATAGTAAATGAGACCCATACCAGTCTATGCATATGAGTATGGAGATCTTGTTGAGATTAGTAAGTCGTTGCCAAAATCTAAGGACTAATCCCTTACAACAAAAAAGATAATTAGCGATGGAGAGAAGGCAACAAGATTAGATCACAAACCTATATGAATTACCTTGTCAAATAGAAGGATAAAGATGATAGTGAAGCAACATGGGTTCCCAAAATAGAGTTTAAGTAAAGTGGAATTGATTCAAATATGATATCACTAGATGTTCAATGAAGGGTTCTTCCTTTTTGAGGGAGAATGGTGCAGGAACACCCCCTAGGATGGACTCTAATCCTAGTGTAAATTTTGGTTGGAGGAAACAGGAGTGAGTCAAGGATGTAATAAGGGATAACGAGAGACAAATTTTCTATTTTGATTGATTTTGAAGTTGTTTGAATGTTTTCTTTGTCATCTAATGCTTGGATGCTAGTGGTGCCCAAAGTTGTTAAGGAAATGCAAATGTTGCCAAGGGAGTCAAACTTGGTCAATAAGTAAAAATAAGGGCCAAGGGTCCAGAATGGCCTAAAATATGTCTAAATAGTATTAAAACTTCATTGGGAATCATTTTTTATTACACAAGGGCAAGGAAGATAATAATTGGTTAAGGTTGTAAAAAGTTACAAAAGTTGTCAACTTGACAACTTTGTAACTTTATGACAACATTTTGCAAGAGGATGAAAATCATGCCATAGAAGTTTCAGCCAACCAAGAATAAATTAGTCCAGTTGGAGAATAACTATTTAATACCAATCAAAGCCTGAGGTATGGTTGGATGGTTAGTTTTTTTAAATGCACATATGACATTGTCTTGGAGAACTAATGACAGACTTAAGAAATTTCCAGCATTATGTGTGTTTTGGATTGAATGGGAATTATTCATGGTTTGATTAGATAGATAGATTAATTTTACCTTTGTGTACATATTTGAAATTTTCTTGGTAATTTTGGAGTGTTCTAGGAAAATTCTTTCAATCACTACTACTTTTCGTCCATAACTGAGTAGTGCACTGAAAATGGAGTGTAGTTTCCATTACTATGGTTGAAAATTCTTGAAAATCATGGTAATGGAACTAGAATCAATGTACTATAGTACTAAAAAATTTGGAGGCCAAAACATGTTTTTAAATTTTTCTATCAAGCCCTAAGCGAGCCTGGACAAAGATTAGCTAGGTTGTAGAGTTGGGAAGTTGATTGAACTAGAAAAGGATAAAGAATGAGATCAAGTTTTATGTTGAGTAAGGATGGGGAGTAGAGAATATCTCATAATGAGATTTCATACCTACCCATCCATTTGGTAAATATTTAAAGGAAAACACCATTGATAGGGTTGTGAACCCTTAAAATCCTCAAAAACACTAGGTGTTGAGTCTAACACTATATGGAAATGATCAAAGGGAAAGACCTAGATAATCATTTGAGTCCTCCAAAGGGTATTTATAAGTTAAATTTTTTGGGTGGGTCACTAAGAGAAAATTGGAGAGAAATCCAAAAAAATATACGAGGAGGCCTAATTGAGGACTACTAGGTGTTCTAGTACAAATATTGAAATTCATAAGGAAGAAGAGTTTTGGAATCAATCTAAGATACAACCCAAGAAAAAATTGGCTCAATTTTGGCCACCCTACATGCTCACAAGCCCACCAAGGTCAGTAATGAAATCAAGCCTAATGAAGGCCAAGTGCCAATGAGGGGAAGAATAGGGTGCAAGGAACACACTATAGGGTATTTCCTAGTGGATAGAAAAGTAATGTCCAAGAATAAATCTAAATGGTAAGGAGTTATCTTAAGGATCCTTCTAAGGATCCTTCAAATTTGGATGTACAGTTCCAAACTCAAGACTTTTCCCAGCAAAATATCTATAGAAACAAAAGGTGCATTAACTTCATTCAAAAAGTCCAAATACTCACCTTGGGTCTCTCCCTAATCTCCCATCTAAAGAGGTTGTTTATACTCTTTCGACAAGACTTTATTTTCTTCCATAGGAATTATAGAGTGCATTTTTAAAAAATTATAGAGTCATGAAAATATTGATTCCATAGTGCATTGTTAGGTTGGTATTTTATTGTGTTCCCTATAGGAGATTTTATATTAATAGGTTAGCTTCTAGGTTAGATTTAAAAAATAATTAACTAATTAGTCTCTAGAACCTTTACTCCTGTAGAGGGTTTTTGAGTAGTTAATAAACACAAATAAATGCTTTATAAGAATTTAATTTTGTCAATATATGGAATCTAATTGACTTAAGTTTTATCACTAAGATTTTATTTATTTGTTCTTTTATTTGTTTCATTTTTATCAGAACTTATCTTGTGTATTTTTACATACATGGTGTCAACCAATAAAGAAAATTATAATTTATTTGCATATCAATCATGGTTTATGCAAAGGTGTTTATGTTAATTGGATATTGTTTATTATCTATTCTTATTCTTCTATTCCAAGACTACTTATTTTTGATTTGTCCAATATATCAAACAAATTAAGGAAGAGTGGAGAACATGATCATTAATATAGTGTGCAAGAGAAAGGGATACAATTTTAAATGACAATGACCGTTTTTATTTCTATAAAATTTGAATGTTAGAATCTTCAATAAGATAGATATTAATCCAACAATGATATAATCTATATTTATTAATTAGTATGTTCTCTACCATTTATTTTGTGTCAAATTTTATCTCATAATTTCTTGTTAGTAGTTTCATAGTATCAATGGAATAATGCTTTCATCATAGTTTATTTTATCGCTAAGCATGATCAACCAATTGAAGCTAGTATTTTTTGTTGCATTAGAGATTCATTGATATTTATTCCAAAATTATGTGCTTGTAATATGATTCCAATTGGAATGTGTTACTCTTGTCTTGTCTATCATTGAAAAAACCTTGAATAGTTACTAATATGAAGTCTTCTATGACAAACTTGATGATGCAATAAGAGAGATGTGAAAGTTCTTGTTAGTTTTCACATTTTCTAGCACACTTTCCTATATAAACTAATTATTACAAGCATTTAAATAGATCACCCATCTTCATAGATTTATCATAGATATACTAATTATATTATTATTTTTTATATTCTAGTATTTTAATAGCCAATTTGCTAAATTAAATAAGGTTGTAAATAATTTTAAATGAAAGTAAATGGGTTACTACAAGAATCCCTAAAAGAGGCTTATGCTCTTTAGGTGTTAATTGCTAGCATAGTGTATGATGTGGTCCAATTCTTAGAGATTGTTATTTGAATTTGTTGTTAGAAACTATAGTTGAGATAATTTTTATGTTGTCATTGATGTCAAACCTTAGTGGTGAGATTGTTTCTTTTTGAATAGGTGCCATATCAAGATGGTTGATGAAGAAGATTTAAAAGAAGGACATAACAAAAAGACCTAGAGGAAAGGTTGAGTTATGAGGAACACTAATTGACACTTGATTGGTTCAACTTTAACAAGATAATTTGATTGTCTAATCATAACCCAAGTGAGAAAAATAGTTGTACTAAAGCCTAGAAGAAGTGATCAAAGAAATGAATATTAATTTAATGAGAATCATTTATTCTTTTGGTGTTTTTAATATGGTTGTATATATGTCAGATATTGCCTATACTTCTTTGGCCATTTGTTTTTGCACATGAGGGCATTTGAAAAACTTACATGAGGGCTTTATCTAGAATATTAATATGTGGGAAGTAGGAATCAATTGCGAGGGGACTTTCTTAATATACCAAAGCAAACAGTTTTTTTGTTATGTGAATTGTGTAGAGGATGACATGTCAGTAGCTCCCATGTAGGCCATTGGATGATTGTAGGACATGGGTTAGACATTTCTATCATAAAAATATTTGTTTTAAATTATCAACTTGTAATTGTAAGTTATAAAAAGAGAAAATAACTTATGTGAAAGGATTTTTTAATAGAATCTTAAGAGGGGGAAATCAGTTATAGAAAGGAATAGATTTTAGTATTTAAATATTATATTAATGGAGAAACTAAGTTTGAAAGGAGGAACTCAATTTTCACTATTTAACACTTTTAGTCTATGAATCAAGTCTTATTCTATGTCCCCATGCAACTACTTATTTAGCACTTTTAGCATAGGAATCAAGTCTTACCCTATGTCCAACACAATTTATGTTTAATGTGCTCGTAGAATTTTAAGTTTAAGGAAAAAATAAATTAGAATATTTTCCCAAGATAATGGAGCTAAATCTTAAGATAAGTTTTGGGGAAAAAAGGGAGTTGAAAATAAAGCCATTACTTTTTTGAAAAATGCCCGATATCTTCGCCCAAGTATTCCTCTTCTTCTTAGTTTCGCTAAATTTTCTCTTCTAACTTTTATTATGGTGTTGCTTAGTGACTCTAATATCTTCATCTTGGTAGGCTCTTCGAGTGTGGCGTCGAATATAATTTTCGAAACTACGAAGTTTCTTGATATGTCCATCCTGAAGTTGCTTATCCTGTTTTTTCCCAATTCAAAGTCGAATCGAATGCCTTTCGTATAGTATTCCATCGGGTAATACCTTTCAATAGGGAGCTTCGCCGATTTTACCGCTCTTTGTTTGAACCGGAAATGCAGGCCGGTCGACCATGATAGGGTTGTCCGCATTATGAATCAGATTATACTTTTCCCAAATAAAATGACGAGTACGGCCGGTCAATTAAACTGGTTTCACAAATATAAGTGATTGGTATTGAGGGATAGCTCTCCATTAATTTTAGCCTATCTTTATGTACTCCTTCGTTACCCGCCAATGTTATTTGAGTTTTACATTTCCCAATATTTGTGATGGAACGAGTAAACGAGGCCACGTCAAGGGATCAACTCCTCAGAAATGTCATCAAATTCTTTCATCATCCCATTTCATTCTCTATTTATATTTACTGCGCTCGAAGTTTTATAACGAAGGAAATTTGTCAATCAGAACATCAAAAAGAGATCTCTGTGGTAACTAGAAAGTAGAGAATTTTTTAATCCTTTGTAACGAGTGTAATAATCGAGAGTATGGCAACATCTCCATTGGTTTTGAGCAGTCCTAATATCATATCTCCAGACAAGGAAAGTAATGGAGATGCAGAAGACCAAACAAACAAACTGAGTCTTTGTGATACATGTAGGGATATTCAGGGTGCAAAGAATTGGAATGGCATGATCGATCCCATTAACCCAATTCTCAAAGCAGAGATGCTCAGATTTGGTGATTTTCCACAGCAATGCTACGATTCGTTTGAGAACTCCACCTCTTCCACACATTATGGGAATTGTAAGCGCAGCAAAAGCTCTCTCGCCCAGAGACTGGAACTGCTAAATTATGGGCGTGGATATGAAGTTACCAAATACATATATGCAAATACTAGTATTTTAGACTCCATTTTTGGCGAGGAATCAAGTAAAGGCGTGGCCTGGATGGGTTATATTGCGATTTGTAATGACCCAGATGAGGTAAAGAGATTGGGAAGACGTGATATAGTTGTTGCATGGAAAGGGACGAAGACTGGCTTTGAATGGATGCAAAATCTGAGAGACATATTGCTTCCTATAACGACATCAAAGGCTATGACGTGCTTCAACATCCAAACCATTTCAAATCCAGATGTGACGATTGAGAAGGGATTCCTCAGTTGCTATACTTCCACTGACGAAGACTCTGTTAGATGCACGCTTAGCGCAAGGGGAATTGTAATGGGTGAGATAACCAGATTGGTGAAGGAATACAAAGAGAAAGGAGAAGAAGAATTGAGCATAACATTTACTGGGCATAGCTTCGGCGCTGCACTTGCAACTCTGAGCGCATATGATATCAAAGAAACCATGGTGAATGAATATGGTTCGACCTCAATTCTCGTAACAGTGTTTTCCTTTGCGGCTCCTCGCGTAGGGAACCTCTCATTCGCCCAACATATGGAGGAGATTGGCGTCAAAGTGCTGTGTGTGGGTAACCACGGAGATTTGGTTCCGAAAATTCCTGGGATGATTTTTCAACGAAAAATTGGGATGGCTGACAAGGATTTTGCACTGGCTTCCATGGGCGTATGTTCATGTGGGACTTGAGATCAGTTTAGACAGCAGCAGGTCGCCTTTCCTGAAGCACATGCTCAACTCTGCAAATTTTCACAACTTGGAGGTTTATTTGCACGCACTCGATGGCTTTCAAGGAAATAACGAATTGCCCTTTA
The DNA here is from genome assembly GCA_028749045.1 of Cupressus sempervirens. Lineage (NCBI taxonomy): Eukaryota > Viridiplantae > Streptophyta > Pinopsida > Cupressales > Cupressaceae > Cupressus > Cupressus sempervirens. The sequence goes on from CM053791.1 coordinate 52,030,806, forward strand.
AGTCCTCCGGAAGAGATCCGGCTCTAGTAAACAAATGCTCCGACTTATTGATTGAAAGCGACCAAACCCTTCCCAACTGATGGGCAAAGAGAAATAAAGAAGTGGTGAGACGCATAGATGGCACGTTCGTCTACTCTCCTACAACTCCGACGCCTGTCCCTCTTCCGCAGATTCCCTTCTAACCTAATCTATTCTGTCCCACTTCATTGTTTTTTTTTTTTCATTTGATGAATAGTCCTTTTCAATTAATAAAATTTACTAAGATTACAATTCACAAAAAAGGGCCGGGGAATACAGGATCACCTCGCGAATGAGTTCAATCGGCCGAAGCCGGAGTAAACAACATGGCCGCAGCCAGCAACTATAAACTATTCATCAAAAAAAATATTTAAAACAACCTCATGCTGCCAAGGCAATACCAGCAGAGGGAGGAGGATCATCTTTATCAAGAAATCCCCACGCATCAGTGGGATTGTGAGGCAGACTAGGAACAGTCCAGCCGTCGGCAGCATCTGTAGGGTCTGGTGTAGTTGCAGTCTCCGCATCCTTCTTGTCTGGCCGCGGAGGAGAAATAGCCAAGGCCAGCCGGGAAAACTTGCCAGAGTGCGCCCGTCCAGGGGGAGGAGCCGGAGACCGGCCAGAAGCCTGCCTAGGGGGGGCAGTTGGGGACCAGCCAGAACCACCACGTGGTGGGGAAGCGGAGCGACGCCTCCAACCGCCATGACCACCGCTGGGAGACTAGTGGCGGGGACCCTGGGAGCGCGGCATGTGTGAATGGCAACCAGAGGACTGGCGTCTGGAACGACAACCGCGAGAGGAGGAGGCATCAGCCAAGGCATCCGGAGGCACTCTGGCAATGGTACAAGGAGCATTGCCCCAGTGGTTTAACAATTCCTGTAAGTGGGCAACCTCCAGGGCAACTTTATTAGCTTGCACCTGTATTTGCATAATGACATTGTTACAAATGCATGCCTTGGTGTACATTGCAATGTTAAGATCCAAAAAACTGTGAGTGAATAAAACTGCATTCCTATCTTTCCATAAAGAAAACAAAATTTCCATCCTGAAGGTATGCCAAATCTAGAAATTTTTTTGAGGAAATCTAGGGGAATCACCTAGCAGGATCATGTGCCATGAAAAAGGTTCGGGCCTGAAAGGCTTGAAAAAATCATGGATCCAGTGCCAATAATTCTGAGCATGCTTGCAAAATCAAAAAATATGCAAAAAGGACTCAGGTTGGGCACAGAAGGGGCATCTGAGATCAGGAACCCCAATGTGCTTGAGCCGAGGCCCTAGGGGAAGACCTTTGAAAGCAAGGCACCAAGCAAAGTGAGCAATCTTAGGTTCTGTAATGGCACTCCAAATGGTGTCAAACCATTTTCTCCATTAAGAAAGCGAAGAATGCAAATGCCACCGTTGATTAAGCATGTCCACCATCGGAAGGTGAGGCGAAAGCCATCTGTATCCCATATTGGGCTTATAATTGGTAAATGGAGTGGCAGGAAACCACTTCCAATCATACCACCAAGGTCGAACAGACTGAATCCCCACTTTATGAAGTAAGTGCACAGGGATGGAAGACAACAGAAGCTCATAAGTCTAGTGATCGGCACGTACAAGGCGGTATTGAACTTGCATATCCTCCCAAGACCTGAAATTCATGGTGACTCTTGAAAAAATGTCCTTGGTAGTGCGAATGCCACATTTATAGAAACGCAGAGCACTGGCACCTTGAGTCTTGGCAAGAGGAATACCCTGGAAGGCATTCATTTCTTCCAGCTTTATGTGCTTAATTTATTATTTGCTAGTTTTTTTTTCCATTCATCTTATATGAAAAGTTATAATATTACATAGTTGAGGATATTTTGATATATATATTTTTAATTTAGGTTATATATTCATCTTTCTATCTTATTAGTCCCTGCTGTTAGATAGAAGACTATAGTTTTCATATGACTTTCATGCAATTAGTTTATGTTTTAGAAATTGTGCAAATAGTTTTCTTCTATGATCTTTACTTAAATTTTCTTATTAAAACTATTTTTGATTTTTGATTTCCCTTTTTTTTCTATTGGTCCTACTAAATTTTCCTACTAGTCTTTTCTTTTTTCTCCCCTAATGAAATAGTAATTAAATGTAAGCTACCCATTTTGCAAGCTTGCATTTGTCTTGCTTGTCATTAGACACCTTATATTTAATTGTGATGATATGTCACATAAGCTTGCAATGTGTCGTAATAGAAGCTATTAGGGTTGCATGGTTTTGTAAGCCTTATGAATTACACTCTCTTTCAAATTTCACATTTGTAGGTTCTTTGCTGATAAAAAGGAATCATGTACTTGCAAATGTGAATGTTTTCTCATTCCTTCTATAACATCCATGGTTTTCTTCCGTTACACCAGATTTAATCATGTAGAGTAGAGGTGACATCTTCATCCTCAAGCACATTGTAAAAGAGAGCATTGATCATCTAGTCATCTATGCATCCTGCGTCGAAAATGAAGAGTTTCCATTTTCTTTTTCCTGACACATGCATATGGATGGATTTTTTTTATGTGGAATTGACTATAGAATTTTTGACTTGATATCTTTTCCTATGCTCTCTGTAAAATATGTTTCTTTATCTTCTAAGTTAAGCTACGAAATTTGTCTTCAACATTTAAAATCTACCAAAGAATATAACAAATGGTGTTTTTTTCTCTTGGATATTTGTTGTTGTAGGCATTCGTTGGATAGATTTTTGTGTTGTTCCCATTGTATGGAGCCAAAATCTCACTCTGTACAATATTTTTATACATATTATTTTATTAGTTTCTGATAGACTATATTTTTAATTACTTATCAATCTGACTAGTATATTATTTTCGAGACTTTCTCATGCTCATGAGTTTTTGTGTGTTGTTTGGTCTCTTCCCTAAGTTTTATTTCTTATTTCATAGAAAAATTTTGCATACCATTTCTAAATTTTGGTATGAGTATTCCAAGCTAGGTTTGTATATATTATTCATTGCTCTACGGTCTTACCTTCATATTGTTTGGCACATATCTTTATATTTACCCTATTGATTAATCTTTGCCATACATTAGTGTGAATGGAATAGAATCATATTATTAGAAAGGATCTCCTTTTTAATTCTCCCTACTTCCATCTCTATCTAAAATTGTTCTTTAGTGAAAATAACCCCATTACTTTGTGAAGTTGTCTGCCACATGATCCTAATTCATGGAGAAGTTAGAATATAGGGTTCACAAATTCTGAGAGTCTCCTTTATAATTATTGCCAATTATAAGTCACTACAGTTAGGTAGGAGACTAATATTTTGTAAATGGTTCAAACAAAATTTATTATATAAACTTTGCAAACTTTCTTACTAAAATGAATTTTAGTCTTTAACTTCTTTTTTCCCTATTAATTTCTCATAGTCTTCTTCTTTTTCTCTCCTGATAAATTACGAGTAAATAAAGGTAGACTACCCAGCATTTTGCAAGTTTGTTTATCTATCTTGCTTCTAGTTAGATACTTTGCATTTATTTGTGATGATATGTCATGTAAACTCATAGTGTCTCATATTAGAAGTTACTAGGGTTGCATTTTTTGATGATTTTATCTTCTATTGTGAATTCCACTCTTCATATTAGAAGTCATTACAATTGCATTGTATCAGGATTTTATCTTCTATTTTGAATTCCACTCTTCATATTAGAAGTCATCAGGGCTGTATTTTTTTAGTATTTTATCTTCTATTGTGTGTTCCACTCTTCCACTTATTTGAAAGATTTCTTTCAATATACTAAATTAATTGATTTTGGTTAGTTTCTTATAAAAATGGCTCTTTGCTTGGAGCTATGAATGTTTTCTATCTTTCCAATGACATCCACATTTTCCTTTTGTTAAGCAATATTTCATCATGTAAAGAAGAGTTAAAGTATTTATCTTTAGGCACACTGTTCATTCTATTTTTGTAAGGAAAGAGAGAATTGATCACATAGTTGATGTACGAAAATTAGGCAAAGAAGTGCAAAAGAAAGCCAAGATAGAAAAAATTCACTATATGGTAAAGCTTCTAAAATTTCCACACTTCTTGTTTCTCTTCTATGTTGCTACAAAATGCATACATGTGTAATGGGGAACATGCATTTTTGTGTTTTTCTATCTTCCAGAATTAATGTCTCTCACACCATTACACCATGATGTGTACTACATTACGAGTTTGTGAGTTTGCAATAATTCTTGAGTGTGTATAATATATTTTGGCATAATTCAATTTTTGTTACTTATAATTTTAGAGTTTTCTCCAATGGATTTTAAAGAGGTGAGATTTTAGTAAATTATTTTAATTCTTTTCACAATTACTTATAATAGTTATTAGTATAAGATTCCAAATAAGAAAAACATAAACCCTATATTAAATTTTTGGTGTAAAAGATAGATTAGGGCTTAATGCAGTCATAGACATGATTATTGAAGGCAAAGATGCTTCAAGGCTAACATACAACAATCAATCATTGATCCCATTATTTACTATCATTATTAGAGCTCATAGATTCATTAATCCCACTATTCAATATCATTGTTAGAGCTCATATATATGATTGTAACAAAGGCCTAAACATGCATTTGAACCCTATTAGATCTTGGAAAATAGCTTCTATCAGCTAACTCCATATTATTAGTCATATCTACATTTGTGTCACTCCCTAGTGTAGAAGCCAATGCTAAGATGTAGTTCCACCATCATTCATGCACACAACTTCAATCATCTATTTAACATGACCAATTATATTCAATTTGTGTTAGTTTACAATAGAGCATGAACATGCATAGTTTTTTAGATTCATTAGTGCATGGTCCCCGACTCCAAGATTTTAGAGCAATTCTCAGTGTTAAAAATAGTCATGCTCACTTTGTTTGCATAATAAGTTTTATGCATGCAATATTGTAACCATAAAAGTATAATAAAGAACTATTTTTTAAAATTGAAAAAGTGAAAGTAGTAAAACCATAGGATAAAATTTTCCTTTTCATGTTTACATGATTCTTAGTCTACCTAATTCAGTTTAGTCCTAAATACTACACTTTTATCCCTCAATAGTATTAGCTCTGACATGTATTTTGCCTGGTTCATTTTATATATTCATACATACATCATGTTAATTACATAGAAAATGCATAAATTTTCTATTCAAATTAGACCAAATTCATTTTACATCAAGGTATACTAAGAACATTATGAATTTTTCCATGTGTGAAGTTGGCATGATTTCCTCTTTCTTACCAAATAGTACATTCCTAGCACAAGACAATAGAAGACAATGATCTAAACTTTATCTCTGATATGGGTATTCTACATAATAATCTCTCACTTGAATAATGCATTTACTAAAATAATTGGCTACTAACATGATATTTTTCAGATTTTACCAAACCTTTTCATATTTAGAACAATGTAGATTATATATATATATATATATATATATTTTAAGTCCACAAAACCAGGACATCAGATTCAAAATAAGGTAAGATGATTCATTATAGAACTAATAGATGTTAGGCCTATTAAATTAGTTAGGAATAAGATTCAAATTTTTCCTATTTCTTAGTTTTTGTTATGTGCCCACTTAAGATGATGAGTCTTCTACTACATGATGAAAATTCATACATAGTTTTTATACATAGCCTATGGATTCACTAATAATTTTGTGTGAGTACATGATATTTTGTTTACATTTTTAGTTGGTAGGAGTGTTAATTATTGTGGATCTCTAATAGATAAAACAATTACAAATAAATGCTTTTAGAGAATATCTCACTTGAACAATGCAAAATATCTTTGCTCTTCTATGGTAGTGATCTTGGTATTATATTTGTTTATCCTTAACCTTCAATAGAAACTATAGTAATCAAATGTCATATAACAAAATAATAATGATAAAAGAATGATGTTTATATAATACTATGATTGACTGCAGGTACTTGGATGTTGTCTGATTAATGCTTTCCTTGTGGCAACTTATGCACATATATATAAGGGTGAAAGACATGACACCAAAGAGTCATGTCTCTACGGCCCAAGGGCCACATAGAGACATGCCTCTTCAGAGGCATGTTAGTTTAAGTAACAACCAAATTTTCATAAGTTAGTGCCTGATAACAAATCAAGGCATGATAATAATTAAAACTTGATAAACATAACAAGGCATGATATGTATTGAAACCTGATACAAGGCATGATAAACATAAGTGCCTAATCAATATGAAGTCTGCATGATAAATAATAACATGATCTCAATACTATTGTTAATCCATGAACTATTATAGGGATGTAAGCATATGTATGTGTATACGTACATTTGCGCACGCACACACGCACGCACACACACGCGCGCGCGCACACACACACACACACACACACACACACACACACATGTATGCTTATATCTATATGATTATAGAATTAGCAGTAGTTTCAAGATATCAATTTAATTCATGTTTAGATTCTTCTAACACTATACATTAACACTCCCTGTTTAGCTAGGATGAAGTAAAACATTAATTAAATCAAAATAATCATATAATCAACATAGTAAATGATCTCTACTTGCACTTAAGCAATGTCTAGAGAAGTCCATAATACTTTCATAATCTCTAATTTTACTTAAGAAATGTTTAGAGAAGCCCATATAATTGCTACTTGCACTTAAGCAATGTCTAGAGAAGCCCATATAATTTCTACTTGCACTTAAGCAATGTCTAGAGATACTCATAATAGGTTTATTATTTACAAGATTGTCACCTTGTAAATAATTTTCTACAAATGAATATATCCATGAAAGATTGTCACCTTTCATTACATATCAAATACTACTAAGTAACCAATAGAGGCATAAACTCAAATGAAATAAAATATTTTATTTCAGAAATTTGTCATTACAATTAATCATACCAAGTTTTTCTCTAAAGTATTTTAGTTTCACTTTAGCAAGAGGCTTGGTAAGGATATTTGTCATTTTATCATTTGTACATATATATTCCAATTGAATAACTCCTCGATTCACCATATCTCTGATTTAATAAAATGGAATTTCAATATGTTTGGAGTGGTTGTGAAATACTAGATTAGAAGAAAGACTGATAAAACTTTGATTATCACAATAAATCACAATTGGCTTCAATGGTCTTTTGAAGAGATCTGAAAGAAACTTTCATAGCCATATTGCGTCTCTAGCACCCAAGGAAGACACAATGTACTCACCTTTGGTGGAACTCAATGCTACTAAAGTTTGTTTTTGACTAGACCAAGAAATCATACTAGATCCAAGATTGAAAAAATATCCTGAAGTACTCTTTCACTCAATGGAGCTTCCAGCCCAATCAGAATCTGAATATCCAAGTAGTTCAAGGTTGACTTTGTCATATTTGATTCCCATTCCAATAGTACCCTTCAAATATCTTAATACGTATTTAGTTGCATGTAAATGTATCTTCTTAGGAGCACACATAAACTGACTCAAGGTGTGAGTTGCATAGGATATGTTTGGACGAGTATTGACCAAATACATCAGGGATCCAATAATTTGTCTGTAGTAAGTGGGATTTTGCAACCTCAGATTTGTTCATATCATCTTTTATTTTGTGTAGATTTATTTGCATAGGGGTAGTAGCTGGTTTACATTCCATCATTCCAAATTTTGTTAAGATAACAATTGTATATTTTCCCTAGTTTAGTATAATACTGTTGTCTTGCTGCTAGATTTCTAATCCCAAAAAGTAGTGAAGTAACCCTAAGTCCTTCATTTCAAATTCTACAGTGAGTTTTTTCTTACATTTCTTTATGAGATGTTCCTCACATGTAATTAGAAAATCATCAACATATAAAACAAGAATGACCATATCATCACCTTTAGTTTTGAAGTATAGATTTGGGTCAGCTTCATTTTTGGCATATCCTAATTTTAATAGGTGATTATCTATTCTTTAATACCAGGGTCTGGGAGCCTATTCAAGTCCATAAAGTGCTTTATTTAATTTACAACCATGAGTTTTGCTATCATAAGTATTGAACCCTTCTTGTTGTTCAATGTAAACTTCTTCAATCTTACCATTAAGAAATGTTGTTTTGACATCCATCTAATGTACTTTCCATCCTTTGGATGCTACAATTGCTAGGATTGTTATGATCGAAGTGTACCTAGCAATAGGGGCAAAGGTTTCTTCATAATCAATACCTTCTTTCTAAGAGAAACCTCAGGCTACAAATCTTGCCTTGTATTTTTCAATACTACCATTTGAAGCATGTTTAATCTTGAACATCCATTTGGAAGAGACAACTAATTTGTTCTTAGGTCTTGGTACAACATCTCATACATCATTTTTCAATATAGAGTTATATTACTCAATCATAGCTTCCTTCCAAGATTGATGTGAATGTGCTTCTTCAACAATAGTAGGTTCAAATTTTATGAGTTCAAATAGTAATGCAACATAACAAGATTGATTTTTGGTCATTTTGCTTTCCTAAATTACTTCATCTGGCTCAACTTGATTTTTTGCTAACATTTTTCTAGCCCAAAGGGGTCTCTTCTTATTGATATTGTTGATGTTTTTAGGTTCTATATGATTAGACATGGAAGAGAAGTCAGAATTACTAGAAATTTTGAAAGTTGTGTCTTCTTCAAATATTGCATCTCTACTAATTTCAATTGTCCTTTGCCGAGGAATGTAGATCATGTATCCTTTTGTAGTTTCACTATATCCAATGAATATTCCCTTTTTCTTAGAAGGCTCCAATTTGGTTCTTTTCTCTTTATGTATTTGAATAAAGACTAGACATTTGAATATTCTTTAGTGGCTTAAATCTAGTTTAATGCCTATAAATACTTCTTTTGGAGTGGTATTTTCTAGGATGGAGTGAGGGCATCGATTTGGAATGTAGACAATAATATTGTATGCTTCAGCCAAAAATGAGTAATGAATATTTCGATCATGTAACATGGCTCTAGCTGATTCAACAATAGATCTTTTTTTTTTATTTTAGATATTCCATTCTAGTATAGAAAACCCCCTCTTAATCCCAATAGAAATATAGAAGTTTTTAAAGATATCAGATGTGTATTCTCCTCCATTGTCAGACCTTAGGATTTTGATCTTTTGACCTAACTGATTTTCAACTAAGGCTTTAAGCTCTTTAAACTTGGATAATACCTTAGATGACTCCTTTTGTTTTAGAAAATAGATCCAGGTTCTCCTAGAGTAATCATCAATGAAAATTATATAGAAAAGACATCCATTAAGAGAGGGGACTAACATAGGACCACAAAGATCTGTATAAATTAATTCAAGAATGGATTTAGATTTATGATCACTTAGGGGAAAGGAATGTTTAATATTTTTGCCTAATGCATAGCCTTTACAAATACTTGAATGATCTACTTTTAGATTAGGTAGACCTTTTACAATTTTGCTTATAGATGATAAGGCTTGAAAGTTAAATTGATCTAGTCTCCCATGCCAGATTTCAGAGGAATTTGACATATCATTACTAAGGGTTAAGTTTAAATTAGGATTTTGATTATTAAAAAGCTTATAAAGACTTCCATCTCTGACTCTAATGGAGATGGCTTTCTTAATAGATAAGTTCTTAGTCTAAGATAGAACTCTATCTTCTTGAAATGCAATTTTGTACCCTTGATCAGCAAGTCCGGAGATGGAGACAAGATTTCTTTTGATCCCTCCTACATATAAGACATTCTTGAGTTGAAGTGTGATTCTAGAATTCAGTTCTATAGAACAACAACCAATTGCTTTAATAGGGTGAGAGGAATTATCTCTAATACTTGCTTCTTTTGATTCATGTTTTGAGAAGGTTTCAAACTTATCCTTAAATCTGATGATGTGACGAGAAGCTCCATTATCTATAATCTAGGTATTGTGGTTAGTGTTTAATTCTCTCGAGAGAGCTATGAGGAATGCATAATTTTCTTTATCCATTTTCTCAATATTTTCTTCTTTAACTTCTGCTAAAGCTACATGAATTTTTTACTTTTCTGGACATACATAATAAGAGTGAATGAGTTTATCACATTTAAAGTATATAACTTTGGACCAATCATGTTGTTTGTGAGATTTGTGATTTTTTTTGAAATCCTTCTTGTTACTCTTAAACTTCCTTTTCTTATTTGGCTTGGTGTATAATGCTTGGATGTCTCCCTCTTGATTTGAACTTAGACCTCTGGAAGCTAGTCTAGACTCCTCTTGAGTGCATTCATTCTTTAGTTGATCAAATTTTGGAAGTTTGGGTCATGAACTTAAGTCTCATATGAAGGTTTCCCATGATAGAGGAAGACTTGTAGAGAAATCATGCTTAATTCCATATCATCCACTTGGTTTTGCATACTTGCAAGTTGATCTTTTAATTCAGTAATTTTTAAGAAGTATGAGGTAATGGATTCTCCACTTTTCATCTTTATATAAAGTAGATCTTGTTTTAAAGTTAATAGTCTACTTGTATTGTTAATTTTAAATGTATTTTGAATAGAGGAGAACATTTTAAATATATTTTTAATATTAGCTATAGATGGAAGTATATGGTCCTTTACTGGTTCTATGATGAAAGTCATTGCTTTATTATTATGCCTTTTCCATGTTACTTTCTCGGATTCATTTTTAGGCATGGGTAAATTTGATTCAATGTATTTTTCTAATTCCATCTCTCTTAGCACTATTAATAGTTTGATGCTCCATCTAGCCTATCTTCTATTCTTATGTGATTCACCATTTTAATGCTTTGATTTTAAAACCTCTTTCTTTAACTTTTGAAATTCATATTAGAATGAATATTTTGCAAAAGATTTCCTATCAGTAGAGCTTTGATACCATGTTAATTATTGTGGATCTCTAATAGATAAAACAATTATAAATAAATGCTTGCAGAGAATATTTTACTTAAACAATGCAGAATATCTTTTCTCTTCTATGGTAGCAATCTTGGTAATATATTTGTTTATCCTTCTCCTTGAAGTAGTGACTATAATAATAAAGTGTTGTATAACAAAACAATGGTGATAAAAAAATGATGTTTATATAATACTATTGTTGATTGCAGGTACTTGGATGTTGTGTGATTAATGCTTTTCCTGTGGTAACTTATGCACATATATATAGGGTGAAAGACATGACTCCAAAGAGTCATGTCTCTACATGGCCCAAGTGCCATGTAGAGACATGCCTCTTTCGAGGCATGTTAGTTTAAGTAACAACCAAATTTGCATAAGTTAGTGCCCAATAAGAAATCAAGGCATGATAAGAATTAACTCCCGATAGACATAACAAGGCATGATATGTATTGAGACCCAATACAAAGCATGATAAACATAAGTGCCTGATCATTATGAAGTCTACCAATTAAATCAATAACATAATCTCAGTACTGTTGTTAATTCATGAACTATTACAAGATTGTAAGAATATGTATGTGTGTATGTACATTAATATATATATATCTCTCTCTCTCTATGTGTGTGTGTGTGCGTGTGTGTGTGTGTGTGTGTGTGTGTGCGTGTGTGTGTGCGTGTGCGTGTGCGTGTGCGTGTGTGTGTTGGTGTGTGTGTTGGTGTGTGTGTGTGTGTGTGTGTGTGTGTGTGTGTGTGTGTGTGTGTGTGTGTGTGTGTGTGTGTGTGTGTGTGTGTGTGTGTGTGTGTGTGTGTGTGTGTGTGTGTGTGTGTGTGTGTGTGTGTGTGTATCCTTATATCTCTGTGATTATGGAATCATCAGTAGTTTCAGAATATCAATTTAATTCATGTTTTTCTTCTTCTAATGCTAAACATTAACAAGGAGGTCATCTCTAGCTTCTAAATGAATAAATTAAATCCCTTTACCATTAAATAATAAGCACTTTGTATTGACATATTTCTTTACAAAGTTGTCAAGTTTAAACCTTTTTATCGAAATGATGCTAATAAATTTGACATTCATTGTTTAGGTGTTACATAATGCTTGGGTTCTATGGAATGATCTCTCAAACTCATTTTTGAAATTTAATTCTAGTGGTTGTAGATTTGCCTCCAACAATTTCCAGTTGACTCCAACAATTTCTTATCACATTGCTTTGTTACTATAAGGAATTATGCAACTTACAATTAATGAAAAAATATTGTATAAAAAATAGTAAGAAAATAAAATGGAGAACTTTTTATTATCAAATTGTATCATGCAAGTTCTCCTATTATCAAATTCTATCCTTCTATTTATTTCTTAACAAAATTTTTTTATTAGTTTTATAGTTTATGTTAATTAATAGTTTCAGTTAAAAAATAATTATCATATTAGCTTTGTACTTCCAAAGAATATTTTAATTGATTTTGTCCTAGCAAGTCTTGTTTATGCTTTAAAATATATATGTTATGTGTCTATTTAGCATTATCATAAATATTCCTAAGTTCTCACAATGCATAAAATATTTTGAATGTGTGATTGTATCTATCATCCTTGTCATAAGTAGAGTCAAATATTTAGCTTCATTGCAATCTTTATATTAATGAAAATTGAAACAGACATGTACTCAATACTACAATAATTGCATAATGAAATATTGACTCATTCAATTTCAATCCTATTATATCTAGTGATTTATTGGCTACCAAAAATCTAACTTCATATCATAGAAGGTAGGGACTATATCAAAAATAGAGCTCTTGTATATGATAGAAAACTTTTTTGAGATGTGAATAGAAGTATTTTAGTATAAGATTCATCACAAAAAATAAAATCTCCATATAAAATTTAAAAAATATTAAGAAAAAATAAAAGAAGTTCTCATATTATCAAATTGTATCATATACATTTATAATAGACTTTCCACCTTATCTATTTTTTTAGTCTTTATTTTAAAAATTATATTAAAATAATATTTAATTTATTATTCAAAAGACATTTTACTATGAAATTCTTGCATTTATATTATTAAAAACCTTGACTTGGTGACGAGGATAGTATTCATTTGAGAATATGAATTCACATACTAGGAAAATTTTAGGTGCAACAAAATATTACTTGTCAGTAGACTAGAGTCACTAAATTGTATTCATTCCTAGATCAAGCTTTCAAATATATCTAGACATCAATATGGATAAACTCAATAACATGTTTTCTGGTAGTATCAAAGGGAGTATTGAATACAAAAAAATCACATTAAAAATCCAAAATTATAAGCAAAGTTTCTAAAATACAAAAAATAATTAAATGTATAGATATAAGTTTTTCACTTTGATAATTTTTCCTCTAATGAAAGATAAATATTCACTCAAAATATTTTCATTTTGACAATAGAAATATCAACTTCTAAGATGTATGATACATTTTGACCTTACATGTTTAGTGAATGGTCTAACCTCAACATATTTTTATCAATTTAATGAGATAATGAACACGTTGATATTTAAAAAAAATTGATTTAAGAGTAAAGAATGCTTAAAATATTATAGGTTATTTGAAATAAGATAAATAAATAAATATTTATAAAAATATCAATCCACTTAGTAATAATAAATAACCATTCAAATCTCAAAACATAACAAAGCATGCAAGTTTAATGGATCCCACAAAGAAATAATAGTCCTAGAATGTACATAGCAAGAGACACCCAAATATAAAATTATAGTAAGATTACCTCTACAAGTGTATTTTTTGTAGTTTATAATTATATTTTTATTGCTAAAATATTTTTATTGATAATAATTTAATTTATTTAGAGTTGGAGACATTTTCACATAAGTACTTCAAATATTTTTTTTAAAAAAAATATTTGTTATTTTATAGGTCTAAATAAAGTAATCAGATTCTATCTAGTTTGACAACCAAGATCCCTAGTAGATAATTTGTTATTTTTGTGATTTTATCTTCAAATATTAATTTACATCTAAAAGACTTTATTTTGAAGTTATCCTTGTGCATACCCTACATCTTGAATATCTCGAAGATCAATTGTTAGAGAGAAAATTAAGAATATAGCTATGAATAATAGATTAGTTGATTGTAAACAAAAGGGAAATAATTTCATAATTTATTCTTAAGAAGCCTTTAAACCACTAACTATCCATGTACAAAAATAAATATTGATTTTTTAAGAATAAATGAATTGACAAGGGTTTAATTCAATCTACATTTTATTAACCATAGAAAAGATCTAAATAGGTTTATTGAGTATGGAACTTTGAATCAGATAGTTCATCATATGGATTATTAGGTTTAATATATTCATGGCTAATTTTTTCAATGTCTTCCCAGAGGCCAACATAGTCCTTCTTCATAAACTGATGTACCTAGTTATGTCCCTAGTCATATCTGGCATGCAGAAAATATATTAGGAAGTCTATATTTCTTATAACACTTGATTTCCGTTTTTTGAAGCACATATGATCTTTAGTAAATACTATGTAAAAAGGGGAACATTATCTCTACCCAATATATTAATATCATAATTACATTGCCTTAGTTTCATGCAATCTTTATTTATATTAATCAGTACCTCTTCTAGATCCCCTAAATACATACTTTTGAAGAATCCTCTCCATAGAAAATATATACCAAACATTTCTCCTTCTAGTGAGTAAACCCTAGCTATGAATATTGAAGTGATGTCATCATAAACATTGTATCTATCGATGTTAAAGATGACTTCTTTAACACCAAAATTTGATATGCTACCCTTGTAACCAGAAAATGTGTTGATAATAACATATCCTTGATTATGGTACTTGATATAAACCCATCAAAACTTGTTTGAATTGATGCTTCATGGAGTTTGATTATAGTTTCCATAAGTAATCCTAAGACAATACAAATCTAGTAACCCATAGACCTTTTTATTGCTACGAAAAACAAGAATATGAAAGGACAAAGGCAGGAACAACCAAATATATTACAACATAAAAATTGAAGAGTCATAAATATCAAAATGATAGATTGATATTTATCAAATAGTATATTCTTATTTATCAGTGATTTTATTATTAACATAATAATTCTACTACATACTAAACTAATAGAACCTAAAAATCTTATTTTAATGGGTACTTCCATCCATAATTAGTTAGAACACCCAAAATCTATATTTGTAGGAGAAGAGTGGTCCAACCCAAAACTAGAGAAGTCTATAAACACTAACTAACTAGAAATCTTTAGGAAAAAATCTAAGTCAAACGAAAAGAAAAAAATAGGCAAAATCAGAAATCAACTCAAACATCTAGACCTATAAATGAGAAATGAAGGAACTAAAGGGGAAGATAAAGAGGAAAAATATTTCAATTGGAAAACTCATTCTCAAACATACATCCCATAAAATATTTTTCCAAACATAAGGCTTAGGAAGAAAAAAGAGAAAATCAAGCAAACACACCAGTCGAGAAAAGACAAGTGAACCATAGAGGCACAAAATCGAATATAATAGAAAATCCTAAAATTATTTACTTATTTAATATTGGGCTTTATTTTTTGTGTGATGCCCAAGGATGAAAATTACAATGATTGAAGTTCAAAAAATTGCCTAGCTTTCTTTAATTGTTTAATGTTGGCTCCATTAAATATGTGGCTTAGGTGGGTGTGGAGTACAATGAATTTCATTATATTTGAAAAGACTAGACCAAATGACATGTCACTTGAATTTACATGAATTGCATAAGGAATGATATAATACCCAATTTCCAATTATTTTATGCTAAAGTATTTTATCTATCCCTAGTTTTTTGTTTGTACTATATTTTCATATTCAGTGTGGTCGTAAATTGGTCCAACTTAACCTTAATAGGTGTTGGTGTTCTTTTTGGTAAAGAACATACCAGGTAGATACCAAGAAACAAAGACTAGGAACATGCCTAAGGACGAGCTAAATCCTATATTCAGCAAGGCTAAATCTTAGTTATGGGCCAATTAACAGAGTCATATTAGGACTCACTTCACTTTAGGCTCTGCAAAGCCAAGGTGGGCAAACCTAAGGGATTTGTCTAGTTTATCTTGATACTTCATTACAAGACTACCCTGTATAGCAGACATGGTCAATATTCTTCTTCAATTTGTTGGTAAATCTCCTGTCATAGTAGCTAATCATAACCAAGGAAAGTAACCACAAATAAGCCATGACCTACACTTATAGTTCTTCAAAACATAAAATGGGAAAATAATATTCATTTTGATTTGGTTTCTCAGCATAACAAGGTATGCACCAACAACAAACATGCATCTTTCAAGTTGACTAGTCCCTTATCCATTGGGCATTAACTGAAACTTCACATACAGATGGATACCCAAAATATAATCATATATTCAGGTATATGGTTTATCTGCTTGACTTGCAAACAGACATCAATATTCATTAAAACTCTCGTACTTATGGTGATATCCGTTTGGTGTACCCTGCAATCCTATTAGTATAAACAAGCATTTACTTGGAGCTTTGTTCCAATAGCAAATCTATTCTGATATACAACCTTAAAGGGATGTAACTGGGTTCAAGCTCTTAGTTCTTAAACACATTGCAAATAACAACACGAGATAAGAATCATAATGAAACTAAAAGATGAGGCTCTTTGTATTAATTTCATTGAAAATAATACAACATCTGCATACAAAAACTCAAAAGATACACATAGAATGACTGTGTAATACAAATGCTTCAAAAGGAATACAATATGTTGTTCATAACAGGAAGAATCACTAAGAAAAATGGTATCACAGATCTGAGAGAACTCAAGATTAGAACCATGAATGGTCTCCCCATCATAAAAAACTAGAACCCCTACAAATGAGAAGAAGAAAGAAAGATATAGGAAGAAGCAATTTCTCGGATTGAATCTGAACATGACACTTGTCCACTCAGAAAACCTTCTCAACAGATTAAAACCATCTTTCTTATCTTTTCCCTCTAACTGAAAATCAAATCCCCATCATTTTACCCTTTAAAGGCATCAAGTATCTCAGAAATTTGATGATGAGAAAGTGTAACTGATTTTGGTGTTAAAGTGAACTCGGTAAAAGTAACAAATCAGTTCAAATGGCCTTGTAGAAATCAAGAAAATATTTTAGAATTGATTTTATTCACCTTCAGATCCCAACAAGCCTCTAGGACTACCCTCTGACCAACTTTGATACTTCATGATCAAAACTACCTATTCTGTTGCTAATGCCCCTAATTTTCACAAACTGACCTACAATGTGAACCATTGAATACCTGTGCAAAAACCAACTTCATATTTGGAAAGTTCAGGTTCTCAAGGTTTTGACTGTATATTAGAGTGCCTATTTAACCTAAAAAATGCTCCAGTTATGGCCTTCTGAAGATTAGCCCTCTGTTCATGGCTTCCACACAAAAGGATAAAATTTAAATATTCTATAGTTTAAACTATAGAAAAGTTAAAATTTTTAACCAAATTTTACTCTTTTGTAGACTATGCACATCAAAGATATATTTCAAAACAAATTTGAAATTACTCTTTCCTCTCAAAACCATCTGAATAGCGCCACATGTTATTATCTTACTGGCTCGGGCTTGTGCAACAGCACCACGTGCCACCATGGGATTGGTCCTGATCTCTGAGCGGGACCCATGTTCAAGCTCTGCTAGTTTTTTGAAATTTCTTACAAGTCGCCAAATCGCTTGCCTAAAATTCTTCATTTTTTCAATGGTGACATGGTGACCACTGAATTTCGGTCACATTTTCGGACGAACTCCTTAATCCCTCCTTCCACGTCAATGCCACATGTCACCTTCTCGCTAACTCACTATGGTAACTTCCTTGCATCTTTTGCATAGCGACTTAATGACGACCACACGATCAAGACATGTGGTGAAATCTCCTCCTTCCAAGCTAATCTATCTTCGCCAGATTTTTGGGTTTTCCTGGCGACTCGCTATGTCGCTAGCCATATTTTTTGGATTTCCTAGCTAGCACCATAGCGACTAGCCAGAGTTTAACTTTTCCAATTTCTCGGTGCATGCTGACATCATCAACTCGTTATCTGCGTATTAGTTCAAAACTTAGCATTGACAGCTTCCACTTGGTCAGCTTCAAGGGGCCCACCTCCCATGCAATTGCCTTGACAAAAGGCCTTTGTCTTTAGACACCACAAATGAAGTTTAATATTGTATCTAAACATTTAAAGTTACCCCGCCTGGGCAATGTGGGAATAATCGCTTTCACTGTAATGTCACCCTTGCCTTGTTTGGACCACGACTTCTCTCTTTCTTTTGGCACGTTACCTGCCTCCAATGAGTGAGTAGTTTCTTATCTGTTTGCAAAGTGCATGGGGCTCCACTTTGGTGTCCTTGCTTTGTTTTAAAATGATGACTTTTAAATCTGCTGTGGTTCCAACTTATAGGTTCCTTCCTACTATGTTGGCATGAACTTCTTTGTTGTTCCTTGGCGTGGATGGTTGTTTTGTCATGCTCACAGGATATTGGCTACATGGAGCTCTGATTTCTCTTTTCTCTGACACTAGATTACCACACTCCAATGCTAAAAATGAACAGTGATATCTTTTTGAACCTTCAACTAGCGCCATTGTCTGTAGTTTGTTTAACATGGAGCTTCTCCCTCCATTAGTGCAGCACTTGTACAATGCGTGGAACATATGATTGCTTGCTGATGCCTTCAACTAATGGACGCCTCTCTCATTTTTTGGTGTTGACTGCCGTTGTGGGCATCTACTGTAGCTTCGTTCAAATTGAAAAGGCTTTTTATCAACATGAGCTCCCCTATTTAAGTAGTGGTTTATCTTTTGTTAAAATGTTGACTTCAATGGAGGCTACTATTCTATGCTGAAGACATCCCCTGCCTAATCGGCTGCTCTTCTAGCGTATGGCATCTATTCTCTGCTGCCTTTGACTGCATGAGCATTCAGTTTTAGATGCCTTTGTCCCTTCATTTTGGTATGTTCTTTCTTTGACTTGCAGCTTTTTCTTTGTTTTTGGTAGCTCTCTGTAGGCTGCAACTTCCCTTACTAGCATGGCAACCATACATTTAGTGCAGGGTTTTTATTCACTATGGCTTCATCATTTTGTGGATGCCCTTTGCTCTATTATAAGCCGTTGTTCTTCTTCATGCCTCACTAGGCTCTCAAGCTGAAAAGGTTCTAGTTTAGTGCACTCCTTTAGTTCTTGCTTTGGTGGTATAACTAGAAAATCAATGGTATAAGGTAACAGATTATCCTTTGGAATCTAAGCCTCTTGTTCTTTGTTTACTTTATCTTGCAACTCCAGCATTAATTTTCTCTCTTTTTCAGCCCCTCGTTCCTCTTAAAATCTTGGAGCATTTTCTAGCTCTTCTTTTTGTAATTCTTTTGTGCTCTTAACCCATGTGTATAGCATTGATAATTCATCTAACGTATCTGTAGGATTGTTAGTACCAAAAGCCAAAGCCGATCAGTTCTGTTACTCAAATTCTTTTTGTGATGACAACTTTTAGTGTTTGCATACTCTTCTATGATTTGATCACTGGCAAGTGTGGTTCCTGTCTTCATAGCATTCTCGCCCACTTAGGAAATACTCTACACTTCATTCTGATTTCCGAAGGACACTTATTCAGAATGACTAATTAAATTCTTTATCCTCTTGGTTCTTCATGAACTATAGTCTTGTCCCAGATTTGCATCATTTGGTTCCAGTGAATTTGTCATAGATTCAAATCTTAGTGCGTCTTCAAATAATATTTGAAGTTGATAGTTTTCAATCGATAGCATTGATCCTTCTTTCAAGCAGTCTTCAAATTGCATAGACCCCCAATCAGTCTGATGGAATTAGTCGAACCCCAAAGTGGGTCCAGTTAAAAAAAATTTCATTTCCGGACAACTGAGCTTTCAAAATGATCCACTAACATATCAAATTGATTGAAAACAAAATCCATCACTGAAACAACATTAAAAAAAAAACTCATTTTTTCACTGATCTGTAAACTGTTAAGAGGTCCGTTGACTAGCCTTAAAAACTGATCCAAACACCTGACTGAGCTTTGAAAACCGGCACATTGAATCTATGCTCTGCATATTTACACCTTGTCAAATATCATCTCATGAAGAATTCCCAGTCAAAAGATATTAACCATCAAAGTTTCCTTCTTAGAATTACCTGCAAATAATCATGTCAGAAAACACTAAACTGGGTTTAGAATTGGCTTGGAAAACTAGGCAAACTGACACTTGGGAAGACAAAAATTGGGGCATCGGTTCTCTGTCATGAGGACATTAACATTTTGCAACTACGAACACTAACACTTGGAGTATTTTCAGAGGACAACATAATGGTACAATCCATTTAATCTAGAAAATCACGGATCCCAAGTTATAACGTCACAAACAAGGGTACCAAACAAATCTGCAAATAATGACAATAGTGAAAAGATAGAAATTCCATTTGGAATCACGTTTGAAAACTGATCAAATGGATTCATCAAGAGCTGAAAATTGACACATAACAACTCTATGACATCTACAATGCAAAACAAAAGGAATTTCAACATTTTGGTCAACTGGTCAAAATTCATAACTCGTCAAACAGGGCTTCCCAGAAATGTGTGCAAAGTGCATCAGCATGAAAATAGTAAACTACCAACTTTGAGGGATTCAAAACCTAGTCAAACGGACTTGAAATGACTCAAAATATGAAACATAGGTTTTCGGGTATGGACACTAGACACTTCCAAAGCAGTGAATCCCAAAACATTTCTGGGTGTGAGATATTCAATCACAAACACAACCTCCTGTCACTATTCGACACTTAAATGAAAATGCAAGATTGACAATTTCTCAAAGAAAGACTTCGCCAAATGACTCGAAATGATGATTTAACTTCATGGAACACTTAGACATGCTGAATATAGGGTGTTAGAAAAATTAAACACCTAAGGGGCCCCATAGGTACAGCCAGGTACACATGCAATTATGGGCATTCATAGGGCTTGATTTTCTCAAAATTTCAAATGGATGCTCAAAATGGGAATGCAATTTTGAGCACCAACAATAGGCATGGAATTTTTGGGACTATAACTAAAGTGGAAAGAGGGTGAAGAGTAATTTACGAAGGCTAGTCATTTTTAATGGTCTTCCACCACAAGTAAATTAACCTCACCAAATTGATAATCCATTCTCAATAATTTTTTAAATCAACAATAGAAAAGATTGTAAAAAAGCTATACCCTATGGTTCAACACCTAATAATTAAAACAACTCATGTTTTTTTTCTTAAACAAAAAAACTCAAAAGTAAAAAAAAAACAATTTATTATGATGCTTCCCTAATTTTGGAAAAAGTTGTATTTTCATGTTATACTAAATAGCAAGTGTGTCGAATAGGATAATGTTCTCATTCTTCTGAAAAGTCTTATGTTGGAAAAATTAACGAAGCCAACTAGTTCAAAAAATAGAAGAGATTTTTTAAAGGAAATGAAAAAAATTGAAACAATAGCCACAAGTAGAATCACAATAGCTAACACCAAACAAATTCAAAATAGGAAAGAAAAATAAAAATGCATTCACAAAACTTTGTTTCAGAACAGAGGATATCCTTGTTAGATAGTAGGAAGAACCCTTTATCTTATTGATGTTTTTCAAAAAAACTAATGCAACGTATAACCAACATACTTATTTTATTACATTTAAGAATGAATTATAACATCTACCCCTTAATTTCTGGTTGAAATAAACTAGAAGAATGATAGAGTCTTGTGGTGGAGAAACACATACTAAACTACCTATAACAGCAGTCATTGCACATCTAAATGAAGTTATGAAAATTGAGCAAGTTGTAGAATAAATCTTTGTTTTATTTAGCTATGTGATCCTACCACTAATCATGCACTAACATGAGACTATAATTGCACATGATGACCTTGACTTTAAGTTTCTTGAAAAAAATGAAATAAGAAACAATGGAGCTAAAAGTTTTATGTTGAACAGAGCATCAATCTTCATACACCCCTCGATGCTAAGAGTACTCCCAATCTAATCTTTGAGAGCCACAAATTGATCTTTTGCAATAGCCTTTGTAAAGCTATCCACAATTTTCTCCTTTGTGTGTATGTATTTCAACTCAACTATTTTATTTTGAGCCACATCTCTAATGAAATGTTGTTTTGGATCAAAATGTTTGGTCCTGCTATGATGAACTCAATTCTTGGCCAATTTAATGGCATTAATATTGTCAAAAAAAATTACAGTAGATTGAACTTGTATTTCTCCAATTTTTTCAAGAATCTTTCTAAGCCATAAAGCTTTTGTGCCAACTAAAGTAACTACAACATACTCTACTTCTATAGAAGAGAGAAAAACCATACTTTGCTTCTTTGAACTCCATGTGATTAAACCAGAGCCCAAAGAAAAATAGTTACAAGATGTAGATTTTTGGTCATCCAAACTACCTCCCCAATTTGAATCACTAAAGCCAACAAACTCAAACTTATTAGAAGAATATTGAATGCTAAAATCTACTGTGCTTTTCACATACCTCAACATTCTTTTGGCTTCCTTCATATGTTCCTTTGAAGGATTCATCATGTACCTTGAAAGCAATGAATCTGAATAAGCAATATTAGGCCTTGTGTGTGCTGGAAACATCAAACTCCCAACTATATTCCTATATGATGTCTCATAAAAAATTTCAGCACCATCATCTCTACATAATGCAACTCCATGTGCTATAGGAGTGGAAAGAGGTTTACAATTAGTCATATAAAACTTCTTCAACATATCCTTTGCATACTTTTTTTGACAAATAAAAATTTCATATTTACCTCGATAAACCTCAATACCAAGAAAATACTTCATGAGACCTAAATATTTCATCTCAAATTGATTCATCATAGAAACTTTGAATTCAACTTTCATCTTTGAACTACTACCCGTATATAGAAAATCATCAACATACAAACTCAGAATGAGAATATAATTACCTTCTTGTTTTTAGTAAAGAGTAGGTTCACTCTTACTTCTTTGAAAGCCATTATGCTGAAAATATCCATCAATTCTTGCATACCATGCACATGGTGCTTGCTTGAGGCCATAGAAAGCCTTCTTCAACTTGTACACATGATCTTATTTTCCTCAAATCTGAAAACCTTGTGGTTGTCCCACATATACCTCTTCATCTAAGTTCCCATTCAAGAAGGCACTTTTCACATCCATGTGATGAATACTCCATTTCTGTTGAGCTGCAAGAGATATTAGCATCCTAATAGTTTCTTGTCTTGCTACTAATGCAAAATATTTTCCATAATCAATGTCATACCTTTAAGTAAAACCTTTAGCAACCAATCTTGCCTTATGTCTTTCAACACTACCATCACTATTATACTTGATCTTGTAGACCCATTTTGTGCCAATCTTCTTCTTCTTATGCAGAAGATCTACAAGCTCTCATGCCTCATTCCTATGAATCAAATCCATCTCTTCATTCATTTCTTACATCCAAATCTCATTGGCACATGCACCTTCAAAACATGATGGCTCAAAATCTGCTTCAACAAGTAATTCAAAATTTACCATCTCACCTATTGGATCTTCTTCATGTGCTTGATTTTGATACCTCTCATAGATATCACTTAATCTTCTTACCTTTCCTGGAGGAGTTGTGGATGGACTTGCTCTTGAAATTGGTGAGGGGGTTACTTGGTGGGTTTGGTGATAGCTAAACATCTAAAAACTTTAAAATGACTGACATTAGGCCTTTTCTCATACCATGCTTCATATGGAGTCACCTTGTCTAGGGCACTTGTAGGACTTGTGTTGAGAATATATACGACTGTAGCAACTAAATTAGCCCAATAAGAATTGTTCAAACCCTTGGTTTGTAACATGCTCCTTGCCATTTCTACCACAGTATAGTTCTTCCTTTTAGACACTTCATTCTGTTGGGATGTATGCAAAGTTGTGAGTTGTATTTTGGTCCCATTCATCTCAAAAAAAAATTTAAAATATTTTGAGATAAATTCTCCTCCATGATCTATTCTCAAACATATGATTGTGTTCCCTTTCTCATTCTCTACATGAGCTTTATACCTCTTGAATGTATCAATGGCTTCATCCTTAGTCTTCAAAAAATGCACCCAACACATGTGTGAGTAATCATTAGTAAAAGTAATGAAATATGATGACTTACCCAAGCTTTGTGTTTGCATAGGACCATAAATATCTGAATGAATAAGCTGCAGTGGGTATTGGACCCTCCATGTATTTCCTTTAGGAAATTATTCCCTTGCATGCTTTCCTTTTACATGCCCTTCACAAATCTATTTATGCTCTTCAACCTTAGGAAGTCCAAGAACCAATGCATTTCATGTTAGATTCTTCAAACTATTGAAATTCAAATGGCCATACCTGAGATGCCACAACCAACTTTTGTCCTCATAGGCCATATTAAGAAGCTGATTGTCATTTTCACCAAACTTCAAAGGAAATATCCTATTCTTTGTCATAGGAAAAACTATAATCACTTTATATATCTAATTCTTATCATAGATAGTACATTTCATGTTCTCAAATACCACTCTATAATTATTCTCACATAGCTACCCAACACTCAATAAATTATGCTTCGATTTTGGAGTATAATAAATATCTTGAACACATTTTGTACCTTTCTTTATCTAAACATCCATGGCTCCTTTTGCCTCAACATCTATTGTATTGTTATTACCAACAGTAATATTGGATCTATAACCATCATCAAACTTTGTAAAAATTTCCTTGTTAGCAAACATATGGTTAGAGCATCTAGAATGCAAATACCAAACATCATTCACATTACTCTCACTTTTCCCATAACACAAAATTAAATTACTTGAGGAAGGATTCTCATATTGTTGAGCATAATTTGCATTATTGTTATCTAATTTAAATTCTCTCTCTCTCTCTCTCTCTCTCTCTCTCTCTCTCTCTCTCTCTCTCTCTCTCTCTCTCTCTCTCTCTCTCTCTCTCTCTCTCTCTCTCTCTACCTCTTCCTCCTTGAGAACCTCCTCTTTCTTTGGTTGCTCTTGAATAATTTTGATTTTGACCCCTTCTTGAGCCTTTGCTGTTGCTATTTCTACTACTAGCATCACCACTCTTTGAAATTTGTAACTGAGAAGAAAAAACCTTCTCATTAACACTAGTAGACATGTCCCTTATTCTATCCTCATGTGATATGAGAGATCCAATCAATTCATCATACTCCATGTTAGTTAATTTTTTTCTTTCTTCATTGAAAATTACTACAATATTCCATCTTGGGGTTAGAGATCTTAATACCTTTTGTATTACATGCTCTTGAGTCATAGGTTCAACCAAAGTGGCCATTTTATGAGTTACATCTTTCACTCTTACATAGAAATCTCCCACATTCGCTATCTCCTTCATCTTCAAGTCCTCATATTCTCTTTTCAAGTTTTGTAGCTTCACAATCTTGATCTAATTATTGTCATGGTAAGCATCTTTTAGAGTCTTCCAAGCTTCTTTTATTGTCTTTGCATGAGCAATGTGGGGAAACAAGCTCTTCTCAAGAGCCATCTGAATGTGAAACAATGCCATCGCATTCTTCTTTTTAGCTTGTTTCTTCAATCTCCTATCATTGGGTTAGAGAGTATTCAAGTCTGCATGATCTTCATATCTAGATTCAACGATCTCCCAATAATGTTTTCCAAAAAAAAACGTCTTCACCTTGATTGACCAATATTGATAATCAACTCCATCAAACTCTAAGATTTGTAAATTATTTACCATGTTGTTGTCTTTCAAACACCTTCAACTTTAATACCAAATGTAGAAAATTAAAATAGCACCCACAAGTAGAATCATAATAGCCAACACCAAACAAATTGAAAATAGGAAAGCAAAATAAAAATGCATTCACAAAAATCTATTTTAGAACAAAGGATATCCTTGTTAGAAAGTAAGAAGAATCCTTTATTTTGTCAATATTTACCAAAAAAACTACTGCAGTGTATAACCATCATACTTATTTTATTACATTTAAGACTGACTTATAACATCTACTCCTTAATGTTTTCCTACCATAATTCTTAGGTAGTTAAAATCTTGACAACCATTCCCTTAATACCATTAAAAACCATGAGCATATATGTTACAACTTTTCCCTTTCAGAATTATGAAAATTCATAAACTAAACATGTGTCAGAATTCTAGATAACAAGTCAATTTATTAGGTTCAAATTGCAAGCGGGAGTGGAAGGGGCATAGGATGGGGAAGTGTAGCTTTCAAAATTAAAAACCTATCCTAGGCAAGATTCCTTTGGTTGGGTAGGATCAGAAACATGGTCTGAGGCATGGATCACAAGGAGGTGTTGGAGTTTGTCAGGGGAACTCAGAGAATGGAGATGCAATAGAGAATGGAGATGGGGACCCACATAAGCATGGTAGGAATTCAAAAAAGTCTTTTCCATCCTCCTAGGTGGGTTAGCCTAGGGCACATTATGCAAAATGGTCTTCTCTATTTGGAGTTAAACCACTTGGTAAGTCTTCTTTTCCATTGGCTAAGGTAGTGACTAGGTTAGAAAAGGGTTCATGTGTGATTGTAATTCTGGATGAGCTGGTAGATCACAACATTTCTTTAATATCCTCCACCCTAGTGGATAAGTTCATTGAGTAAAGGCTAAATATAGATATTGTTAGAGCTCTCACACAGAAGAAATGGAACCTTAAGTGGTAGTTCACTATAACTGCGATGGCCAAAGGTTTCTTTTTGAATTTTCATGTAGCAAGGATTTGTCAAACATTTTGTGTGAAGGACCTTGGGTTACAGGTCACTTGACACTGGTCCTCTAGAGGTGGACTTTGAAGCTGGATTTGAAGGATTGTTTTTTAGTGCAAGCTCCAATGTGGGTCAGACTTCTAGAGATTCTATTGGATTTTCGGAATAAGGATGTGTTTGTGGGAGTGGAAAGCTCCTTTAGTGAGATTCTATCCATAGATGGATGATAATTGCATCCAAAAGAAGACTCATGTATGCTTGTATCTATATTGGAGTTCTTGAAGGGGATGATATGTCAAAGGTTGTGTTCTTTCATTTTAAACTAGGTATGCATATCTAGAAGTTGGTTTATGAATGCATACCTTTTGCATGCTTCAGTTGTTTGAAATCAAGTCATAAGGCTAATTAGTGCCCAAAGGCTAAAAGGGAAAATAGTACAAAAAAAGAAATTTCTAAATATGGAAAGGTGAACAAGATGTGGAAAAAGAAGGAAATTAAGGATAGTCATGGGAATTAGAAGGTGAGGGTGGAAATCCCTATAAAAGAAGTGCATGAACCAAACTAAATTAGATCAAAGATGGGCAGAGAGGTTGAAGAACTGGTTCCCACAATGCCCAATTCTCAAACCATAGAATCATACTAAAGAGGATGAACATCTAGTTTCTCAGACCAAAGAGGGGGCTATCCCAACAAAGGAATTGATGGTCATAGAGATGGATGTTCCCCAGATTAGTTAGAGGATAAGTGAGTCATCAAAGGGAGATGAAGGGGTTGATAAGGAGATATTCAAATCACCATCTCAAGAGGAAAGGGTTCAGTATGTGATACCTTTATAGGAAATTATGATTTCCTCTCCAGTGGAGAGGGTCAAGGAGCAAAGATTGAATGATGAAATGGAGGTAGTGAGGGTAATATAAGGATAAATTAGGAAACCATGGCAGTTCCCTCATCTCCTAAGAAGGGTCATTCTACTTCTTTTAATTTGGAAGATAGGCTTATAAACATGGTCAAATTTTCTTCCCTTGGAAAGATTTCAAGAATTGTGGAATGGCTTCATAATAAAAAGGGGAGTGAGATAAAGGTAAAAAGGAAGAGTAGTAGGGATCCTTCCCCTGTGTCAACAGCAATGACTAGAAGCTAGGTAACAGTTGATGTGGGAGTTAAAAAAAAGTTAGTAGGCAGAAAGAGTTTGAGCCATGTCATGCAAAAGGAGACTAGAAGAAATTTGGCAGATGGGAGCCAAAGAACCATTTTTGAATGCTTTGATAAAAATAAATGAAGATAATATCCTGGAATATAAGGGGCCTAAATGGGACCCATAAACAAGAGGTAGTTAGGAATATTATGAGAGACCAAAGACCTGATTTTATACTGATCCAAGAAACAAAAATGAAAAAGGAAGTTCTTGGTAAGATTTCCTTTAGCAATACCATGACTGGTAAAGCCACCAATTCTAAGGGTGCCTCAAGAAGCCTACTTACTCTCTTTAACAATAATTTTTTTTAAGTCACTCCTTTGTATAATGAAGGTAATATCCTTTTATGTAAAGTGTTCCATAGGAATAGCAATGATTCATGGTTTCTTTTGAATGTGTATGCTTGAAATACTAAAAAGGAGAGGAAGGATTATTAGACTAAGCTTTGCTCTATTATTCAAAATGGTAATCTCAACAAGGGAATTATAATGGGAGATTTCAATAATCCCCTTACTGATGAGAAAAAATTAGGGTGTCTAGCCCCAAATTTGTATAGCAAGTTGGATCTTTCAAACTTCATTAATAGTTTGGCTCTACTAGATATTGATCTCTTGGGGGGTTTACACATGGTCTAATAGGTGAATTGGGAGGGAGTGTATCCAAGCTCATTTGGATCATGCTCTCATCACTCCAGATTGATTGAATTCCTTTTCCTATAAGCTTTCCCTTCTCCCTAGAGTTGAGTCTGATCATTCCCCCATCTCCCTTTCAACTGCTACTCTTGAGGCTAGGAGAAATTATCCTTTTTGGTTTGAAAAGATGTGGATATCTCATCTAAAACTTTTGGATAGAATCTTCTCTTGGTGGAATATTGAGGTAGAAGGGACTGTTGTGTTTAGGGTGGCCAAGAAATTGAGTAATGTTAAACGCAATATTAAAGTCTGGAATAAGACAAATTTGGAACATATTTTTCAAGAAAAGAGGAGAAGTCAGATAAGCTTAGTAGTATTCAAGATATTATCCAGAAGGAAGGATATAATGATCAGAATAGGAATATAGAGATGTTAGTTCTCACCAATTTGCATAACATTATAAGCAAAGAAGAGAACTTTTGGAAACAAAGATCCCGTATTAATTGGCTTAAAGAGGGCAATTGAAACACTAGATTTTTTTCACTTTGCCACCCTTAAGCATAGAGAAAATAACAAGATTAAAGGATTTAAGAAGGGCTAGGCTCTTTTGGCACAAGAAAATGATATTGCTACTAAATTTGTTCATTTTTCCTCTTCTCTTCTTTGTTGGGATCTGTTGGTCATTTTTGCCTTCTCGCTAAAACCACCACATTTGAATTCAATGAAGTAACTTTCATAGGTTTACATATCCAAATATTCAAAAGGACATGAAATACTTTATGATAACCTAATGCTATTCTTCCTTGTGCATTTTAAATATTTTTGTGGGCTCGCAAGTCTCCATCGTTGGATCAAGATAAATCAATGGTTAGCGCTATGTTGCTATGGAAAGTTGCACATTTTTTGCATTACCAACATAGTGCCTTTTGGTTGCATGGCCGGTGGTTCCTCCTTTTCCTTATGGTGTCCTCGGTGCCAAATTTTGCTAAATCCACAGTAGGCACTATGGCACTATTGAAAAACCTTGACTCCTCGCCATTAGCAACATAGCACCTAGAGGGAAAGTGTAACTGCAGCAACATCAGATAGAAGGTGGGTCCCAGGTATGCCTCATCAGATATTAGTGATGGAATTTGTCAAACACCTTGGCAATTGATCAATCTTTTCATTGGCTAAAGTATAACTATGTAGAATGTGGGTCCTACTTCACTTGGTGGGCCGCAAATGAGGGTTGTCAAATAGGTTGGCACATGGCCAATTTCTATTGGTTGGTATACTGATAGGTCAGATCCATCTTGCTCGCTGATAAATCTCAAAAAATCAATGGTAGGTGCTATCTTGCTATGGAAAGTTGTGAGGATATTAACCATAGCAACATAGTGCCTCAATGATGCATGGCACAGATGACGTAATGGGCCCGCCCTTCTCCAAAGTGGTGTTATGACTTGTCCTTAGTGGAAGTTGTCAGGTGGGTCATAGTACGATGGCGATATTTGATTGGTCTATTTAGCCAACTCAGTGCACAATTGCACAATTTTTTTGATCATCATAGATCTAAGGAAAATTGACGGTAAGCACTATCTTGCTATGGAAAGTTGCGATAATATTACCCATAGTGACATAGCACCTCAGCAACACATAGTAGGATAGGGCTGAGTGTTATGAAAACTGCAAGGATGGTACCATTTTGGGCCGAGTCAGATGCTAGGTGTGTTGAGTTGTTTCATGGGCTCAGAAGTTTTAAGGGTAGAGAACAGTAATATGGCAAGTCTTCATGATCATTAGATCAGTCTATATCCATGGTGGGCACTATCTCACTATGGGAAAGTACTCGAAGGATATGCAGAGTGACATAGCACCTCAGTGACACGTGTCCTAGTGGCTCAAGCAACATTGATAGTTAATGATAGTGGTTAGAATAATTGCCACAGTCAGGGTCTTAGCAAGACCACCGCAATTAGGGTTGATCTGGCATGGTTAATTAAAAGACATGGTCAACTCGGGGAGACTTTGTAGGGTGGCAAAAAGATAAAAGATTGTTTGTCCACGTGGCTCATCCTGGTGTCAAGATAGGTTGATTTGCTGACCTTGCTGGTTCATGAGATAGAAACAAGGGAAATCAACGGTTTTGCATGAATCTGATCTTCATGATCGATTTCAACCACCCTAGAGTAAATGCAAAACAAAGGACACTCTACCACCCTGTCTAATCTATCTACCTAGTTAGAGCACAGTTATGGTACCATTTTTGTCTTCTCGGGGCCTTGTTCCAACCAAGATCAGATATCATTACATCTGGATCTATACCTAGATCATATTTTCTCCATGATTGTTCTTTGTAGGACTTAATGGTAGGTAGTTGCGAAGTAACTATAGTTAGAGGACATCTTAGTTATGCCTGCACTATAAAGGAAAATTTTGTAAATTTTGTAAAGGTCAACCTTTCTATGTTTTCTCTATTATTACTATGCAGATTCTCAATATAAATTCCCCTGTGCCTCTAAACTACATGATTTTCTACCTTATCTCTTTCAGCAAATGGTATGCAAGTGCAAGAACTCTTTGCCTCTTACTAGTGTTTTTTAGAGATGTATGATCTGCATGACTGTATCTCCTTGGCCTATGAATGATAATATAAGTGAATCTCTCTTTCCTTGTGTCATTCATCTTCATCTTCTAATCTGCATGTGATTATTAGATTAAAGAAAAATCTGAACGTGTATATCCTTAGTTTCATTCTAGTTCAAAAGTGCATATATGGGCAGAGATTGGTCTGAACACTCTATTTTGGTGCATCACCTCTTTAGATTAGATTAGGTAGATTTTCTTTCATGCTCTCCTTCTCCCTTTTCCTCTCCAAGAGTAGTTAGGTGCATCATGATAGTAAGAGGAAGTTGGCCTTCTTCAAAGACTCAACCTCACAGTTCAAGTCCCACAACTTGGAGGTTGTTTCCATGTTTCACTAGGTTTTCCTCATGCATAGGCTTTGGACAAGGGTGCAAACCTAAGTGACAATAGTTTTTGGCATGCTCAGTGGGACAAAATCTCAAAAAATTTCAAGCCTATTGGTGTCAAAAGGGGAAGTTTTCAAGATCAATATTGAGGAGATAGTACTAGCTTCGGTGTTTAAGCCTTCAAGAGGCTCATTCTTCAAAGTACTTGGTGACTCTGAGCTTCAAATACATATCTAGTTCCAGACCAAAGTTGCAATGATTCATGCCCAAAGGTCAAACAAGGGCATCTTCTAGAGGTAAATTTCAATATCGAGAGCTTTCATTTTCAAACCCTAGAAGAAGGAAGACTAGAATATCTTTATCACCAGATAGGAGTGCAATAGTAACAAATACATCTACAAGATCTATCCTTATTCCTCCCGCTATTAGATCTCAACCTAGACTGCCATCAATACATATCAATTGATCATTTTTCTATATGGCATTGCCTAGAGCTCATACTTTTGCCACCTTCAATTGTGGGAGCCCTCTCTTATTAGCCAAAAGACATGACATACCAGTAGCTGCACTCAAAAGTATACCAAAGTTTACTGGTGAAACTTTTATCTCTCCCTCAGAACACATTAAAAAAGTTGCAAATGTCTGCAATATCCATGGTATTAAAAAGGATGATGTTGCAGTTAGGCTCCTAGCCTCATCCTTGAAAGGAAAAGCACTACAATTTTACAGAGGTTTAGCTCATGGTTCTATAACAGATTGGGATGGATTAGGAGCAGGATTGTGCAAAAATTTTGAGGATAAAAGTGACTATTTGTCACTTTTAGAGCAG
This sequence comes from Cupressus sempervirens, assembly GCA_028749045.1. Taxonomy (NCBI): domain Eukaryota; kingdom Viridiplantae; phylum Streptophyta; class Pinopsida; order Cupressales; family Cupressaceae; genus Cupressus; species Cupressus sempervirens. The sequence goes on from CM053791.1 coordinate 52,063,135, forward strand.
TTGACTACTATAAAAAGAGCCCCCCTTGAATGTATGACTGATTTTAATTATAGATTTTAGAAGACATGGGATAGAATACCTACTTCAGTGAAGCCTACCCATGGTAATGCCTTCTTACATTACCTTAGAGCTTTTAACAGTGATATTGCCACTACAATCCAAACTATTGGAGGAGATACCCTACCTAATGCTTATGACGTAGCAATAAAATCAAAGAACATCCTAATACAAGGAGGTAAGCTAGCTCCAAGGCCTCCTATGCCCTTCTTTCCTAATGTTCCAAATCATCAACCAGCAATGGCTCCTCTCCCCACAACTTCTACATTATAGTCCCTTGTCCCAGTCCCTCAAGCTTCCACATCTTCAAATGGGATAGATGAAATCAAAGAGATGATGCAATCTCTAATGCAGAACATCGATAAAAGAGAAAAGAATCTAGAGAAAAGATTGCAAGATTATGGGAAGAAGCTGGAGGATAAATCCTCTATGATGCAGAAAGTAAGCAACAAGGTGGTGACTTTAGAAAGAGAACAAGCTCAAGGTAGTAAGCCTCATCAATTGCAATATCAAACTCCAAACAATGGTGGGCCTCCAAATCCTAATCATTAGAACAATTTTTTTGATCAGAGTAGGTAGGGTGGCCATGCTTCAACCTCAAATGTAAACCAAAGTAGGGCCATAGTCTCTCAAAACAATATGGCTCAAGATCAAGATTTTTGTCCCTCCTATAACTACTCCTATGCCTATTGTATGTGTCAGAAGGCTGAATCTTTTATGGCTTTGACAGTCCAAGAATTTACAGCAAAACAATTATACAAGGAGGACCAATTTAAAGATTCCTCAGATATGGAAAGATGAGGTGATTGCTCTTTTATGAATCATTAGATGGAGGAGCATTGTAATGTAAACCAGGATTCCATTGCTCATAACACTAGAAGCAAAAGAAGAGCTATGGAAGATGTTGTCCCTCCTCCTCTAAATCAGGCCTCAACTTCAAATGCAATATCTCATGAGCAAGCAACAAATAATCAATCAAGTGCCTTTCAGCAGCAAAGGCAAATTCATGGCAAAAAAAATACAAGTGATCCTCATGTTATTCCATATCAGCCTCATACAATTTCAGTTCCCAAGGGTTCTACCAAATCACTTGCTATGCCATTCAGTGTGGTAGATAAAATGAAGAAGACAAATGTGAATATCTCCATGTGGGATGTTGTTGCTACTATACCCATGCAAAAGAGGTTGCTGCAACAAGAATTGGAAAGAATTGAACTAAAGGATCAGACCCTCAGCATGGAAAGTGCCACAAGCCTAGTACAACCATCAAGGGAGGTACAAACAAGTAAAAAGGTTAGACATCCTCCATTTTATGTTTCTCTAATTATAGGGGGAAAACTAGTCCATAATTGCATGATTGATTCAAGGGCTAGCAGTTCAGTGATGCCTAGGTGTGTTGCTGATGCTTTGGAAATGAAATATGAGCCCATTGTTAGGGATGTATTATACTTGGATGGTAGTACTGTCAAGACTATAGGAATCCTTAGGAATGTGGAGATGGCCTTACATGCATGTCCTGGTTGTACTGTAACCCAAGATATCTCTAGTGCTGAGGTTAAGCCATATTTTTCCATCTGTTTTTCAAGAGACTTTACTGCCCAAATAGGTGGTTTCATATCTTCTGATTGGTCATATATGTCTTTCAAGACAAGATATGGAGCCAATGCTTCAATTAGAGCAGAGCCTTAAGTGCTCCATCATACTGAATCTTACACCCCTAATTCCATCAACATGAATTGCCCTATCCTAGAGATGGATGAGAATGACATAGTGAATGAGCCCACCACTCCCCTAGCAGAGATACCTGATTTTTTCTTGGATGAGTGGGCTAATGCATATCAATTTGACCCTATGTCAGAAACCCTTGCGACAGGTCTCATTATATATTGTATATTAGAGAAAGATTCTCTAGTTCCCAATCTTGTGGAGACTAAAGAAGATATGAGTGGGATATGGAGTATGTACTTTGATGGATCAAGGAATAAAAATGGATCAGGGGCTGGTGTGATGTTAATTTCTCCTACACAAGTAAGGTACTACTTTTCCTTTAGGCTCCAATTCAGTTGCACTAATAATGTAGCTGAGTATGAATCCTTGATTCAAGGTCTCCTACTTGCTCAAAAAAGAGGAATTCAAGCCTTAAGGGTGTATGGAGACAGTGAGTTGGTGGTTAATCAAGCGAGAAATCAGAAAACCACCAAGAATGGTTTGCTCAAGTCTTATAAAAATAGGGTATGGGATTTTCTTGAAGGTTTCAATGCATTTAATATTCAAAGCATCCCTAGAAAAGAAAATAGGCATGTTGATAGACTTGCAACAATAGGTACATCTTATGATGTGCTGAGGAATCTTGAGGAGGAGAAGAAGCAAAAAATAAAAGTGGTAGTAAGGCCTGCTATCCCTGATAACAACATCCATTGTCAAGTGTTTGAATCTGATGAGAAAATTGTTAGCTTCTTGTAGAATGAAGCATAATTTTCAGGCAGGAACCAGTTGAGACTGCAGGATCAGTATGGTGATCAGATCATCAATCTCAGTTCTAAAAAATTTCCTAAGGGTCTCATTATCTTAGAGAGTGTTTTTAATCATGGCGATCAAGCAAGACGCAGGACCATGAACCTAGCTACTGATGAAGATGACTACACTCTAGTCATGGTTGCTAATGGAAAATCCTTAAACATGGGGAAGGTATGTTTTGAAATTAAACTAGAAAATTTTATTCATCTATGTCAAGAATTTAATGATGTATTTGCTTGGACATATGATGACTTAAAGGCTTTGATCCAAGGTTATTTCAGCATACCATAGATTTAATTAATGATGTAAAACTAGTAAGACAAAAATAGAGACCGGTGAATCCCAAGATTGAACCCTTAATGAGAAAGGAGCTATCCAAATTGATTGAGGCCCACATAATTTTTCCTATCAAGCACTCATAATGGGTAGCAAACCTTGTCCCTATTAGGAAGAAGAATGAAGAAATTAGATTGTGTGTGGACTTTAGGGACCTTAACCAAGCTTCCTTTAAAGATCACCATCCTCTCCTTTCTATGGAGCAGATTTTGTCCAAGGTCAGTGGTTCAAAGAGATTTTCATTTCTTGATGGATTTTATGGCTACAATCAAGTGCTGGTTAAAGAGTCTGACAGGTACAAGATTGCATTTACCACTAAATGGAGTACCTATGCTTATTGTAAGATGCCATTTGGGCTAACCAATGTAGGTGCTACATTTCAGAAGGCAATCGAGATGGCCTTCAAAAGATTGATTGACAAGTTTGTCTTAGTTTACCTTGATGATATTACAGTGTATTCTAAGAATGTAGAAGATCATTTTGATCATCTAAGATAGGTATTCTTAAGATGCAGAGAGTTTGGGGTTTCCCTTAACCCAACCAAGTGTGTCTTTGCTACTAACCAAGGAAAATTATTAGGACATATTGTATCTGACAATGGCTTAACCATTGATCCAGAGAGAAAAAAAGAAATACTTGCCCTCCCTCTCCCTAAACATAAGAAAGGGCTGCAAAGTTTCCTAGGCAGGATAAATTTTGTGAGAAGATTTATCCCTAATCTTGCTACCATGGTGAAACCTCTTACAACTATGCTCAAGAAAAATATGGTCTTTGCATGGACCAAGGAAGGGAAGGAAAGTTTTGAAGAGATCAAGATATCCCTAGCCTCAGCCCCTACTCTCAGGAATCCAAATTTTGAGAAAGATTTCATCCTTTATACCCTATGTGGTGAGTCAAGCATTTCTACTGTCCTAACTCAAACAAATGCTAAAAATGAGGAGCACCCTATAGATTTCTTTAGTGAAGGGCTTAAAGAATATGAAGATAAATACAACTATGTTAAGAAGCAAGCCCTTGAAGTCATCAGAGCTTTAAAGAAATTTATACATCTCCTATCCCATAATAGGATTCATTTTTTGGTACCTCATGTCAGTGTGAAGGATTTCCTTTTGAGCAAAGATATTAGTGAGAAAAGAGCTGGCTAGATTACTAAAGTGATGGAATATGATATTGACATTCAAATTACCAAGCTGGTAAGAGGGAAGGGGTTGTGTAAACAAATGTTATCATCTCAAGAACCTATTGAGGAATCTGTTATGATACTGACAGAGCAACAAGAGGTAAGAAATAGTGACCCAAGGAGTTGGATGGATGACATGAAGAATTTCTTATTAGGCAATGGATACCCTCAAGGATTAGATAGAACTAAAAGGAGACAGTATAGATTACAGTCAATTCCTTATGTCATAGTTGATGGTGTCCTCTTTAGAAAAGATTTTAATGGAGCCCTATTAAGATGCCTTGATACAGACTAGGTTGAAAGAATGATCAAAGAACTTCATGATGGTCCTAATGGTGGTCATTTCTCAACAAGGACAACTGCAATGAAGATCATGAGGGCTGATTATTATTGGCCATCTCTGTTTCATGATTGTCATAAGTATGTGAGGAAGTGTGAAAAATGTACCTTCTTCTCTAGCAAACAAAGACTTGCAGCTCCTCCCCTTCATCCTATTTAGGTGAATCAACCTTTTGCTTAGTGGGGATTGGATTTCGTAGGCTCTATCAATCCTCCTTCTAATTCAAGTCAAAACTAGATTTTAGCTATTATAGATTACTTCACCAGATGGACAGAGGCAGTTGCATTGAAGGATGCCACTGAGCCTTCAGTTATTGAGTTCCTTGATGGAATTGTGACTAGGTTTGGTGCCCCTCCAACCATTATTTCAGATAATACAAAGTCTTTTGTTGGAGCTCAAATTTTTGCATGGGCAGTGGACCATAATATTTATTTGAGAGCATCCTCAAATTATTACCTCTAGGGTAATGGTTTGGCTGAGTCCTCCAACAAGAACCTGATTAGGATCATGAAAAGGACAATAGAAGATAACCAGAGGTGTTGGCATAAAAAACTGAAGACTGTGCTATGGGTTGACAGAATAATGCCTAAAAAGTCAATAGGAAATTCACCATTTCTGTTAGTTTATGGTAGAGAAGCAAGGCTTCCAATTGCATTGGAGTTCCCAGACCCTGAGTTAGCTCATCAGTTGGAACTAATTGAAGATGATTCCATGATAGTAAGAGTGGCAGAGCCGATGGAGCTGAAAGAGAAGAGAAGTAAAGCCATCCAAACCCTAGAGACACACCAGTAGCAAGTAAAAAAGAGTTTTGATAGGAAGGCTAGGGTCAGAACTTTCAGAGAAGGTGGTTTAGTTTTGAAATGGGATGCAGATAGGGAAAAACCAGGAAGACACTCAAAGTTTGATGCATTGTGGAGTGGCCCCTATCATATAACTAGTTGCAAACAGGCCAATGCTTTTTAGTTAAGCAAGCCTGGTGGTGAAATTTTACCCATCCCAGTCAATGGGATCTATCTCAAGCCATGTTTCTGAGGGTTTGAGATCCCATGCACATAGTTAGCTTAGTTTTGTTTCCAGTTGTCCCCTATTTTTCTAAGAAGTGCATGAGGACAGGATTATCTCCGTGAGATAGCAAGTTTTGAAATTTTGAAGGTTGCAGAAGGAGGTTTCCTCTCTGGTTCTAGTTGCAGAGACAGGGGATTCAAGGTTTTCGTCTCAAAGGTAGGGTTAGGGTTTCATAGTGTTCAAAATCTACACATCTTTTCACTCTGTAGCCCAATGGATGCTTCGGGCCACTGGTCTTATGAATAGCAGGCTAGCATCCCCTGTGAGTCACCACATTTGAATTCAATTAACTAACATTCACAGGTTTAAATATCCAAATATTCAAAAGGACATGAAATACTTTATGATAACCTTATGATATTCTTCCCTATGCATTTTAAATGTTTTCGCAGGCCCGCAAGTCTCCATCATTGGATCAAGATAATTCAATGATTGGCACCATGTCACTATGGAAAGTTGCATGTTGTTTTGCATTAGTGACATAGCATCTTTCGGTTACGTGGCCGGTGGGTTCTCCTTTTCCTTATTGTTTCTCCGGTGCCAAATTTTGCTAAATCCACAGCGGGCGTTATGGCGCTATCAAAAAATCTCTATTCCTTGCCGTTAGCGACATAGCACCCAGATGAAAAGTGTTACTGCGGTGACATCAAAAAAAAGGTGAGTCCCAGGTATGCCTTGTCAGATATTAGTGATGGAATTTGTCAGACACCTTGGCAGTTGATCGATCTTTTCATTGACTAAAGTATAACTATGTAGAATGTGGGTCCTACTTCACTTGGCGGGCTACAGACAAGGGTTGTCAAACATGTTGGCATGTGGCTAGTTTCTATTGGTCGATATACTAATAGGTCAGATCAATCTTTCTCATTGCAAGATCTCAAAAAATTGATGGTAGGCACTATCTCACTATGGAAAGCTGTGAGGATATTAACTATAGCGACATAGCGCCTCGGCGACGTGTGGCATATATGACATAATGGGCCCACCCTTCTCCAAAGTGGTATTACAGCTCGTCCTCGGTGGTAGTTGTTAGGTGGGTCATAGTATGGTGGCGATATTTGATTGGTCCATTCAGCCAACTCAGTGTGCAGTTGTACAATTTTGTTGATCACCGTAGATCTGAGGAAAATCGACGGTAAGCGCTATCTCGCTATGGAAAGCTATGAGAATATTACCCATAGTGACATAGCACCTCAGTGACACATAGTAGGATGGGGCTGAGTGTTATGAAAATTGCAAAGATGGTACCAGTTTGGGCCGAGTCGGATGCCAAGTGTGCTGAGTTGTTTTGTGGGCCCAAAAGTTTTAAGGGCAGAGCGTAGTAATATGGCGAGTCTTCATGATCATCAGATTAGTCTATATCCATGGTGGGCGCTATCTCACTATGGGAAAGTGCTCAAAGGATATGCATAGCGACTTAGCACCTCGATGACATGTGTCTTGGTGGCTCAAGCAACATTGATAGTTAATGACAACAATTAGAATAATTGCCATGATCAAGGTTTTAGCAAGACCACCACAGTTAAGGTTGAGCTAGCATGGTTAGTTAAAAGACGTGGTCAACTCAAGGAGACTTTTTAGGGTGGTGAAAAGATAAAAGAATGTTGGTCCACGTGGCTCATCCTAGTGCCAAGATAGGTTTATTTGCTGACCTCGCTGATTCATGACATAGAAATAGGGGAAATCAAGGGTTTTGCATGAGTTTGATCTTCATGATCGATTTCAACCACGCTGGAGTAAATTCAAAACAAAGAATGACACTCTACCACCTCATCTAATCTATCTACTTGGTCAAAGCACAGTTATGGCACTGTTTTCATCTTCTTGGGGCCTTGTTCCAACCAAGATCAAATATCATTGCATCTGGATTTGTACCCAGATTAGATTTTCTCCATGATTGTTCTTTGCAAGACTCAATGGTAGGTATTTGCGAAGTAACTACAGTTAGAGGACATCTCAGTTATGCCTGCACTATAAAGGAAAATTTTGTAAATTTTGTAAAGGTCGACCTTTCTCTATTTTCTTTATTATTGGTCTACAAATTCTCAGTGTAAATTCCCCTCTGCCTCTGAACTACATGATTTTCTGCCTTATCTCTTTGAGCTATTGGTATGCAAGTGCAAGAACTATGTGCCTCTTATTGGTGTTTTGTAGAGATCTATGATCTACATGACTTTATCTCCTTGGCCTATGAATGATAATATAAGTGAATCTCTCTTTCCTTGTGTCATTCATCCTGGTATTCTAATCTACATGTGATTATTAGATTAAAGCAAAACTTGAATGTGTATATCCTTAGTTTCATTCTAGTTCAAAAGTACATATATGGGTAGAGATTGGTCTGAACACTCTATTTTGGTGCATCACCTATTTAGATTAGATTAGGTAGATTTTCTTTCATGCTCTCCTTCTCCCTTTTCCTCTCCAAGAGTAGTTAGGTGCATCCTAATAGTAAGAGGAATTCGGCCTTCTCCGGAGACTCAACCTCATAGTTCAAGTCCCACAGCTTGGAGGTTGTTTCTATGTTTCACTAGGTTGCCCTCATGCATAGGCTTTGGACAAGGGTGCAAACCTAAGTGACAATAGCATACCTTGTTCTCTATGGTGGATTAAAATGAAATTATTTTATCTCTTCCCCATTTAATTGAACCACACCACAATAAAATGTTGTAGGAAATTCCCAAGGCTCACAAAGTTAAACAACCTTTATTCCCTCTTCCATTAGATAAAGCCCCTAGGCTACATTGTTTTCCTATGTTCTTCTTTCAGGTATATTAGGAGGTGGTAATGGAGGATGTTGTCAAGGTGGTGCAAGAAATTTTTGGGGCTAGGAATCTCCTTGAGGAACTCAACTCTACATTTTTGGTTCTCATTCTTAAAGTTCCAAGGGTATATTCAATGGATAAATTTAGGCCCATTAGTCTTTTTAATTCATTCCCCAAGATCATTTTGAAGGTCTTAACGTTCAAAATTCTCAACATTCTACCTTTGATCATATCCCAATAGCAGACGGGTTTTGTCCCTAGAAAATAGATCATGGATTCTATCATGTTGGTTCATGAAGTCATTCATTTGTTGGAAGTGGGTAAAAGAGAAGGACTCCTTCTCAAGTTGGACCTCTCCAAAGCCTATGACCAAGTGGACTGGACTTTCCTTGGTTCTATTCTCTAGGCTTTTCGTTTTGATCATGAGGTGCGTAAATTGATTTATCAACTTATTTCTACTTCTTCGCTTGCCATATAGATCAATGGAGCTCCTTTTAAATTTTTTAATCCTTCGAGTGGCTTATGACAAGGGGGATCCCTTATTCTACTATCTTATTCATTAGCATGGTTGAGTGTATTGGTAGGTTGATTTAGAGAAAAATACAAGATGTGATATTAAGAGGAATGAAGCCTTGTTCAGGAAATGTTACATTTACTCATCAATAGTTTGTGGATGACACTATCATGGAAGGGGAAGCTTTGGTTCAGGAGGCTAGAGAGATGAAGAAATTATTGATGTGTATGCCAGTGGATCAAGTGAACTTATTAATTGGGCAAAAAGATCATTTTTCTTTATTAATGCTCCTATTGAAAGACAAAGGAAGATTTTTGGGATTCCTAGGTGTGGGGTTGGCGACCTTCCAACTAACTATCTTGGTCTACCATTGGGAACTAAGCCACTAGATTAGTTATGGAATGGAATTCTTGATAGGTTTAGTAAGAAGTTGGTAGGTTGAAAAGGTACTACTTTAAGCCAAGCTAGTAAATATCTTCTTGTGAAATCTTCACTTCAAAATCTTCTAATGTATGCTCTAAGTCTCATTGGGATTCTAGCTAAACATGTTGATAAAAAGGAAAAGATTCAAAGAGATTTTCTTTGTTCTAGGCTTGAGGATCAAAAAAGATATCCTTTCGTGGCTTGGGATAATGTTTGTCTCCCTAAGAGCTATGTAGGTCTTAGAATAAGGAAACTAGACACCTTAATAAGGCTCTTCTAGCTAAGAAAATTTGGTGCATTTTCAAGAGTTTGGGGGAATATAGAGCTATTTTAGTGGAGAAGTATGTTAGAAGGCCTTCTCTAAGGCTTCTACTCAACAATCCTCACATCCTGAATGGCTTGGTCATTTGGAATGGTATTCTTAAAGTAAGAAACATTGCTAATTATAAGACCAAGTGGAAAGTGAGAAATGGTGAAGACATCCTCTTCTGGCATGATAACTAATTGATTCAGGGTCCTCTCATTAACAATCCTATCTATGACAACTAGGCTAATACCTGGATTAGGAAAATTGGAGTGAAAGTTAGAGACTACAGAATGGACCAGGGATGGAGAGACCTATCTCTCATCTTGAATGATCTCAAGTTGATAATGGTGATGTTGAACACAATGATCTTGAACGATAAGAGGGATGAATTAATATGGAAGGATAATTCTAATGGTTGCTGTTGGTGTTTGAAAATGCTAGAGGGTTTTCAATTACCCTGATGAGAACAAAACACATCATCGGGCAGCTAACTCCCATTTTCAACATGCCCATTTAGACACCAGGCCAACTATAAGGCATGACCCTTCTTCTTCTTCAGGCTCTGCAAAACCTAGGTGGGTGGACCTATAGATTCTTTATATGGTACCAGTTGTCAAAGCATACATTGAATCTATTACGAAGTAGATAAAAACCCTTAAATCTCCTGATAACTCATGAAATAATCATCAATCTATAGTAGCTAAATGCAAATCTAGGAATCTCACAAGCTAAGTGAGGGCATTCTATTATAGCTCTTCAACATGAAAGGAGAAAAGCATTTGATTATTGATGTTGATCTCAGCAAAAACTCAAATATGTAGCAAAACCTAATGATCCTATCTCTGATCAGTGCCTAATCCATTAGGCAATTCACAAAAAACCCTAACACACATCCTTGAAAGTCACTGACATATGTCATACATCAGGACTTCCTGATCTATCTATCTACTTTGTGAATTAGAAATCTACATCCTTCTGAACCTCATACTCGACTTATCCCTTCATGAAATCTGCAATCCTATGTTGATGAATCAAGCATTTACATAACTCTTTGAGTCATAAGTAGAATAAATCAACATATACAACCAATAGGTTGCAACTGAGTTTCATATTCTTTGTTTACAAAACACAAAAGATCACATATAGCATGAATGGGAGATAAGATATCAGAATGAAGATTGACTTGCTGCTACCTTATCATTCATTTCCTTGAAACAAATTACAATAAGATGCATGAAATTTAAATGCAAAGCTACCTAACAGATCAGACTATCTATATTCTTATTTCTTGTTGTTCATTACATCAGAAATTTGCTAAAGAATGGTATCACAAATCTGAGAGAACTCAAGATTGGAACCATGAATGGTGTCTCAGTTACAAAAAACTGGAACCAAAAAATGGAACCCCTAGAAAGAATGAAAGATAGAAAGATATAGAAGAGAAAGAATTACTGGATCTATTTTGAAGATGACAAGTGTCCACTTGAAATTCAATCCTGTGTAACTGAATAATTTCTTTCTTCCATCTCCCATTCTGATATGATCTTATTTCATCATTATCTGCAACTGATTCGCAAAATATCTCTGCTTAATGATTAAAAACTCTTTGGGTCACCAAAATATCTGATTGCCCCATAAAAATGCCAGTGAAAATGAGTTTTTACTGAGTAAATTTGAACAAATTTGACCCTAACTGCATTTTCATTGCCTTTTACTGATATTTAGGTCATTACCTTGACAAAAAATCAAAACTGAACTTCCTGGTCTAAATATGGTTGCAATTCAAGTACTTGATAGAAAACCTTGTACTGCTCGAACAGACGAGTTTTTGTGTAAAAACTAACCTCAGAAATAGAAATTTTGTCTTCTCACAATTCTGGCAGTAAATGATAAGGCATACATTGCATACCAGCAGCCCCTTGAATGTCGATTCAAAAATGACTCCTCTGCTAGAAATATCAGGTCTGCATATTTGGATTTTAAATTTCAAAAATTTAAAATATCTAATGTTTGAACTTTATAATATGCATCCTTTTGAATTAAAACTCAATCATGTGCATTTTTTAGAAAATATATTTTTAAAAATTATCTTTTCAAACATTATATATTTTCCCTCTCTTTCCAATCTGGGTCAATGAGCTTTGACCAACTTGTTACCACGTGGCAATCCAGGACTCGTCCACCTCTACTTTAGTCGCCACATTAGTGCCACCAAGACCCTTGCCACGTATCAAAAATCCACTTCCCCGCATTATTTAACGACCTTGAATTTCTGTCTAGCGGGGATGCGCGGACCGTCGGATCTCGCCACATGGAAAAATCTCGTGCCTCTGTCTTGATCTGCTAATTTTGGCTCCACATCACTGACTCAGGCCCGTGCTACCACATGGCAAATTTTTGCTTTCCCACATTTTTTCTTCAATGTGCATCTTCATATTGTGGTTTTGCCCTTGCCCTCTGATCGAGACACATGGAAGCATCTCTTGCAATCTTTGCCGAGTCATCGCGAATGAATCCCCGTTCAAAATTATGAATTATGTGCCAACATCATACACATTTAGGTCGGGGTCCACCACACGTGCTTGGCCTTTCAAAGGCTCGTGTCTTTTTAAGACACACTACGTCCACAAAGATTTAAATTTAAACTTTAAATATTTTTGTTGCACAAGAAATGTGGGATAACTGTTTTATGGTTTTTTGCCTTGTGACTGCGATTTATCCAAACACAGGGTCTGCGACTCTTTTGGCACTATATTCTTCTAGATTTGTGTGGTTATTGAGAATGCTTTCCTCATGGTGGCTAGTTCAATGGCTTTGATTTCCTTTTAATTGTAGGGGAACTCCTTCAACATATGGCAGAATGCTCTTTCTTGATTGCTGCTACCTAGATTACCTTTTCTATTTGTCGTGACTTATCCAGTCAACATGGGTCTTCTCTTGGATGCTGGTGTCTTTGCTCATATTGTGTGTGGTCTTTTTGATGCGCAGATTCCCTCTGATCTTGGTTGCCGCAAACTTCCAAACTGATGCGTGGGTCTGGCATGGGCACTTTATCTCTAAACTGACATGGAGACTTCTTTTAAAAATGTTGCCTATGATTGCTGTAGGTCTTCCCACGTAGTCCTCCACTGAACGCGGGATTTGGAGTTGTAGGCATCCTCTGCACTAGACAGTTGAGACAAATGCTCCCTTTCACCTTGCTTTTACATCATTGACTGGTATTTCCTTTAAACATGGGCATGCTTTGCTTCATTATTCGGGCCTTCTAACTCTCTTGAGGATTTTGCATGTTTTAGGCATGTTTTTCTTTTAAAAACGTGAGTTCCATTTTCTAATTTTTGTTGGGCCTTCTTTTTAATGCATGAAAATATTTTTTAAGAAATCCTATGGTTTTGTCCTTTTAGCTGCAGACTTTGCTTGAGTCTTTCCTCAGCAAAACAATTTCCTTAACAATAGTGTTGTTTGACTTGAAACTTCCCCTGTTGAAAAGTGTTGATTCTTCTTTCAGTTTGACTTTTCTCTCAAACCTTCAACCAGTGGCTTCAATTTGAAAAAAGATGTTCTTCCTACTTAAAATATATCAATGCTTGTTAAACATCTGTTAATATGAATAATAGCATCATTATATGAAAGCCATTCTATGTGTGGGGCCTGCCCTTTCTTGATGTCTTATGTCTTTGATTTGCCCCTTCTTAACATGCACATTACCAATAACACCCATACCACTTGAAAATATAAATTTTACTTTTTAACTCAACCGGAAGAGGGTTCAATGGACAATTTCAATCATGCATAACACTTATAAGCTCCTAGTTAATCTGATGAAGATTAGTTAGGCCCCAAGGTGGGTCCGACTAAAAAAATTTTGTTTCTAGAACAATGATCCTCAAACTAATCTATTAACCATTTGGCATTGATTAGAAACAAGTTTGATCATCGATTAATCAACTGGGAATCATTTTACCACTGATCTGCAAACTGCCAATTTAATGTCAGGAGGTCTGTTGACTGCCTTTAAAAACTAACCCAAACAACTGATCAAGCTCTGAAACTTAGGATCTTTGTTCTCTCTGACATGTTCAACAGGCCTGCCTGATCTTGTTGCATGACGATGTCAAGGTCTAAAGATATTGACCTCCAAAGTTGCCAACTTAAATCACCTGCAGAAAAACATGTCAAAAAACAACAAACTGGGTTTGGATTTGGCTTGAAAGACTGGGCAAATAAGCACTTGAGGTTCTAAAAACTGGGGCATTGGTTCTCTGTCATGAGGACAATGTACTTCTATGATTTGGTCTCATGACGAATCACAGGGCACAAATGGCGATCAGTCAAAGTGGGCTACTCAGAATTTTGCAGACTGGACATGTTGACAAAAAGCATTTTTTACGAATCGAATTGACTTAGAAAAGTGTGCAGTTGGATTCATCAAGTTCTAAAAATTGGGACACTTGTAGTATTTTTAGTGGAAAATATAGGGGAATGAACCATTCGATCTTATCTATCATGGATCAGGAGATATGACGTCCCAAACAGGGGTTCCAATCAATCTGCAATTACTGACACCAGTTAAAACTTATAAATTGCGTTTGGAATCACACTTGAAAACTGACCAAACAGTTTCGTCATAAGCTGAAACTTGGAACATGAAAAATCTCTGGCTTATATAATGCAACACAAAAGGAATTTTAGCATTAGGATCAATTGATCAAAAGTTACAGCACGTCAAACAGGGCTTCCCAGAATTAGGAATTAATTGCAAAAGTATGAAAACAGTAACTGACCAACTTTGAGGGACCCAAAACCTAGTCAAACGGACTCGAAACAACTCAAAATCTGAAACATAGGTTCTCAAGTATGGATACTAGACATTCCCAAAGTGGCAGGTGATGACACAATTCTAGGTGCGAGATATTTTTCTGCAAACATAGCCTTTTGTCGCTATTTGACACAGGTGAAAATGCAAAAATGACACCAACTCAAAACAAGACTTCGCCAAATGACTCGAAATGATGTTTTAACTTCATTGAATAGGTAGACAGGTTGAATGAAAGGTGTTAGAAACATTGAACACCTCTGGGGCCTTATAGGTACTATCGGGTACATATGCATTTATGAGGCTTTCATAGGCTTGACTTGATTCAAAAAATTTAAATGGTACTCAAAATTGACCTTGTGATTTTTAGTCCCAACAATTGCTACTCAATGGATTTAGGATATAATTCCCTTTGGAGCCTAAAAGAGAAACCTCCATGGGCTAAGGCTTGGTTACCTAGACTAACCTCTAAGATTAATACATTCTTCTAGTTGATGTTACAGGATAAAATTCTCACCTTAGATAATCTGGCAAAGAAAGGTCAGTATATCCCAAACAAATGTATTCTCAGTAAGCATCATTGGGAGTTGGTTAATCAGATTTTTATTCATTGCCCATGCTCCATGGAGGCTTGGGAATTACTTACAAAGAAATATGGGGTTAGTTGGTGCAAGCCAAATAATGTTTTGAAGTTCTTCTATCAATGTGATAGTATGTATAAAGGAACTAATTCGCATACTATAAGCTAGTGTACTTTTCCTCACTTCTACTAGGGAGTTTGGAAGGAGAGAAACAATCACATCTTTAGAGACAGGGAGGAACCTGCTTATGTGCTTGCACACAAAATCAAAAGCACTTTGAAGGAAAAATTCTAGATAAGAAAGGGGGATGATATTGAAGATGGAGATAGGAATAAGGAAAAGGAAAAGGACAGGAGGAAAAAAAGATAGGAGGTGAAGTGGAAATTCCCGCCCGAGGGTTGGCATAAAGCCAACTTTGATGGAGTGGCTAAAGGGAATCTTGGTCTTTCTAGATATGGAGGAATAATTAGAAACTGCCATGGTGGTGGAGTTGTTTCTCTCTCCTACCCCCTAGAAATCAAGCAAAATCATTATGTTGAAGCTAGTGTTTCTCTCCATGCTATTAAATTAGCCCTAGATGTGGGAGTTAAAAAATTATGGTTGAAGGGGGACTCAAATAATACTATTATATGTATTATAGGGAGTCTTCATCCTACTTGGACAATTGCAAATATAATCAAAGAAATCTGTATAACACTTAGAAAATTTGAATACATTTATGTTAGCCATGAGTATAGGGAGGCTAACTTGGTGGCTGATTGGTTTGCCAATAAAGCAATAAAGAAAGAAACAATGATGATAGGGAATATCAACAGGAATATTCCAATACAGGCAAAAAGCCTAATCGATCAAGAGAGGATCTAGAGAGGTACAAGTGTGTTCTAAGTTAATTACAAAAATTAATATAAGTATGGGTGAAAGTAACTAAAATTATGGTAAATATAGATGGAACAACTGGGTGACATTTACTGTGCCAAATCAACATGCTTTGTGGGTTTTCTATTTCCCTTACCACTTTTACGATATCAAAAGATAAAGTGATGAAAAATAAAGAGGTTTTAAGTAAAGTATCCAATGGATTGCAAAAGGGAAATAGAGGATGACATTTATGAGAACTATAAATGTTTAGGCTATAGAGATGGTGGGGAGAAGGAGTAGGAAAGAACCAGTAGGTAAGGCTGATAAATGGAAGCAAAGAATAAAAGTTTGTGAGAAGCTTGAAAAGGGTGGAATTGCAAATTATATCACCAATTTTCATGGATACAACCTAGCAATGACCAATCTTATGGTAAATTTGTGGAAGGATGGTAGGGTCAAAGTGGATGGGGTGTCGTATCAAATTACTATGGAAGTTATTGCTCATGTCACTGAAATTCTAGATGAGGGGTTAAATTTCTAAAGAGACAAAAATGTATATGCGAATGTGGTTAAAGACTTCACAAAGAATATAGAAGAGAAAAAGGAACTGGTGAAGATTGAGACCTACTATGAGATGGATTCAATTAAAAAACTCTGTAGGTATTGTTGGATACAATTGTCTAATTATGTGTTGTCTTTGATGTTACACAAATGTCATATTAGTTGGCAAACAATGCTTATAGAGCTTAGTTAGTCAGCAAAGCAATTTTTTGTGTCTACCAAGCATTCCTTGAAATTACTTTGTGTAAATAGTGTCTGTTGTCACTTAGGTTTGCACCCTTGTCCAAGGCCTAAGCGCGAGAACAACCTAGTGAAACATGGAAACAACCTCCAAGCTGTGGGACTTGAACTACGAGGTTGAGTCTCCGAAGAAGGTCGGCTTCCTCTTACTGTCAGGGCGCACCTATCTATTCTCAGAAGGGAAAGGTAGAAAGAGAGCATTAAAGAAAATCTACCTAGTCTAATCTAAGGCGGTGATGCACCAAAACAGAGTGTTCAAACTCATTCCTGCCCATATATGCACTACAAAACTAGGGTAATATACAAAAGTCATACACGTCCAGACTTATATCGATCAATAGTCACATACAGATCAGAAAACCAATTGAATGACACCAGGAAGAGGAGATTTCACTTGTATATTATCCAATAGGCCAAAGATAGATACAGTATGTGGACCACTAATCTCAATAATGCATCAATGAGAGGCAAAAGAAACACATGCACATTGACCACTGAAGAGAATTACACAGGATACTATGTAGCTCAGAGACATAGGGATTCTACACTGCAAGTTTGCAAGCAGTAGCAGAGAAAACCAGGAAGAGTCGACCCTAAGAATAGATCACAAAATTGCCTTTATAGCTCAGGCATAACTGAAGATTTCTGCATTACATTGACTTCTCACCTACTGGCATTAACTTCCACTCTGAGAATCCAATTGGAGATCTGATTAAATCCTGGCTTGCATACCAAGAAATCTCATATCTTTCTGAGAAAGAGCCTAGAGAAGACAGAAATGGTGCCGCAACATTCCCTGAAAAGGTAGATGGATCGACCGGATGGATGGAGTGTCATTCTGCGCTTAGCATTCATTCCAAGTTGGTGGCAATCAATCATACCATCGGATTTGTGGCAAAACTTCTGATTTTCCATCATTCATGATTCGTGCATCCATCAAATCGATCAGTCAACAAGCTCGACAAGCCAACTGGGCCATGCAGACCAATCAGACCTTCGATCTCACCACCCTGGCAGTCTCTTTACATCTGACTGGGCGTTACAACCCTTTCCATGCGACTGGGCACTATGTCACTATCGAAAAAGTCTTCGAAGGTCTCGATAGCGCCATAGCGCCTAAAGGTTTCAACTTGACTGCACCACCTTGGTGATCATCTAACCGCAACTGCTCGCTAACTGCCACGTCGAAAACTTGACCTGCAAGGACATGTGTCCTCCAAGTGCTAACTCGCCATTGTAAAATCCGCGCAGTTCCTCCATGGTGAGATAGCGCCCGCCGTTGATCTCTTTCCAATCTAACGGTCTCAGAATCTCCTTTCCGTGGCCCTCCTTCTCTAGTGATTCACTAGGCCTGCTGATACATGGCGTCTATTCGTTGGTTTTTCGGTCATCCAACTCTAACTGCATCTGGCGGCATGAAATGCGGCCCTGCTAGGACACGTGGCACACGGGCGCGATGTCGCCATGTTAAAACTCGTGCATCTCCGCCATAGTGAGATGGCACTGACCGTCGATGCAACCAAATCTGACAATTGTGAAGACTCGTCATACCTCGTGTTTCCGTCCTCCATGTCGGCACACCTGGCATCGCCTTGCAACATGACCCCACCTAACACGTGTCACCAGGGCACGATGTCGCTGTCATAACTCTCGCGCAACTCTGCCATAGCGCGATGGCACTTACCGTCGATCTAAGCCGATCTGACGATTGAGATCATAAACCTTGACTTTGTTAGCCATGCTAACAGAGACTCCGACCTAGTTACACGCGGCTACTTCTGATTTATCGCTGTGACGCTGGGCTGACAAACTATACATGTGGAGTACCGTCGGGACCCACCTGTCTGGGCATTCTTCGCCATGATGAACTTTCCATTTGGGTGCTATGTCGCCATCAAAAAATGCATTGGTTTTCCGTTGGTGCCATGACGCCTCGCCAGTCTTTGGAACTTTCGGCTCGTGAAAACTCGTTGCCCGCTGCCGAGAGTATTTTCATCGGGCGCTATGTCGCCATCGGAAATTTTCGGCTGATATGTAATAGCGACATGGTGCCCACTAACCTCAAGGAACTTTCTGACCTGCCGAACGTCGAACCCACCGAACACGCGTCAATTAGGTGCGATGTCGCTGATACTATCTCCCGTGCAACTTTCGATGACGAGATCGCGTCGACTGTCGATCCTTCTGAAATCTGACGGAAGAGAAACTTTGGCGGGTGAATGAATTATAACATTTCTCACGACTCACAGGGGGCATGAGCCTGCTCAATGCATAAGACCAATGCTTGCAGAAAACTCCATTGGGCTACAGGGTCGAGAAAAGGACCTGGAAGGCACGAAACTGAGAGCTACAAGAAACCCTAACCCGCCTGAGAGGAAACCAAAACATTGAAGACCTTGAAACTCTAGCTCTGTTTCTGTGACTAGAAACAAAGAACAGAACCTCCTCCGTGACCTGAGGCTGTCAAAACTTTGGAAATTGGCGATTCAAAAGAGAAACCCTGTGCACGTGCACTTATTGAAAAACAGGAACAGACAGAAGGAAACTAGATTAACTATGTACATAGATTCACAATCCTTTCAGAAACAGGGCTTCAGATGGATCCCATTGACTGGAATGGGTAGAGTTTCACGGTTAGGTCTGCTCAGTTGGAATGCATTTTCCTGTTTACAACTGGAGATCAAATAACGGCCACTCCATAATGGGTCAAATTTGGAGTGCCTTCCTAGTTTTGCTCTGTCTGAGTCCCACTTGAGAACTAAATCTCCCTCTCTGAAGATTCTGGCCCTTGCCTTCTTGTCAAAACTCTTCTTCATCTGTTGTTGGTGAATCTCTAGAGTTTTCATGGCTTTGTTTCTCTTTTCTTCCAACTCAATTAGTTCTGCTATTCTTACTGACATGGCATCATCTTCAACCAGTTCCAGCTGATGAGCCAACTCCAAGGATGGGAACTCCAATGAGATTGGGAGTCTAGCTTCCCTACCATATACTAGCACAAAAGGTGAATTCCCAATAGATCTCTTGGGTGTTATCCTATCAGCCCACAGAGCAGTCCTTAATTTCTTGTGCCAGGCCCTCTAATTGTCTTCTATTGTCCTCTTCATAATTCTAATCAGATTCTTGTTGGAAGATTCAGCCAAACCATTACCTTGAGGATAGTAGTTCGATGATGTGCTCAGGTAGATATTGTGACTCATTGCCCATGCACAAATCTGCGTTCCAACAAAAGATTTGGCATTATCTGAGATGATAGTAGAAGGAGCTCTAAACCTAGATACAATTCCATCAAGGAATTCAACAACTAATGGCTCTATAGCATCCTTCAAGGCAACTGCCCATGTCCACCTAGTGAAATAATCGGTAGCAGCTAAGATCCATTTATGACCTACACTAGATGGAGGATTAATGGGGCCTATGAAATCCAACCCCCACTAGGTGAAGGGCTGATCCACCTGAAAGGGATGAAGAGGAAGAGCTACCAGTCTCTATTTTCCTGAGAAGAAAGTGCACTTCTCACATTTTCTCACATACCTATGACAATCATGAAACAAGGATGGCCAGTAATAACCAGCCCTCATGATCTTCATGGCAGTTGTTCTTGCAGAGAAGTGGCCACCATCAGGGCCATCATGGAGTTCTTTAATCATCCTTTCAGCTTGATCCTCTTCAACACATCTCAACAAGGTCCCATTAAAATCCCTCCTGAATAGGATATCATCAATCACAACATAGGGAATGGATTGTAGTCTATATTGTCTTCTTTTAGCTCTGTCCAATCCCTGAGGGTATCTGTTCCCTGATAAAAATTTCTTCATGTCATCCATCCAGCTCTTTGGGCCATTAACATTTCCTTCCTCCTATTGCTCTGCAATTACCATAGCAACCTCCTCATCCAACTCCTGGTCTGATAACATCTCTTTGCATAATCCTCTCCCTCTTACCAATTTGGTAACCTAAATATCAACCTCATATTCCATTACTCTAGTGATCCATCCGGCCCTTTTTTCACTAATATCCTTGCTCAAAAGGAAGTCATTTACACTAGCATGGGGCACCAACAAATGGATCTTGTTGTGGGATAAAAGGTGTCTAAATTTCTTCAAGGCTCTAATGACTGCAAGGGCTTGTTTCTCAACAAAGTTGTATTTATCTTCATATTCTTTAAACCCTTCACTAAAGAAGGCTATGGGCTGCTCCTCATTCTTGTCATTTGTTTGAGTCAAGACAGCAGAAATACTTGACTCACCACCTAAAGTGTAGAGGATGAAATCTTTCTCAAAATTTGGGTTCATGAGAGTAGGGGACGATGCTATGGCTACCTTGATCTTTTCAAAACTCTCCTTCCCCTCCATGGTCCATGAGAAGACCATATCTTTCTTGAGCATGGCTGTAAGGGGTTTCACCATGGTAGCAAGATTAGGAATAAACCTTCTTACAAAATTTATCCTACCAAGGAAACTTTGCAGCCCTTTCTTGTGTTTAGGGAGAGGAAGGGCAAGTATTGCTTTTGTTCTTTCTGGATCAATGGTTAATCCATCTTTAGATACAATGTGTCCCAATAGTTTTCCTTGGTTTGTAGCAAAGACACATTTGGCTGGGTTGAGAGAAACCCCAAACTCTCTACATCTTAGAAATACCTGTCTCAAATGATCAAGATGATCTTCCACATTCTTGGAATACACAGTTATATCATCAAGGTATACTTAGACAAACTTGTTAATTAATCTTTTGAAAGCTACCTCCATTTCCTTTTGGAATGTGGCACCTGCATTTGTTAATCCAAATGGCATTTTGCAATAAGCATAGGTGCCCCATTTAGTAGTAAATGTTGTCTTGTATCTATCAGACTCTTTAACCAGCACTTGGTTATAACCAAAAAACCCATCAAGAAAAGAGAATCTCCTTGACCCACTGACCTTGGACAGAATTTGCTCCATAGAAGGAAGAGGATGGTGATCCTTAAGGGAAGCCTGATTGAGATCCCTAAAGTCCACACACAATCTGATTTCTCCATTCTTCTTCCTCACAGGGACAAGGTTAGCCACCCATGATGAGTGTTTAATAGTAAAAATTATGTTAGCTTCAATCAACTTGGATAGTTGTTTCCTCATCAAAGGTTTAATCTTTGGATTCACTGGCCTCTGCTTTTGTCTTGCTAGTTTGACCCTATCAACCAAATCTATGGTATGTTGAAACAAACTAGGGTCAAAACCTTTTAAGTCATCATACGTCCAAGAAAATACATCACTAAATTCTTGACATAGATGAATGAAATTTTCTTGCTCATCTTCAGAACATGCCTTCCCCATGTTAAGAGATTTTCCATCAGCAATAGTAACTGGGGCATGGTCATCCTTTTCTGCAGCTAGATTCATCCCTTTATCCCTTGACTGATCATCAGGATTAAAGACACTCTCCAAGGTAATGAGACCCTTGGGCAGCTTGTTGGAACTGAGATGAATTATCTGATCACCATATTGATCTTGTAGTCTTGACTGATTTCTCTCTAAAAATTCTGCTTCATTCTACAAGAAGCTCACAATTTGTTCATCAGACTCAAACACTTGCTAATGAGTATTATTATCAGGAACAGCATGCCTTACCACTATCCTTACTTGTTGTTTCTTTTCTTCCTCAAGATTCCTTGGCACATCATAAGATGCACCCATTGCTGCAAGTCTATCAGCATATTTATTTTCTTTCCTAGGAATACTTTGAATATTAAATTCTTGGAAACCCTCAAGAAAATCCTAGACTCTGTATTTATAAGACTTGAGCAGGCCATTTTTGGTGATATTCTGATTTCTCACTTGGTTCAGTACCAACTCACTATCCCCATATACTTTCAAGGCTTGAATTCCCCTCTTTTGGGCAAGTAGGAGACCTTGAATCAAGGATTCATACTTGGCCACATTATTGGTACAACTAAATTGGAACCTCAAAGAGAAGTAGTATCTTATTTGTGCAGGAGAGATCAACATAACACCAGCCCCTGATCCATGTCTATTCCTTGAGCCATCAAAGTACATACTCCATACTCCATTTATGTCATCATTAGTCCTAACAAGGTTAGGAACTTGAACCTCTTTCTCTATTATGCAATATGTACTAAGGCCTGTCTCAAGGGTTTCCGACATAGGCTCAAACTGACATGTATTTTCCCACTCATCTAAGAAGAAATTAGGAATCTTTGCTATGGAAGTGACATTTACTATGTTATTTTCGTCCATCTCTAGGATAGGGCAATTCATATTGATGAAGTTGGGAGTGTAGGGTTCAGTGTGATGAAGGGCTTGAGGTTCTGCTCTTATTGAAGCATTGGCCCCATATCTGGTCTTAAATGACATGTAAGACCAATCAGAAGATATGAATCCACCAATTTGAGCAGTGAAGTCTCTTGAAAGACAGATGGCAAAATAGGGCTTAACCTCAGTAACAGATATGTCTTGAATCGTAGTACAACCAGGGCCTGCATGTAGGGCCATTTCCACACTTCTAAGGATGCCTATGGTTTTGACAGTACTCCCATCTAGTTGTAACACATCCCTAATAATGGGCTCATATTTCATCCCTAAAGCATCAGCAACACACCTAGGCATTACTAAGCTACTAGCCCCTGAATCTATCATGCAATTATGGACTAATTTGCCCCCTATAATCAGAGAAAAATAAAATGGAGGAGGTCTAACCTTTTTATTTGCCTCCACATCTCCTGCTGGTTGTACTAAACTAGTGGCACTCTCCATGGTAGATGACTGATCCTTGGGTTCAATCCTTTCCAATTCTTGCTGTAGCATCTTCCTCTGCATTGGTATGGTAGCAACAACATCCCACATGGAAATTTTTACATTGGTCTTCTTCATTTTCTCTACCACACACAATGGTGCGTTGGGAATTTTGGTAGAAACTTTGGGAGCTGCACTTATGAGAGGTTGAGATGGAGTAACATAGGGATCACTTGCATTCTCCTCTCTTGGACCTTGCCTTTGCTGTTGTGAAGTGTTTGTTTGCTCATTCGTTGTCTATGTGTTAGGTATAACACTTGAAGTTGAGGCCTGCTTAGGAGAAGGAGGAGCAGCATGTTCCATAGCTCTCTTCTTGCTTCTTGTGTTATGAGCAACGGAATCCTGGTTTACATTACAATGCTCCTCCATCTGGTGATTCATAAAAGAGCAATCACCCTGCCTCTGAACATATGAGGCCTCCTTGGGATGATCTTCCTTGTGTGATTGCTTTACTGTGGACTCCTGGACAGTTAGGGCCAAATAAGATTCTGCTTTCTGACATAGGCAGTAGGTATAAGAATAGTTACATGAAGGAAAAAAATCTTGGTCTTGGGCCAAGTTATTTTGAGGGACTATAGCTTTGTTCTAATTTGAGCTTGAAGTAGAAGCATGACTATTCTGCCTATTCTGATCAAAAGAGCTATTCCACTGATTAGGAGGCCTACCACCACTTGGAGCTTGATATTGCAATTGGGGAGGCTTGCCACCTTGGGCCTGATGCCTTTCTAAGGCCACCACCTTGTTACTCATCTTTAGTATTAGAGAAAAACTATCCTCTAATCTCTTCCCTTGGTCCTTCAACTCCCTCCCCTGCTCTTGTAATTTTTTATCCAGGGTCTTCTCTCTTTTGTCTGTGCTCAGCACTAGACCTTGGAGCATTTCCTTGAGTTCATCTATTCCGTTTGAGGATGTGGAAGCTTGGGGGACTGGAGTAAGGGCTTGTGACGTAGGGGTTGTAGGAAGAGGGGCTATCGCTGGTTGGTGGTTGGGAACATCAGGAAAGAAAGGCATAGGAGGCCTTGGGGCCAACTTTCCACCATGTATTAGGATATTCTCAGCCTTTATAGCTATCTCATAAGAATTTGGTAATGTATCTCCTCCCATAGTTTGGATTGTGGTGGCAATGTCACTGTTGAAAGCTCTAAGGTAATGCAAGAAGGCATTGCCAAGGGTAGGTTTCACTATAGTAGGTATTCTATCCCATGTCTTTTGGAATCTTTAATTAAAATCAGTCATACATTCATGGGGGGCTCTTTTTATTGTAGTCAGCTGCACTAGTAGTGACAAATAGTCACTGTTATCCTCAAAATGTTTGCATAATCTTGCTCCTAGTCCATCCCAATCAGTTATGGAACCATGAGCTAAGCCTCTATACCACTGTAATGCTTTTCCTTTTAAAGATGAGGCTAGAAGTCTGACGGCAACATCATCTTCTGTAATACCATGAATATTGCAGACATTCGCTACCTCTTGGATATGCTCTAGGGGGGGAATAGAAGTTTCACCAGTAAAATCAGGTATGCTTTTTAGTGTAGCTACTGGTATATCATGTCTTTGGGCTAACAACAGAGGACTTCAACCATTAAAGGTGGCAAAAGCATGAACTCGAGGGTGTGCCATATAAGCAAGTGTTCTATTGATGAGTGCTGATGGCAATCTAGGCTGAGTTCGGACAGTAGGAGGAGTAGAGATAGATCTTACAAGTATATTAACTATTATTCCACCTCTAACTGGTGATAATGAAGCTCTAGTCCTCCTTCTTCTAGGACTTGAAAGTGAGAGTTCTTGATATTGAAAATTACCTCTAGAAGATGCCCTTGTTTCAGCTCTGGGCATGAATTTCTACAACTTTGGCCTGAAACCAGATTTGTTGATGTTCAGAGTCACCAAGTACTTGATGAATCAGCCTCTTGAAGGCTTGAATACTGAAGCCAGCACTACTTCTTCAGCATTAATCTCAGAAACTCTTTCTTCTTTTGACACCAGTAGACATGAAATCTTCTGATATGAGTCCCATTGGGCGTGCCAAAAACTGTTGTCACTTAGGTTTGCACCCTTGTCCAAGGCCTAAGCGCGAGAAAAACCTAGTGAAACATGGAAACAACCTCCAAGCTGTGGGACATGAACTACGAGGTTGAGTCTCTGGAGAAGGCTGACTTCCTCTTACTGTCAGGGCGCACCTATCTATTCTCAGAAGGGAAAGGGAGAAAGAGAGCATTAAAGAAAATCTACCTAGTCTAATCTAAGGTGGTGATGCACCAAAACAGAGTGTTCAGACTCATTCCTGCCCATATATGCACTACAAAACTAGGGTAATATACAAAAGTCATACACATCTAGACTTATATCGATCAGTAGTCACATACAGATCAGAAAACCAACTGAATGACACCAGGAAGAGGAGATTCCACTTGTATATTATCCAATAGGCCAAAGATAGATACAGTATGTGGACCACTAATCTCAATAATGCATCAATGAGAGGCAAAAGAAGCACATGCATATTGACCACTGAAGAGAATGACATAGGATACTATGTAGCTCAGAGACACAGGGATTCTACACTGCAAGTCTGCAAGCAGTAGTAGAGAAAATCAGGAAGAGTCGACCCCAAGAATAGATCACAAAATTGCCTTTATAGCTCAGGCATAACTGAAGATTTCTGCATTACATTCACTTCTCACCTACTAGCATTAACTTCCACTCTGAGAATCCAATCGGAGATCTAATTGAATCCTGGATTGCATACCAAGAAATCTCATATCTTTCTGAGAAAGAGCTTGGAGAAGACAGAAACGATGCCGCAACATTCCCTGACATGGTAGATGGATCGACCAGATGGATGGAGTGTCATTCTACGCTTAACATTCATTCCAAGTTGGTGGCAATCAATCATACCATCGGATTTGTGGCAAAACTTTTGATTTTCCATCATTCATGATTCGTGCATCCATCAAATCAATCAGTCAATAGGCTCGACGAGCCAACTGGGCCATGCAGACCAATCAGACCTTCGATCTCACCACCCTGGTAGTCTCTTTACATCTAACTGGGCGTTACCACCCTTTCCATGCGACTGGGCGCTATGTCACTATCGAAAAAGTCTTTGAAGGTCTCGATAGCGCCATAGCGCCTAATGGTTTCAACTTGACTGTGCCACCTTGGCGATCATCTAACCGCAACCGCTCGCTAACCGCCACGTCGAAAATCGGACCCGCGAGGACACGTGTCCTCCAAGCGCTAACTCGCCATTCTAAAATCTGAGCAGTTCCTCCATGGCGAGATAGCGCCCGCTGCTGATCTCTTTCCAATCTGATGGTCGCAGACTCTCCTTTTCGCGGCCCTCCTTCTCTCGTGATTCGTCGGGCTCGCTGATACATGGCATCTGTTTGTTGGTTTGTCGGTCATCCGACTCTAACTGCATCTGGCGACATGAAATGCGGCCCCGCCAGGACACGTGGCGCACGGTCGCTATGTCGCCATGTTAAAACCCGTGCATCTCTGCCATAGCGAGATGGTGCTGACCGTCGATGCAACCAAATCTAACGATCATGAAGACTCGTTGTACCTCATGTTTTTGTCCTCCATGTCAGCACACCTGGCATCGCCTTGCGACACGACCCCACCTAACACGTGTCACCAGGGCGCAATGTCGCTGTCATAACTCTCGCGTAACTCTGCCATAACGCGATGGCGCTTACCGTCGATCTAAGCCGATCCAACGGTGGAGATCATAAACCTTGACTGTGCTAGCCGTGCTAATAGAGACTCCGGCCCAGTTACACATGGCTACTTCTGATTTATCGCCGTGACGCCGGGCTGACAAACTATACATGCGGAGTACCGTCGGGACCCACCTGTCTGGTCATTCTTCGCCGTGATGAACTTTCCATTTGGGCGCTATGTCGCCATCAAAAAATGCATTGGTTTTCCATTGGCGCCATGGCGCCTCGCCGGTCTTTGGAACTTCTGGCCCGTGAAAACCCGTTGCTCATCGCCGAGAGTATTTCTGCCGGGTGCTAAGTCGCCATCGAAAATTTTTGGCCAATATGCAATAGCGACATGGCGCCCACTGACATCAAGGAACTTTCTGACCCATCAAATGCCGAAGCCACCAGACACATGTCAATTAGGCGCGATGTCGCTGATACTATCTCCCATGCAACTTTCGATGACAAGATCGCGCCGAACGTCGATCCTTCTGAAATTTGACGAAAGAGAAACTTTGGCGGGTGAATGAATGATAACAGTGTCTACTAAGCTCAATTAGGCATCGAAGGAAAATGTGACAAGAAGTAGTGTTAACCAAGCTCTCATGGTTAATGAAGGAAAGTTAATGTTCATCGATTTCACTCAATTGCCAAATGATTTTGTAGGGTTCACAGTATTAACCAAGCTTCTGTTGGTTAACACAAGAAATCATTTCAGGATCAGTGTTTACCTAGTAGGGTTGGCCAATGAAGGATTTTGTTAATTTTGGAAATGAAGTTTAATTATTTCAAGTATTGATTCTAGCTAATTGAGGTAATAATTATTGGTAATTGTAAGTTGAAATTGGGCCGGCTTGATAATTTGTAAGGTATAAATAAAAGGTCAAGTTGAGAATTCTAATTGTATGAGCAAGTATGCAAGTGTATTGATTGTTTGGAGAGGAAAGTGTGTACAAATTTGAAGGATGGTTAGATATCCTTGAGGAGTAGCAAAGTTTTATTTGATAAGGAAGGATCTAGTGTAAAGCAAAACATAGATCTGTAATCTACAATTTGGTTGCATCTCATTTAGGTCATTTCATTGTTACTTTCTTATCATTGTAGCAGTGATTTCAAAATCTCTTAGCAGATTTGGTCTAATTTCCATCTGTAAATCCTCTAACAAGGTGATGGTTCCATTGAATTGTTCTAAAGACCTCTTGCAAGGCAACTCAAAATAGGGTGATTAAATCCTCTAACAAGGTCACACCTAATAGTGTGTTTTGTAACCTTTAACTAGGTTGGCTCATAACAAGACTCACTTCAAAAGAGTGAAAATCAATAGCTAGTTACTTGGTGGTTTTTTCCATATTGGGTTTCCATGTTAAATCTAGTCTCTCATGTGTTGATGTTATTTCTTTTATGCCTGCATGTTAATCACTGTGAATGTTTCAGATCTATTAAAGTTAACATACACTGCATTTACTGAGTTATAGTATTTTAAGTATGTTTACCAAGTGATAGCTGTAAATAGTTTTATCATACATCTAAGGGATCTGTGGATTTTTTTTGCTGTAACTGATTCACCCCCTCCTCTTAGTTACTCCATCTGTATTTCCAACAATTGGTACCAGAGCTTTTGGTGCTTGCAGGAAAGGTTTCAAGGACCTAAGCTAAAGATCAGGATGTCTTACAAGAGAGAAATTCCAAGGCTTAATAGAGATAACTTTTTAGCATGGCAGGGTCTCATGAGACTTCATTTGGCTTCCATTGGCGATACAAGATTGAAATACCTTGATGAAGAATATACATATCCTTCTGGTACATTATCTATTAATGACATTGCTGAGAAGAAGACTCATAGCACCATGATGATAGACATTGCATCTGCTCTAAGCTATGAATAATTTGATGATATCAAGGACTGAAAAACTACCTTTGCTATGTGGAACAAGCTGAAGGATATCTATGGTGGTGATGAAAATGTGAGTAGAGCTAAAGCAGAAAGACTAAGAGGAAAATTTGATTAGATGAGAATGAGAGAGGATGAAAACATTGCCAAATATGTTGAAAGGATCAAAGCAAGTGTTAGTGCAATCAAAGCTTGTAGAGGAGAGATCAAGGAAGAAATAGTTGTAAGTAAAGTTCTTAGAACATTGCTTCCCATTTATGCAATTAGAGTATCTAAAATTCAAAAAAGAAGATGTGAGACAAATCATAAGATAACTTTAGATACTTTGGTAGGAAGATTGACAACTGTTGAGCTAGATAACTATGACAATTATGTTCTAGCTTCCAAGAATATTGAATATGCATTTGAAGCCAAGCTTTCACTTAAAGAAAAAGGTGAGAAAATAAAGGACTCTCATTCAGAAAGTGAAGAAGAATCAGAGGAAAGTTTTGACTATGATCTTGAGGTTGTTGAAGCTCTACTTGCAAGGAAATATTCTAAAGGCATAGGAAAATACAAAGGTAAAGTTCCCCTAATTTGTTTTTCATGTGAATAAATTGGTCATATTGCAGCCAGGTGCTCAAAAAAACAAAGCAAGGATGAGAAGAAAGGTCACAAGTGCAATGGGAAGAAAGATTTCAAATCACTCAAGGACAACGGTAAGCAAACATATTTTATGGCTAAGGATTCTGATAATAGTGAAGATGAAATAGTTTGCATTGCTATGAAAGATGATTCTGATGATGATGAAGAAGATAAGATGGCACTTATTTCTCATGTGAGAAAGAATGATACATGGATCATAGATAATGGATGTTCACATCATATGACTAGTGACAAAACAAAGTTTGAACACTTTGAAGACTATGATGGTGGTAGTGTAAGGTTTGGAAACAATGTCCACCTTGTTGCATAAAAGGAAGAGATTGAGTCTCATTAACCAAAGAACCTGTATGTGATAATGCCTATTGTGTTGAAGGACTAAAAAATAATATGTTGAGTGTCACACAACTAATCAATATTGGATTCAAGGTGGAATTTATGCACGGCAAGGCTAGACTATTGGATGACAAAGGAAAGCTGATTGGATTAGGCAAACAAACAAAAGGTAACTTGTTTTGTCTAGATCTTGGTGAGTGCTGATGTTTAATTGCTCATGTTGAAGAAATTTGGTTATGGAATAGAAGGTTATATCATGTAAATTTGGATAATATGGTGAAAATAAGCAAATTTGGGAGAGTAAGAGGCATTTCTAGTTTGAAGAAACCTGATATTGGTGTATGCAAGAATTGTCAATTTGGTAAAATGAGAAAGATTAGCTTCAAAACTAAAAACTATCAATTTGAAGATATTTTGGAAATTGTGCATACTAATTTATGTGGACCTATTGGAATTGAGAGCTATGGTGGAGAAAAGTTCTTCATTCTTTTTGTTGATGACTACTCTAGAATGATGACTGTTATGTATCTAAGAGAGAAGTCAAAAGCATTTGAGAAGTTCAAATGGTATTTGATAAGAGTAGAAAAGGAAATAGGGAAAAGACTAAAATGTTTAAGATCAAATAGAGGTGGTGAATTCATCTCCAATAATTCAATAACTTTTGCATTCAAAGAGAAATCAAAAGATAGGTGTTAGCTCCTAGAACTCCTGAGTAGAATGTAATAGCTAAAAGGAGGAAAAAATCTATCATGAATTGTGCAAGGACTAATGATTGAAAAGAACATTGCTATCAAATACTGGAAGGAAGCTATTAGCAATGCAATTCATACCTTAAACCCAGTACAGCTAAAGAAGGACTCATTCAAAACTCCCTATGAGTTATGGCATGGCTATAAACCCAATGTAAGTTACCTAAAAGTATTTGGAAGTAAATGTTACATCTTGAAAGAATCTAGAAAAGGAAAATTTGATGTGAAAGGGAATGAAGGTATATTTTTGGGATATTCTTGCAAGAGTAAAGAATATAGATGTTTAAATTTGTCTACTCACAAAGTCATAGAAAGTGCACATGTGAAAGTTGATGAGTTTATAGAAAGGACTGAAGAGGAAAGAAGAAATGAACTAGAGGATTATAGGAGATTTGTTTATATTGAAACTGCTACATTACCAAACACATCTATCAATTAGGATACTTCTACTCTCGAGTCTTCATTAGTCACCGAGTTGCAAGAAGTTCAAACTGAGTCACAAGGACTCGAGTCACATCCTAAAGCTACCAAGCCAATGCCTACCGAGTCTAAGCAGCCAAAACTTGAAGTTGAAGTTCAAGAGGATGACAATGCAATTAATTCAAGAGGAAAGGAACCTATATTGGCCAAGTATGTCAGGAGGCATCATGCACCAAATTAGATTATTGGAGACAAATCAGAAGGTACTATGACAGGAAGTAAGATAAAAGGAGAGTTTTTACTTGCTGATTTTGAACCTAGAAATGTCAAATATGCATTGAAAAATGAAAGTTGGATTGAGGATATGAATGAAGAGATAGAGAAAATAGAAAAGAATAAAACCTAGACTCTTGTACCTAGGCCTAAAGACTAAAATATGATTGTAACAAAATGGGTATTCAGGAATAAACTGAATGAAAATGGTAAAGCATCAAGAAATAAAGCTAGATTGATATGTAAATGTGACTCTCAAGAAGAAGGAATTGATTATGGTGAGACTTTTGATCTTGGTGCAAGATTGGAAGGTTTCAAGGCCTTACTTGCATATTCAACACATAAAGGATTTAAGGTATATCAGATGGATGTTAAATTAATGTTTCTCAATTGTATTCTTGATGAAGAAGTCTACATTGAACAACCTAAAGGTTTTATTGATCCAAATAAAAGAGACATGGTCTACAAATTACAAAAAGCATTGTATGGTCTGAAACAAGATCCTAGAGCATGGTATGAGAGATTGCATAACTACCTTATTTAGATTGGTTTCTAGAGAACTAATGATAACAATAGCTTGTACATTAAGGAAGGACCAAATAACAAGATTGTTTTGGCAAAAATATTCGTGGATGAAACTTTGTTTATAGGGAATGATGATCTATGCAAAGAATTTGTGCAGAGAATGAACAAAGAGTTTAAAATGTCTATATTTGGTGAGATTAAGTTCTTTGTTGGTATTTAGATATAGCAGATCAAGAATAGTGTCTACATCACTCAGTCTAAGTATATCAAGGAGATACTCAAGAAGTTTGGTATGGAAGATTCAAAACTAGTTGGAACACCCATGTGTACTAGACTGAAGCTTACCAAAGATGATGATTCAAAAGAGGTAGATCATACCTTATACATATCAATGATTGGGAAATTATAGTATATAGTTCATACAAGGCCTGATATTGCTCTTACATTTGGTATAATGGATAGTTTCTTGGCAAAACTCAGATAAAATCACATGATGGCAATCAAAAGGATCTTGAGATACTTGAAAGGTACTAAATATTATGGATTATGGTATAAACTTGGAGAAAATATGGACTTAAAAGTGTTTACTAATGCTAATTGGGAAGGAAACATTGGTGATAGAAAGAGTACAAGTGGTGGAGCATTCTTTCTTGGAAAAAGGTTGTTATCTTGGACAAGTAAAAAGAGAAATTGCACATCCCAATCTAAAGCAAAAGCAGAGTATGTTGCAACAACAGTGAACTATTCTAATATTGTTTGGTTTAAATAGTTGTTGGAAGGCGTGAAGGTTGTGATCAAAGAACTAGTTGTTATGTTTTGTGATAATACAAGTGCAATTAACATATCAAAGAATGTAGTGATGCATTCCAAAACCAAGCACATTGCTATAAAACATCACTTTTTTAGAGAATTGGTGCAGGACAAGGAAATTAGATTGGAATATGTTCATACAAAAGAACAGATTGTAGAGATATTCACCAAGCCATTACCTAAGGAATCATTCTTGTATCTAAAAGGTAAGTTAGGGGTCATTCCCCTATCTGAAGCTCACTACAAAAAAGTTTTAGTGATGCATCAACATGAACCAAGTTGAAGATCTATCAGTGGATGCAACATAGTCATGGGAATATTGCATATGAATCGGTACTCAAGGTACATTGATACTCATTTGGTATGTGTTGTCTTTGGCATGTGTTGTCAAAGAGGGAGAGTTTACTGTCATATCTTCCTAAAATTTGTTTGAGGGAAGAGTTTGTTGTTTGAAGAAGAAGCTATGTAATTCCTTCATAGAGGGACATTACTACATTAGAGATGTTTGTGGCATAAAATCAAAGAGGGAGAAATTTTCTATCAAAGAAAGTCTTATTTTCAAATTTCATTGTGCTATGACATGTTGTGTTTCCATCAATGCAAAAGTGGGAGATTATTGGATACAATTGTCTAATTGTGTGTTGTCTTTGATGCTACACAAATATCATATCAGTTGGCAGACAATACTTACCAAGCTTAGTTGGTCAGCAAAGTAATTTTTTGTGTCTACCAAGCATTCCTAGAAATTACTCTATGTAGATAGTGTCTACCGAGCTCACTCGGGCATCGAAGGAAAATGTGGCAAGAAGTAGTGTTAATCGAGCTCTCATGGTTAATGAAGGAAAGTTAGTGTTCACTGAGTTCACTCGGATGCCAAATAATTTTGTAGGGTTTATAGTGTTAACCGAGCTTCTATTGGTTAACATAGGAAATCATTTCAGAATTAGTGTTTACGAAGTAGGGTCAGCCAATGAAGGATTTTGTTAATTTTGGAAATGAAGTTTAATTATTTCAAGTATTGATTGCAGCCAACTGAGGTGATAATTATCGGTAATTATAAGTTTTAATTGGGTTGACTTGATAATTTGCAAGGTATAAATAAAAGGTCAAGTTGAGAATTCTAAATGTATGAGCGAGTATGCAAGTGTGTTGATTTTTTGGAGAGGAAAGTGTTTGTGAATTTGAAGGATAGTCAAATATGCTTGAGGAGCAGCAAAGTTTTATTTGATCAGAAAGGATCTAGTGTGAAGCAGAATAGAGATCCATAATCTGCAATTTAGTTGCATCTCATTCAGGTTATTTCATTGTTACTTTCTTACCATTTTAGCAATGATTTCAAAATCTCTTAGCAGAGTTGGTCTAATAGCCATTTATAATCCTCTAACAAGGTTACACCTAATAGTGTGTTTTGTGACCTTTAACTAGGTTGGCTCCTAACAGGGCTCACTTCAGAAGAGTGAAAATCAATAGCTAGTTACTTGGTGGTTTCTCCCATATTGGGTTTCAACGTTAAATCTAGTGTCTCATGTGTTCATGTTATTTCTTGTATGCTTGCATGTTAATCACTGTGAATGTTTAAGATCTGTTAAAGTTAACATACACTACATTTACCGAGTTACAACATTTTAAAAATGTTTACTAAGTGACAGCAGTAAATAGTTTTATCAGACATCTAAGGGATCTATGGATTTTTTTTTGTGGTAACTAATTCACCCCCCCTCTCAATCACTCCATCTATATTTCCAAAAAGTACGTGCTCAGGGCCATTATTGAATATATATCTATGGACACTAGATTCAATAGGGTTAGAACCCATCACTTTGTTTTAACCAATCATTTTTGTTATGGGGTTAAGGTTTTCTTTCCATTTTATTTGTATTCTTCTATGCACAGGAGTGTTTTTGGGCACAAGAAAAAACCTACTTCTAACCTAGCCCTACATGAGGGTTTACTACTCTTGATTTATGAGCATTTTAAGGCTCAATCCAAGAGTAAAACTCTGGCTCATGTTGGGGCTTCCTTTGAGGACACAAGAAGTTCTAACTTCTCCTCGGACTCGGAAGAGGTTTAGAGTATAAGCTCAGAGGAGGAGGAAGCTTTCCATTCATCTGGAAAGAAGGCAAGGGGTAAAGATAAGGATATGCCTACTCCATTAAAGGCACCGAGTAGGAAAAATCCCAGGGGCCTTGGGACCAAAATTGTTTTTCAAGGGGAAGAGGAATATAGTGAAGAAGGTGAAGACATGGATACAGATGAGGAGAACAAGTGCAAGGAAGATGAAGATAGGGAGGAGCTGGTTGAAAACCCTATAAAGAAATAGAGGAGGATGAAAGAGGAGGACATACCTATAGAGGGGAAAACTGTTTCTGGTCTAGAGATTTTGGTGCTTCCACCCTCTCCAAGTATCCCTCAAAAGCATGAAAAGGAGAAAACGGGGGAAGGAAGTGGAGAGGTGGTTCTAAAAGATAGGCATCTAGCTTGGAAAAATTCAATGTCAAAACTTCAAAGATGGGGATTGTGAGAGAAGCCATGAATCGACAAATCCTAGAAGAAAAAGAAAAAAAGGTCCAGATGAAGGAATTTCATTGATCTAGAGTTGGTGGCTATAACTAATAATGCGAGGGAAGTGGGAATGAACCTGCTTAACAATGCAAGAAATAACATTATAGATAATTTCAGATCAATTAAATGGTTCTTTCATGAATTGGAGGAGATAAAAGAAAGAATGAAACAACTAGAAATCCAAAGGAAGAAATTTGAGAGAGGAAATGTGATAGATCAGGGGGATTCTATTAGGTTGGTTAAAAAAAAGATGACAAATTTGGAGACTTATAACCATAATATGGCTAACTAGATGATCTCCATTCGGAACTCTCTCAATGAAAACATTGTTACTCTTCTTGGAAAGATCAAAGCTAGGGGTCTTCTAAAGAATAATGAGAATAAGGATAGAGATGAAGACATAAAGGATGATGAAACCATCATAGACATATCCCCTAGCTAGCTAGATAGGACTTGCTTGAAGAAACATGAGCAAATGGCGAAGGAGTGTCAGAAAGCCTATGAAGCAGTGAAAATAATGCAAGACATTGAAAGGAAAGTGAAGGAGTAAGTCGAGGACTATCAATATCTATCTTTTGGATGTTTGGTTTTTGTAGGCTTTTTTCTTGGCTTTTTGTCTGTCATTCGATCTAGCCTTGTGGCTGCCTGTAGTACTAATTTTGGGCTTTTGTTGTTTTGTTTACAGCTCTATATTATGTAACAACTTTTGGGTTTCAAGATCCCTGTAAAACCATTTTTTTTAATTAAAAACATCTACTCCTTAATTGCTAATTGAAATAAACTAGAAGAATGACAAAGTCCTATGATGGAGAAACACATACTAAACTGCCTGTAACAACCATCAGCGCACATCTAAATGGTGTTATGAAAATTGAGCAAGTTGTGGAATAAATCTTTGTTTTATTGAACTATGTGATCCTACCACTAATCATGCACTAACATGAGACTGTAATTGCACATGATGACCTTGACTTTGAGTTTCCTAAAAAAATTTAAATAAGAAATAGTGGAATTAAAAGTTTCATTCTGAATAGAGCATCAATCTTGAGGAAAAGGTAGTGTTTGTCTAGAATGTCCATGGCCACAAGTCGATTAAATGATGTTTGGGAAACGAGCCATAAACAAACATTTCAATATTAATTGTTGAGTAGATTTTTTTCTACATTTACAAATTCTTTAACATTAATAAAAATAAAAAACATGCCAGTATCTTGACCCTCCATTACTATTTATGCTAGAGATGGAGAGCACACCAAATCAATTTGCTCATTCATGTTATATGGAAACTTTGTACGTATGTGACAATCATGTGACAGTTGTGTGTAGATGGATTTCTTGTGGTTTATATTAAGAAGTTATATTATTTTAAATCAATCTTGTTTGGTAAAGATAAGTTTGTTTAAAAGTAGATGGATTTCTTGTGGTTTATATTAAGAAATATTATTTTAAATTAATCTTGTTTATTATAAATGAGTTTGTTTGAACTATTATATATGAAATATGGATCAATGAATTTGAGTTTACAATTATAGCTGAATACTAATAAAATCAAATACTATAATCATATATATTACAAAAATATATCATTAGAATAAACTAAAGAATTTCTTTAGTGAAAATTTATAAAACATTATAATATTATAAGTTCTACACATAAAAACAAACTAAATGAAAAACTCCATGAGTGAGTATATCTAAAATAGAGCAATATTAGATTACGGAATCCTTCACGAATGCTCAATGTTGAAAATATATTCATTAATAAAGAGAGCCATTTAAAAATTCATTTTTTATGACATTCTAACTTAAGGAAAATTCATAAATAAAGACAACGATCCCATTTGCAATTTCTCTTGTATTTGTCAATCCACGTCATTTGAGTTGCCGCACACATCGTCAGCTTCGTTGTTTTGTCCACCATTAGATTAATTTTCAAAATTGACAAATTCAATGTCAGGGCTAACAATTAACCTGCTCTGCACGCCTACATTTAACTATGAATGGAATATTGTCTTCTTGAAATGATAATAATACTACAGTGGCGGCATGCACATTTCTATAGGCTCATTTGAATTATTTGTAGGCGGTCTTGTTTTTATCAGCAAAATCGTCACTTTATGCTTTTTTAATTAATTTTTTTCATTATAATAGAAAACTTTAAAATATGAATTCTTATGGTTTTGTTTATAGAATTTTTTTAATATATATTATAGATTTTATGTATAGATTTTTACTTTCAAGAATGGTTATGCACGGTTATTTTTATTTGTATTTGTTAATTATTGCTAAAATTTTAAAATAGAAAATAAAAAGTAATGTGGAGTTTAAGATATAGGTAAGTAATGTTTCATCTTAGGAAATAGCTCTTCTTAATGATTATGAGAGATTTTTTTCTTCAAATTTACTTATATTGTGTGCTCTTGGATAAATTGATATTATCTTTTACTGCATTTTATATTAAACTTTAGAACAATTTCTTTTAGTAGTATTGCTTTCTTCCGTATGTAATCAATATGAAAATTGTTACTCTTAGAGCAGCAAGATTCTAAGTACTTCTTAAAAATGGCTCCACCTTTTACTAAATTACATTATTATTACATTATAATTAGACAATTTTTAGGAGTAAAAAGATAATTATAAATTATGGAAAATTAACTCGTATAGATAATTTCTAATACAATTTAATTTTTGGGTGTTTGTGATATGACTTCCTTCTACAATTACTAGTGATTATTTTATAGGCTCTATTGAAAATACATTCTCTATTATATTTTGAGTGATTTACTTAGTTATTTCTAATAATTAATCTGTACAATTTTAGTATTTTAGTATTTTAGCTTAATTGATAAAAAAAAAAACCATTATTGACTTTTAAATCATTTTTGACCAAAGTATCAACTGCATTCAATACCTCTTAAAATGATAAAAATATGTTGAGGTTAGAACATTCACCATGTATTGTACGGTTTAGCTTATCATTAGAATGCGATTTTTATTTGTACGTAAAATGTATTATACGGTTTAGCTTATCAAGATTGCTACTTCATTCATGAAATATGATTGGTGTGCGCTATTCTCAGCTAGAATTCATATTATTTCTTCCTGTGATATACATGCAGTACCTATTTCTCTCAGTAGTCCTAAGTTGTTTAATGTACTTTTAAAAGTTTGGACACTGTACTTTCAATAGACTTTCGAAACTGCAATAAAATATATAAAGACATTCAGAAACTGGTGCCTGGTTTATGTCACGACGAAGCATCGTTTATCAAATTTGAATTGTATTGTAAGTCTTCAAAATCAGGGCCTTATTTCAGCTGACTTAATTTATACATTAACATTGAGAACATTTAAAGAGAACAAATTTCTACACTCCATTATATTGTACTGGTATGTTTCTGGATTTGATTGTGTTAAGACTCTATTATATTGTACTGGTATGTTTCTGGATTCGATTGTGTTAAGATTTATAGTAGGGATTCAATTCTTGTATCCGGAATAATGGGATTCTTGTATGTGGCCGCGGAGAAGGAAAGGAAGAAACAATTAAAGTTAATGGAATGGATCAGAGGGAAATCTGTGGAAGAGGGACTGGGGTTGGAGTTGTGGGAGAGTAGACCAGCGTGCCATCTATGCGTCTCACCACTTCTTTATTTCTCTTCACCCACCACTTGCGAGGGATGTGGAGGCTCTCAATCAATAAATCAGAGTATTTGTTAACTAGAGCTGGATCCCTTCCGGAAGGCTTAAAGGGCAGCTTGTGACTACCTTGAAACCCATCGAGTGCGTGCAAGTAAACCTCCAAGTTGTGGAAGTTTGCAGGGTTGAGCGTGTGCTTCAGGAAAGGCGACCTGGTGCTGTTTAAAGCGATCTCTACTCCAACATGAACATACGCCCATGGAAGCCACCGCAGAAGCGTTGTCAGGCATCCCATTTTTTCATTGAAAACTACCCCAGGAATTTTCGGAACCAGATCCCTGTGGTTTACCACACGCAGCACTTTGACGCCAATCTCTTCCAAATGATGGGCAAACGACAGATTCCCTACGCGAGGAGATGCGAAGGAAAACACCGTGACGGGGATCGAAGTCCAGCCGTATTTATTCACCATGGTTTCCTTGATATCATATGCGCTCAGTGTTGCAAGTGCAGCTCCCAAGCTGTGCCCAGTGAATGTTATGCTGAATTCTTCTTCTCCCCGCTCCTTGTACTTGTTCACTAATCTGCTTATCTCCCCCGTTACAATTTCCCTTGCGCTAAGCGTGCATCTAACAGAGTCTTCGTCGGTGGAAGTATAGCAGCTGAGAAACCCCTTCTCAATCCTCACATCTGGATTTGAGATGGTTTGGATGTTGGAACATGTTGTCGCCTTTGATGTCAGAATGGGAACCAATATGTCTCTCAGATTTTGCATCCACTCGAAGGCAGTTTGGGTGCCTCTCCATGCAACAACGATGTCACGTCTTCCCAGTCTCTTTATCTCAACTGGGTCACTGCAAACCGCAATATAACCCATCCAGGCAACCCCTTCCTTTGATTCCTCGCCAAAAATGGAGTCCAAAAGACTCGTATTGGCGTATATGTATTTGGTGACTTCATATCCACGCCCACACTTTAGCAGTTCCAGTCGCTGGCCGAGATTGCTTTTGCTGCGCGTACAATTCCCATAATATGTGGAAGATGGGGTGTTGTCAAATGAATCGTAGCACTGCTGTGCAAAATCACCATATCTGAGTATCTCTGATTTGAGAAAGGGGTTAATGGGATTGAGCATACCATTCCAGTTATTTGCACCCTGGATATCTCGCCACATATCAGAGACCTTTAATTCATGGTTTGTTTTGTCTTCAACATCTCCATTGATTTTGTTGTGTGGAGATATGATGTTACTATGACCCACAACTAAATGAGATAGCACCATACTTCCGGCTCTCCAGAAAAGAATAAATAAGATCGTCTTCTTTATAGTTAATACAGAGATCTCTTTTTGATGTTCTGATTCACAAATTTCCTTCGTTATAAAAGTTCCAACGCAGTGGATATAAATAGAGAGTGTAAGATGGGATAAGGAAGATGGAAGAATTTGAACAGACTTGGCATTCCGTTGATCTGGTCTCGATTACTTTGTCAAAGTAAAATTGGGAAATTAAAATCGAGAATTTGTTGGTCAAAGCAATTGAAGTGAATTGCCGTACGCGCGTTTACCTCGTGCAGCACAATATCGTGCAAAAGTATAGTCTGAAAATAAGGGCTGAAATATCGTTATCTCGGTCGCCAAGGCGGCAAAAGATTCAAAGATCTATCATATTCTTACCTTAAAATTTTGCGCGTCAAAGTTTTCATTGAGGAAAATTATTTCGACTTCATATTTGGGGAGCTCGGATATTGATGATAGGCTCGAGGATAAATTGTATGTGGAGATGCGAGTGTACATTTCATTCTTTTATTAAAGTACATTTAATATAGTATAGAGTGTCAAATGTTTATACAGCCATACAACTTTGATTACATTTTATTAAATATTTGAAATTATATACAAATGTAACTATTTTGTGTGCGAATATAATGAATTATTGATCATATTTATTAATTATTTTAGAATGCTAAAAAAACACGAAGTTTCTATAGATATCACAAAATGTACTTTTATTCATTTATGTTAGTTAATTTGAAATAATATAAAATACATATTTTCTATGGAGGGAATATTTTACAATTTTGTTTCCATTCATTTATTGCTTTAAAAAATATAAAAATATGAATTTCAATACAAGAATCAGTGTGTCATTATATATATATATGAAATCAAAGTACAATTTATTTTTCTTATTGAATTGAAAATGCATTCAAACATATATTTTGTCCTTAAATAGATGCCCAACTTCTTACTAGTAACTTACCCAAGAGGAGATATCAATAATTTTGGTAAATTAAAAAGAATGTTTGATTTGTAGTATAGAGCTATTATCATATTTTGAAATTATATTTAGCTCATGTAAAAAACTACCAAAAAAAATATTTTATTTTTAATCTCATGTAAAGAATTTGGATATGAGTTTGAACCAAGCTAATCTCATTTATGTATGGAAATTATAGTTCTAAAACTAAGAATGGGCTCACATAGATACATCATGTGTAAAAATAAGATCTAATATCTATTCATTTACTCCCATAATGGAAAATATGGACCCATTGTAAAAAGAATTCTGGTTACCTATTAGACTCTCAAACAATATACATGCTTATTATTTTAGTTTTTACCCCTTCAAAACAAACATTAGTGTGTTATACCCCTACTTCATTTATGAAAGTAAAGATTATAATCTCTATTATCCTAACACGACATAAATGTCATTTCCTTACTAGCATATTATCATTAGTTTTTGTTACATTATTGAAGCATCGAATTATGACATTAACTTTTGAAATTTATCAATGATTTTTTACTTTTATTAATGAGCTTGATCACTTCTTTGCAATGATTATCACTATAAACTTTCTTTACTATTATTATGGAAATATTAATACATCATTTTTATTTTATTCATTGATTTTACTCTTTTTAACAACTCATGTATGATTTTCTCTTATTATGTGTCTTTATTGATGCATTATTTTATAACACACAATTCTTCACTACTCTTATGACAGGAAAAAAAAATTCTAGGCTATTATTCCACTGTCGAAATCATTCATTCCATTTCCCTCCCTTCAACTAGAAATGTTTGGTCTAGATCCTCTTATGGACAATATCTTTTCTATTATCCAACTCACACTTTTCTTTCCACGACAATGACATACTTGTAGGTCTAGAGTTGTGTGTCTTTTTTGTCTTTTTTGTTCTTCATGATAGTTGTATTGATAACTATCCCTACTACTTGAAAATCCTTCATAGAGCTAAGAAAAAAACAGATATTTCTCTTGTTATGGATAGTTGGGTCAATAATGATATTTGTACCCTTAGAAATATGGTAAATAGTCTTTAGATGAAGCTTGAGGAAGAAGTAGAGTTAACATGATTCGGCAATTGTGATAAATTGTTAAATTATTTAGAATAACTAAAGGATGGGGGGTTGAATCAGTTACTCAAGGTCCATAAGTGCCATTTGAACAATCAAACAATTAAGCATATTATGTTCAAGATTATCCTGTTGTAACTCGATTTCTACTATAAACTTATAAACAACATTCAAACACTTAAACATATTATGTTCAACATTATACTATTGTAACTTGGTCTCTACTATAAACTGATAAACAACATTACTAGTAGTTCACTATCCTAATATAAGAAACTTGCTAAATGTAAACATTTGAAATATAAAACACCATAAATCATTCAACACATGTTTGATGCTAGGATTTCACATGGAAACCCAATTTGGGAAAAACCGCTAGCACTTCTCATCACTTTTCTACTCTTTTGAAGTGAGCCCTATTAGGAGTCAACCTTGTGAAATTTTACAATAAACACTGTTAAATGTGATTTGGTTAGAGGATTTTATCATCCTATTAGGAGTGCCTTTTCAAAGGAATTTAGAGCATTCCATTAGAATGCCACCTTGCTAAAGGAATTACATAGATGGTTAAGTCCTTCAATTACTGTTAGGTCAACCTTTGATTAAAAGGACTTCAATACAAACTGTTTACAATGATTAGAAGGAAAATTGTAGGGTTTGACCTATAAGATTAGAACTCACTTTGCAGTTTAGATCATAGTTTAATTCATGTGTTGATTCACTGATAAGCTTTCCTTGTTACCTCTATTTTTGATTTTCTTGATAACTATTCAAAGAATCATCCTTCTCTTCACAACAAACTTAAGCCTTCTATTCAAATTCACTTAATAACATCAAAAACCTTTCTCCATTTCACTAGAAACACACACAACTTCTCTTCTCTATTCTATTCTTTGTATATCTCCTTTTTTCTCATACTAAATTTCCTCTTTGTATCTCCTTAAATAAGTGCTTCGGGTCCTTTGCCATTTTCTATGATCACCATAGATCTTAGAGTTTATGACCTAATTCAATATATTATTTGTATCTGTTCATATCCATCTCTTTTCCAAAAACATCTCATCAAATTCATTCATTAGGTATCTTACCTAATCCTTTCCTTAAATTAAATTATCCAACTCATTAGTCTTATCTTCAACATGCTTTCCATATCCTAATAAATCAACTATGTTAGCTGGAAATAATGATTTCTTATACACATTCAATATACTATCACTCGACCATTACTAATTTTTGATAGTTG
This sequence comes from Cupressus sempervirens, assembly GCA_028749045.1. Lineage (NCBI taxonomy): Eukaryota > Viridiplantae > Streptophyta > Pinopsida > Cupressales > Cupressaceae > Cupressus > Cupressus sempervirens. Next base: position 52,106,660 of record CM053791.1, read on the forward strand.
CTTGCTACTATGGTAGGGGTAGATAGTACTAGCTATCTGTATAGATTTCTTTTAGATTATTGGCTCCAAGTGTTTTTGCAAAATTTAGAGGGGAAGGAGAAGGATAAATAGAGTTATCTCCAGATATTTCTATTTTATATTTTTTTATATTTTTAGCTTATGCACTTAGCCAGGAGGGCTCTATTTATGGTGCTTATTTGGACTATACATCTTTACTGGTACTTTTTATATGTTTAGAATTATGGTTAGGATTAGGTATAGATTATGTGATACATAGAAAGTGGGTTGTCTAAGTCTGTGTTTTTTCTAACTTCTAGATATTTTACAATATTATTTTCTCTAGGTTAGCCCCGATGTTTTCTACTTTTTAGCATAAAAAATAGTGATAATTGTGAAAAAGGTATAGATTTATTAGCACTTTTAATACTAATAATGTACATGGCTTCTCATATGTAATGATCCTCAACAAGAAGTAAGTTAAGCTCACTTACTTGATAATCCAATTCTTTACAAATTTGTAGGGAAAGCTAAAAACATTTAACCATATTTATGATGTATAGTAAGTTAATAATAATTTGCCCAGATATAGAGACACCATGACTCAAAAACAAGAGAATATCCATAATCTATTCCTTTATGCTTGTTGGTGAAAAATATATAGCTCTAATTATAAATATGTTGGTCTCTAATCCACTCTCAAACAACATAAATTATACTTTATTGTACGTAAGAATTTAAGAATTCAAAACATTGATTTCTAAATTTTTATTTTTTTATTTTTTTATTGGTAAGAGGAAAAAGCCAAGATTAATGATTATGTATTGTTATTAATTATTATTTTATTAAGCATGGGTAGATTTGAACCCGAGACCTCTTCAATAAGAGGCTCACAATTTACCGTTGTATTGTAGGCTCTTACCTAAAGATTTGCAATTTTTATAAAACATATCCCCCTTGTAATTAAGTCAAGAATATGACTAGGCATATTGAGGGCTTCAATTGAAGGTTTAAGCATGTCAAAATACTTGGAGAGTTTAGAGAAATTTATATTTTTAGGTTTTCAATTGAATTTTTTTAGACATTTTATATCTTTGGATGTTTTTACGTAAGTTTTAAAAATAGTTGCTATTGGTTTTAATCAAAGATTATAGGGTTTTAAAATAATTTTTTTAATTTTAAACAAAAGGATATTTTCTATATATATTAAAATAAAATAAGGGTTTACATATAAGCAAAAGGCTAAAGAGAATAAAAAATAACATAACTAGAAAAATGCTAAAGAAAATAATAGAGGAAAAAACTAGGTAATTGTCCTACTCATTGCCAATTAAGCATGAATATTTTGGAGGACCAATGGTAGTTTGATCCATAGTTGGATATGTGTAGCCAAGAGCCAAAGAGCAGAAGGTGACTACGAAGTGAGGTCCAAGTTGAAGGCAATGTAAGCCATTGATCCTATGAGTTATTTTTACATTGTTGTTGATTGCAGAAAGTGGTTGCTAAAGTAGAGACATCATCTAATTGGCATATAGATCACAGACGATTAAGGTATACCATTAGATCTAGACACACTAGATGATCTACAAGAATGACCATGCATCTTTACGTATTGGATAAGTTCCTCATCCTCTTTTGGTGTTCATGGTCCAACCTTCAGCCCAATCTTCCCCCAACATTATTTGCTAAAGTTAAAAAAAAGATGCGGCACTACAAAATAGAAATAGCAAGAGGAACATAACAATCCACACTAACTTATGAGAATTAACATGATCTTTGGCCAATGTGTCTTTGATGATTTGAAATTCCTCCAAGTTTGGTGATGTCTCATTAACTACTAATTTATTTCCATCACATGGAAATTTGGCAAAAATATCAACCAACAAATTGCCCTTACTATATGTATGAATAATAAATGTCATTTCAATTTTTTATAAAATCCTCCATACCTACATCAAAATGTAACAAAGTCTTTTCTTTGGGGATTTCTTGGTCTTTGTTTCTTGAAAGACAACTTTTGAATTCTCTTCAATCACTAACTTCACTATGCCATGTGATAAAACTACCTGAAGACCATATAACAAGGAAAATTATTATACCATATTATTTTTCATGTGGTTAAGAGGAAACAAGGAACCCTGAAATAGGATGCCATTACAATCCTTGCTTGTGAATCTTGCACCTAACACTCCTAGGATACCGCATGATGCTCTACCAAAATTCAATTGTGGTAGGGGGTATGAGATGCACACCAATAGACTTCATTTCTATTGGTTTTCTACTAGGAGGCAAAGGTAAAAGCTCCAAGAGGAGGAAGAATGATATAGTTCCAATTCATAAAAACCTTTGCATCCCACAGTGATAAGGTAGTCATCAATGATTTTTTCTTCAAAATAGGTTTTCTTTTCTATAATTAGGAAATATTCTACAGGCAAAATTATGATATTTTCATCAAGGTGTAACTATTTAGTTTTTGAGTGAAATTATTGATCCATGTTTCATGAGTAGTGCCTTAGTGCAACCCATCTCTCATGAGAATGAATAGAACATTTAGCACAAGCATTGGATTTAGGTGATGCTCACAAAAAGAAGCCTGAAGATTTCTCAAGAAGTTATCTATTGTAGTTGTGAAATTTTAGAATTAACATCATTTTTTTTAACCTAGATTAACTAATATCTTTTGAGGTGACATATTTAGACAAACCACATATAAAAACTTATTGGTTTCACACATAAAAAGAATATATATTTATACAAAATACCAAAACCATTACAACAAGAATAGATACAAATTTTATCTTCGTTGTAATCCAAAATTATAATCAAGAATAAATTTGACAAACTTTATAATCTTCATGCTATTATCACTTCAATAATGTAATGATCATCATTTAGATTAAATTAGAATTTATATATGAAAGATGCAACAATTCTTTTATTCAATTAAAAAAAATGAAAAAAAAAAATCCATATATACTGAATATTCAAATCTACTATATAAATTATTCTAATCGACACCAACACCATACTACACTATTACCATTCCAATCAAACATAAACAATAATACCTTCAACACAAACAAAATGAAAGTTTTAAAAATACCTTTGAACGTGTACCGTTCATTATGAAGCTTCGACAGAGTAACGAAGTCAACTCGTTGGAAAAATATGAGAGAACTTTGAAAGGGAATGTTAGGTTTGAATCCTCACCTGTATTCAACAAATAGTCACATGAATCCTCACCTACATTCAACTAATCGTCACATGAATCCTCCATCTAAAATGTTAGGTTTGAATGTCCACGGTCATGTTTCCTTAGAGTTGCGACTTCTTTAACGAGTGTTTGTTATCAATTGAAAGCATTGTATATTTCAGTAGCCCGAATATTGTTTTTCAATATGTAGATAGTGGAGACAGAAAACAAAACAAAATAATTTGCAAGTTGGTGATGTATGGAAACTTTGTATGGAAACAAAACAATTACTTATCAGAACGTGGAACAAAAAAATTCAATTGCAACTTCTTGTTATATTGCGAGATTAGCCACTTGTCAAGACAAAGATTGTTGGGATATAGATACATTGAACGTATTTGATAATACGTTTTGAACTCTATTTTGCGCGTGAACCAGTTGACAGTTGTGATGGGATGGAATTTAATATGTGACCAGAATTTAGAAGTTCTACTGTCTCACTTATGTGAATATTGTCTAGATATAATAATTATTTTTTATAAAGCAGGTTGGGATGGGTCTTGATTTCGAATAAGAGCACCATACAAACAGTTAATAGCGTCCGGTGCCACCACAACCAAACAGCGAGCTAGCACAGCATGGGCCATAACAGCTAAGTGCAAAGCCTTGAAATAAAACAATTATCGTGTGTCATTTGTGTTTAATTTATTCAAAAATGAGTTTTTTAAACATTATTTATGAAATCTAAGTTCATGAGATTAATTAATAAGTTATACTTGAATGCAAATAAAATATTATAATCTGCAGTGTACAAAAAAATTCATCAGTCATTAAATATACTAAAAGCTCTCTTAAATGAATGGTTCATGAGATACAACTTATGCTGAAGGTTTTGTGAATAACGAAGTTGGTTAACTGTGTTTGAAATAGAATAGAATTGACTTTGGAAATCTTTCAAGAAAACTTAGCATTACACCTTTATCAGCATCACCTAAATGTAATAAATCTCAAGTAAATAATCATGAGTTATGGGTTCATGTAAAACATTACTCCTGAAATATTGATCAATGGCTTTGAAAAATAAAAAGACCAAGTAATTCAATCATATTAGAAAATATCATAATCTCGTATGAGAGAAAATTGTATCCTAGTTAATGGATAAGCTAAATGAGCTCTATAATCATTGGTTGTGTTGGGAGTAAAAATTGTATGGTCAATTTTGAGTACCATTGAGAATTTGAGTCCTATAAATGCTTTTTGATGCCTATGTACCAGGCTATACTTTTGAGCCCCAAGAAGTGTTCAATGTTTCTAACACCTTCCATTTGGTGTGTCTACTTGTTCCATGAAGTTAAATCACCATTTTGAGCCATTCTATGAAGTCTCGTTTTGAGCAAATTTCAAATCTGCATTTTACCCGAAGTGTCAAACAGTAACAAGAGGTTGTGTTTGTGATTGAATATCTCGCATCCAAAAATATTTTGTAATTCTTCACTTTGAGAGTGTATAGTGTCCATACCCGAGAACCTATGTTTCAGATTTCGAGTTGTTTTGAGTCTGTTTGACTAGGTTTTGAACCCCTCAAAGTTGGTCAATTACTATTTTCATGCTAATACACATTGCACATAATTCTGGTAAGCCCCATTTGACATGTTATAACTTTTGACTAGTTCATCCAAATAAGAATTTTTCTTTTGCATTGCATTATAGACGTCAGAGACTTGTTATGTTTCAAGTTTTAGCTTATGACGAATCCATTTGATCAATTTTTGAACGCAATTCCAAATGCAATTTCTACCTTTTTACTGGTGTCACAAAGTGCATATTGATCGGTACTCCTGTTTGTGATGTCATATCTCTCAATCCATTATAGGTCAAGTCAAATGGAATGTACCCCTATGTTGTTCTCTAAAACTGCTCCAAGTGTGTCATTTTTTAAGTCATGACGAATCCATTTGCACATTTTTCTAAGTCAATTCCATTTGCAAAAAATGTTTTCTATCAGTGTTTCTAGTTTGAAAATTTTGAGTAGCCTACTTTGAACACTCGCCATTTGCGCCCAATTATTCATCATGCGCCCAAATCGCAAATTCATACTTTCCTCATGACAAAGAACCAACACCCCAAGTTTCATTTTCCCAAGTGTCCATTTGCCTAGTTTTCAAAGCTAAATCCGAACCCAGTTTATTGCTTTCTGACATGTTTATCTGTAGGTGATTCTGCGAAGGCAACTTTAACAGCGAATATCTTTTGACCCCAAATTCATCATGAGATGAGATTCGACATGGCAAAAGTATGTGGAAAAGAGAGTTAGCGTGCTAGTTTTTAGAGCTCGATCAGGTATTCTAGTATGTTTTTAAGGCGAGTCAAAAGACCTCCTAGCATCAAATTTGACAGTTGGCAAAAAGTGATAAATTGAGCTTTTAACAATCAGTTAGTGATCAAATTTGATTCTAATCAATATCAAATGATCAGTGGGCTAGTTTGATGGTTTAGTTGTTTGAAAATGAAATTTTTTTAGTTGGACTCCTTTGGGGCCCGACTAATCTGCATCAAAATGATAGAGCTCGAGGGCATTAAGGATATTTTTTAAAGGGGAATGTTATAATATTTTAAGTCATTGTAAATCTCAAAATATACATATAAAATTTTCAAGCCTTTCTCTTTATGCAGTAACACAAGCCTAAAAGAATGAAGGCTGCTGTGTTTTTTGTTGATGTAGAACATTCTCTTGAACAATCACTAGTAGAAGCTATAGGTGTTGACACAAAAAACCTACTGCTTGCTCAGCCTAATTATGGTGAGTAGGCTCTCTATTTGGTAGATACTTTTATACAGTGTGGATCAATTGATGCTATTGTGGTTGATAGTGTAGCAACACTTGTACTTAAAACTGAACTGGATGGTGAAGTTGGGGATACACATGTGGCACTGCAGGGAAGATTGATTAGCTAATGCCTATGGAAGTTGACGCATGCTTTAGCTTGCTCATAAACACTTCTCATTTTTATAAGTCAGGTGAGAGTGAAATTAAATGGATTTCATTTTGGAGGCCCAGTAGAAACTACCTCTGGAGGGAATTTCTTTTGAAGCTGAGGTTTTGGATTTAGGTCATAAACATGGATTGATCTCAAAAATAGGGATTTTTTTCTAGTTTGAATGGTGTGAAGTTAAATGATAAAGATAAAGTGAAAGTATATCTTTTAGAGAGTGCGAACATCTGCCAGGAACTTGCTGATAAAGTAAAAGAAATTTTTTTAGAGGAGTCGAAAGATAATCTTGATGACATTGAGAAATCTCTAAATGCTTCCAAGAGGAAGCTAAGGAATAAGCGAAGAAGAATAGAAGCCACTTTCAATGCCGTCAAAGAGGAACAAAGCCCACGCAAGAAAGGAGGCCATGAGCAGGGGAGTTCCATGCTAGAGACAAAGACCATTTCATAGAGGAAGCCTCAAGTTATCGAAACAAGAATTCCACACCATGTAGAAAAGACACGAGAAAACACCATAAATAGAGGATAGAGGCAAGATGAAGGGGCCTCATGTTTTGGCACGTGAGGAAAGAAGGAAGCCATGGCTTATAGATAGGTGCATATGGGCTTTGCTTTAATGAAGGCTCTCATGTGCCATATAAAGATAGTAAATTGATTCGTCTCTTGCTAAATAAACTTGGAGTCAAACAGTTGAATAAAACATACGTCATGGAACTCATGCCTCTGATTCACATGATTATGAGATGTCTGTGTTTTTAAAGTGAGCAGCTAGGAGACATTTTAGAAGCAAAAAGGGGATTGGCTATTAGCACTTGGCTCTCACACTTCTTGGTGCGATTTTCCTTGTAATTGGTATACTCCTGTGGTTGAAGTCAATAGAGATATACAAAACACGTCTTCCCAATTAAGTCCTATAATCTTTTCTCAACTGATCCTATGCCACAATGCCCCTGCTAGTTTAATATCCTATTTCTTAACTTGAAATCCGAAATTGACACAGAGGACACATTGAAATGCTACTACTACTTTTAAAGTAGAGACCACATCAAGAGCAGAGCGGTAAATGAAAAGAACAAGGCATGGTTGTAGGAGAATCATGTGAGGCAAGTGCATTGAGCAGAGTTCCCTATACAAAGGAGAAATATTCATCACTGAAGATGTTGATATGCAATGATAATTTCCAAGTGGTTAAATATGATAGTATTCAAAAAATGCAAGCACCAAAAATGCAGAATATGTGGAGTGCATTTATCCCACATTGGGGGCACTACAAGTTTTATTGTGTTTATATTCAAATGCACCCAGGAGATACTATGTCTAAAACACGTGGGCTTTTGTAAGCCAAGTGATTGCATGGTGGGCCCACCGTGGATGGCTAGTTGGATTGAAGATTGAATTTTGAAAGAACACGCAGCTCAAAGTAAGATGATGTCAGCAAGTTGTAGGTAGCTAAAAAGGTCAAAAAATCTAGCTAGTCGCTACCTCGCTAGCCAAAAAATTCAAGAAATTTTGGCTAGCAACATAGCAAGTCGTCAAAAAAAATTAGAAATCTGGCAAAAGTCAAGTGAGCACATGGGTCCCGCTTCCAATGTAGCCAACCAATTGGGAAGCCCCAAGTGGCAGCCAATAGATGAGTCTGTGATGATCATAGATGATGCAGTGTTTCAAGCCAATCACAAGGTGCCACATGGCATAGATTTTGAGGTAGGATGATGTGGGGAGTAGATCTTGTGATGCGTTAGATCATGCCACATGGCAGATCTGAGGGTTCTTAGTATATTGCTAAAAGAAAGTTGCCTGAAAGATAACATGGTGACATAGCGAGAGGATGACACGTGTCGCTAACATGGTGGCGATGTGGAAAAATCTCATGGTGACATGTGGCAGAGGTTCTTGATGTGGCACCTTGTTGGTAGGGACTGATGATGAAGCAAAAATGAGACAATCATTTGATGACACTTGGCAACTCGATCAAATAGAGTTGACCCGAAATGGAAGATAACAGCAAAAAATATTTTTTTTATTAAAATGATATTTTTGAATATATTCCCTAGAATCACGTGTAGTCAGGTTTTAAATAATAATGTAGATTATAATATAGTAAAAACTTTGGAAAAGATTAAAATTTTATGCAAAAATTGTTTTGAAACCCGCAGACAGAGACCTAAACTTTAGACGACCATAATAGGGGCTATTTTCATGGAAAATGGATACTCCAATATACCATCTAAACTGGGAAAATCTAAATTTTCCAAATATGAAGTCAATTTGTGCACAGGTATTCTCTAGTTCGGGTTATAGGTCAATTTGTGTTTCCTAGGTTATTGGCAGTCAAACAGGTAGATTTGATCATTCAAAACCAGAATTTGTTAGAGGGCAGATTTGAAGACCTTTTGGGATATGAATGTGGAGAAAATCAACTATAAGCAGATTTCTTGCATTTTGGAGGTTATTTTCAACTGATTTTTTTTTATACCCTGTGTTCATTTTAACATCAAAAATCAATTGCATTCTCTCATCATCAAATTTCTGAGATATTTGATGCACTTGAGAGGTAAAATAAAAGGGTTTGATCCTAGTAGTTAAGGAGAGAGGGTAGAAGGATTCTTTTTAGCTTCTTGGGAAGGAATTTTGAAGGGAAACATGTTAGTTGCATAATGAATTTGGGAATTGCTTCCTTTCTATTTATGCTTTTTTCTTCTCTTTTGTAAGGGATGGAAAATATTGGAAAGTTTCTCTAGTATAAAGATAGTTAGTAGAATTGGCCCTAGAATTGATGAATTATGAATGGAAGACCTGAGATGTGCTGGTTCTAGACCATGAAGTTTTTCTTTGGCTATGATACCCCCTTCCCATCCCATCAACTTCATATTCCCACCATTTTCTCTCTTGTATGACAACATTTGTTCATTGAATAGTCTGGTTTATTAGGTTCTTTGTGAGTTAATGTCATGCATGTTTATGTATTATTTCAATGAAATCAATACAAGGAAAAACAAGTGTTTAGTTTTAGTAATAATCTTGTCTCCTTTCTCAGTTGAGCTGTGATGTTTTATGGTCTTTGATAGAGACCCTAGATCGTAGTTGTAGGCCCTTAAGGCTATATGCTGCTTCATTGTTGCTTGTAATTCAATGAATTATGTAAATGCTTTAGATATTCAACAAGGTTGTAGGTTTATTGAGGAGGATATTAGGTAAGAATGAGATTTAAATTGAACATTGATATCCAATTTACAAGGTAAATGGATAGATTTGGAGTCTTGGCATGCGAATTGTTTACTAGATATCCAAAGTGCATGAGGGAGATTCATGAATTGCCCAATGGATGAGGCACTGATCTATCATAGGATCGTAAGTTTTTTGTTCAAACTTGGTTTTTATCCTCTTTCCCCACCCACATAAAATCAAATCAAATTCAAATCATCTTTACAATTTTATGTTGAAGAGCTAGAACAGTTTAACCCTCACTCAGCTTATAAGATTCATAGATTTGCATTCAACTACTATAGATCTGTGTCATTTCATGAGTTATTAGGAGATATAAGGGGTTTTCATCTATAGTAAATAGATTCAGGGATATGTTTTGCACTAGTACGATATCAATTGAATCTGAGGTCTACCTGCCTAGGTCTTGCAGAACCTGAAGTAGAAGAAGGGTCAAGCCTTATAGTTGGCCCGATGTCTAAAATGGCATGTTGAAAATGGGAGTAAGCTACCCCTAGATATGTCATGTTCTCATTGGGATAGTTGAAGACACTCCAACATTTTCAAACACCAAAAAAATGGCGACTCTGCTAGGGAATCTGTGAAGTAATTCATTATTAAAAGGACACGAATCTTTAGTGTAAGTTGAATATTTCAGTCCTATTTTTAGTTGGGTTTTTCCCATCTGAGTTACAAACAAAGTGGTGACTCTACTAGGGAGTTGTGTTGACATTAATGATAGACAAACATTGAGAATTTAAAAATATTCAACACAATAGAAGGAACAACATGGAGAAGCTTCATACAGTAGTAAGTTGATGTGTTATGTCCATTTCCTTACTATATTTTCATGTTCCCTAATGAGCTTTATTCTCTTACAATAGTAGTTCCTAAATTGGATGCAAATCGTGTTGAGAAATGAGTATGTCTTCAGTCAGTTCAATTTGGTGTGAGTTACTATTGTAAGTTCAGAGTCAAAATTGTCTCATGGTGGTTTCTCTCTTCTAAGTGTTTTGAAGTTTTGAAAATTCTACAAAGTGATAATTTAGTTCAGATCTATAGTGTTATGAATTATGTTTTAAATCTTTCTCACAGTTGTGAGTGGCGACTGTCTAAAGGATCTCTGAACTAGTGTAGATCGGTTATGTATAAATGTTTTCAAGAGTTTTCAATTGAAATAGGTAGATGTAAAAGTTGTGTCAAAATTTTGAACAAGAAGAAAGATATATATACGTTCTTGACTAATAAGTTTTAAAGTGTTGTTTGATCTATTGTCGTAATTTTTGAAATGATAAAAAATGAACCATAGTTGTGATTTCATTTAATTTCTCCTCACGGAGATGGCGACTCTACAAATGATATGTTCAGTGGTGTGAGGAATTCAGATCAACACCAGGCCAATCATCAGATCAGTGGTTTCATGCAACAACACTTGAGGTATTTCATTTTCATGATGTTTTTCTTGTCATGAAAGAAAGAAAGTTTTACATATGTGTTCTCCATCAAGTGAAGTATCAACACTAAGAAGAGGAGAATAGTTTTAAGATTTTATACACTTCATTAGATCAAGTTTCAGTTAGTTGTATTTAAGTTTGTGAAGTGTGTTTGAAGTTGAGATTGGTAGAAGGGTATAGATCTGCTACAATTAATGAATACTAAAAATAATCTTGGTGATTGAGCTTTAAGTTTAAAGGATGTCAAGATTCATTTCACCTAAGATGCAACCAATTAGTGAAGTTTCTAGATCCATTTCTACCAAGCAGTATATGCCATTAGGTTTTAATGGTATTCATGGTTTTCCAAATGTCATTCCTAAAGATGTTAGAAAAGGTTTGCCTAAGTTTAGTGGGAACCATCTTGTTTCAGTCGGTCATCATGTTGAGTTGTTTATTGATTTAATGGGTGACTATGAGATTGCTCATGAGGATGTGCATATGAAGCTATTTGTTTAGACCTTAGAACGTGATGCTAGAGACTGGTTTTTTTTTCTACTAGTGTGTTTCATTTCATCTTGGAGTGAGTTGCATTCCGCCTTCATGGAGAAATTTGGAGAACAGGTACACATGTCTGATTCTTATGATAAGTTTTTCAGGCTTCACATTGAGGATGGTGAACTTTTGCCTCAATTCAATATCAGATTTGCTAGATTTTTGAATGATATCCCTGAAAGTTATAGAGCTGATGATCAAATGTGTTTAGCTATTTACTTTGATGCATTTGACAATAAAATGAATTATCTACTAAGGTATAAAGAACCACAGACTTAATATAAGGCTTTTGTGACCACTAGGGATGTTGAAAATAATTTGAAATATGGACTAATTAGAGGTCATTTTTCCTTGAATGAATGCCAATATAACGGTCATGAAAGAAAAGTGGAACATAGTGTTGATGTTTCAATTTCAAAGCAGAATGTCAATACCCCTGCTGTAGGTTTTAATCAGATTAAGAATTTACATTAGAATGTGTGTATAGGGAAGGTTAGTCCAGTTGAAAATAGAAACACACATGTTCATGATGCTATATTAGTGAATAGTATTTTAGACTTTGATAAGGTTCAGCATTGTGTTGATTTTACGGATCAAATATTAGTTACAATAGCAAGTTCTTCTCATGATAATTACATGTATGATGATGTAACTGGCATTTCAAATTTTGAAGTTGCTCCACCTAGATCTCAATCTTGTGCAAGTGAAGAGGCTGAAAGTTATCTCTCTAATCATGAGTTTAATGTTGCTGATCTGACATGTCATGGAGAGATAACACAAGAAGAATAATGTAAGTCACATTCAGCTCCACCACAATTAGAAGAACAAAGTGCATATATTTCTAATGTTGCAGCAATAGATGGCGAGCTTTATTTTCTTTATCAGGAAGATAGGCAAGAAATGAATTGTCTTATTGAGAGATTTAATTATGTTGAGAATAATATAAAGGTTGAAGAGGAAAGATATGCATCTCAATGTGGGTACCAAAAAGCTGAAAGTCATCTTCCAAGTGATGACAATGAAGTTTTTGATCTGATGTATAATCAAGAAGCATCATATGAAGGAGATGATGAGAGTGGTTACTCGAATTATAGTGAGGAAAATGATGCAATATGTTCACCTTCATATGAGTTTGATGTTGATTGGGATGAAGAAAGCAATTATGGCAGTAAACATTCATCTAAAGGTGAAGGTATGACTTTTTTTTCTGAATCTAAAAAGGAAAGTGCATCTGAGTTTTTGGGTTATACAAATCAGTTATCCAATGAAGAATTTAAGAGTGATATGTCCTCAAGGTATGAAGATAAAGAAATGTTGAATCTAGTTAATGTTAATGATTTTGAAGACTTTAGTAAAGGGTTGTCAAGTGATTTTACATTACATAGTCAAATTCCAGCATGTAGTGAGGGGTTTAGGAATGATTTAAGGTCTATTCGTAATAGTTATCCTAAACAAGCTGATGAAGATGATGTAATTATGCACACTATATGTTTGGTAGAAGAAATAGAAAGGGAGTCTTCAAATAGTTCTAACTTTTCTTCATATGCTGAAATTTTCCATGACAGTAAAATGGGTAGTGAATTTAAAGTATATTATAACGCTTTATATGATGATGCTTGTGAGGATGAGCAATCCATGTTTTGTCCTAGTGTTTAAAAAGGATAACTGCATGGATTCATTAACCCATTGTTTGAAGAAGACATCGAAGTTTCAGGTTCAGTTGAGCTAGATGCAAATGGTGATACACCATCATACCACTATAATAGATCAGAATATTGTTCTTTCATTTGTGACATTGAATCTTCTAATGATGCTACATTTTGTGAGTGTGAAGATGAAGTGTTCAATGGAATTGTCTTTGAAGAGAAACCAACAGTTCATAGTAAATTTCATGATGATTCAAATGAGGTAACAACTAATCAACACTTAAATTTTGAAGATACATTAGAAGGTTATGAAATGATGTTAGATTTTGATGATGATGTTGTGAATATGAATCTAATTGCTCATTTGAGATTCAACTAGCAACAATTGAGGAAATGCAAAGTCAAGGTGAGTTGAAAATTCATGATATATATAACTCTTTCCATGAATTTGAATATGAGAACTTTGTGTTTTTGGTAGACAACATGCATGAATCAGTTGGTAAAGATCAGTTTCAGTTTGATGTCGAGATTCATGAGCATGTTGATGTTCTTTTTCATAGTGAGCAAGAGGTTAAAATTATGCCAATTTTTTGCATGCACTATGGAGGTAAGGGTGATGATTTTGTTTTGTCAAGTGTTTTGTTTCATGATGTGTATCTAATTGGTGAAATTGATATAAGTGGTAATTCTAGTTTACCTCTTGAGGAAAGGAATGGAAATAAAGTATATGACAGAGGTAAACAATTTTGCTAAAGTTTGGTGGCCCGAGGTCATTGCCTGCACATAGTAGTTGTAGTTGTTTCCTATTTTCAATAAAGCTATTCGAGATAAGTTTTTGGGAATGGTCTGTTTCTACTAGAGATTTTAAATCTTTCCATGCCCACAAGGGGATTGCATCTCTAGATAGAGCCATTGTTGGGACTAAAAATTGCATGGTCAATTTTGAGTACCACTGATAATTTGAGCCCTATAAATTCTTTTTGATGCCTATGTACCCAGCTATACTTTTGAACCCCAAGAGGTGTTCGATGCTTCTAACACCTTTCATTTAGTGCATCTACCTATTCCATGAAGTTAAATCACCATTCTAAGCCATTCTATGAAGTCTCATTTTGAGAAAATTTCAAATCTCCATTTTACCCAAGTGTCAAACAGCAATAGGAGGTTGTGTTTGTGATTTAATATCTCGCACCTAGAAAATTTTTGTTATTCATCACTTTGGGAGTGTATAGTATCCATACTAGAGAACCTATGTTTCAAATTTTGAGTTGTCAAGTCTGTTTGACTAGGTTTTGAACCCCCCAAAGTTGGTTAGTTATTGTTTTCATGTTGATACACATTGCACATAATACTAGGAAGCCCTGTTTGATGTGTTATAACTTTTGACTAGTTGACCCAAATAAGAATTTTTCTTTTGCATTTCATTATAGACATTGGAGACTTGTTATGTTTCAAGTTTTGGCTTATGAAAAATCCGTTTGATCAGTTTTCAAACACAATTCCAAATGCAATTTCTATCCTTTTACTAGTTTCATAAAGTGCAGATTGATCAGTACTCCTATTCATGATATCATATCTCTTGATCCATGATAGGTCAAGTCAAATGGAATGTACCCATATGTTGTCCTCTAAAAATGTTCCAAGTGTTTCATTTTTTAAGTCATGATTAATCTATTTGCACATTTTTCCAAGTCAATTCCATTTGCAAAAAATGTTTTCTGTTAGTGTTTCTAGTTTGCAAAATTTGAGTAGCCTACTTTGACAGCTTGCCATTTGTGCCCAATTGTTTTTCATGAGCCCAAATCATAGATTCATACTCTCCTCATGACAAAGAACCAATGCCCCAAGTTTCATTTCCCCAAGTGTCCATTTCCCCAGTTTGCAAAGCTAAATCTGAACCGAGTTTATTGCTTTCTGACATGTTTATCTACAGGTGATTCTGAGAAGGAAACTTTAACAGTGAATATATTTTGACCCCGAATTTTTCATAGATTAGATTCGACATGGTAAAAGTATGTGGAACAAAGAGTTAGGGTGCTAGTTTTTAGAGCTTGATCAGGTTTTCTAGTCAATTTTTAAGGCCAGTCAAAAGACCACCTGACACCAAATTTGACAGTTGGAAAAAAGTGATAAATTAAGATTTTAACGACCAGTCAGTGATCAAATTTGATTCTAATTAATATCAAATGATTAGTTGGTTAGTTTGATGGTTCAGTTATTTGGAAACAAAATTTTTTTAGTCGGCCCCCTTTGGGGCCCAACTAATTTGCATCAAATGGATAGAGCTCGAGGGCATTAAGGATATTTTTAGAAGGGGAATGTTATAATATTTTAAGTCATTGTAAATCTCAAAATATAAATATAACATTGTCAACCCTTTCTCTTCATGTAGTAACACAAGCCCAAAATAATGGAGACTACTATGTTTTTTGTTGATTCAGAATATTTTGTTAACCCATCACTGGCAGAAGGTATAGGTGTTGACACAAAAAACCTCTTCCTTGCTCAGCATGATTGTGCTGAGTAGGCTCTTTTTGTGGTAGATACTTTTATACAGAGTGGATCAGTTGATGCTATTGTGGTTGATAGTGTAGCAACACTTGTACCTAAAACTGAACTGGATGGTGAAGTTGGGGATACACATGTGGCACTGCAGGCAAGATTGATGAGCCAGTGGCTATGGAAGTTGACACATTCTTTAGCTTGCTCATAAACACTTCTAATTTTTATAACTCAGGTGAGAGTGAAATTAAATGGTTTTGGTTTTGGAGGCCTAGTAGACATTACCTCTGGAGGGAATTTGTTTTGAAGCTGAGGTTTTGGATTTAGGTCATAAACATGGATTGATCTCAAAAATAAGGAATTTTTTATAGTTTGAATGGTGTGAAGTTAAATGGTAAAGATAAAGCCAAAGTATATCTTTTAGAGAGTGCAGACATCTACCAGGAACTTGCCGATAAAGTAAAAGCAAAGCTTTTAAAGGATTCAAAAGATAATCTTGATGACATTGAGAAATCTCTAAATGCTTCCAAGTGGAAGCTAAGGAACAATCAAAGAAGAACAAAAGAAACTTTCAATGCAATCAAAGAGGAACAAAGCCCATGCAGGCAAGGAGGCCATGAGCAGGGGAGTTCCATGCTAAAGACAAAGACCATTTCATAGAGGAAGCCTCGAGTTATCAAAAAAAGAATTTCATGCCATGCAAAAAAGACACGAGCAAACAACATAAATAGAGGATAGTGGCAAGCATGTGAGGAGAGAAGGAAGTCATGGCTTATAGATTGGTGTAGATGGGCTTTGCTTTAATGAAGGCTCTCATGTGCCATATAGAGATAGTAAACTGATTTGTCGCTTGCAGAATAAACTTGGAGTCAAATAGCTAAATAAAACATACATCATGGAACTCATGCGTCTGATTTGCATGCTTGTGAGATGTCTTTATTTTTAACATAAGCAGCTAGGAGACATTTTAGAAGCAAAAGGGGGATTGGTTGTTAGTTCTTGGCTCTTACACTCCCTATTGTGATTTACTTTGTAATTGGTATACTCTTATGGCACGTCTTCCCTATGAAGTCCTATAATCTTTTCTCAACTGATCCTATGCCACGATGTCCCTGCTAGTTTAATATCCTATTTCTCAACTTGAAATCCCAAATTGACATGGAGGAAACATTGAAATGTTGCTGTTGCTTTTAGAGTAGAGACCACGTCGAGATCAAAGTGGTAAATGAAAAGAGCAAGGTACGGTGGTAGGAGAATCGCGTGAGGCAAGTGCATTGAGCAGAGTTCCCTATATAAAGGAGAAATATTCATCACTGAAGATGTTGATATGTAGTGATAATGTAAAGTTCTTAAATATGATTGTATTCAAAAAATGCAAGCACCAAAAATATAGAATATGTGGAGCGCATTTATCCCACATTGGGGGTACTGTAGGTTTTAATGTGTTTATATTCAAATGCACCCAGGAGGTACTATGTCTAAACCATGTGGGCTTTTGTAAGCCAAGTTACTGGATGGTGGGCCCACCATAGATGGCTAGTTGGACTAAAGACTAAATTTTTAAAGAACATGCAACTCAAAGGAAGATGACATCAGCAAGTTGCAGGTAGCCAAAAAAGTTAGAAAATTCTGCTAGTCACTACATTGCTAGCTAGAAAATGCAAGGATTTCTAGCTAGCGACATAGTGAGTTGTCAGAAAAAATAAAAAATTTGGCAAAAGTCAAGTGAGCATGTGGGTCCCGCTTCCAATGTATCTAGTGAATTAGGTAGCGCTAAGTGGTAGCTGATAGATGAGTCAATGATGATCACAGATGATGTAGTGTTTTAGACCAATCAGAAGGTGCCATGTGGCATAAATTTTGAGGCAGGATGATGTGGTGAGCATATCTTGCGATGCACTAGATCATGCCACGTGGCAGATTCAAGGGTTCTTGCTATATCGCCAAAGGAAAGTTGTAGGGAAGATAACATGGTGACATAGCGAGAAGATGACACGTGTTGCTAACATGGTGGCAATGTGGACAAATGTCATGGTGACACATGATGGAGGTTCCTTATGTGGCACCTAGTTGGTAGGGGCTGATGATGAAGCAGAAATGAGCCAATCATGTGATGACACGTGGCAACTCGGTCAAATAGAGTTGACCCAAAATGGAAGATAAGGGCAAAAAATAAAATGTTTAATAAAATGATATCTTTGAATATATTCCCTAGAATCACATGTAGTCAAGTTTTAAATAATAATGGAGATTATAATATAGTCAAAACTTTGGAAAAGATTTAATTTTTGTGTAAAAATTGTTTTTAAACCTATAGATAGAGACCTAAACTTCAAACGGCAATAATAGGGGTTATTTTCATCGAAAATAGGCACTCCAATATACCACTAGAACCAGGAAGATCTAAATTTTCCAAATATGAAGTCAGTTTGTGCACAGGTATTCTCTTGTTCATGTTATAGGTCAATTTTTGTTTCCTAGGGTATTGGTAATAAAACAAGTAGATTTGATCATTGAGCATCATAATTTGTTAGATGGTAGATTTGAAGAGCTTTTGCGATCTGAATGTGGAGAAAATCAACTCTAAGAAATTTTCTTGCATTCTAGAGGTTATTTTCAACTAATTTGTTACTTTTACCTTGTGTTCATTTTAATATCAAAAATCAATTGCATTCTTTCATCATCAAATTATTGAGATATTCGATGCACTTGAGAGGTAAAATAAAAGGATTTGATCCTAGCAGTTAAGGAGAGAGGGTAGAGAGATTCTTTTCAGGTTCCTGGGAAGGAATTTTAAAGGGACGCATGTCAATTGCATAATGAATCCGGGAATTGCTTCCTTTCTATTTATTCTTTTTTCTTCTCTTTTGTAAGGGTTGGAAAATATTGGAAAGTTTTTCTGGTATAAAGATAGTTAGTAGAACTAGCCCTGGAATTGATGAATTTTGAATGGAAGACCTAGGTTGTGCTAGTTCTAGACCATTAAACTTTTCTTTGGTTGTGATACCCCCTTCCCATCCCATCAGCTTCTCATTTGCACCATTTTCTCTCTTGTATGAAAACATGTGTTCATTGAATAGTCTGGTTTATTAGGTTCTTTGTGAGTTAATGTCATACATTTTAATGTATTATTTCAATTAAATCAATATAAGGAACAACAAGTGTTTAGTTTCAGTTTAAATCTTGTCTCCTTATTTGGTTGAGCTGTGATGTTTTATGGTCTTTGACAGAGAGCCTAGATCATAGTTGCAGTCCCTGAAGATTGCATGTTGCTTCATTGTTGCTTGTAATTCAATGAATTATGTAAATGCTTCAGAGATTCAATAGGGTTGCAGGTTTATTAAGGAGGATATCAGCTAAGAATGAGATTTAAATTGAACATTGGCATCCAATTTACAAGGTAAATGGATAGATCTGGAGTCTTGGCATGAGAATTGTGTTCTAGATATCCAAAGTGCATGAGGGAGCTACATGAATTGCCCAATGGATGAGGCACCAATCTATTATTGGATCATAAGTTTGTTGTTCATACTTGGTTTTCGTCCACTTTCCCTACCCACATAAAATCAAATCAAATTCTAATCATCTTTACAATTTTATGTTGAAGAGCTAGAACAGTTTAACCCTCACTTAGCTTATGAGATTCATAGATTTGCATTTAGCTACTATAGATCTGTGTCATTTCATGAGTTATTAGGAGATATAAGGGGTTTTCATCTATAGTAAATAGATTTAAGGATTTTTTTGCACTGGTACGACATCAATTGAATTTGAGGTCTGCTTGCTTAGGTCTTGCAGAGCCTGAAGTAGAAGAAGGGTTAAGCCTTATAGTTGGCCCGATGTCTGAAATGGCATGTTGAAAATGTGAGTTAGCTGCCCCTAGATATGTCATATTCTCATTGGGATAATTGAAGACCCTCCAACATTTTTAAACACCAACAGGTTGATAACAGACTAAACTTGTCAAAGGTTGAACAAATGGCATAACAAGATCTAGGATTAATTTTAGAGCAAGCTTCATTGTTAAGAGGAGTGGTTTTATGATGAGTGACCTTTGAGGATATTTTGACACTCCACACCTATGAGATCACTTAAATATAATGAGTTTTAAGTGAGCCATTGCTAACCAAGTGGTTTGAGTTTGGTTGAACCACTATATGAGAATATTGATTAATAAATTTTATTTAGGCAACACCAATTGAATCATAATCAAAATATCATAATTTCATACACTATAAAATATCCCCTACTTATCAATGAATGAGTTGAAGAGTCTTTATAATGTATAATTAATATGCAAAAGACTTGTTGGATCTCATTGCAATTCATCAAAATATGGGTCAAATAATTTGACAAAAAAATTTAATTAAATATTTGATTAGTTATAAAAGTTTGACATATTGAAAGGATTATTTAATAATTGTGAATGGATGAGAACTTTAAAAATTGTCTCATATCATACAATTATAGCTAAGGGTAAAATATCAAGCTTGGTAAACAAGATCTTGGTTGAAGTCTATGTTTATTATACTTGTTCGATATTGTAGTACTAGAATTTTAACCTATTATGAACTAGATATGTTTTATCCCAATGAGCATTAGTTAATTTTAATGAATGCTTAGTTGAAGACCCATGATTTAAGGAGATGAATTTATATGAACCAATATTTAAGAAATAATGGTTAGTGAGTTTTAGTAAATAAATTAAACAAGTAAATGATGTCATAATTTAATATACTATTAAAAAATACTTCATACTTATTAATGAGTGATCTAGGGAGATCTGCAAATGTTTATAGGGTAAACACTTCCTAAATGCTTCGTTGAAAATATAATAACATAACTAGACTTGATCTCTAGTGAAATTGTATTAGGGATATTTGAATTTATCAAGTGCTATAAAGGATAACCTCTCAAAAATTTTATTTCTTCCAAACAATATAAGGATTGCTTAGGTGTTATACATACTATGCTAAAAATTTTTATATATAAATCAATCAATTTAACATAGAATTTATAATTGAATCCTACTAAGTCATATTAACATTATTTTTCCTTTATTTTATGTAATAAATAATATCATGTAGATTTATACAAGTTAAAACCATGAACTTAATCTAGTTTAAAGATGGTAACAATTAAAAGCCTAAATGAAGGTGCATACTAAATTACAAATAAAATAAAATCATAATTTAAATATCACAATAAAATATGGGTCACTTAGGAGTAGAAAGGAAAACTAAATTTTGATAAAGAAAAAAGAAAGTATCTCTACATCGCTTGCTCTTTCATCAAGATTATTTTTTTCCTTCAATTTTTTTCTCCCTTTATTTACCTTTCATTCTTTGTATCTTTATGATTTTTTAATTGGTTCCCTTTGTGCTAATTAGAGTAGGGGAAAAACCCTTAACAACAAAGTAACAACACATCCACCAGACAAAAAAATTAGGTTCATAAGGACTAGGAACAAATAATTAAAACCAAACTAGAAATAGAAAGATACTAACCGACAAATAAAACTAAAAGCAATGAAAAAAAAACACCCAACACTGAACACCTAGAAACTAGCAACCACCCATTAGCAACAAGGATCCAAACATGATCATGAACTAGGACTTCTACTCATTCACTTCCTTAATATTTTCTAAAAAAAGAGGCCTAGTTGAGCAGCCTAGACAAAGCCATATTCCTAGAAGCCACATCATTTTTAGTCACCAACTAGAGAATCTCATCCTTGTTGGAACATTCCTATTTATATTTTATTCTCATCTTCCTCTCTTTTAGTTTAGCCTAGATACTACTGATAACCTTCTCCATTTTATCCTTGTCCTTTTTGCATTGAATAACTGATTCTAGAACCTTCTCACAAAAATATTTTTGTGATTCTTTTAAAGAAGCCATGTCCTATAGGATTTCATTTTATCTCTCTCACAAGAACCTAAGCCTTGAGCTATATGATCTTCTATTTTAGAATTTACCCATCATGAACTATTTCTCTAAAATCCTTCCCAACATGCCATAAAGATTTGTCTCTATTTCCATTCATCAAGTCTTCTACCTTACACTCTACATCGACCACAACTTCTAGGTTGTTTATTGGTTGTCTTGGAATTTCAAGCTAGTTAAGAAATATTTAGAAATAGTTTTAATATTTTTATGGAAGGTGAAGAGATCATCCAACTTTTAGCAAGGTCCTTCACATTTATCCTCTAGATGACTTAGGAAGGAGGGAAAAATAGGAATAGCTAGGGATATTAAGATCTTTAGAGTAGTTGATTTAGGTTTTAATGGAGATCAAGAAGAAGAAAGTTGAGGGCATATTGGGAACTAAGTTGGGGTTGGAATTCTCAAGGGTATAGGGAAATTGTATAGACTAGGAAGAGGTAGAAGTTGATTCATCTAAATATTCCACTACTTCCTCCTATTAGGGAGTATTTTTAAATTTGGACTTACAAGAGGGGCTGACTCTTGTAGTACTAACAATAGACAAATTTTTAGGAGCCATCTAACTTTTTTTAAGTATATGAACTAGGGTTGAATATCATGTTGTGATTTGGAGCCTAATTAGACTTAAAGTTTTATTCGGTGCAGTTTCCCTTTAAATTATTTGTACCAAATAAAACATGGGGAAATTGTATAGACTAGGAAGAGGTAGAAGTTGGTTCATCTAAATATTCCACAACTTCCTCCTATTAGAGAGTATTTTAAAATTTGGACTTAAAAGAGGGGCTAACTCTTGTAGCACTAACAATAGACAAATTTTTAGGAGCCATCTAACTTTTTTAAGTATATGAACTAGGGTTGAATATCACGTTGTGATGTGGAGCCTAATTAGACTTAAAGTTTTATTTGGTGCAGTTTCCCTCTAAATTGTTTGTACCAAATAAAACTTGGGGAAATTATATAGGCTAGGAAGAGGTAGAAGTTGATTCATCTAAATATTCCACTACTTCCTCCTATTAGGGAGTATTTTAAAATTTGGACTTACAAGAGGGGTTGACTCTTGTAGCACAAACAATAGACAAATTTTTAGGAGCCATCTAACTTTTTTAAATATATGATATAGGATTGAATATCATGCTGTCATGTGGAGACTAATTAAACTTAATGTTTGATTCGGTGCAGTTTCCCTCTAAATTATTTGTAGAGGGATTTTGGGGGTAGTGCCCCCAAGATAGGGTCAAGGGGTAGTGCCCCTATGGGGTCTTGGTGTAGCATCTTAGGTGCACTCCTTGTTGTAGTACAGATGGTGTTGAGAGGCAACACCCCTGTAGGGGTTTTTGGGGACAATGCCCCAAAGCCAAAAATGACATTATGTTGTAAAAGGCATCAGCGACTATTTTTTGTGTTATTCTAGCCCTAATTTTGGAAGTGGCAAAAAGCTTCTATATAGAGGCTTAGGGTTAGGGATTTTCACAATGTGATGGAAAATTGGTTCTTGTAGTGATATTGATCTATAATGGATTAAAAATTGTAATTAGGTTGTAATCACTAGATCATAATAATATTGGACTTGTTGTTGGTGGATGTAGCCTAGGGATTGGGTGAGCCATGTTAAATCTTGGTTTCTTGTGTTCTCTTATGCGAGATCTATTATTTTCTAATATTGGTTATATTTGCACGTAACTATTATTTTTGTCTAAGGTTAATCCTAAGATATCATATTATTAAGCTCAATAGAAGGGGTGGGAGATGGCTAATCCTAAATATCAAGTTATGATGAAACTCATAGGCTCTAAAGCTCAAGCCTTGGTGAAGTGGAGGTGCACCTTTAACTTTATCCTTATCCATAGAGAGTAAAATGTATAAAAAGACTATAGAATGAAAAATATAAAATTTGATGTTTGTCCTAAAGTGATTTATTAAAAGAAGCATGTGGGATTTTAAATTCATATAAGTAACCTTTAGGGTCACTAAATGATTGATAATTTCATCCACCATCTTTCAATCACCCAACTACTTCTCATAGTTGAACATGCTTTCAAGTTTGGGTATTCTTTAGCTAGGGTCCAGGAAGAGATTAAATTCATCATTGAAAGATGATTTAGACTTCTAAGGGATCTTGATGCCCTCCATGCTTGTATTTTGTGAAAATAAATCATGGTTTCTACCATGAAAATAAAAGAAACTCCACCAATTAAAAGTTTTCCATCCTCCCACACGTCCAAAAATCGATGATACAATTGTACATGAAATACTTGCATGCCCTCAACATATTATTTAAGATGCCTACTTGAGATTATTTTCAAAAATTTTGCATTTTCCTTGAATTCATCACATTTATTAGGCTCTATCTAGTTCAACTCTTCTGCCATTGTAGTAGAAGGAAAAATTAATCCTAGTACCAAAGGAGAGAATGCATAATAATATTCATAATAGAAAAAAAGAGAAAACAAAAAAAAATGTTTTAAACAAGAGTGAAACCACTTGTAATTACTCAAATAAGAAGCTACTAGAAAAAAAATAAAAAATGGAATGATGATTTGAATTCCAACCAAAGTGCCTATAATTATTACCATTAAAACTTTTGAAAGCCATACTATGATTGTAAATTGTAGCAAAACCCTAAGAAATGGCTTCATGAGCCTACCTAGCAATCAACTCAAGATCATATCAAACTTTTGGATTTACTTGGTGTACTTTCCTTTGGTTCCAAACTTGTTAGCAACTATATTTATTTCTCATGAGGCATGTTACCATGACTTATTTGACCATGTGAAGGAGGTCCAATGTTTTATTGCTGACATGAATTTCTTACCAAGCTAGTTCAACCTTCCCATTGATAATATTCATGACATTGAGCATATCCTCTTTCACAAAAAAAAATTGGTAACCCCTTTACTAGGCTATGCTAACCCCATATAAAGAGCCAAAATTTTGGTCATGCAAGAAATTTGGAGTCCCAAATTGGTTCACTATGTGACGAAAATCCTACTTCTCATATCTATGATGAGGCCGCAACATCCGATCCAATCAAGGTTACCAATAGATGACACATCAAATTTTAGTTTTACCCATCCTATGTTGGTGAGGGAGCAAGCATATTGTTCTTTTGATTCCCATAGTTGGAAATTTATATTGTTTGAGTAGTTAACAAGGTTCTAGTTTCATGAAATCTCCCAATCAATCAATCTTGGAGGACACTTATGAGAGGAATGGTGAAGGAGTTGCATATTTTCCTTGATATTATTGATCAAAGAAATGGAGCACCATATTAACATCCTTGATTTTTTTCCTTGAAGATGTGGTTATTTCTCCCTATCCATAAAGACCAACTTCCATATGAGAGTGCTTTCCACCAAAGCTCTTTAGTAAAGGGATGATTGGATGACGGAGTCTAAAAATAGGTCATGAACCTAGGTGAGGCTTGCTAGCACCATTTGAGTTTGAAAGAGTCAAAATATATTGTCTAAGATCCCAAGAAAAGAGATTGGAGAAAAGAATGTGAAAATTATATCATTCATCGTCATGTTAACATAGAGGACACTTCTTAACCAACTCAATCCCTCTATTTCAAAAATTATCTAGAGTGAGAATCTTTAGATATGGAAAATCATCTACTAGAAAAAAATGATTTTGGAAAGGCCATTGAAATACCATATCCTAGTTCAATTAAAATCTTCATATATTTAGGGGTTAATAGCTCATGTATTGACTTAACTAATTAAGCACCCAAGGAAGTATTATTCCAAATTAAAGAATGTAATTGATAATTTCTATAGAAATTGGGAGACTAATAGTTTTGAATCAACTAGGAAACAATCTCTTTTAGGCCTTTTTAAATTTAATTATTCTTAATTTTCTACTTTTGGGGAGTTACAAAGAGGTTCAATTAGTGATTAGTGTTTCTACCTAGATGTTTTGCCAACACTTATTTGAGAGGAGGAAAACATGTATGATATTCTAATGGAAGTTGAATTACCCAAGGATCCTTCTCAAAATCAACATCATGTCCACTTCCCACATTCCATAAACTACCTTGTAGTAATAGATGGGCCATTTTTTGAAGAAATTTTCAAATATTCGAACCCATTAGGAAAGGAGTTCTAGGAGGAAGCTATATTTGTTATGCAAATATTTATTCCTCATAACACCAGCCCAATGAGCTTTAAAATCCATACTATTCTAGTTCACCTTAGATAGAAGATAAATGTTACAAAGGTGGTCATCCCTCAAATATAGACCCTCCTAATTTTTGGGAAAGAAAACTATATTACAATTAACATGAGAAAAAATATCTCTTCTCCTCAACTCCATCACATAAGAACCTAATTTCAATATAATCCATCTTCTTGGTTCAAGAAATAGGTATATGAAATAAGGATATAATATATAAGGATGTGTTTGTTTATAACAATAATAAGGATTTGAAGTTTTTTAGCATTACTTAATAGAGTTCCTTTCTAGGTTGTTAGCTTCAATTGAACTCTTTCCAATAAGTAGGACTCAATAAGGAAAGTATTATGTTACAAAGATTTCTAAAAGTGTGGATGATTTGTAGAGAAATTCTTTTGAGATTATTAAGCCAAAGAAAAATCACCAAGAAGGTATTTCCAACAATTGTCTACAATAGTAGTTTCTTTCCCATAAGATAGAGTATCATCTATGAACTATTGGTGGAATATCATAGTAGGAGTAGTGGAGACTTGAAACCACTTAACCAAACTAGCATAAACTAATCTATAATTATTTCTACCATGAACATTGGATAAAATCATGAAGAGATACAATGAAAGTTGGCCAAATTGCCTTAAACCACATGATACCAAGAAGAAACCTTTCGTGGATCTATTGATAAGAACCTAGAACTTTAGAGTTTTGAAGTACACTTTCATAAGCTTTAGAAACTTCCCTTAAAACCCCACTTACTTCAATACAACTATGAGGAGATCCCATGAGACCATATCATAATCTTTGGATATGTTTAATTTAAGAATCATGCACTATGAGGGTTTTATATGTCATTTGTCTTTTAGATTCAAAACCTTTGTTATGCAAGTAAATAAGATGATCCAAGAAATGTTTTAATCTATTGATCAATAAATTATAAAATATTTTATAAATGGTATTATAAAAACTAATTGACCAAAAGTCTCTCATTCTATTCTCCCCAACAAATTTGGGATTAAAAAAAGGGAAATTTAATTCAAATCCTTTAGGATAGATCCAAAAAAGAGGAAAAATCCCTAGCCACCAACACCACATCAGTGCAAACAATATCCCAATATTTATGAAAGAAAATAGCAGAAAAAACATCATGCCTAGGAAATTTATAGAGACTGAGAGTGAAATTAACACACATCTCCTCCTCCATAGTTATGGGCCTTTCCATTTTAGTAGCATCCTATAGAGAAATAAATTAATTAACATAATCCAAAATGGAATTACCTAATCCCTCCAAATTAGGGTCCAGGGAAGGAGGTTGGTTCAAGTTATCAAAAATGTTTTAGACTACATCATTTTCAATAACAACTAGGGAGGATAAATGGACTCCCATAATGGAGATGAGCTAACTGATTTGGTTTCTTTCCTTACATGATTCAAAGTAGTCTAGTGAAAGAAATTTGTTTTCCAATTACCCTCAATGATCAATTGGAATTTGAATCATTGTTTCCAAAAATATTCCTCTTTTTTGATAATATTATTCAAAGTTTAACTGAAAGAAGCTTTTGTATGAGTTGATGAAATCCAACTCCACAGTTGCCAAGATCACCTACATGCAAATAGCTTGCTGAAGAGAAACCAAAGGAGTAAGAGCTTGAAGTAAAGAATGCAAGAGAACATATTTCACAATAGGAAAATGAAATTGCTATGTGAATGGATGGATTTAAAATGAGAGAGAGATCGCTTATAAAGGCCTTGAAGAAGCTTGTAGAACAAGCTGGAATGAGGTAGAAGATAAGGTTGACAACTAAGCACTCTTCCACAAAAAGGTGGAATATGATAGAAGGGAACAAATTTCCATGTTATCAACAACTCATCACTACAACTATGAACTACTAAATATTAAGTAAATGCATTGACCTAAGTAAGCTTAAGTAAATAGAATGAATAATTAATAAATAAATAATTATTTATTCTAACACCCCCCCCCCCCCCCCCCCTTAAGTGCAACTTAGGGGAATTCCTTAAGCTCACAAAAAACTAAACAAAAATGTAGAATGGGTCTTGGCAACAAGGCCATGTTAGGTACCTGTTGTCACTTAGGTTTGCACCCTTGTCCAAGGCCTAAGCGCGAGAACAACCTAGTGAAACATGGAAACAACCTCCAAGCTGTGGGACTTGAACTACGAGGTTGAGTCTCCGGAGAAGGCCGGCTTCCTCTTACTGTCAGGGCGCACCTATCTATTCTCAGAAGGGAAAGGGAGAAAGAGAGCGTTAAAGCAAATCTACCTAGTCTAATCTAAGGCGATGATGCACCAAAACAGAGTGTTCAGACTCATTCCTGCCAATATATGCACTACAGAACTAGGGTAATATACAAAAGTCATACACATCCAAACTTATATCGATCAATAGTCACATACAGATCAGAAAACCAACTGAATGACACTAGGAAAAGGAGATTTCACTTGTATATTATCCAATAGGCCAAAGATAGATACAGTATGCAGATCATTGATCTCAACAATACACCAATGGGAGGCAAAGTGATGCACATGCACAATGACTAGTGAAGAGCATGACACAGGATACTATGTAGCTTAGAGACACAGGGATTTTACACTGCAAGTCTGCAAGCAGTA
This sequence comes from Cupressus sempervirens, assembly GCA_028749045.1. Taxonomy (NCBI): domain Eukaryota; kingdom Viridiplantae; phylum Streptophyta; class Pinopsida; order Cupressales; family Cupressaceae; genus Cupressus; species Cupressus sempervirens. The sequence continues at coordinate 52,134,928 of CM053791.1, forward strand.
GCAGAGAAAATCAGGAAGAGTCAACCCCCAGAATAGATCACAAAATTGCCTTTATAGCTCAGGCATAACTGAAGATTTCTGCATTACATTCACTTCTCACCTACTGGCATTAACTCCATACTGAAAATCCAATCGAAGATCTGATTGAATCCTGACTTGCATACCAAGAAATATCGTATCCTTCTGAGAAGGAGCCCAGAGGAGATGGAATGGCACCACAACATTCCCTGACAGGGTAGATGAGCCAATTGAATGGGTGGAGTGTCCTTATATCTTGCATTTACTCCTGGCAGGTCAAAAATGATCGCGAAGATCAGATCGCAAGATAACGTCGATCATCTCTACTTCTTGGTTCATGAATCGACCTAGCCTATCAGTCGACCAAGATTCTTATATGTCGACTAGGCCACGTGGGCCAATCGTATTTCTTTGTTTTGCCACCTGGAGAGTCCTTCTGCGGTTGGCCGCCTTCATTGGACTAATCGTGCCACCTTTACCATCTAATTGCTGGCCGTTAGCTAACCGCCACATCGAAAACCAAACCCACGAGGACACGTGTCCTCCGAGCGCTAACTCCCCATTGTAAAATCCACGTAGTTCCTCCATGGCGAGATAGCGCCGACCCTAGATCTCTGCAGATCTGATGGTGGAGAACCCACCCCTTAATGCGCTGGTCATATCAAGAAATTTTGCCTCTCAACATATCTGTGTTCTGACTCGGCACACGTGGTTGTTTCTGATTCACTATGGACCCTCTTTCCTGCGACTGGGCCCATCCGAATCGGTGCCACCTCAGTGATGCATCCGGCAAGATCTGACCCCACCGACACGCATCAATTGGGTGCAATGTCGCCATGGTAAAAATCTTGCAACTTCACTAAGGCGACATGGCGCCTACCGTTGTTCTTTTCTCATCTGACGGTCACAGATCTGACCTCTCGCGACCTTCCTTTCCTCGTGATTCATCGGGCCCGTAGATACGTAGATTCTATCCATTGGTTTGTCGGTCATCCAACCCTAACTGCTTCTGGCAGCATGAAATGCAACCCCGCCAGGACACGTGGCACACAGGCGCTATGTCGCTGATGCTAAAGTCCGAGCAGTTCCCGATGGCGAGATAGTGCCAGCCGTAGATTTTTGTAGATTTGACAATCAGAGCGACGTCGTACTTCACTTGTCATCCCTTCTGAAAACTACTGGTCCTGCGGTACACTGTGTTCTGACACATACACATGGCATCATCTGATTGGTTCGATGAACACCAACTGGCGAACTTGAGACTTGATCCACAGAACAGCCACATGGCGGATGGATGCTATCTCGCCATGATAAAATCTGTGCATCTTCGCCATAGAGAGATGGCGCCATCCGTTGATGCAATCCTATCTGACGGTGGAGATCATAAACCTTGACTGTGCTAACCATACTGACAGAGACTCCAGCCTAGTTACACGCAGCTACTTCTGATTTGTCACCGCGACGCTGGGCTAACAAACTATACATGCAGAGTACTATCGGGACCCACCTGTTTGGTCATTCTTCACCGCGATGAACTTTTCTGTTAGGGTGCTATGTTGCCATCAGAAAATGCATTGGTTTTCTGTTGGTGCCATGGCACCTCGCCGATCTTTGGAACTTTCAGCCCGTAAAAATTTGTTGCCCACCGACATGAGCATCTCCGCCGGGCGCTATGTCGCCATGGACATTTTCCGGTCGACGTGCGATAGCACCATAGTGCCTGCGGCGCCGAAAAACTTTCTCGACCTTCCCTCCATTGTAGCCCGCTCGCAGGGTCCACCAGACACATGTCAAATGGGCGCGATGTCGCTGATACTATCTCCCATGCAACTTTTGATGACGAGATCATGCCGACCGTCGATCCTTCTGAAATCTGACGGAAGAGAAACTTTGGCAGGTGAATGAATGATAATAGTACCCATGTACAATGCAAAGAAATGCAACCTCTGAAAATGGGGAAAGAGGGAAAACCTCATGAGAAAAACCCTCCCCCAAAAAGAGGTAAAACCCATGCTGAAAAAAAATGAAGTGAAGGAAGGAAGGCCTCAACCAATCCCCCCAAGGACAACTTTCATCGAAAAGGAGTCAAGAGACCCACTCAAAACCATAAGTACAACTAGCCCCACCATGAGAGATACTAAAGCCTCCCCAAAATAAAGGAGCCCCTAAAGGAGGTGTTGAACCAATGCAACTCCAATGTGGAAGAAAGAAGGGTACATAACAAGGGAATCCCTGAATGAGAGGCAAAATTGGAAAGCCTAGCTGATGCCTAGAGGAGAATGTATGTGGAATTGGAATGGGAATCCCCAAGGAAGGTGTGATGACACTGTCATGAATGTCCACTATAGTATCTACAACAAGTGCACCTAGAGTCTCAATGAATGAAGCTAGAGTATTAGGCAGAGTAGAAGAAGAATCCCATGGAAGGGAAAATCCCTCAATTGGATGTGGTGTGGAAGTCAAAATAGGGATCTCAAGAACAATACAAAGGTTCAAGTATCCTGATTGTGCCACATGATGTTCCTGCAAAAGAGAAGAAGTGTGCTCCAACAATATAGATGGTGGACCAAAGTGTGAGAAGGTGTAGAGATGAGTGGAAGGATCAATGACCCCTGTAGCAATAAGACCTCCTATTGCATGATCTCAAATGAAAACTGAATTGGTAGTGAACTCAACTGTCTTCCCTGATGCACTACATGTAATTTGAGAAATTGAGAGAAGGTTGGCAGACAAAGATGGAACATACAATACATCATTGAATATACCATCCTGGATGTGAACTGAACCTTTCCCATAGACTAGTAGTGTAGTGTTATTCCCCATGAGAATATGAGGAATAAGAGAAGCCTCAAGAGTAGAGAAGACACCTTGAGAAGATGTCATATGGTAAGAAGCACTTGAATCTAGTATCCAAGGAACCTGTGAAGGAGATGTAATGGTAGCCTATAATGCATGCCCCTTTCTAAGATCTGATGTAGATGGTGAAGATGTGGAATAAGACTGAAAGGAAGACCCCTATGAGGTAGAAGAGGATGGAGAAGAAACGATGTTCTTATCAAGAAGAGCTTGCAGATCAGCAATTTATTTCTCATAGCCATCAAATCTCTTCTTAAAATAATGTGCCTCATCATGAGATCATTTTCCACAATTGGAATAGCTAGGAGTCTTGGTCTTCTTAGAAGATGATGAACCAGTAGAAGAGGGATCTAATATTTTCTTTGACTTCTACTCATGTGTATCCTTGGCAAGCAATGCCTATGACTGTGAATCTAAAAGTGAATCCATTTGAGTAATCTTTGATTGTTCACAAGTTAACAGATCACAAAATATCTCAAATGAAAGCATCCTATGTCTACCACCCAAGGCATCCATAGTGGAGTAGAAAGTGGAATACTGTCCCCTCAACTTTGAGAGTATAAAAAAGATACACTCATCATTTGTCTTGGTTTTCCCACATCCCTGCAAAAGTGTACACAGAGATTTGAAATTCATCAAGAAGTCCTCAATGGTGGGAAAGTTGTTAAGTGTCAAAGAAGTCAACTCTACATCTAGTTGAAGTGCCTAGAACTCATTTACTTGGCCAAAAAAAGTTTGAAATTTGAGCCAATAAGCTCGTGGAGTAGTCAAACCATCTAAGTGAAATAGTAGATTGTCTGAAATGTTCAGTGCAATCAATCCCATGGCCTCATCCATTTTGTTCCTATCCTAAAGAACCTCAAAAGCTTGTTTAAGAACAGGTTGATTCTCATCCAGACATGACCATAAGCCCCTTGACATGAGAAGCCATGTCATTTGTACCTTCCAGGTGTGATAGTTGTGTGGTGTGAGATAGGTCACAGATGGATCCGCCATTGAGAGAAAGAAGAAGATAGAAGTAGAAGGGTCTTATTCTGAAGTAAATTATAGAAAAGAAAATCCCCCCCACCCCACAATGTACAAATTGTGCACTCTTTACATAGTGCGATTATATAATAGCCAATTTAGGGCCTATTTCTAAAAGTAATATTTCTATCCATAGAACCTATAATCTAATTGTAGATCTGGAAAATAAACAAAAAAATATACACTTTAAAAAAAAATAGAACCTAATTATGTGTCCAGATAAGCCTGTACTAAGCATTTGAAGTGGCAAAAATTGAGAATTGTGAGTTGTAGAAAAATTTAGGAGTAGAGATCTCAAACCACCTACACTAATGTGTAGATCATGAAATCTTACCCCAAAACAAAAAAATTGCTCGAAAAAATGAGTCCGTATGAGGGAGATATCATTGTTTGAAAATCACCACTGCAGTTTTTTTTTTTGAATCGCCACCGTCGCACCTCCAAAAAATAAAGAAAAAAGCCCCAAAAAATATTAGATCTTTTATGTCAAATCCTCTTTCTCCTTTTTCTCCAAATATTGAAAAAAATGCTCTTCCTCCTGATTCAAGAAAAAATCACAAACAAACTAGGGTTTGTGTCTCTGAATCGTGGCTTCAAAAAAATCCTTCGAATAAGAAGTAGCTGGGAGGCTCTAATACCATATAGGAGTTGATTAGATCCAACTCTACAATTGCCAAGATCACCTACATGTAAATAGCTTGCTGAAGAGAAACCAAAGGAGCAAGAGCTTGAAGTAAACAATGCAAGAGAAAATATTTCACAATAGGAAAATGAAATTGCTATGTGAATGGATGGATTTACAATGAGAGAGAGACTGTTTATAAATGCCTCAAAGAAGCTTGCAGCACAAGTTGGAAGGAGGTAGAATATAAGGTTGACAACTAAGCACTCTTCCATAAAAAGGTGGAATATGCTAGAATGGAACAAACTCCCATGTTGTCAACAACTCATCACTACAACTATTAACTACTAAATATTAAAAAAATAAATGAATTAACCTAAGTAAGCTTAAGTGAATAGAATAAATATTTAATTATTTACTCTAATAGCTTCTCTTCTTTATTTGTATTCTTCTTTCACCCATAACCACCCATAAAGCTTTGTATCAATCTAGATTGTTTGGAGATCATTTTTTTACTTTTTCTTTATGTTCAAAGGGATTCCCAAATGTATATTTATTCTAGTATCTAAGGTTTATGAAACCTTTTAGATTGTTGGGAAAGGTGAACATATCACATCCCTTAATATAAATCTACCACAATCCACTTAACAAAGACTAGAATAAGGTCTTTAATTGAGATCTTGATGAGTAATTGCTTGTGGGGATCATTAGTACCCCTAATATTAGGGGAAAGAATAAAATTTGGGAACAATATTTTGAGAAAAATTTCTTGAGAGTACTTTGGCTCTCACTTGAAACATCCTTACTTATAGACCTTTGTCTCAAATCCATTCCAGGATGCCTTCCATCCTTGATGAAACTCCAACATCCACTATTTTATGCACTTTTATAGGGGAAGATAAGGGTGGGGGGAGCTCTTAGGATGGGTAATAGATGAGGATAGGACTAGTGAATAGGGACTGATGAAGGGGATTGAAAGGAAAGGGATAGTAGGGGAGGGAGAAGATTACATGGAAAGGGGATCAAATTGAGAAAAGGGAATGAGGGGAAGAGGTTGGAAAAGAGAAGCCATCTGGGGGATTAGATTGGGGAAAGGAATTAGCTCAAAAGTAGTTGAAAATTCTTGCAAGACTAAAGGAGAGAAGATAAAGAACTCATCAAATAGAGCCAAACCTTGGCCAAAGGTAGGCTTTTTTGGAACCATTAAAAGAGATTGTGAAGCATAAGAAACTATGAAAAACCTAAAATACCATTTTCTTCTCATCTAGAATCACACCAAAAGAATAAGGATTGAGAATTATAAGGAAATATATGATCAAGTATCCTATAGAAGAACAATTATGGAAAAATAGTATAGCATTTTCATACTCTAGATGCGATATAATAGAACCTAGTCTAGATTTAAGAACCACCTTAAGAACCACTAAGACTAGGAGAATAGTACTCAGAGACATACAAACACATAAATCAGCATAGAAAAATCTTTCTAAAATTTGAGTGACCACATCCACCCCTAGGAATTCACAAAAATAGTTGGGTATTCCTTCCAAAACTTTTTCATCCAAGAATTTGAGAGGGAAACCCATGAGGCAAAATCAAAGTTGTAACCATGCTAAAAGGATGAGCTATTGGGTCAAAGATAAGTCACCATTTTCAGAACTAGAGAGGTATTTTACTAAGTAACCATGGTTTGCATACTAGAATCCTCAAAAAATCCCCCTTTACTACAAAAAAAAGAAAAAAAAGGCTTATGTTAGAGAGTAAAAAACCATTAATCCCTTGAGAGCTAGAAGGAAAGAATATTTTTTTGAACAAAAATAATATTATTTCTCCTTTCTCCAAGATTGAACACAAGAGAGTTGGCTATTTTAGCCAATTTATAGTTTAGTGAACAATTCTCCATCATAACCACTTAGACAACACCTTCCTTACTCGGTGTCTCCTTCCTAAATAAATCCTTCAACCAAACCAAGGATCCATCAACTAACCTAAAGTGAGCTAAGAAAGGCCTTTCTTAGCCAATATGAACAAGATCTATGGAATCATTGGGGCCAAAAATGGTGCAAGAGCACCCCTAGGATGAACTCAATTCCTAGTGAAAATTTTGGTTTGAGGACTCAAGAGTGAGTCAAGGATGTAATAAGGGTTAATAGAGCCTAAATGTGTGTTTTGAGTGATTTGATGTTCCTTCAATATTTTCCTAGTCATCTAGTGCTTGGATACTAGTGGTGCCCAAAGTTGTCATGCAAGTGCAAAAGTTGCCAAGTGAGTCAAACTTGGTCAGCAAGTCAAAACATGAGTTAAGGGTCCTAAAGGGCCTACAATATGGGTAAATAGATTTAAAATTCTATTGGGCATCATCTTATTTTACACGAAGGGAAGGAAGCTAAAAATTTCTTAAAATTGTAGAATGTTGCAAAAGTTGTCAACTTCGCAACTTCATGAAACTATTTTGCAAGTGGATGCAAATCATGCCATGGAAGTTGTAAACAACTAAGCATCAATTGGTCCAATTGGAGAATCTCTATTTAACTATATTTCAAGCCTTTGGTGTAGTGCCTACCCTCGTTCACATCTTCTCTGGACATATTATTGCTATTGTTATCAGACTTTGATGGACTAGTTTCATGTAGATGGATTAGTGGTATTATTTTGAAACTATCAAACATTATATTATGGATTTATTTATCATGTGATGAGATCATTTAGACTTCACATTTCATGTATGTATGATGATCACTATATTGTTTTCAGTTACTGCTGATGGTTAGTTAGATGGTTGATTATCTTATGTGCTTTATTATGGATACTTACCCCATACTTGCATGTGTATGGTGTGCGTGTTTTCTTATTGTATGGCGTTTCTGATGTGGTTAAGGAAGGGAGTCATAGTCACCTGCTTAGTCAGGATCTACACGATGCACCACTTCCTGCCATTGCCTATTTAGCTTAGCACTATATATTTTGTATGTACATGCATGGCTTTTCTGCAGGTTGCAAGTACCAGGTATCGACTTCCCTGAATTGCCAGGATGAGCGTACCCTATTATACTATCTAATGATAAGAGAGGGGAGATAAATTCTCAAGTCCAAATCCCAAACCCTAAAACCATTTGTCCTAGTGAGTTATGACAAGTATCTGAGTTGAGTACCCACTGAATGTGTCGGATGACATATTTTGTGATTTTTAATCTTTTAGACTGATTTGGTATGAATTGTCCTATGATGAGTTTTCATATTTTATCATGAAGGTCCATGGTGAATTTTCTATTAACTAAGTTTTAATAAATAGATTTAATTAACAAATTAATTATTTGAGAGATTAAATATCATGATTTTGATATTTTGATTATAATTAATTAAAGGAGAATTAATTGAGAGAAAAGAATTAAATTAAAAGAAAATTAGAAATTAAAATAAATAATAATTATAAAATATTAATAATAAAAGTTATAAAAAATTAAAATAAAAGTTATGAAGATTAAAGTGGGAGTTATAAATATTTAAATGGAAATTAATTTAAAAGTTATTGGAGTTATAAGTTTGCATAGGAAATAATGCAGTTCCCTATTTTTTCATGTGTCAACAACACGGGGGTTAGTGCATCAATTAAGCACATGGTGTCTACAACCCTAGGGCTTATCTAAAAGGTTGGAAATAGGTCCATGCTTAGTTGGTGATATCTTCCAACTGATTCTAGAAGCATTCTAGGGTTATCCGAAAGCTCTTTATATTCGGGCATTCCTTAATACGGATTAGGGTTGCAATTTCATGGACAAACCCATTAGAATTAGTCATCAGATAATTTTAAAAGAACAAGTTTCATAGAGAGGTTCTGAAAATGAAAGCTTGTATTTTTATAAACATACTGTGATTCTGTATATTATATATATACATACATACATACACACACACACACACACACATATATATATATATATATATATATATACACATACATACATACATACATACATGCATACATATATATATATAATATATATATATTTATATATATTCATAACCTTACTGCGGCAGAAATGTTTTAATAAATGAATTCCGCAACTTATGAAATCGCGTTACGATTTTATGTTAAAATATATTAATGCGTGCTTGGGTGGGGGCGGAATCGCACCCCGTACCCTTGCTTTAAAGGGGCGCGCGGTACCTGCTGTGCAGTGTACCCACGACTGTATTGGTCATAGGGTACCTGCGACAGCAGGGTACCCGTGGCAATAGTCACCACAACATAATTGATTCGGCTTTGTTCTAAGGAAACTTTGTTATTCGATTTCCTTTATGAATTGAAATTAATAAAATTTGGTTCCTTTTTTTATAAAATGAAAAAAAATAATAAATATTATATTATATATGTACATATGTATATGTTTAAATATAAATATATATATATATGTATATATGTAATATATATATATTAAAAGATTTAGGGTTGTCAATAAAAGATTTGTAAATTCATCTCTTTTTAATGATGAATAGTTTTGTAATTTTATAGTTTTAACTATTATGAATTAATAGTTTAAGATTATAAGATATATGAAGCATATGAAAATTAAGTTAGTGGAAACGTCTTTTAAATGTTATAATTGGAAACTGAAGTTTAGAGGGAATTTTTAATCCATCCAAAAAAATTAATACATGGAAAAACGTAGGAAAATGTTCTTTCTCTAAACTTGGGATACAAAAACTGAGATTTTGCATATGAATTCAAATTTGAAATCTTCACAAAACCAAAACATGTGTTTACATTGTGTATTCATTATGCTAATGTTTTGGGTTGACTAGTGTTGACCAGTATAGGACGTCTACCAGAGGCTTGGGGGTTATGTGAATGTGATGTCTTGATGATGTTTTAATCTCGATCTTTATAATCCCAACCATGATTATGTGATAGAATGCTCTATGAATTGGTTGTGAATACTGATTGTTATAGTTAAGATTCTTATGTCTGGAACCCTTGACTTAACCATTATTTTGGTCATCGATCAGTTATCCTTGGATATATTCTAGTTGCCATGATGGGACTAATATGTGGATTTATTATTGATGATGTCATGATGTGACATGTTTTGACTCAACCATTTTGGAGTCTTCGATCAATATGATTTTGAGATATATTTTGGTTATTGAGAACCAATGGATATTTTGATTATCAGTGATACTTCAGTTGCCAATAGAGAGTTGTTGTGTTCATGATTTTCTATGGATGTTGCTCATGGTGATTTGATGCTTTTATGCATATTTAATGATTTTTAATCATGGATAGTTGTTGATCCTTATTATGGTGATTTTGTGGACTTTCTTTATGTTTATGATACCATGAGCATTAGGGTAGGATATCTGCATGTAGTGACGAGAAGTGGCTTGCAATGGGGGTCGGGGCCCTAAGAGGCTGCCAGGGTAACTCATTGTAAGTTGGTTAATAAGTGATAACATTCACACACTTAATACTAACTGAATGAACCTAAAAAGATAAGAGTTTTTGGTTCTCGCCCATGCCTTGAGTGCTTGTATAGGCTAGGATGGGAGTAGAGAGAACGCATGGTTGCGACCTTGCATTCCATAGTATGCCTTGTCAGTATGAAAGGATACTAGTGGCTGCATGAGATCTGTATGGACCCGTGAAGTTTAGCTAACTGCCAGGGTAACTTGTACGAGATAAATGCGATGACACTTTCCCGCTTGCATAGTAGGTTCCTACATGTCATTGTGTGCCTCTGGGAAGTAGATGTTTTTTTTGTGATTGGAACCTTTGAGTTAGTATACTTTTAGGATTCCTGGACTTAAAGAGATTTATGCTTTGTGGTTTTGATATCCTGTTTGGGACTTGAGACTATCTCCTCAGCACGGTGGGAGTGGACCACTTAGGTACCACGCGGTCGGGTGGTAGTGTATTTTCCACTCTTATCATTTGAGATTCATTGAGACTTTGTGGTTAATGCATCCTTCGTGATGGTGGATATGTATCCTTTCATTGATGATTAGCATATGTTAGATGATGATATCTTATGCTTTACTTTTTATGTTAGTAGGATGTTTAGGAGTGTCATTCCTACTATGATAATACCGATGATCTCTTCGGTGCTTGGAATGTTACGCACGGAGGGATGGCTAGGATCCACGATGGTCTAATGATGCTATTAACGGTTGGGAGGAACCGTGCACTTAGTTTATTTATTTGATCTTTTTGATAGATGTAAATGGCTTTTATGATGATGTATCATGAGTATCATGTGATTATCTTTACTTTGATGTATCATGGATTAGAATAGGATGATGTACCTTATTCTACATATGTATATTCTTTTAAGCCTTCATACCCTGTGACATGTACAGTGGATGAATGGGCAGTTGGATATGTAATAATTGAACATTGGACTTATCATATTATTTCATGTGGATGTTGTACTAGATGGATTCATGTAAGTAATTCATGTTAAGATGATCTTAAAGAATGTAATCTGTTGTATATGTTAAGTTTACTCTTTAGATGGACATTGCTATTGCTTCCGTTATTGTGCATAAGTTGTAAGTGGTAATTAATTTTTAAAAAAAAAATGCTACCAAACTTAGTGAAATACTAGGTTAATTCTTTGGATCCCTTGACGGGGCATTACATTTGGTATGGTTGGATATCAATCTTACAAAAGGTATATGCCACTATCTTGGAGAACTAATCATAGAGTTGTGAAATTTTCAATATCGTGTGTGTTTTTGATTGAATAGGAATTGTTTCTAGTTTGATTAGGTAGATAGAGTAATTTTACCTTCTTGTACATAGGTTGGGGGTTTCTTGATACTTTTGGAGTTCTCTAATAAAATTCTTTCAATCACTGCCAGTTTCTAACCATAACTGAGCAGCGCCTTGAAAATGGAATCTAGTTTCCATTGCCACCATTGAAAATTCTTGAAAATCAAAGTAATGGAACTAGAATCAATACACTACAGTGATAAAAATGTTGGAGGACAAAACATATTGTTTTTTATTTTTTCTAGCAAGTCCTAGGTGAGCTTGAATAAAGCTTGACTACATTATAGAGTTGGAAAGTTGATCAAACTAGCGAAGGATAAAGAATGAGTTCAATTTTTGAGTTGACGAAGGAATGATGAAGAGTATATAATCTCTAATAATGAGCTTGTAGAACTACCAATCTATTTGGTGAATATTTGAAGGAAAACACCAATGACATGGTTGTGAACCCTTAAAACTCTAACAAACCCTAGGTATTGGGTCCAACATTTTATGAAAGTGATATGAGGGGAAGACATAGAAATTCCTTTGAGTCTTCCAAAAGGGTATTCAAAAGTCAAATTTTTTGGTGGGTCACTAAGAGAAATTGGAGAAAAATCACAAAAACTATATTAGGAGGCCTAATTGAGGGCTAATAGGGCTACTAGGTGTTCTAGGACAAATATTGAAATTGATAAGGAAGAAGAGTTTTAGGGTGGATCCAAGGTATCACCCAAAGACAAGATTTCCTCAATTTTGATCACCCTACATGCTCACAAGGCCTCCAAGATTAATAGTGAAGCCTAATGAAGGTCAAGTGCCAAGGAGAGGAAGAATAGGGTGCAAAGAACACTTTGGATTGTTTTTCCTAGTAGATGGACACATAATGTTGGGGAATAAACCTAAATGGGTAGGAATGACCTTAGGGATCATTCTAAGGTTCATTCTAGGATGGATGTACATTACCAAACTTAGGGCTTTTCCCATCAAGAAATTGCTAGAAACAAAAAAGGGGCATTAACTTCATTGAAGAAGTAGAAAACTTGTTGGTTTAAAGAATAATTTTGATAGCTAAGTGTCAATAGACTTAACCATTTTTCACTACACATGCCAGGTGATAAATGTGCAACTTTCTCTGCATAGCTTGGAGGAAGCTGGAGATAAATTGAGAAATTCTTTGAAAAGAAGGAAGAATTTAGCCATAACTAAAAATGAGATAAACTACAAGGAGATTGATACCACAAATATATTTGCCAATGGAGATACTAAAGAGTTTGATGCAACAATTGTAGAACTGATGGAGAAAAACAAAGTTCAAGTAGATGAGATAAGATCTCTCAAGATGGAACATGAATCATAGGCCATAATGTTATGTGAAATCACTAAACAAAAGAAAAGAGCAGTTGAAGATAAAGTCATGATGGAAAATGACAAAATAAATATTGCAAACTTGAAGAAAAATGTACTAAATTAACAAGGATCTCAAACATGCAGATGGATACACTTGCCCAAATGATGAACCTTCATCATGAAATCACTGTGAAAGACATTAAGATCTCTACGCTAAAGATGTAGAATGAACAAATGCAGAATGACTTAAGAAGAGAAGAGGAAATTTCAGAAAGCTTCAACAAATCCAATGAAGCCATCAAGTATTTTGAGCAATTACTGAAATCCCCAAGGTCTAGCAATGACACTTTAGGACTAGGATATTCTAGCACTGAAGAAGGAGAGACATCCAAGACATCAGAAGAGAGGAACATCAAAGGTAAAAATGTCAAACCTACATGTCATTTTTGTGGCAAGAAAGGACATACATCTAATGTATGTAGAAGCAAGAATGCCCATCAGCATGATAAGCCTAAGAGTACAAACTATTGTCATAAGTGCAAGAAGCAAGGTTGTCAAGCACATGAATGTAGAACCAAGACTATTAAGACATCAAGATTTGAGGGTCACTGTCATAGTTGCAAGAAATATGGGCATAAAACTTTTGAATGCAAATCAAAGCCTATATGGACATCAAACCATGAAAATCACTACTATTGGGATTACAACACCAAGTACAGTTGTCACTATTGTCAAGAATATGGACATATACCCCAAAATTGCATAAGAACACATTTCAGGGAGAACTATAAAAGATGGTTGAGTCAAATCACATGTTTCAGTTGCTTAAAAACTAGTCATTTCAGCAAGAATTTCCCAATAAGGTCAAAGGCACCAAGTTCTAAGTTCAACAATGGAAAGGAAAATATAGATGTTGAACACATCTAAAGTGAGATGAATAAGACATGGAAGAAGAAAGATGAGTGCGGCACATCAAGTGCAAAGATCACTTCACCTAATGGGTCAAGTGATCACACTTCATCTAATTAAGTAAGAATGGGTGTCTGGGATTGATAAACTAAGTTACATCATACATCAGTCCCAAGACATAGAAGAACTACAAAGAAGAAATCAACATAAGCAAAGATGCTAAGTCAGAATTAAGAATCTTGCAAAATCTGTCGAAGTTGTCTTCAGTTGCTGAGTTGCTAACAGTGATCGAGTTGATAGATGATGCCAAGCTATGAAATATCAATGGGAGCCAAGCGAAGTGAAACAAAATGGGTGCCGAGTCATGTTGAAATCCTTTAGGTGCCAGGTAGACAGTTGTCAGCACACTAAGCATTAATTTCTCTATTTTGAAGGGTACATAGTTTGATTTTTGATCACTTCTCACCATTCAAATGTGAAGCAAAGACGAGAAGAGCACAAAAGATCAAGGTCAGCTCAGAAGCCATTTGCAAAAGATTTCCAAAACAATTCAGCATGAGTTTCATCAATTTAAGGTATTTTACTTGTGTGTCGAGCTACGTATTGTTTATAATCTTGTTTAAACTATAAACCCTATTTTTGGAAAACAATGGCACCTAGGTCTGGAACTACTAAGGGTAAGGAGAGTCATGAAATATAGTTGGTCAGTAATGAAGTTAAGCAATCAAAATTCAAGCCCATTCTAGAAGTTACATACAAGAATGATCCCGCAGGTGCATTATCAGTTATTCCTAATAAAGTTGTCATGGTTCAAGATGTTCGTAGATGCTATAACTGCAAAATTGGAGCCATAGGAGATTTAGAAATTTACAATGGATATGACAAGCTATGTGAGAAAAAAATACTGAAAGATGAGTTCTCAATAGTCGAGACAAAAGGATTGACCAAAACCCTAGAATTTTTTATTGTTTTCAAAGTTGAATGGGTACACATAGTTTTGAGTAGAATACATGATGGAGCCTTTTGGTTAGAAATAGGGCCAGTGAAATTTACCAAGAGAATTGTTCATAGGGTTACTAGTATTCCAACCCCAGATCAGCCAAAGACCCTACATAGTGACAAAAGGAAGTAATAGAGAAAAACACGAGTGCTAAATGGAACAATAGGGGAATGACTATTGATACAATCATAGAACCCCTACTAGATTTTGTTGTGAGAATCATTTCACACAAATTCTATCAGTCAAGAAGGTTAAACAGTGTGCCTTGTATAGCAATTGATGTTGCATACAAATTGATTAAAAAGGATCATACCTATGATCTAGTAGAGCTCATGTTTCAACAGATTAATGAGAATCTGGGAGCCATAAGGAAGAGCAAGGGAGTTCATTGCAAATTTGGATCAGTTTTGGTGTGCATGTTTTTCTATTTGATGAAAGAATTCCCTTCTGTGAGTAAGGTGAGATGGAATCCAGACAAAAAAATTGTTCAACAAATCAATGGATATATTGAACAAATGGGGGATAATTTTGATGCCCAAATGACTAGCTACTTTGAGGACTTCAAAAAGTCCATGAAAAAACGAATGAGGATTCCAGTCTCATTGATTGAGAAATATGAAAAAGACATTTTTTTTTTTGTAGATATTGATTATACCTATATACAAGCAGTCATACCTAGAGTGAGATGGCTTAGGCCACTAGGTTATGAACTTGATATTGATCAAGCCTCTACAGCAATAACAACACTCCTTACAGAAGAAGTTGATAAGAATGTAAAAGCCTTTGGAACTTATGATGTTGTAAAATAAAGGGTGATAAAAGATTTGAAGATTGCCTCAATAGTAACGAAGAAAGAAAAATTGGTAAGGCAAATCAAAAGAAAATTTGGTGTTGAAGGAGAAGGAACAACAGAAGAGGAAGAAGAAGACATTGAAGATGAGGGAGATGAACCTCAAGGTCTGACTCAAGGGTTAGGAGAAGATAAAGAAGAAAGTGCTAAGGAAGAAGAAGCCGAGGAAACACAAGTTAAAACCACGGTCACAAAAAGAAAGTCCACAACTCCTCCTGCTTCTCAACCCAAGGGAAAGAAAGTAGTTGCTCCTGCACCAAAGAGACCTACTACAAGGGTTGTAGCACAAAAAGCCTAAGAGGAGGCAAAAGAGAAGAACAAAGCTTCAAAGAAGACTACTGCTGAGCCAAAGAAGAAAAGAAAATTTGTTGCCCAGCCTCAAATAGATGAAGAGAAGACTGAGTCAGAGGAAAATAGCCAATTTCAAGTGGTAAGGCACAAACCTCATACTACTATTGATAAATTATACAAAAAGATTAAGAATGATGATTTGAAAGGTTTAAAGAACCTAAATTTTTCTAAGCTCACCAAGGAGGAACAAAATAAATTAGAGGAATCAGTGTATGCTATGATGGCTGAGTATAAGCACACACCTCTAGAGTTAGATGAATCAATACCTAAAGAATTGTACACAATTGTAGAGGATAAATGGAATTTTTGTTTGCAAATGGAGAGGGAGATAAGGGAATCAACATTGGCTAGATTGTTGCCTAATTTGACTAAGGATCAAATAATGAATGTAGTCAAGAGGCATAATAATAGATTCACTCCCAAACATAGAGCTTTTTGCATTTTACAGAACAAAATTGAGGATGTAGTTACAAAATCCACAAGATTGTGGAAGATAGTTTACAAGAAAATAGAACATGTATACAATGAAGAATATACAGTAGAGGTAAGTGCCAGGAAAAAGGAGATGAAGGTATCAGGAATCAAGGAAAAAGAAAAGGAACAAGTGGATAAGAAGGTTGAAGAAGAAAAGGAAGATGAAAAAGCACATATCGAGGAGAAAGAGGAAGAAAAAGATACAACTGAGCAATAAGATCAAAGTATGCAAGACACACAGCTATCACCTCGTAGTCCTCCTCATGCCATCATCACACCTGCAAAGATTGTCAAAATCAAGGATGTTACAAACACTTCTAGTCCAAACATCAATCCATTAACTGTAGAGGATTTAGAAATCCTTGACCAATCAACACTAGTAGCAAAATTATGTTCAAATCCTATATTGGTCAGTGTTGATGAATTGCAGAATCTAGTAGTTAAAACAAAGGCAGTCAAGGTGAAGACATAAGAACCACCTTTGACCATACAACCTACTAGTATTCTATTCCTTCCTCCACCACCTCCATCAAGTGTATTCACTGATACACTTCAGATGCTAAGTATAGTAGCGGGACAAGTTAAAGAAACATTTGAATAGCCAACAAGTTCAACCCCACCTAGTGATCACCAAAAGGATAAACAAGCTGAAGAAAAAGATGAGACAAGTAAGAAGGAGGAGTCTACAATACAAAAATTGGTTGCATTACCCAAATCTGGTACTCCAACACAAAATCTTAAGCAGTCGAGCACTGATAGGTTACCATTACAAATTAGGACACCAGGCTCGAGCTCATCAAAGGTAGTAAGGAAACTTCACTATGGAGTTCCTGAGATTGATGAAGAAATAAAGATTCCATACTATGAATCCAACACTCTCACTGAAGAGAAGATCAATGAAATTCAGAGTGCATTGGATAGAAGAAGGAGACAAGAAGCACTAAGAAGAGAACACAAGCACAAGCATACCTTGAATGAAATCAAATACATATTCACAGAAGCTTTCTACTTACAGTCTCTAGATGAGTCAAGGCCAATTATAGAGCAGCTATATAATATAGTTGACCAGGTGACTAGTGAAGACTAGGAAAACAACACCAAATTATTGGAATGGTAAGAAAGAAAATTCCAAGGCAAGGTAAACAAGTAAATATTCAGTGATATAGCACTATCACAAGTGGAGATGGCTAAGAAAATTGAAACAATCAAAATTGTACTTGGAAACATATTTTCCCTGTACAACAAGTTGTGTGATTTTTCCACATTCACACAGGACACTAGCCAGAAAATACTGAGCTTGGAGAGAAATCTAAAGATTTCTAGCATGCAACTCCCTACAAGTCCAGCTTAGAGTGAGAAGCATTTTACCCAATCGATTCACACACAAAGAGAGTTAGTTGTCTTAGCAGCAGAGGAAGCAACCACCAAAGCCAAATTGATGCAAATTCAATCCTCAATCACTCCTCATTTGGAAATACTTCAAAAGGAGTAGATGAATGCAAAGACAGTTCTCAAGAAAGACCCCAATCTTTCTACATCTAATGGATTTGTACACCTAGTAGTAGAGATTACCATCTAGTATAAGTAATTGGATGTTGCACTAGCAAATTGGGATGCAGCTGTGAAGGTACTCCTTGAAGTAACACTACATTTTTGACCAAGTATGGCATTTCCCTATAGAACCCTTGACATAAGTTTCAAAAAGGGGGAGAATAAGTATGGGGGAGTTAAATAGAGATTGAGTTAAGTAGAGATTGAGTTAAGTAGATATTAAATTAAGTTAAATTAGAGATTAAGTATGGGGGAGATATAAGCTAAGAAGGAGATAGAGAATTTTGGGAGAATTTTGACAAATTTTGATATAACATATTGGTCAGAATGTAGAAACAGGACAAAAGTCATTGAGTGTACAAGGCATAATCAACTCACAGGGAGTCATAAGGTATATTGTTATTTGTTCTTACAATTTTTGAAGAAAATAAGAGGATGCATGAAATAATGTCAAGATCATAGGATCTTAGTTAAGTATTTTTGCCACTCATGTCAAAGGGGGAGATTGTTGGTATAAAGAATAATTTTGATAGTTGAGTGTCAATACACTTAACCATTTTTCACTACACATGTCGAGTAATATCAAGTGTCGATTCATATCAAGTACCAAGTAATATCAAGTGCTGAGTAACATAAGGTGCCGAGTGATACAGTTTTGTTTAGGTGTCGAGTTATCCAGGAAACAACATGTGTCGAGCATCAGTAATGCTTCATGAGCTGAGTAACTCAGAATATCAGCCTAAGAGTTTGTAATTGTACAAACTATGATGTAAACCATTTTTTTAGCCAACACAAGGTAAATCTCGAAAGATCTAGAGATAAGAATGAATCTTTTACATTTCCTATGTAATCTACATGTAGCAAATTAGAAAATTGGAAAGGCATGTGACCAATCAAGAAAAGGTAAGTATTGAGCGGGAAATTGAGATTCAATGTGGATTGTAGATCCATATCTAACCCTAAGTCTTCTAAGTCCTATTAAGGAAGAAAAAAGTTTCACTGTAATAATGATGAGAGAAGGAGAACAGCGTTAAGGGAAAAACATAATGGAATTCAGTGGAAGGAGACATAGAGAGTAAGAGCAGCAATTCAATATTTAGTTGATCATAACAAAGAAAAGTAGATAAACAAAAATCAGATCTCAAAGGATCAAAATCAGAGAAAGAGCCAGAACAAGTGCTTGCATTCAACAATCAAGGATTGCAAACTATCAAGTTTATAATACCTAATACTCTCTTAACATTGTATTAGAAAGGAAATCCTATGTAGATAGGTTGTCTTAATAGCTATTTGTAGATCCTTATCAAAAGGTGATTAAATCCTTTAACAGGGTGACACTTCATGTTAAGTGTTTGTAAATCCTTTAACCAGGTCACTATTGACACAGTGTAAAGCCTTTAACAGGGCAGACCATTAGAAGTGGTTGAACAATATTACTGCAGTGATTTTTGTGGGTATCATCCCCACCCCAGTTTTACCTTCTTATTTCTGGAGGGTTTTTGGGTTACCAAATTCTAGTGTTATGTGTTGTTGATGCATGTCTTAGTTTCATGTTTACTTGATGTATTTACATGCATGCAATTTATTTTCAGATAAAAGTTTTATTGGTTAAAGTGTAATACATCTGATTCAACCTCCCCCTCTTATAAGTATTCTTTCCATATTTGAATATTCCAAGAAAACTCACCTTGGTTCCCACCCTAATCTCCCTTATAAAGAGGTTCATTAGACTCTTTTGAGGAGACTCCATTTTCCTACCCAAGAATTATAGAGCACATCTTTAGCTTTTTATATAATCATAAAAATATTGATTCCATAGTTCATCCTTAGGTTAGTATTTAGTTGTGGTCCTTGTTTGAGATTTTATATTAATAGGTTAGTTTCTAGGTTAGATTTAATAAAATAATTAACTAATTAATAGCTAGAAGTTACTCCTGTAGGGGATTTTTGAGTAGTTAATAACAACAAAGAAATGCTTTATAAGATTAAAAGTTTGGCAATATAAGGATTCTAATTGGATCAAGTTTAATTAGTTAGATTTTATTTATCTTTTCTTTTATTTCTTTCATTTTCTATGAGATATTCTCTTGTATAGTTGTACATGCATAGTGTCAACTAGTAAAGAAAATTATTATTCATTTGCACATATATGATGTTGCTGAAACCAATTCAATGACAACAACTAAGAAAATAATAATAACACAAATTTTTAGAACTCCAAATTCTTTATTCCATTCTTCTAATTCTAATCTACCTCTACAATAAAAGAAAACAACCCCTTATTACAATTTCAAAATTTTCCATATTTTGCAGATTATTGGGAAAAACAATTTTTTCCATTTTTAGTAATTTTGAAAACCCATTCTATGAATCTCCATTTTCCCAGGAAAATCCCAACTAAGGCAAGATGAATTGAAAAATAATAAATGAAATCAAGGATATGATTTTGGAGTTATTACAAAAATAATTTTCTAAAAGAACTGGTAAAAACACAAAAAGGCAATTTTGGAGGTCAAGATGATATTTCATGCTCCAATTAAAAAGTCAAAATAGCCACCTATCAAGCTAAGCTCCATTGGAAATCCAAACAACTACTCATGCCACTACTTGTAAAATTTCAGCCAAAGCCCATATCTAAGTCAAAAGTTATGACTCCCGAAAGTTCATGCATCATTCTCCCCTTCTTGAAAGAAACACAGCTCCTGCAAGTGGCTATCTATGAATTGTTGCAATTTTTTTTGGATCTAACTAGATTACTACTCACATAGATAACCATGTACTCTATGTTTTAGATAACCCATCCCACTGTATTAGGTATATGTTATGCTAGCCATGTCTTGCAGAGGTAGTCTGCTTGTAAAGAATTTTGGCAATCTTTTCCTTCTTCTTATTCGGAAGGTGATGTTTCCAATCCACTCCTTGGATGTCATCTGCACTGTGAACATCACCATAGAATGTATATGAATTAGAAGAATTAAAAATAGGGGATATGTCAAGATTTGGTTGTATGATAACCTCATAAGCATTATCATTAATCTTTTTGATGATTTTGAAAGACCCAATATTTTTATACTTCAATTTATGATATGTGCCAATAGGAAACCATTCACGCCTCAAGAAAACCGTCACTAAGTCACCAGTAGCAAATTTTTTTTTCCCTTTGAGTAGCATCTACAACAATCTTGTAACTCACTTTACTATCCTATAACTTATGTTTGACATCTTGTTCGTGTTGGTGAAGGTGTTTAGCAAAGGCAACTCCCTCATCACTAATTCTATCTCAAAAGGGAAGTGACACAAGATCTAGAAAACCTTGAGGGTTTTAACCATAGACAATTTTAAATGAATATTTTCTATTAGATCTATTAACATAACTATTATAGGAAAATTTTTCCAGGGGTAATGCCAATTCCCACTATTTAGGCTTCTCCTTCACAATGGAACACAACAGATTTCCCAAACTCTAATTGGCTACTTCTATTTATTCATCAATTTGAGGATTATAAACACTACTAAAATGTAACTTTTTTCCTAATTTCCTCTAGAGAGTTCTCCAAAAATGTATCAAGAACTTAGTGTCTCTATTAGAGGTAATGGTCTTTGGAAGTCCATGTAAACGAACAACTTCTGAGAAGAATAGCTCTGCTACTTTAGTTACATCACTTTTCTTTTACAAGCAATAAAGTGAATCGTTATGTAAAATTGATCAAAAACCACAAAAATAGAATCATTACTTTGTTGAGTGTGTGGAATATCCATTACAAAATCCATATTCAAGTTAGTCCATGGTTTGGTCAGTACTGGTAAAAGCATGCATAATCTTATATTCTATGAATGTCCTTTAGCCAGTTGATAGATTCTACACCTTGCTACATATTTAGAGATGTCTCTCTTTATTTTGGGCCGATAATACTTGTCTTCAACCAAGTTTATTGTTTTGTCCTTGCTAAAATGTCTAGCTAGTCCACCACTATGAAATCCCTTGATAACATTTTACTTCATAGACCCACTTGCTATGTACATAGTTGTTTACCTTTGAAGAGGTAATCATTGAGCTTAAAATACTCACCTTTCATGTGATCCAACTTACCAGAAGATGAAGCCTTTAGTTGTTCTACAAATTGCCAAAAGTCATCATCAATTTAACACATGGCCTTAATAGAATCAAAACCAATGACCTTTGATTCCATTGTGGTTAATAGTGGAGCATGCCTACTCAAGGCATCAACAACCTGATTTGTTTTCTAGACTTATGTTTCAGAAAAAATTTATAGCCCTATAAGAAGGATATCCATTTGGCATGCCAACTATTCATCTTCTTTTGTGCATTGAGATATTTTAGAGCAATATGATCAGTAAATAGCACAAATTCATGTAGGACTAGATAGTGCCTCTAGTGTCTTAATGCTTGAAAAGTTGCATAAAACTCTACATCATACGTAGAATAATTCTCTTACTTCATCCAATTTCTCACTAAAGAAGGGTACAAACTAACTTTCTTGGCAAAGAATAGTGCCTATCCCAACATGTAAAACATCACATTCAATTTCAAAAACTTTTTAATATTTTATAAGTGTTAATATAGGAGCTTCAATTACCATTTTATTCAACAATTTAAAGCTCTATTTTGCATCTATTGTCCATGTAAACTGCCTTTCTCTGGTACAGTTTGTTATGCATGCTACTATACTACTAAAAATTTGGATAAAATTTTAGTAGAAAGTTGCCAACCCATGAAAAATTCATACTCTTGTTATATTCTAGTATTTTAATATTTAAATTACTAAATTAAGTGAGGTTGTAAATAAGTTTAAAATGCAAAAGATGGGGTTTATGCTCTTTCGGTTTTAACCACTAGTGTAGTGTTTAATGTGGTCCACTTCTTTGAGATTGTTATTTCAAGTTGTAGCATTTATTTGCATGTTGCTACTAAAAGTTTCAATATTACTTTAATTAGAAACATTTATTTTTTTAGTGTTTTAATCTGGTCATATATATGTCAAATATTCTTTATGTTTTTTCTGCCATTTTTGTTACACATGAGGACATTTGAAAAACTTAAATCATTGTTTTACTATAGAATTTGATCTATATAACATAAAAAAAGGTCTTATAGGATGTTGGAGACAATGGAGGTAGGGGGGAACCTATAATTTTAAGTTATCTTCTCACTCATAGATGATAATTGTATGAGAAGTAACTATTTGAGTCCAATTAAAGTTAGGGATTAATAGATTTGTCCCTAAAGAGAAGAGGGGATTTGGAAACATGATTTTCCTTCCATGGAGTGAGGAGAGAAGTATTTGAGGATTATTTGTCAAGAACTTGAGGACATGTTTGAAATACTTAGTGGAGATGCAATTTTTTTGGAGGAAGGACATCTCATGTGTAGACGTATTGGTGATGATTATTTTTACTACACTTGAGGAGACACTAGCCACACTAATAGGATATGTGGACCTTAAAATGAAAGAAACCTCATGTAAAATATTGGTGGGGGCATTTGACACAATCAAAGGAGATGTGGAGTTTTAGAGGAAATGTGTTTCATTGTGTAGAGGATGTGGCGACACTCATATTATGAAGAAAAAATTAGTTTTTGTTCTCAACAGATTCACTGATGTGATTACTTCAATGTTTCTTTAGTGAGCAACGATGATTAGTGAAGGGGGTTTATCAAAATCTCTTAAGGGTTGGGATAAAATCTTTGTAACTTCCACTCTTAATCCAATTAATGTAATAAGGGGTAGAATGTTGGAGTTGTTACATTAAGAGGTTAGCTTCTAGGTTAGGTTTAATAAAATAATAATTTTGTAGAAGTTATTAATAAAAGGGATTATTTTGTAGTTAATAATAACAAAGAAAAACTTTATAAGAATCTACATTAGGCATTATAAGGCATCCAATCAAATCCAATATAATAAAATAGCATCTCTTTTATGTCTTTAGCACTATCTTATCTAGTTGAACCTTAGTTGTTTAAAGAAATTTTATTCATCTAGCAGTGCTCAATTTTCATTCCTAGTTTGGTTTCTAGGATTTATTGTTCTCTTCCTCAGTATAAGGAGTGTAAGTGATATTGTTACAAGTATAGGAGGGGGTTTCTTATCTCAAAAATAAAGGAAAGTACCTACCTTCAGGTTTGGAAGGGGTGAAGGTAAACATTATTACAAAATTATGATTTTTGAGGATAAAATTTGTTTTTCTAAACATGTAATGTCTTTTGAAAAGTGGAAGGATTTAAAAAGATGAAATTATTAATAGTAGTTTAGATCATGCAATTGTCTCTTTTTGTCTTTTCGAATGACTATATCATGAAATGAAAAAGGTCAAGATTACATAAAGGTCATTAAGAAAGAAAATCTAAAATTTGGATTCCATGATGGAGGATAAATATTGAAATGTTGATGATGTTTAGTAGAACCTATGGACTGTAGTGGAGAAAAAGTCAATGGTACACTACCTTAATAATATGATGGATTCCCTAGAAAATGTAAAATGGGACTAGTCCTTACTGGAGGAGAAAATTAGTAATCTAAAGGAGATTCTTCAAATAGCCATGAACTAGATCCATAAGGTTATAAAGAATACACTAGAAAACGTGAATAAGATGGTCAATACCCTTGACAAAGAGCACCAAGAAAAGTAGATTGTAGAGATAGATAAAGATAAAGGTCTATAAGTATCTATGCCTAGCAAGAGAAAAAGAGATAACCTCAAAAGAAGAAAAAATAATTCCCTTATGGAGCTTTAGAGCCTAATGAAAATTACTTAGGATATGATCAACTTGGAGGCAAAATAAACTTAGGTTCTTAAGAAGCTAAATAAACTTAGGTTCTTAAGAAGCTAGCTTAATCATTTGGCTTTTGTTTTTTTCTTTCCAATTCTTGTTTTCCTTTCTTTGGTCTTTTTGTTGGATCTTAGCTCCCTTTTATTGGTCTTTCTTTTGGGTAGTTCATGTTGGTTATGTTATTTAATACTCTATTTCTTGGATGGTGTAAAATAATATATCTCTACATATATTTGATTAAATGTTTATGAATCCCTTAAAAACATATTTTATCATACTCCAAAATTAGAACTAGCAAGTGTGTTATTCCTCTTAAACTTATTAAGAAAATTAATATTAAAAAACCCATTAAATTTTAAGAATAGGGGTTTAAAAAGGAGGATGTTTTCCATTATTTTTATTTTATTTTCCTTGAGTATGATTATTCTACATAATATAGATTTTTAAATATTTCATGTCAAAATTGATATATGTTATGTTTATTTTATTAACTATAAATGCTATTTCAAAGATCTTTATAGATAAAAATTTATGTAATGTATGTATTTCTATTATTAAAAGTATATCTTAAGAACCTATTATTAGTTCATTACCAAGGTGAATAGAAATTTGCAACATACCCCTCATGTGTTATTTAGTTTACCTCAACAATTCAAAATATTGGAGAATTTATAATGGTTGAAAAGAGATTAATTTCCCCTTCCTTGTATAAATGTTAGAATGTTTATTTCATATATTACTCTATAGCTTATCTCACTTTTTGTGATTTATAATGTTATGATTAAATACATTCTATAAAATAACTAATCTTTTCAATCCTAACTCTGACTTCCTATGTAAGGAATATGTGCAAATGTAAATGATAAACCCTAATAAACAATGTCAAAAAAACAAAAAACAAAAATGATACACACGATACTACTCAATTGGATTCTATGATATACAGAAAGTAAAACTAGCCTTCTTTATTTTTTCATTTCTTGATTAACCTATATTTGGGCACAATAATTATTGTGAAGTTGGCACAGCTATTGGAAAATTTGATTTAATTTATGTCTTTAAAAACCTCCAAATATGATTTGATTAAAAATATAAAATTTAGGTGTGAATCTTCCATGTACTATCAAAAAACTATGTGTACATGACTATCTCCAACCTTGAACCCATTTTCACTTTTATATTTTTGGGGATTATTTTTTAAAATATAAATCATGGGGAATTATATGATAATATATTCTATAAAATCTATAATTAACATCTATATCCTCTTGTGAAAAATATTAAAGATGTGCAAACTTATCTTGATATGTGTTTGGATTATATTTGGCATTTTTATTTTCTTTTTCTTCTTATCATTGCAAAGGTAGAGATGACTATACCATTCTTTTAAGTAGACAACTAGCTAGTTGTAGTCTCAATGTTCAAGATCTTCATAGATTATTTTTCTTATATAATATAAATTTTCATATTTTGTTGTATCTATGAATTTCCTCTTGAAGCATTAGATAGCAGCCAAAAAGATGGGTTGTTAGCCTCGGAGTACAAACAATTCTTTAAGATAGCTAGAGGTTACCCCCTAGTCAACTAACTGATACCAACTTTAAACTTCTAAAAACACATAATGTGCATAGCCAAATTAACAATACTATCAGTCCTTAAACTAATATGCAAAAAAGACTAAGAAATCAACCAACAACAGTTAAACATGTCACTACTATTAGTCCCAACAAATGATAAAAACATAAAATATAAAACCTTGTAGAGTACTGGGTTTATAATAATTAGCAACAAAAAAAAAAAAAACACTAGACTTAGGGCTAGCTACCCTCCTTCTAGCCATGATCATCTTCCTTCCTTTCCTTGGGTATGTCCTGATTCATGTCCTCCTCCTCCACTTTGACCAATTTTTCCAAGACAGTCTTCAGCCAATCCTTTGCTGGGAACTCATCAGTGGAGTGGGTTGTCTCACTTTCTTTGCTCAAGTCCTTCTCTTCTTTACTCACTTGAAAAAGGTAAAGGGTGGTGGCTATGGAATGCATGACTTTGGTAGAAAATTCTACCAAAGTATCAAATATCTTGTAGATACTAGTTTGATTATTAGCCAAATCCCTCATAGATTGCTCAAGCCTATCCAGTCTAGCCTTACTATAGCTCTATCTACGAAGATGCTTTACTTTCTTCCACCCACCTTTAGGAGTTTCTTTCCTAGGGAATGTAATATCTTCACCCTTGCTTGTAGTTGGGGTAGCTTCAAGAGTGTCAGAGATATGAGAAGGGCTAAGAAGGCTAGGTATAGGCTTGGTGTCCTAAGGAAGTCTCTTCTTTTTTTGTAGGTTTGACATTACTTTCGGTAGATTTAGAGCTCAAGTCATGCATGGGAGGCATAAATTTTTCCATTTGGAAGCATTAATGGATTGTCTAACACTTTTCTTACTCTTTCTAGTGTCTAAATTTGGCTCAATGAGGCTAATGTTAACTTTAAGTCCAGTGGTTTTCTTGATTTTCTTAAGGATAGGGCTAGGGCCTATTGAAAATGATTGAAAAGATCATGAATGAAGAATAATGGAACTGGTAAAGAATGTTTTCAATCATTATTTTTTCATTGATGTCAAACTTGCTACTTGCAGGAATGACAACTTCTTACGTGATCCAAATACTATCAATTAGTTGATTGACAAGGAGGAGATAATCCGTAAGATGTAACTAGAGCACCTAGAGAAAGGTTGAAGTTATGATGTTGTAATGAAGTATAACGATCAGCTAAGCCATTGATGAAATAGTGTATTCATGACATACTCTAAGACATAGGGAATGGACAAACTAAGACACATCAAAGATTTAAGGTTTAACTAAGTCATTTGTAGAACATAACTAAGTTCATTTGTGAGTGCTGATCAAGCTAGTTAAAGCCGAGCAAGTTCAACTTCAGTACATGTGCCAAGCAATCCTTGAGGTGGTGACAAAAATCTTCTAGTGTAGAGTAACATAGAAGGTGTGTAGTAGAAGCCGAGTAACACAAAAGGTGTTGAGCATCAGTAAATATAGTAGAAGCCAAGTAACATAGAAGGTGTCGAGCATTAGAAAATGTAGTAGAAGCCAAGTAGCATAGAAGGTGCCAAGCATTAGTAAATGTAGTAGAAGCTGAGTAATAGAAGGTGTCGAGCATTAGTAAACCAATGATGCCAAGTTGTTGCATTATCGATAAGACAAAAATATTTGCCAAATTAGTAACGATAAGTTTGTTGCATTAAATTTTGTGAATTAGTTGGATGATAAGGATGATGAGTAGATGTCACAAAATTTCATGTAAACCATGCAAACTAGTTTTGAGTCAATACTAATGGACTTATCATGAATTTTCTAGAAGAAAAAATTTGGAGGGAAAATAATATTGCTTTCTCTGATCAAATCAAATTGATGAGTGGGAAGATTTGAGAGGGAAATGAAGAACATAACTTCTTTATAAGGAGTTATAGGTTAGAGATCAAAGTGTGGTTATGTAAAGAGGCCAAGAGAAGGCTAGTGTGAAGCGTCAAAAAGAGGACATAGTGAGGAGTAAGTACAGAGGATTAAGACTCTGAGTTGATCAAGTGACCATTGAGTGCATTAGCATAATGAGTGGAAGAACTCAAGGAGACAGATCTTGAAGGGTGGACAAGCTATCAGCACTACAAGGAAGAAAAGCCAAGCAAAGAAAATAATTGAAGAGAGATCTGAAATCTGCAAGGTTAGTGTTACAATCTTTATTAGGTTAAAACCTTTCTAATACTTTCTTACCATTGTATTAGACACTGAAATCCTACATTGCTAGGTTATCTTAATAGCTAGGTGGATAAGCCTCAAGAAAAGGATAGAAGATCCCAAGGAGAAGGATAAGAGATCCTTAGGAGAAGGATAGGAGATCCTTGGCGAGGGATAAAAGATTCTTTTGAGAAGGTGACTGTAAATCCCATGGACTTGGGCGGGCCTAACAACTCTATGTAAATCTTTTAATAGGGTGGCATTCTAAGTTGAATGTTCTTAGTCCTCTAATAGGGAACACTCCTAACAGATTGTAGAAATCCTTTAATAGGGTCACATCTGATAGTATGTGAAGCCTTTAACAGGGCAAGCCTTTAATAGGGCAGGCCTTTAACAGGGAAAACCATCAGAAGTGGTTGAAATCAATTTTTTCGGTATCATCCCCACCCTAGTTTTACCTTCTTATTCCTAGAGGGTTTCTGGGTCACCAAAATCCTTTGTGTTATGGTGTGATGCATGTTTACTTTTCATGATTGTTTAATGTTTAATTGCATGCATGATAATTTCAATTATATTGCATTAAGGATTTGACAAGAAACTAAAAAGGCTAGTACTTCTAATTCACCCCTGTTTTATTAAAAAAAATTGTATTGGACATTATTGGACCTTGAATAACTAATTCACCCCCCCTCGTAATTATTCTAAAAGAATTCTAACAATTGGTATCAGAGCCCACTACTGATTTGTTTCAAGTTACTAGTAGAAAGAAGATCAAGATGTCCAAGAAAGAAGTTCTCAAGCTAAACAAAGAAAACTTTATTGCATGGAAAAGTCTGATGAAGCTGCACCTCAGATCAATAGGTGACTATGCATAGACCTCAATCACAGTTGATCATGAACAAGAAGAAGGAGCACAATCAAGCGATGTTAGAGATTGCTTCAACACTAAGCTATGTCGAGTATGATGACATGAAAGAATGTGATACCGCACATTAGATGTGGAAAAAATTATCAAACATCTATAAAGGAGATGATAATGTCAAGAGAGCCTAAGAGGAAAGTTTGATGACATAAAAATGGAAGAAGGAGAGAATGCTGCTCAATATGGTGCAAGGATGAAAGAAGTGGTAAGTGCCATAAGAAGCCTAGGAGGACAGTTATCAAAAGAAATAGTATGTAAAAAATACTTGAGAACTTTTCTTCCTATCTATGCTATAAGAGTATCAGCCATCCAAGAGCTAAGGTGTGTACCAAGAAACACCTTGTCATTTGAAGGAATAATTCGAAGACTCACTGCCTTTGAGCTATCCAACTTTGACAACTACAAGCCAAAAAACTTTGAATCTTCATTCAAAGCCAAGAAAACAATAAAAGAGAATGGGGAGGTGCAAACAAATAAAAAGAGTGGAAAAG
This sequence comes from Cupressus sempervirens, assembly GCA_028749045.1. Lineage (NCBI taxonomy): Eukaryota > Viridiplantae > Streptophyta > Pinopsida > Cupressales > Cupressaceae > Cupressus > Cupressus sempervirens. Next base: position 52,164,627 of record CM053791.1, read on the forward strand.
GAAAGTATGTATCTAGTGATAGCAACACTGATGAAGATGATGTAGATCAATTGGAGGCATTACTAGCAAGAAAATTTCACAGAGGAAGAGGCAAATTCAAAGGTAAGTTTCCAATCATTTGTTTCAATTGTAATGAAGATTCATTTGTTTCAATTGTAATGAAGATGGTCACATTGCAGCCAAATTGCCACAAAAGAAAAATTACAAGGATGAAGGCAACCTCAAGAACAAGAAAGAGGACAAAAAAGACTATAGAGGTAAAGGCAAAAGATGCTACATTGTTGAAGAAGACTCTAACGAGAATGATGATGAAGTAGTCTATGTGGCTATGAAAGATGAATCAGATGAAGATGAAGCAACTACCTTGGTAACCTGCATGAACAAGAATAAAAAATGGATCATGGACAGCGGATGCTCTCATCACATGACTAGAGATAAAAGTAAGTTCATTATCTTTATACAATATGAACGAAATAGTGTTAGATTTGGTAACAATGCACCATGTCAGATCAAAGGGAAATGTAGTATCAAGCTTAATGAAAAGATATCATGTGATAATGCATACTATGTTGAAGTCCTAAATTATAGCTTGTTAAGTGTCTCATAGTTAAGCAACATAGGATGCAAGGTTGAATTTGAAAATGGAGTTTCCAAGATCTATGATTCTTAAGGAAGTCTAATAAGAAAAAGTGACTAGACTAGGAGTAATTTGTTCTACCTAGACATAGAAGATGCTTCTTGTCTCATTGTTCAAACTGATGATGTATGGTTATGGCACAAGGGGCTATTTCATGTAAATTTTGACAATCTGATAAGCATCAACAAAATGAAGAAAGTCAGAGGTCTACCAAAGTTGAAGAAGCTTGATAACACCATGTGCAAACAATGCCAACTAGGGAAGATTATCAAGTCAACTTTTAAAAGATAGGCTTATACTTCTAATGAAGTATTAGAGCTAGTTCATACTGACTTGTGTGGTCATATTGAAGTGCAAAGCTACAAAGGTGACAGATACATAATGCTATTTGTAGATGACTATTTAAGGATGATGACAGTCATGTTCCTAAAACAAAAATTAGATGCATTCCAAATGTTCAAATGGTACTTGGCCAAAGTTGAGAAAGAGACTAGGAAGAACCTAAAATGTCTCAAATCTGATAGAGGAGCTGAATTCACATCAAGAGAATTTGAAGAATTCTAAAATGAAAGAGGAATCAAAAGGCAGACATCAGCACCTAGGACTCCACCTTAGAATTGTATAGAAAAAAGAAGGAATACATCAATTATTGACTCTGTCAAAACCTTAATGATGGATAAAAATGTTGCACTCAAGTACTGGAGAGAAGCTGTAAGTACTGCAGTCTACACACTCAATAGAGTTCAAGTCAAGAAAGGTACAAATGCAACACCTTTTGAATTATGGTATAGGCATTCTCCTAATGTAAAAAATTTCAAAATATTTGGATGCAAATGCTATACATATAAAGATTCTAGAAATGGAAAGTTTGATGCAAAGAGTGAGGAAGGCACATTTCTTGGTTATTCTACTAGAAGAAAAGCTTATAAGTTCTTGAATGTTAACACTAACAAAGTACTAGAAAGCACAAATGTGAAATTTGATGAGCTTGCAAAAGTTCAAAGTATTGAGAACACCAAGAAAGAAAAAGAATACAAGACCTTTGTATACTTTTATGAAGGTATACCTAATAATGGTGAAGTTGAAACTCTAAATGACAATCAACAACAAAATTCAGTATTTTTTGAATCATAGACATTGAATGCTAAGCTGCAAAATAAAAAGAATATTCATTCAGATTTTGAGAATTGTCAACATGAAGGAAATCAAGAAATATCTTATGAAAATACACATGACAATTCAGATTCTAAAAGAGACAACATGCAAACAAGGAAAGAACTAGTATTGGAAAAGTATGTAAGAAGACATCATCTTGTAGATCAAATTATTGGAAACAAAGAGGCAAGACCAATGACAAGGAATAGACTCAGAAGTGAGACATGTCTGCTCCGCAAAATAAAACCAAAAATAGTAAGTGATGCCATAAAAGATGATGATTGGTACAATGCTATGAAGGAAGAAATAGAACAAATTGAAAAGAACAAGACATGGACCTTAGTCTCAAGACTACCTGAAAAAAATGTAATTAGAACCAAGTGGGTCTTTAGAAAAAAGTTAGACGAGAATGGTGAAATCACAAGGAACAAGGAAAGACTAGTTTGTAAAGGGTATGCACAAGAAGAAGGACTAGACTATGGAGAAACTTTTGCTCCAGTTGCTAGAATGGAAGAAGTAAGGACCTTACTGGCATATGTAGCCTTCAAAGGATTTAAAGTCTATCAAATGGATGTTAAGTCTACATTTCTAAATGGTATACTTGAAGAGGAAGTCTACATAGAGAAAATAGAAGGATTTGTTGATGAAAATAACAAAAACAAGGTATGCAAATTGCATAAGGCTCTATATGGATTAAAGCAAGCCCCTAGAGCTTGGTATGAGATACTTTACAAGTATCTAGTGCAAATAGGATTTGAAAGAACTGATGATAACAATAACATGTACATCAAGTCAGAAGAAGATAATGATATCCTTGTATCTGAAATCTTTGTGGATGACATATTTTTTGGAGGAAAGGAAGCACTTTTCAAAAGTTTTGCTGAAAAAATGAAACATGAGTTTGAGATGTCTACGTTTGGAGAAATCAAGCTCTTTGTTGGATTGCAAGTACATCAACTAAAACATGGTATATTCATGACACAATCAAAGTACATCAAAGAGATACTCAAGACGTTCAAATTGGAAGACTCCAAACCTGTCAGCACACCAATGGAAATAGGACATAAGCTATCCAAAATGATGAATAAGCTGAAGTCAATCAAACAATGTATAGATCCATGATTGGAAAACTACGATATGTTGTACATAGAAGACCAGACATAGCATTAGTAGTTGGAATAGTGGCTAGATTCTCTACTTATCCTAGAGAAAATCATCTCATGGTAGTAAAAAGGATAATGAGGTATCTCAAAGGAACTGATGATTTTGGCCCATACTACAAAAAGAATGAGAAGTTTAAGCTCAATACATACACAGACACAAATTGGGGAGGCAACATTGATGACAGGAAAAGCACAAGTGGAGGAGCATTATTCTTAGGTAAAAGGCTAGTTACTTGGACAAGCAAGAAACAAACATGCACATCTCAATCCACTACAGAAGCAGAATATGTGGCAGTAGCAGTCAATTGCACAAACATTGTGTGGCTCAAACATCTATTGAAAGGAATGAAAGAAGAGGTAACCAAACCTGTGATACAATATTGTGATAATATAAGTGCTATAAACATATCCAAGAATCCAGTAATGCATGCAAAAACCAAGCATATTGCAATCAAGTATCACTATGTCAGAGAATTAGTGGAAGACAAACAAGTGAAGATGGGGTACATTCACAAAAAGGAACAAATTGTAGATATCTTCACCAAACCATTGCCCAAGGATACTTATGAATATCTTAGAGGCAAGTTGGGGGTAAAGCCCCTAACTCAAGTAGTCTAAAATAACAAAGGAGCTATCCTACAAAAATAAGGAAAAGATCATTGAAATATCAGAAGAATAATGAAGAGGATATTAATAGGAGCATAAACTACAGATCAGTCACAAGCATGGTGATAGAGGGAGAAAACATTAGATGCAAAGCTTATATTTAGCATGTTTAAGATGCTACATCTTTGGCATTTATGTCAAAGAGGAAGATTTATGAGAAAATGATCAATAAAAGGTAAGAGGGAGATGTATGAGAATGTATGAAATGAGAGATGAAAGAGGGAGATTCAGAAGAGATAAGAAACTGACCAGTAAGTAGCTATGAAGGAAGGATCAGGAATTCAGAGTAAGGATGCAGCAATCAAGAGGGATAAGTAGAGAAAAGGATTTAGTTTGTATCAACAAAAGAGGGAGACATGATACAAAAAGGATGATATGTAATGAAAACAAGTTCTTTTTTTGGTATATAATTTTGGTGGTAATTAAGTTGATTAGCTCAATCAAATGATCAGTTTGGTTTGCCATCAATACGAAAGAGGGAAATTGTTGGAAATAATTGAAAAGATCGTGAATGAAGAATAATGGAACTAGTAAAAAATATTTTCAATCATTGTTTTGTCATTGATGTCAAACTTGCTACTTGCAGGAATGACAATTGCTTAAGTGATACAAATACTATCAATTGGTTGATTGACAAGGAGGAGGCAATCAATAAGATATAACTAGAGCACCTAGAGAAAGGTTGAAGTTATGATGTTGTAATAAAGTATAAGGATCAATTAAGCCATTGATGAAAGAATGTATTGATGACATACTCTATGACATAGGGAATGGACACACTAAGACACATCAAAGATGTAAGGTTTAACTAAGTCATTTGTAGAACTTGACTAGGTTCATTTGTGAGTGTTGAGCAAGCTAGTTAAAACTGAGCAAGTTCAACATTAGTGTGTGTTGAGCAATCCTTCAGGTGTCGAGAAAACTCTTCTAGTGTCAAGTAACATAGAAGGTGTTGAGCATCAATAAATGTAGTAGAAGCCGAGTAACATAGAAGGTGTCAAGCATTAGTAAATTTAGTAGAAGTTGAGTAACAAAGAAAGTGCCAAGCATCAAAAAATGTAGTAGAAGCCGAGTAACACAGAAGGTGCCGAGCATCAGTAAATGTAGTAGGAGCCAAGCAACATAGAAGGTGTCGAGCATCAGTAAACCAATGATGCCGAGTTGCTACATTATTGATAAGACAAAAAGATTTGCTAGATTAGTAACGATAATTTTGTTGCATTGAATTTTTTGAATTAGTTGGATGATAAGGATGATGAGTAGATGTCACAAAATTTCATGTAAACCATGCAAACTAGTTTTGAGCAAATATTGATGGACTTATCATGAAGTTTTTTGAAGAAACAATTTGGAGGGGAAAAAATATTGCTTTCTCAAATAAAATCAAATTGATGAGCAAGAAGATTTGAGTGGGAAATGAAGAACATAACTTCTTTATAAGGTGGTACAAGTCAGAGATCAAAGTGTGGTCATGTCAAGAGGCCAAGAGAAGGCTAGTGTGAAGTGTCAAAAAGTGGACACAGTGAGGAGTAAGTACAAAGGATTAAGACTCTGAGTTGATCAAGTGACGATAGAGTGCATTGGCATAATGAGTGGAAGAACTCAAGAAGACAAATCTTGAAGGGTGGACAAGCTGTCAGAACTACAAGGAAGAAAAGCCAAGAAAAGAAAATAACTGAAGAGAGATTTGAAATCTGCAAGGTTAGAATTGCAATCTTTATTAGGTCAAAACCTTTCTAATACTTTCTTACCATTGTATTAGACATTGAAATCCTACATTAATAGGTTAGCTTAATAGCTAGGTGGATAAGCCTCAAGAAAAGGATAGAAGATCCCCAGGAGAAGGATAAGAGATCCTTAGGAGAAGGATAGGAGATCCTTAAAGAGGGATAAAAGATCCTTTTGAGAAGGTGACTGTAAATCGCATGGACTTGGGTGGGCCTAAGAACTCTATGTAAATCCTTTAATATGGTGGCATTCTAAGTTGAATGTTTTTAGCTCCTGTAACAGGGTACACTCCTAATAGGGTGTAGAAATCCTTTGACAGGATCACATTTGATAGTGTGTAAAGCCTTTAATAGGGAAAACCATCAAAAGTGGTTGAAATCATTTTTTCGGTATCATCACCACCCCAGTTTTACCTTCTTATTCCTGGAGAGTTTCTAGGTCACCAAAATCCTTTGTGTTATGTTGTGATGCATGTTTACTTTTCATGATTGTTTAATGTTTAATTGCATGTATGATAATTTCAATTATATGCCATTAAGGATTTGACAAGAAAGTAAAAAGGCTAGTACTTCTGATTCACCCCCATTTTATTAAAAAAAAATTTATTGGACATTATTGGACCTTAAATAACTGATTCACCCCCTCTCTCAATTATTCTAAAAGAATTCTAATAGGGCCAAGGTCTAAAGAGGCTTGGGGGTGACAGAGGCTAGAGGGTTAACTAAGAGTGATTATTTTTGGGTGAGATGTTGGGTGTATAGTTTGCTAGTAAGCCCTTGATGGATGAAGTAGAAGGTTTTACCCTCCACATGTTTACTCTTAGCCTTATATAAATAAAATCTTCCAATGAATGCAACAAAAGAAATGGGATGGAAAATTTGTTTAAGTTTCTAAAGTGATTAAGAATGGGGAAGTGGTTTTAATAGAGCACTTGGAAGAGATCCTCCGTACGAATTGGTTTCCTCATTAACGTTGGCTTGCCTCCTCCAATTCTTTCCTTCCATGGTAAACATTCCAAACCTCACAATGTTTTCCTCTAAGATTTCAAATCCCATCCCAATGAAAATCACCTTCTTGTCCTTCTAGGAATGGAAGAACTACAAAGAGACATTCTCATCCTGCTTCATCATCCCTTCCATAAATGGTACTTCTCTTGAGACCACTCTTCTACAAGTAAACCATCACCACTTTTCTATTACAGATGTAATCCTCCACACCCACCAATTCAATGCAATTACTAGTGCCCATGCCATCACTTAGATCAACCACTAATTGTTTAGAGTTTTTTGACATAGCCTTGTTGTAGGTTTGGCAGTTACCAAATATAAAATAAAAATACTCAATGATTAAGATGAAAAGGTAATGCATAACCATCATAACTCCGTAAGATTTCCAACCCTCAATGACACATGTTAATCATTGAGAAAGAACAAATTCTTGTAGTAGATTTATTTTTTATTTCTTCAACAAAAAAGAACAAACTATATCAAAATGAAGTGACAACAAGAAGAAAGAATCATTTTATGACACTTAATTTGATAGATAAAAATTTAAAAAGTTTTAGATTATATGCACACTAGAAAAATTTAAGAATCTTTAAAATAAACTAATTCAAGAAAATATAAGAAAAATACATATTTAGATATCTTAAATTAGATTAATGAATTGAAAGTCACTTTTTGATTCTTAATTTGTATATATTAGCAAGTATGAAAATATTCAAACTTTAATTTTAAAAAAACAACAAACCATAGGCATAGAAAATTATATTTAAATTTTAAAACCTATGAAATTCACTAGAATAAAAAAAAGAGAACCCTCATTAAAAAAAACATCTAAATCCTTAAAGAATAGAAACGTAATCACCACCCATATGAACTCTACACCTTTAAACTCTTAGAAATTGAGCAAATCTGAGAGGCCTTAAATGAGATTATTTAGTTATCTTTCATAGTAACTCTATTATGATTGTCTTGTTAGGATTTTTAAAAAAGTTTGTTTATATTTCTTCTTATGTAAGTTACCATCATGAAGCTCATCATAAGTTGCATATAATGGTTTCCCAATATACTGGTAGCTCATCATAAGTTCCATATATTGGTTTCCCAATATAAAATTGAATACTTTTTCTACTTGCACAATGTCCCAAAGTTGATAATAGTCCATGTGTAATTCTAGATTTTTCAACAGCTACCACTGAAATGGAACTTCATGATTTTAACAGTCTTTAATAAGACCAAAATTAGATAATACTTTAATGACTCATAAGCTAGTTAAGAAATTGGTTTGTCAAATATAAGAGATATTCGAGGGACCACTCACCATTAAGTTTAAATGATATTATTATTTTGTCTTGTCTTAGTGATTCTAATATCTTCATCTTGGGAGGCTCTTTCATTGTGATGTTGAATATTGTTTTCCAAAGCTATGAAGTTTCTTGATATGTCCATCTAAAAGTTTCTTATCTTGTTTTTTCCAATTCTATAAGGAAGTAAAGGTGCATAGAATTGCTTCCTACACTAATCTTTAAGAGGATGATTATGCAAATTTCAATAAGTATTGCAAAGATCTTAAGAAATGCATAATAACATAATCAAAATAACAATAAACTCATAAAACAATGATTACCATGTAGAAAACCCTATCGGAAGAAAAACCCCACCCTCCAAAACCTGCACAACATGTTCTCAAATCTAGAAGATTACAATACACTTGCAATGCAAGTTCTTATAGGAGTGCATCACCATAACTCAAACTCAGACTCAGACTTAGAGAGACTACTTCTAGCACTAGTGTTGCAAACTAAACTTGATGATTCAAACACCTCCCCAAGCCCTCCTTTTATAGTGATTTTCCACTTGGAAACTATTCATGGTTTTACAAAAAAATCAACCAAAACCATGGACAAAACAACCATGCCACATGTTATCCACTTATAATTTGTAACTCCAAGAATACCATTTTCATCCATAATTTTTTCCTCTAGTTTAGACCCCCATAAAATTCATATAATGAATTGTTTAAACTCTAAAAATAACCCTTCTACAATTTTCTAGAGACTAGACACATTTTTAAAACATCATACACCTTTTAAAACTATCACAAACAATTTCTATAATTTTCTAAAGATTTCTAGAGTTTTTTTACTACAATTTTCTATAGTATTTCAAAAAAAGACCTTGCAAGGTTGAGACACAATTCTCAACATTCTCCCACTTGTTGAACACCTTGCAAGAGTTAGGAGATCCATAGTGTCATGGACTTAATTGCTAGAGGCTGAGAGGCCCATAGACTTCTAACACCATCTAAACTTCTCTGTGCTCATGGGCTTAGTTAAAACATCAAAAACATTCACCAAAGTCTCTACCTTCTCTAGCTTCACCTTGTTGTCCTCAACAATATATCTCACAAAATGATATTGTACATCAATGTGCTTGGTCCTGGCATGAAATGTTAGGTTCTTTGCTAGGCAAATTGCACTCGAATTATTACTATAAATTGTCACTATACCATGTTTGAATTCTATGTTTGAACAAAGTCTCTTTAGCTAGATAGCTTCCTTGCAGGCCTGAGTGGCTATCATATACTCTACCTTTGTGGTGGACAAAGTGACCATAGCTTGTCACTTGATCATCCAAATGATTGCACCACCAATTAATGTAAACACATATGCACTAGTGGATAATCCATTATCATTATCATCAGCCCAGTCTATATTCACATAGCCTCAAATATCTAGGGAATGCTCATATCCTATTCCACAAAAACATATAGAGTACTTTGAGGTACCCTACAAGTATCTAAAAACTCTTTTCACTACATCCCAAAGTGTTGTTTCTAGAATACAACAGGAAATTACTCCCACTGGTTGGGCAATGTCTAGTCTTGTATAGACCATAGCATACATAAAACTTCCAACAACACTTTGATAAAGTACTTGACTCATTTGTTTCATCTCCAATGGGGATGAAGGACAATGTGAGCTAGAAAGCTATGTTCCCATAGTAATAGGAACACTCAATGGTCAGAAATCCTGCATATTGAATCTTCTCATAATAGTACTAACATACTTTTTCCTAGGCAAAGCTTTCTATTTTTTCTATCTCTTATAATCTCCATTCCCAAAATGTACCTTGCTACACCAAATTTTTTCATTTTTTAAATTTTTCTAAGAGTTGGGATTTTAATTCTACAACCAAACCTTTTCCTTTTCCAATAAACAACATGTCATCAACATATAAGGCAATAACTAGGAAATAATCACCATCAGACATGTAGTATATGCAGTGATCAGATTTGGATCACAAAAATCCCACACTCAATACATATGTATCAAACTTTTGGTACCACATCCTAGGACTTTGTTTTAGACCATAAAAGGATTTCTTCAATTATAAAACCAAATGACTTTTACCTTTCACCAAAAAGTACTCTTTCTATGTCATGTGAATTTCTTCCACCAAATCACCATGAAGGATATCTGTCTTCACATCCATCTACTCAACTTCTAGATCATAATCTACTACAATAGAAAGTAAAAATTGAATGAATGTCATTTTGCTACAGAAGAAAAAATTTCACCATAATCAATTCCTGCAACCTAGTAGTAACTTTTTGCAACCAAACATTCTTTATACTTCTCAATGCTTCTATCTAAACCCACCTTCCTTTTGAACACCCATTTATAACTAATAGGTTTCTATCATTTAGGGAATGGTACAAGGTCTTATGCATCATTCCTCTTAAGAGTTGCCATCTCTTTTTCCATGGCTATCTTCCAAGACTCTGAATCATTCATAACAAGAGCCTCTTCTATAGATTTTTGTTCATCAATATTAGCATTCAAAGAAAATATATACTTGTAATCATCAAGAGAATATCCATACATTTTTGGTGCTTTCCTCTATCTACCAGACCTTCAAACAAGATCTAGCTTACGTTCAGATTCATGATCAGATTCTCCCTCTTCCTCTAACAATTGAAAACTCATAGTGCTCTCTTCAACATCTTGTCTCTCTAAGGGCCTCAATTCAACTTTCTTACGTGTAGCAAGAAGTTATCACATCTTTCTTTTCTTTTATCTATTCTAGTTGCACTATAATAGAACAAGACTCAGTTTCTCTAAAAATAACACTTCTCCAATAAAATACCTTTTGCACAATAGGATCCCAAAGCTTGTATCCTTTCACACCATAACTATATCTGATGAATATACATTTGACAAAATTGTCATCCAATTTTGTCCACTTCTCCTTTGGCACATGAGCATATGCCTCACAACCAAAAACTCTGAAATGTCTAAGTGAAGGCTTGTGTCTTGAACATGCTTCCATTCGTGTCTTATCAACAAGAGCTGATGTAGGAGACCTATTTATTAGGTAGCACGTAGTGGATACATCTTTGGCCCAAAACTTTTGTTCTAGTCTAGCTCCACTCATCATACTTCTAGCCTTCTCCATCAAGGTCCCGTTCATTCTTTCTGCAACTCCATTTTGCTATGGAGAATATGAAGTTATCTTCTCTCTTTTAATACCACAATCTTTACAAAATGTGTCAAAATCATTGGAGAACTATTCACTCCCATTATTAGTTCTCAAACACTTTATCTTCTTTCCATTCTACAACTCAACCATTGCTTTAAATTCTTTGAAATGACTGAAAACTTTAGCTTTACTTTTAACAAAACAAACTCATGTTCTTCTACTAAAATCAACAATGAAAGAAACATAATAAACTGGGGTAAAAGCACAAACCTGTGTCACCGTTTTGTAAAGGAAAATGTTAACAAAAGTATAACTATTCACTTTCAATGACATAAAATTGGTATTATTATTTAGAATTTAGAAATGAAGTTAACTAATGAAATGTGTAGAAATGGATTAAGTTTAGCATTATAATTATTAATAATTATTTGAAAGAAGAGTTGACACATTTTCCTAATTTTTATAGATAATTTTTAGTTGTTGAAAAATGTTGAAAATTAGGGGTTTAGTTCCCACCACAAAACTAAATGAAAATAAACTTATTTCCATTTGAAATTAGACTATGTTATAGATAACATATATAGCTAGAACAAACAAAACTAAAACTTGTCTTTAGATCTATATTTTTTATTTTATAAAAATTCAAATTTCAACACACTTGAAATTGATAGTTTTCATCTCCCACCACATTTTTAAAAATAAATCTATTCTAACTGGAAGAAAAATTATACATTCTAGAAGAGAACTCTCTCCTCTAGAACATCATATAATTTTTTAATTTTTTTGATATGATTTAATATTTTTTTCTCTCTCATAATTGACATATTTTCAAGTGTTAAAATACATGCTTCTAATTTTTTTTAATTACAATACACTATATCTAATTAAAACACCATAAAATTTATATGAGAATATTCTTAACTTTGAGCTTTATAAAATGGTGTTTGCATGTTGTAAAATAATATTATAAAAAATAATAAGAGTTATTGAAATGTTAGTTTTCTGAAATAATTTTATTTCCTTACTAATTGGACACAATTTAGTATAAAACATGAATTTAATAGACATTTCCAATTGGAAAAGTATGAGACCATATATAACTTAGCTATAATGAACTTATCTAAATCATATTTTTGAAGAAAATTGACTTTTAGATAGAAATACTCAAATTCAATCACTCTAATAAGTCAACCTTAAGGGTGACACATGTTTGTACTCTTACCCACTAATCTACCAATAGAGGGAACATCAACTAGACCAAATATATCTGAATGGATTATATCAAAAGCACATGAGGACTTATGTGAACTTGAGCAAAACTAAACTTGATTTTGTTCACCATAGATGCAATGCTCACAAAAATAAAAATCAAGATTGTAGTCATTCAACAAATCAACAAGGTTTTTTTTCTTTAAAGTTTATAGACCTTTCTCACCTATGTGGCCAAGTCTCTAGTACCATAACATAGTCTTCTCTACAAGCAACTTTGATTTAGAAGATAAAGCACCCTTGGGTACCCAGAAACCATGACCATCTATTGAAAGATAACCTCTCTCTAAAGTAGTCCTCTTCATAGTCTTACCAGAAGTACTATTGCACTCAACCATGCATGAATCAAGCTAGTACAATGTACCCTATCTACTTCCTCTTGCTATTACCATAGCACCTCTCACCATTTTCACATATGCTTCAGCAAACTATACATGCACACCCACATCTATTAGTTTTCTAACAAATAACAAATTCCTTGCTAGTCTTGACATATGCAAGACACCATTAAATCTTCTAATTATACCATTAGAAAATTTCACATGAATACTTCCATGACCAACAATATCAAAAATTGAGTTATCACCCAAATACACCTTACCACCATCAAACTTTTTATATTTATTAAACCAATTTCTATTAGGAGTCATGTGAAAAGATGCACTAATTCAATCAACCATGTATTGTCAACTGAATGAGTGGTCAAGGCTATGATGAAAGCATCTCTATCTTCCTTCTTAGACTTATAATTAGAATATTGTTTCTTCTTCTTTTATTTTCCTCTTTATAGTCCTTTCAAAAGTGTCCAAGTTTGCCACAATTCCAACAAATCGCTTTGGACTTAACACAAGGTTTTGATTTCCCCTTATTCTTGGACATAGAACACCCATGCTACTTTTCATTCTTACCTCTTTCCTTTAGTATTCCTCAAACACTCAAAGTCTCTTTAGCATTCAGGGAGACCTTCCTTCTCATCTGTTTAGAAAGTAGAGAACCAACGACATCCTCCATCTTCAAGACAACTAAAGTGCTCCTTATGGCCATGATAAGTCTATCCCATGAGTCTAGAAATGAATGTTACAATATTTGGCACCTTTCTTCTTCATCTATCCATACCCCAATTGAGGTCAACTAAGTCAACCACATATTAAAATGTTCAACATGCTCAAAACTATGTTCACCTTCTTCCATTCTCAAGGAATACAAATTCTTCCTCAAGAAAATCTTGTTCACAAGTGATTTCGCTTGATAGATCTCACTTAGCTTCCTTGTAGTAGGTTTGTCATGGATATTAATCAATATAGAGTTTGAAAAACACAATCTGATGAGGCTTTTAGCTTTTCTATCTCTCACATCATACTCTACAACTAAATTTGGATCTGTGGGCATTAGCTTCTTTTCATCGACTACATCCCATAGATCCCAATGAATCATTAGATCTTCCATCTTCAACTTCCATATTTCAAAGTTTGTACAAGAAAAATTCTCTACATCAATCCTCCCTAATGTGCTTTTCATCTTTGCAATCCTACAAAACAAATATAAAAACACCTACACAAGCTCCCACTCAAAACTTGATTAGCTCAAAAAAACATGTAACCAAGAAATAGAACCAAAATTGGCTAGGCTCTGATAGCACTTGTCAGGAAGCAAAGGTGCATGTAATCGCTTCCTACACTAATCTTTTATAGGAAGATTATGCAAATTCAACTATCTATTGCAAAGATCTCAAAAAGTGCATAACAACATAATCAAAATAACAATAAAGACATGACACAATTATTATCATGGGGAAAACCATTCTAGAAGAAAAACTCCACCCTCCAAAACCCACACAATGTATTCTCAAATCTAGAAGATTACAATACACTTGCAATGTGAGTTCTTATAGGAGTGCATCATCACAATTCAAACTTGGACTCAAACTCAGAGAAAGTCCTTCTAGCACCAATGTTGGAAACTAAAATCGATGATTCAAACACATCCCCAAGCCCTCCTTTTATAGTGATTTGCCACTTAAAAACCATCTTTGGTCTTACAAAACCATGGGCCAAAACCATGGGCAAAACAACAATGCCACATGGTTACCCAATTATAATTTGTAACTCCAAGAAGACCATTTTCATCTATAATTTTGTCCTCTAGTTTAGACCCTCATAATAGTCATATAATGAGTTGTTTACACTCTAAAAATAGCCCTTCTACATTGTTTGAGAGACTAGATACATTTTTAATAACTCATACACATTTTTAAAACTCATATGGAAAACTACCACAAACAAATTCTAGAATATTCTAAAGATTTATAGTGTTTTCCAGCTATAATTTTCTAGAGTTTTCCAAAAAAATAGCTTGCAAGGTTGAGACACAATTATCAACAAATTCAAAGTCAAATATTGTTTTCCAAAGCTACAATTTTTCTTGATACGTCCATCCTGAAGTTTCTTATCCTAGTTTTTCCAATTTAATGTCCAATACCTTTCAATAGGGAGCTTCACTGATTTTACTAATATTTGTTTAAACCGGAATTGTAGGCCACCTGTCGACTATGATTGGGTTGTCTAGATTATGAATTAGATTATTCTTTTCCCAAATATTATCAAACTAGATGACAAGTATGTATGGTAAATTAAATTGGTTTCACAAATATAAGTGATTGGTATTGAGGGATGGGTCTCGATTAATTTTGGCCTAACTTTATGTTCTCCTTCATTACCTGCCAATGTTGTTTTAGTTTTACTTTTCTCAATATTTGTGATGGACTGAGCAAATGAGGCCATATCAAGGAAATTCCTTAAAAATACCATCAAACTCTTTCATCATCCCATTTCATTCTCTATTTATATTTACTACACTTGAACTTTTATAACTAAGGAAATTTGTGTATTACAACACTAAAAAGATATCTCTATGTTAACTAGACAGTAGAGAATTTTATTTATTCTTTTATAAACCTATAAGTATTTGTTATGAGTGTAATAATAGAGAGTATGGAAACATATCCATTTGTTTTCTATAATTCTAATATCATATCTACAAATAGGAAAAGTAATGGAGAGTTACATGACCAAACAATTGCAAACAAACTGAATCTTTGTGATACGTGGAGGGATATCCAGGGTGTAAAGAATTGGAATGGCATGATTGATCCCATTAACCCAATTCTCAAAGCAAAGATGCTTAGATATGGTGATTTTGCATAGCAGTTCTATGATGCATTTGACAACACCCCCTCTTCCACATCTTATGGGAATTGTAAGCACAAAAAAAGCTCTCTCTCCCAGATACTAGAACTACTAAATTGTGGTCATGGATATGAAGTTACCAAATACATATATGCTAATATGAGTCTTTTAGACTTCATTTTTGGTGAGGAATCAAGTGAAGGCATTACCTATATGGGTTATATTGTGATTTGTAATGACCTAGATGAGATAAATAAATTAGGAAGACATGACATAGTTGTTGCATGGAGAGGGACTGTGACTACCTTTGAATGGATGAAAATTTTTAGGCATATTGGTTCCCATGATGACTTCAAAGGCTATGTCATGCTCCAAGATCTAAACCATTTTAAATCTAGATGTGAGGATTGAAAAAATATTTGTCAGTTGATATACTTCCACTAGCAAGAACTTAGTAAGATGCAAGCGTATTGCAACGGGAATCATAATGGGTGAGATAAGTAGATTGGTGAAGGAATATAAAAAGAAAGGAGAAGAAGAATTGAGCATAACATTTACTGGACATAGCTTGGGAGCTACACTTGCAACTCTGAGCACATATGATATCAAAGAAACCATTGTGAATGAATATGGTTTGACCTCAATTCTTGTAGTAGTGTTTTGCTTCAATTCTCCTCACATGAAGAACCTCTCATTTGTGCAACATATGGAGGAGATTTACATCAAAGTGCTACATGTGTTAAATTATGGAGATTTGGTTCCAAAAATTCCTATAATTTTTTTGAACAAAAAACTAGGATGACTGACAAGGATTCTATACTCGCTTCCATGGGCATATGTTCACGTGGGAGTTCAGATTAGTTTGGATAGTAGCAGGTAACCTCCTTTCCTTATGAGCACACTCAACCCTATAAATTTCCACAACTTGGAGGTTTATTTGCATGTAATTGATGGCTTTCAAGGAAATAATGAATGCACTCTGGTAGAAATCTATCTCTAGATAACATATACTCTAACTACTCTAATCCCTTTTCCTCTTCCTCGGATTCCCTTCTGACCTAATATTTTCTATCCCTATTCATTATTGTTCTCTTTCTTCATTTCTCGCTTAATTTTATTACTGAAGGCATTTGTTCTTTGATTTGTGGCATGTACCACTCATTGCTCAAGAATGCATGCACTCATCACTCACATCATGCATTCAAAATGTGAAACATGTGCATCTATTTTATTTTATTTTATTTATTTAATGCATAATAAAACTACATGTTGCAATTAGCTTTGTAGGCATTATTTATTATTATTATTTAATTAATTTGCATAGTATGCAACGCCATTTTTTTCATGTGATCTCTTTTCATGTTGTTGTTTATAATTTTATATTATCTTCCTTGATCAGTAGTCAAGGTTAAGTGTTTTATTTTTTCTTTATATTGTATTCTATATTTTCATAATTGCAACAAATTCAATATAAAACAGAGTTTATATTATGATTTTGGTTGTTCATTGTTTATGCTCTATATTTTATTTCTTTGATTATCAGTATGGAATAAGAGATTTTATTTTAGATCTTCAATTGGTATTAGAGCATGTTGTAGAATATTGTTCTCTTGGGGGCAAAGCAGTGGTTTTCTCTAAGATCTTTCAGAATGGTAATTGGTGACAACTTTTCAATCCAACTTCCACTACTTTCTGGAGACAACTATGAACTTTGGACTATCAAGATGAAGACCCTACTATTATCTCAAAGGCTTTATGAATTAATATGAGGAGGATACATCAAGCTTGTAAACATAAATTCTTTAAATGCCTTAATACAAGCTCAACAAAATCAGTTGAAAGAAGATAAGAAGGATAATTGAGATCTTTTCCTAATTTAAACTACATTGGATATGTCTATTTTCTCCCATATAGCCAATATGAAAAAGTCAAAGGATGCATGGGCAGTACTTCAAACAACATGCCAAGGATTTGACAAAGTAAGATTGGTGAGACTTCAAACCCTTCAAAAGATATTTTGAAAAATTACGGATCAGAGAAGCTGAGTACACACATGAGTTTATTATGAGGGTTCAAAATATTATCATATATCTTAAAACTCAAGGGGAAAATATCAAATAGAAAAAATTTGTAGATAAGATTCTAATATCCCTTCCCCTAAAGTTTGATCTAGTGGTCATAGACATTAAATAGAGTAATGATACATCTACTTTTAAAATTGAAGATTTGTTAGGTTCTTTACACTCACATGAAGAGTGCATGTAGCATTCAATAGATAATCTAGTGCAAGTCTTCCTGTCTACAATGAAAATTGAAGTGAAACCTTCAACACCTTTTCAATCAAACAAAACTCAAGGAGGGTCTTCTACATCAAGAGGACATGGTAGAGGGTGAGGAAGGAGTTTTGAGGATTGAAGAAGTATCTGGTATAGATATTCTGAAAAATATGGATACTATGAATCTGAATGTAGAAAGAAAAAATATGATTTGAATAAGTCAAGAGCCAACTATATTGAAGAATCTCTTAAAAATACAATTTAGTCTATGATTTTTAGATACAATTTGGCAAAATAACCTCAAAAGGATGTATGGTTTCTTGATAGTGGGTGCTCAAATGATATGATAGGAAAATCTAATCTCTTTGTCATATTAGATGAATCTATGAGAAGTCAAGTCAAATTTAGTGATGATAAAGAGGTTGATGTTATGGGAAAAGGTACCCTTGAAATGAAAACCAAACAAGGAGAAATTACTTATATTCATGACACCTTGCATGTCCCCAAATTATAGCAAAGTCTTTTGAGTACTGGGTATCTTGTAACAAAAAATTATAAAGTTTTTATTGAGGTTAAATATTGCAAAGTTTTTGATAAATCAACTAACCACCATCTTGTAGCAACGCCTTGTATGAAAAAGAATAGACTATTTCCTCTCACTTTGGTTTTCACTAATATGCATGCTCTTAAGCCAACCATAGATGATTAGTGGTTATGGCATCAAATCTATGGTCATTTAATTTTTCAAGGCTTAAGTTTGCTTCATAAAAAGGACATGGTGAGAGGACTTCCTATCATTTAGGAAAAGAAGAAGTTTGATTAGGGTGTGCTCTTAGTAAAATTGATAGAGTTTCCCATGAACAATTCATGGAAGGAAAAATATCCTTTAGAGCTTGTGCACTTTGACATTTGTGGTGCTATGCAAGAGGAATCCTTGGCTAAGAATATCTCTTTTTAACCTTTTATTGATAATTTATCATGCCACACATGTGTTTATTTTCTTAAGCAAAAATTTGAAGCACATGGATGCTTCAAGCATTTTATAGCTAAGGTAGAAAAGAAAGGTGGGTATTCCATTAAATACTTAGAATAGATAGAGCTAGAGAATTTATCTCCAAAGAGTATGCTGATTTTTCTGACATGAATGGCATTCAAAGAAAACTTACGAAAACCTTTACCCACCAACAGAATGGTATTGCAGAAAGGAAGAAATATACCATCATGGATATGTCACAAATTATATTAAAGTCTAAGAGCCTTCCAAATTATTTCTTGGGAGTTGTAGTGACAACTACAATTTATATTTTGAATCAAATCCCAATAAAAGTGCTTTAGAATATCACTCCAAAGGAAGTCTAGAGTGGACACAATCCCTCAGTAGCTCACTTTCATATATTTGGTTTCCCTACATATGTTCATTTTCCTGTTAAAAAGTGGAAAAATATTGAATACAAAATCCCAACTTTGTATCTTTTTGGGATATTAAAATTCCACCAAAGGAAATAAATTTTATTAACATGATAGAAAGAAATAGATTATTAGTCGAGATGTGGTTTTTAGTGAAGGGGCGATTGTTGGAAGAATGAATTTTGTTGATATTCCTATGGGGGAGTATTGTAGACACATGATAAGATCATTATCATGATGATACATTACATTCATGACTATGTTTGTCATTGATGTCAACAAAGAAGTTTTCTTTAGTAGCTAACATAAGAACAACAGAAAGATCAAGTTCATATGGATAGATAGTTGAGATTTTTTTACAAAGTGAGGTTAAAGGGAGATACTACTAAGTATCTAGTGTATGTAGCTAACCTAAGAAGAATAATATATTAAGTTTGGAAGAAGTTATGCAAGTTTTGGTAAAGACTATTTTGAGATAGAGTTTATAGAGGCATGTTCTAGTAAACTTGTTATATCTATTAGTATAATTGTTACTCTAATAAGCCATAGTTAAAGATGTGAAGAAAAAATGTTGAAGATGATTTAACTAAGATTTATCATAATAATGATACATGTATAGAAAGTTATTTAAGTTGCAAGGAAAAAGATTAATGTTATCACTAAGAGTAATGTGTTCTTAATGTGGTCCTATAATAATTAATTTAGAAGGTGTAATAGCTGAATTATAGAGTTGTTTTATGGATTCAATATAGATGAAGGACATTTTCCTTTATCATATATAGAATGGATTAAGTTATTGTAAGAAACACAAAGAGAAGAATGTGAAGATAAGTAGAGTAGAGTGAAAGTGAAGGAAACTTCATTGCTAAGATTTTATTGTGTGATCCAAAGCTGGATACTTGGATCTGAAGTTTGTGACCTATTTTAGAAGGTCTAATAGTGACTGGTCTAGTTGATAGGATAGAGGAAAGAAGTTAAAGTACAATAAATACAATTATTCTACAAGGAATAGTTGAGAGATTAGTTGGACAGTGAGTTCATTGATCTCTCTCCAGAAGCTATTTGGATAGTGGGTTCTTCTATCTTCTACAATTCCTAATAGGGTTGGAATCTTCTAACAACTATTTAAAGTTTTCTATCTTCTCCACTCATAATAGGGTCCATCCTCTAACAAGGAATATTTATATTAGTACATCATCTCATGGGCATCATTCCCATCTGGGTTTTCTCTCCGATCAAGGGTTTTCCTAGTTAACATATCTAGTGTAATTATGTATGTGCATCTTTGTGTGGTTGTTTACTTTGGTTGAATGGTTAAGTTTATTTAAGGTGGATAAATTTTTTAATCATTGGATAACTAATTCACCACCCCCACACCTTCCTCACTCAGTTATCTTTGTGGAATATTGTTTCTACTAATTGGTATCAGAGCATCAGGTCCTAGAAGATAAAGTTTAACAACTTTGGGAGATCCACGAAAAACATGTTTAGGAAAGATAGTTTGAAGTTAAATGGAACAAATTATGACAATTGAAAGGAAAAAATGAAGAAATATCTATTGTCTATGTGTCTAAGATATTGACTTTTGACAAAAATAGAAAAGATAGTCATCGCTAAAAAGGATTTGGAAACTTGTTCTAAGGAAGAAATAGATCTTTTCACATATGACATGAGAGATAGAGAAGCACAATTGTCTACACTTTCTAAAATTGAGTACAACTAGGTAAAGTCATTTGTTACTTCTCATATGATTTGGAAAGCTTTGGAAAGTAGTTTTGAAGGTGATGAAAATTCTAAGAAATTGAGCTTACAAAGTTCTATTTATGCATTTTAAGATACTAAAATGATGAACAATAAATCTATAAGGACATATGTAGGTAGGATATCAGAGATTACTATAGGTATTAGATCTCAAGGAGGAACCAAAAAAGATGATGAGGTGATATGGAAGATATTGAAGAGCTTAACACCACCATTTAAGTCAGCAGCTCAAATGATATAGTTGTTGATATCTTGTACCAAATATTTCACAAAGGAGACATTGCTTGGAAGGCTTGAAGAAATTGAAAATGAGCTTAGACAATTTGAAGAATTGACCAAAATAGTAATAGCTTTCAGTGCCTTGAATATTTAATCTAGCTTATCAAGGAGCATAAGTTCTAGAGGAGACATTGCTACCAGTAGCAGATCTAATGAGGATAGAAAGATTAAAGGAGTAGCCCTTCTTGAAAGAAGAGAAAAGGATGGTAAGAAAATCTTCAAATGTTGAACTAGTAATGAATTTGGTAATTATGCATCTAAGTATCCTAAAAGAGAGAAAAAGTACAGTGGGAATTTCAAACCTAGAAGAGATATAGAATCTAGCTATTAAAGAAGAAATTCTAGAGAAAATGGCTTTGGTATCACAAGTTGAAAAGAAATTTGATTGGATAATTGATAGTGATTGTTCAAATCATATGAATAGTGATATGAACAAGCTTTTTGACTTTAAAAGTCATGATAAAGGCATTATCAAAGTTGAAAACATTACAAGATGCCAAGTTAAAGGTATTAGATCTATAACTCTTGAAGGTACAACACTGAGGATGTATATTTTGTTGATGGTTTGAAGGACAATCTTTTGAGTGTTGGACAACTAGTGGATAAAAGTTATTAGTTGTAGATCAAAAAGAAGACATGCATGATCAGATACAAAGAAGTTAATTAGAATAGGAACTAGATCTAGAGGTAATGTATTTTAGTTGAATCCTAATAAAATGACATGTTTGGTTGCAAAGGTAGATGATAGTTGGTTATGTCATATGAGATATTGTCATATAAACTTTGATAGTATTGTGAACACTAGTACTATGTTTACAGTTAGAGATTTCCATAAGACTGTAAAGCTACTAACACAATTTGCAAGGAGTGTATTTTGGCAAAGCATAAAAAAACTTCTTTTCTCAACAAGATGTGTACTACTACAATGAAATTAGAGACTGTACATAGAGATCTCAGGAGTCCTATAGAGACTTTAAAGGATTATATGGTGAAAGGTATTTCATGATTTTAATGGACGAATTTTCTAGAATGATGTGGGTTACATTTCTTAAAGAAAAATATGAGACATTTGATAAGTTCAAGATATTCAAGAATAGAGTTAAGAATGAATTAGGTATGAAGATTAAATGTTTAAGATCAGATAGAGGAGCAAAATTTACTTCAAATGATTTTAACATCTTTTGTGAAGCTAATAGAATCGAAAGATAGTTATCAACTCTAAGAAACCCTAAATAGAATGACATTGCAGAGAAAAGAAGCAGGTCTATAATGGAAGATGCAAGAGCTATGTTAGATGAGAATGATGTATCCAAGGTATTTTGGAGAGAATATTTGAATACAACAATCTACACTTGGCATAGAGTGTAATTTAGTAAAGAAACAAACAAGACCCCTTATGAACTATGGTTTGGTCACTCACCTATAGTTAAGTATTTTAGAATTTTTTGTAGTAATAGTTATATCAAAATAGATGATGATATTGGTAAGTTTGATGCTAAAAGTGATAATGGTATGTTTCTTAGTTATTCATTGAGAATAAAGGCTTATAGATGTTATAATATGAGAACTAAGACTATTATGGAAAGTGAAAATGTGAGATTTGATGACAAATTCAAGATACAAGAAAGTATTGTTGATTACAATTTAGATGATGAGAATGTTGTTACTAAACCAATGAATGATGAAATATTCTTTGAGACTAACAATGATTTTTAGAATGAAGGAAAGAAAAAGTAGGAACAAAGCTTAGGACTCTCAATAGAGCTAAGAGTTGAGATAACAACTCCCACTTTGGGTAAGAGTATGGATAAGAATCACCCACCTAAGTAGATTTGAAGCAAAGATAAAGGTGTGATAACAAAAAGAAGAACCAATGAAGAACTATGTTTGATGTCCCAAGTTTAACCTAGGAAAGTAGATGAAGCTTGTAAAGATTACTATTTGAAAAAAGATATGAAAGAGGAATTGGATTAGATAGTAAAGAATGAAAGATGGGAATTGGTCCACAGATCAGTAGAAAAGAATGTGATAATAACAAAATGGGTATTCAGGAACAAGATGAATGAACAAGGTGAACTTGTAAGGAACATAGCAATATTGGTATGTAAAGGTTACTCACAACAAGAAGGAATACACTATGATGAGAACTATGCTCTTATGGAAAGAATAGGAGTCGTAAGGTTATTCTTAGCATATGTAGCATATAAGAAACTCAAAGTATATCAGATTGATGTTAAGTTAGTATTTATAGATGGAGAACTTGAAGAAGAGGTACACATTGAATAGCTTGAAGGTTGTACTTTGATAGATGACAAATACATAGTATGCAGACTAAAGAAAGCATTGTATGGCTTGAAGCAAGCACCCAAAACCTAGTATGCAAGGTTGGACAAGTATTTGACAAAGCTTGGATATAAGTAATCTATATTGGAAAGAAATTGATGATGGATTGATGATTTTGGTAATATTTTTTGATGATATAATATTTGAAGGAAATGATGATAAAACTAACCAGTTTGTAGAAGAAATGAAGAAGGAATTTGAAATTAGCATTATTGGAGAAATGAAATATTTCCTAGGATTACCGATTATAGAGGACAATTAAGGAATCTTTATTTCTCAAAATAAGTATTTCAAAGATTTATTGAAAAGGTTTGGTTTGGAAATATGTAAACTTATTGGAACACCTATGGTAACTAGACACAAGTTATCTACAAGGAATGAGACACCTACTATTGAGAAGAAGAAGTACATATCTATGATTGGAGGATTGCAATATTTGACTCGCACAAGGCCAAATATAGCTAATGTAGTTGGAATTGTTGCAAGATTTCAAGCTAACCCCAGAAAAGCACATTGTGTAGTAGTCAAAAGGATATTTAGATATCTAAAAGGCATTGAAATTACAATTAAGTTTGTTTATTAATGACACACACACTTAATCAGATGATTAGCAGCTACCAAGCTTATCTTGTAGCTTCTAGTGTTAACCAAGTAATTTAGGCTCTGTTGAGTTCTATAGTTGTTACCAAGCTCTAGGAACAATATTTAGTTTGCACTAAGAAACATCTAGAAATTTAGTTACTATCGATATAAACCAAGCTTCATAGAATTTACCAAGTTCCTTAGTGCAAACTGAGTTCTCAAGTGTTTATAGAGTCCAAAGATTTAGTAATAAGAAACTAGTGTTGACCGAGCTATGCAATGTCAACTAAGTGATTTGGTTTATATGTCAAGTTTTGCAATGTTCACTAAATCAACAGTGCAAATCAAGTTTAGACTACTTGGAAGTGATTAGTATGGGTCAAGCCTCCACATCTACCAAGTGCATGATGATGCCAAGTGATTGAAAATGGTTGTCGAGTATCAGAATCTCACCGAGTTTGTCCTCAGAAGCTGAATACATGCAATTGGGCTGACTTTCTATAATTTAGTGAAACTTGTATTCTAGTTGATTTTGATGAATTGAAAATTGGATTGGTATATATGTAATATATTTTATCACATCCAATAAGAATGTATGAAGACAAAAAGTTATGTATAAGAGCAAAAGTGTGAAGTAAAAAGGCTACAAGTAGTATAAGGAATAGGAAAAAATTATCTATCACAGTAAGGTGATCATTACATTTCAAAGGAATCTCATTTATAAAATCAAGGTTGCAGATTAGAGATCAACCTTTGGTTTACCCTAATAGGTGGAACAATTAAATTCTTTCACAAGGTAGACTTAACAGTATTTTGTAAATTTCTTTACAGAGTGCATACTTCAATAGATGTTTGTAAATCCTTTTGCAAGGTGGACCTAGCAATCCTTATTACTCCTAATAGGATAGATCATTAGAAGTGATCATTGTAAGACTTAATAGGCCAACTTTATATTGCACTACTAAAGCTTGTGGGTATCATCCCCACCCTAGTTTTACTTTCTATTTAGAAGGTTTCTATTTTACCATATTGTGTCAAAGTGTTATTAATGTTTTAATACTTTTAGATTTTTCATGCATGCAATTATATTAGGTAACATATGAAGGATTAATTGGTGAATTAAGATTAAGTTTTAATGGTTCCTGATTCATCCCTTCCCTTTTAGTAACCTAGCCTATCTTATATTTCTAACAATTGGTATCAGAGCTTTATGATTCTCAAAGATGAAATTTAATAGCTTGAGAAAAGATCAAACACAATGGAGGTATTTAAACTTGATTGTTGGAATTAAAAGTGGGAAAGGAAAAATTTTGTGAAGGGAGGTGAATCAAGAGTTTAAACTTGGTCCCACAAAATTTTCACCATTCATACATCACATACATTAACATACAGAAATAACATGTAAAGAAAATGCATCTAAAATATGTAAGCAATTAAATACACACACACACACTTGACACTAGATATGATTACCTAGAAACCCTCCAATTGAGAAGGTAAAATTAGGGTGGGGATGACACTTACAAATCTTCACTATAGTAGCAATAAAGTGTAGCCAATTAAGGTTGCAATGGTTTAACCATGAAACTTGATCTGCCCTATGAAAGTCTCACCCTGTTAAATTCTTACAAACTCTATTAAGGCCCACCTTGTTAGAGGATTTCAACACCCTATTAGAAGTGTTCCTAGTTAAAGGACATTTGATCACTCACTTGGAATGTCACCTGTTAAAGGATTTGATAAGGCCTATTAGGACCACTCTACTTAGGAGATTTAACTGAAATCACTTGTCAAAATGTCTTCGCATAGATCTTGCGGTTGGAACTTGTTTCCCTAATAATAGATCACCTCTATTCAGTCTCTAATTGATCCTATATGATCTGATGTAATAAATCGTGTATCCTTTATCTTGTGTTCCTCACTTGGCTGATTTTGCAATTCACTCTCACTACTAAGTCACCTTGAATTCTTTGCAAACTATATTGTTCGCACCTTTAATTCAATCATTCACCCCTTCACAATGCTCTCAATTCTCTTCTCTCTCTCATAAAGTGTTTAGGGTTTCATGCTCCTTAAGAATATTGACGTGGCTTAGGGTTAGGTATGAATCTACTGCTGAGATTCATCCATTTTTCCACTTAAACCTTATGATTTTATGATTGGCTACATGTAATTGCATAGGGAATCTACATGTAGATTAGTCCTTATCTCTATAGAATCAAAATCTAACCATATGTCATCTAAAAAATTGTTTACATAGTTTTTTGTGCCATAACAAACAAATATGTCCAATCTATATTACTCGACATATGTAGTTACTGATTCTCAACATACACTATAATGCTCAGCATCTATTGTTCACTTGGAGCTTGAATCACTCAACATGGTCTAACTACTCAGCACACAAGTGACTTGACACTCATTTCAATTTGACATGGTCTTATATTTACATATTATTCATGGCATGCATTACTTTTTCTGCATAAACTAAGTAAATGTATTAAGTGTAGTGGCAGTCATTTGTCAAAACCAATATAAGATCAACAATATCCTCCTTTGACATGAGTGTCAAAAACACTTGAATATATACAAACAATAAAATCTTCTCAAGTATAACATATCCATGACTCCACTTATATACAAAACTTCAAAATTTTGCAATTACCTATGTACCTCAAAACTTATAACTCCTCCTGAGTTAATGTATTTATTTTGTATCCAAAATCTTCTCTCCATTCTTAGTAGATTTGTCTCTTGATGACTCATACTATTTGTCTTCAATGCACTTATGCTCTTTATGCTTTTCCTTAGCTAATATCTACTCTACCTTTTCTATTTCTCAAAAATGTAGACCTTTGGGGTATTGATTACTCCCCCTTTGTTCATGCTTCCTCGTTTCTTTATTCATCTCTCCCCCTTCCATTATTCTTCCCCTTTTTTCTTGCATATTTATGCCTCCTTTTGATCTATCTCCTGCTTGCTTGTTTATATCCCTCTTTTTCTTTGATCTGCCCCTTTTTGACATGTATTTCAAAGGGTCTATACACTTATAGTGTATTTTTCCAAAAAAGACTTATGGACTTCCATGATTATTGTTAGATCTGAATCCAAATTGTCACATGCAACATCTAATGACTTCACTTGAATGATGAGTTTGACTACAAGTTATGCTAGGCCATCTGATGTAGAAAGATTGGGATCTTTCTTCAAGAAAGCTTCTGCATAGCCTAATTCTTTGTGGAGTATTTCCATGTGTGGCATAAGAGAGGCTTAAATTTGTGTCAATTTGGCTATTATATTAGCCTCTTCTATTGTTAACAAATCTAACTGACTTTGTGATTGAAGTAATGTATAGAAATGCTTCTCACTTTGAGTTGGGTTCTTAGTTAGCTATGTGCTTGATATGCTTAGATTCCTCTCCAGGCTCAATATTCTATGTCTAGTGTCTTGGGTGAAGAGTGTGGGATTACATAGCTTGGTGTACAATGAGAAAATATTCTCAAGTACCTTCTTTACATCCTCAACCTTATTCAACAAAGCAACTTGATTCAATGCTATATCACCAAATATCTTCTCATTCACTTTTCCTTGGAACTTTCTTTTAGACCATTCCAAAAGTTTGGCATTTTTATCTAGTTCTTCATTATTAACCTTCTCTACAATTTCTAACAACTATTCCACTAGTGGCTTGGTTTCTTCTAGAGTAGGCATGCTAAATGCATGAAAAATTATGTTGGTGTAAATAATTATTCACTATTTACACTTAAGTTTACTTAGGTTAATACATATTTTTATTATTTATTTATTAGTCACCTAGGAGTATGTGTACTCTTGTGAGTTGCCATTTTGAAAACATAGGAGTTTGTACCTCATTTATGCACATGGGACAACTTGTCATGCTTATCCTATCATTGTGGAGGGCATGTGCTTAGTTATCAAGCTTATCTCCTAGCACCTTCTAGAGATATTCCAGGTGCATCTTGAGAGGCCTTTATATATAGGCACTCCTAGTGTATTTGTACATACAATATAGAGCAACGTATGAGTACATACTCTGATATATTAGGGTTAATGCAAGAAGTTGGGTCTCACTTTTGGCCAAAAAGTGGAAGTATGTTTCCTATTTTTGAAATTTTTTGTCAATTGATGTCAAAATTTGAGGTATTTAGAGATTGATTGTTAAAAAACTCTAGGAATAATTTTTTTAGTGTTTGGAATCTAGTTTTTGAATATGTAATTTATTTGTGCACCCATATGATAGATTATTTTTTTGGTATGGATCTTTTAAAACCACTTTTTCAAAATGCCTGTTTCAGGACCATACCATGCTTGTGTACAGACACCATAATTTGACACAAATAAATGAATTTTTGCAAATCCTTTTAAATGGAGTTACTTAATACACCTAAGATTGATGAAAATATTTTTCCTTAATTTTTTAATGAATAATTTTTTTATTATTAATTATTAATTGGCTATAAAGGTAAATTTTAAAACCTCTCGTGTACAGACCATGTAATTTGATCAAAATCTCAGTTTTTTCAATTTTTTTTTTAACATCAAAAGCATTGTATGTAGATTGATGAAATATAAATTAATTTAAGAAAAATTATAAAATAAAAAATTTATGAAATTTTTAGTGAATGTCACTTTTTAACATTTAGGAGATAGTTTTGTTTAATAAATAATAGAAAAATAGAAAATAAACTAATAACAGTATAAAATTTACATTTTTTAAATCAGAACAATAAGACCTATAATGGGTTTTTGTCTTGTCAAAAAATTCAATGGGAATGACTATAAAAAAATTACGACAATACTAGAAATTGTCGATTAAATGCCTTAGAAAAAAAAGGTTCATAAAGGCATGGCTTGGTGGGACCAAGCCTATGCCATCCCTTCCCCCAAGGCAAAGCCCCATGCAAAAGTCAAGAGCCATACCAAATTCCCACTCATGTTTGAAGAATCGGGCACCCAATTTATAATTCAAAAATCGGGTGCCCAATTGCTTTGAACCATTGCACCCAACTTTTTGAAAATTGGGTACCGGATTCTTTTAAAAATTGGGTACTCAATTTTTAAAGATTTGGGTGCCCAATTTTTAAGCAATCAAGTAACCGTTTCTAATGTACCTGTTGGGCCCCAAAAGCTGCCCCACTGACCCAATTTCAATGATTGAAATGATTGAAAAATAATTTTGATCTGCAACACCGAATTTCATCATGCTTATTCTATTTTATTGTCCTCTTATACAATTTGCAAGCTACTAATTCAAATTCAAAATTGATGCAAACATGGGATCAAAACAATGAAGAAAGAAGAAAGCAAGAGCTTTGAAAGATGAGGAGATTGTAGCGAATAAAGAGAATGAAGCACAACGTCAATGAGAAAGAAGACATAGAATTAGAGACTTGAACAATGTTTCAAAAGAGAAAGACATTGAGGATACCACGATGGATGAAGAGGTCAAAGAAGAGAACCCAATATAAGAAAATTCAAGTGCACATTCTAATCATGCGTTCAATACAGGTGTGTCTCCAAACCCTCAAATTTTCTCTTGTGATGAAATTGGTGATTTTTTAGAAGTAGGTTACGATTTAAATGATTTAGATTTTCTTCATGAGAAGAAATTGTCAAATGATCATGCACAAAACACTCCAATTGAAATGCCTTCCTTGAAAGAAATACCAAGAAAATTTGAAAATGATATTGAAATCCCAAATAACAGTGAAAATAGTAGAGTGTTTGAAAATAAAAATTGCATGAATGTAAACATAGAAACACCAACTACTGAAAAAACATGTTAGGATGATAGTAAAGTGTCTGAACATAATTTTCATATTCCTAATGATGTGTTAGATAATCTTGAGGGATTGGTTTCATGGAGACAAATTAGGACACATGCTAATAGATTGTATAGACATTTTTTTTACAATAAGAAATTTGGGTTTCAATGTTAGCTAATGTTGCAACTAATTAAAAGGTCTAAAATGTGAAAAGTAATGAGAAGGTTGGGAATGTATGAAAAACCCAAAAATAAAAATGAGTCTTTAAAACAAGTTGTATCCACTGTTTATAGTGCCTTTGATGTTATTGAAAAGAGAAGTCAGTCTAAAGATAAGAATGCAGCATGACGAGCAACAACAACAACTTTAGTTAACAAATCAATATCTAACAAAATATTTATTACCAACATAAGTGGATATCTTAATATGAATCATAAGACTTTAGAAAGAGCTATAAAGAGAAGGGTTAACTTTGAATGTGATCCAACAAATATTTTAGGGACTTCTAGTGGTAGACTCCTGAGAAATGATATGAAAATTTTTGACATGATAATATAAGAGTATCACCTAATTCAAGAGATGTTCTTAAATTGAGAATTGGGTCAAAAATATGTGATCCACATCCTAAACACCTTTTGTACATGACTTAAACTGAATTGTTTAAAATTTTTTGTAGATGGTAAGGTATTAAATATTATCATTAATCAAAGATCTTTTGAAAAGTGTAAACCATGGTATGTAAGGATTAACAAGGAAAGAATCACATGTTGTTGTAAAACTCATATTCAATTTCATTACCATTATGATGTATTTCGATTTATATGTGGTACCATGCATAGTAAAGAAATATTGCTAGAATACGGTATAAAAATACCACATCAAACTATAAAAGATTTCATATCTGGTTTGTTTTGTAAACCACCTAATGATCAATACTTTCTTTTCAGTGCATGTCTTTCTAGTACATGTGATATGTGTGGCAATCTTTCTTTGTGACATGAATGTTTGCATGAAAATGCTTTGACTACTTTTGGACAACAATTAGTTGAGATAAAAAGATTCAAAACTATTGAATATCCATTGAAAGATGGGAAGATTGGAAGAAGGTGTGATCTAGTTATAGATAAAGTTAGTTGTCATGCATTTATGGATGAGTTTAAGAGTGTGATCATACCAAAATATGTTAAACACTCTCAATATTCTAGATGGCTTGATGGACAATTTCGCATATGTAAGAATACATTTCCAATTGGTACTATACTTTCAGTTGTTGACTTTGCAGAGAACTACATGCTTGCACCACAAGAAGAGGTACAAACACAATATTAAAATTCAGTGCAAGTAACAATTTATGTTCATATAGTTTATAGGCATGCACCTGATAGTACAGAGGAGGATCAAAAAATATTGAGAAAGTACCATTTTTATTTAAGTGATAATAAACTCCATTCATCTGAGTTTTTCCAATATTGTTTCAAGGTCTTTTATGATAATTTAAAAGAGAGACAAATTCAAATGACACAACATTGGATATGGTCAGATAATTGTATGGGACAATTCAAGAATGCTAGAATGTTCTATTAGTTGAGTAGGACACATAGGAAAACTAACATCCAACATGTGTGGAGTTTTTTTGAGGCTGGACATGGTAAATGAGAACATGATGGTGCTGGTGCATCTCTGAAGAGAGCACTTAGTAGAGAGCAATTAAAATTTGAGGAAAAAGATAAATTCAAAAATGTGCATGAGATTGTTGAATGGTGTAACAAATATTTATACATGGAATCAAGTCAAAACTATACAATCAAATGTTTCTTCTACCTAGTTAAAGAAAATAATATCCCTTCAAGATATGATTGTGATACAATTAGTGGGTCAGCTAAATGACATTCATTTAGGAGTTCAGATTCTAACACTTGGACTATATGGATTAGGGAGCTTGCTTTTTTTTGTCAATTTTCTCTTGCAGGTGAATGGGAAGAATGTGAGAATACAGAATGGGTTGAAGATTGGCAACAAAGATCATTAGCACCTATTGACATGCATTTTGAAGATGATATAGTAAATGAAGGCCAAAATGTTATTTTTGCATTAGAAGACTATGATCATATTTTAGACCTCATAGAACCTAGCATGCACAATTTAATTACATTTTTTTGTGATATCATGCTTGAATTTATATAATTTTCATATGTACACTCATGTGATTAAAGTGTTTCTATACTTTATCTTATCTTATAGGACATGTTTATGCTATTATTGCACCTAGTGATAGTGATGAACAGACTGAGTATAGGCTAGCTAAATGTGTGGAACCTAAGAAAAAATTGACATGTCATCAAGTAGACGATGATGGTTTTGAGTATCCAATGGGGTCTATTGTTGTAGTTGGCACTTGGCTATGTAGATACCTAACAAGAAGAAATGGTTTGCTAGCATTTGAAGACTACCAAACCAAAGAGAAGATTTTACACTATTCTCATTTGGTTGTGGCAACAAATATCAAATTAGAAAGATACAAAGGGAGACCTGCCAATAAGGTATTATGGACAATTTCAATGGACGAGCATGAGACAATCATAGATGCATTGCAAAAGAGAGAGGATGCAGATGGTACAGTGGGATGACTACATTTAAATCAAACACATGTAAGCTTTTTCATTATTGTATTATATATATATATATACTTATATAATTTAATTACATGTATGTTTGTGTTTTCAATACCAATTAGAGAACTTATATAACTCTTATTCAGGTATCAATTACAATTTATGAAAATTGAAATGTTAAAGTGGATCGAACATCAACATCTTGTGCAATTTCACATAGTAAGTACATACAAATTACACATATATTTACATAGTTCAGATACCTTGAATATTAATTTATGTGTTTATTAACATGTGTGTTTTTGTTTTACATTTTTATTTTTTAAGACCTCATTTGAAGAGATATGTTCAACCAATTTTATATTTCAAATGAGTTCACTGAACTATAAATATATCATTAACATTGTCTTACATATATTGTGAAATATGTTATACAAACTAATTCTAAAATGAGAGTTTACTTTTATTTGAAAGTTAAAGGTATGTTCACTTGATAAATTATAAATTAATTTTCAATTTAAGTAATGACCTCCTATTTTGTTCCATTACTTTTATATTCAAGCATGTTTAAATTAATGTTTGTTTGAATTTTCAAATTACTATTGATTGTAATATTAAAAAAAAGTCACTTGCACATGATAATTTAAAGATCATTACTCATTGTATTGATTATATCTTACATTACCAAACAACACATTAAGATCACTTATGATACATAGTTAGGTACATTATCCATACATTTGTGTCTTAAGGGAACATGGGAGTCCTATTAGGTCATTATATCTGTTATAGGTTATGATAGGTATTCATATGTTTACTACCACATAATAGGTCTTATTAGGTGATAATGAGTCTTACATTACCAAACAACACATTAAGATCACTTATGATACATTGTTAGGTACGTTATCAATACATTTTTTAATCTAGTAGGTCAATTTTATTTGTATGAATCTCAATGCATAAATTTGATGTGATATTTATCCAATAATTCTCTATAGATCGTTAAAATTATTGTTCATCTTGCATATATACTTACAAAATGTGTCATATGTTCATGAATAAAATATGTCAGAATAAAGAAAATGGTTTGAATATACTTAAAACATGGTGAAACATAATAATATATGTACTACATACACAAGCATGATAAGAAGTCATAAAAAAATAGTACATGGTCTAACATACATCATAGCATGAACTATGAAGTGAAAAAATACATGGTCTAACATATAGTTTTAACTATCCTAACACAAAGTCTATACATCATTTATAATATACATCATAAAAACACAATCTATAAGTGCCAACAAGAACTAATCTATCTTATCAAATGTCCTCTTTGCTCTACGTGAAGAGAACTCAGATGGATCATCATGTGTAATATGAGCAATCTCATCATGTCGGACATCCTGTGAGGTAGATGTATCACCCTGTGTAACATGAGGCAGGTCTCATCATGCACATGCTTAATTGAAATGGGTCTCAAAATATAGCTTGCAAATAAATTAAATATTCACTACATAATAAAATAAATTATACCACATGAGATGGGTGTCCCTTAGTAACGAGAGGAGGCACACTGTCAAAACTACCAAACGCAGCAGTGGTGAGGTCCTGTAACTTATAATACATACATTTTTAAAATTTGATTTTAGAGCATAATGAACTATACATTATGTACATAAATTACAATACTGACCATAAATGATGATGTAGGTACCTCCATCTGGCTAAGTCCTGTACTCTCAGCAACACTCGTGGTGATGTAGTCCTAAAATTATGGATACATAAACGTTTAGTCAAAATTAAATATACATGAATAATTACAAAGTACATAATTTTTACACTACATTTTTTATACACTATAAATTTAACATGTATATATCATACCTAAGTGGTAGCCAATGTCACAAATGTGTCTATAGGTATGCTAGCATGATAATCATAAGATTGAGTCAAAAATAGACTATACCGAGGCCTGTATGGATGAGTATGATATGGCTCCTATTTGTAAAATCAAAACACATAAAATATATATACATGTGAGTCAAAATTGTTCAAATTGTAAGTTAATAATAATGTACATACATAAAAATAATACAAATTATTTGTCTTCAGTCAAAAGTCCATACTGCATGTATTTGAGGCTGTGCCTCAGTGGTAACTGGAGTAGGACTTGTACTAACATAAATATGTGTAGATGCAGACAATCCCTACAAAATCAAATAAAAAGAACATATGAGCACATGTTATTAAATTTGAATTTGAATGTACATTTTTATAGTGTAATTCAAAGTGCATATAGTATAAGGGATGCCAAAGTTTATAGGTCTCAGAAAAAGACGATACTGCCTCCTAAGAGGAACAATATCATCCATCCTTTGTTATTTGAAAAGTACAAATTAATATAGTTAATACAATTACACATGTATGTAGAAAGTAAATAATTATGTACACTTTATATTTATATTGAAATAAAAATTTTACCTGCTGCTCTTGACTCTCTCCCGGCTCTCCCTGCTGCATGAGGTCAACAAATGATGACACATCTATCTCGTCAATACCATCACCACAAGAAATGTATACATCATCATCAAAATCTGAACCCTTAGCATAATGGCCATCGTTTATTGCACTAGGATTGCTCTAGGGGCCTATGCTTATGCCTCCACAACTAGTACAAACATGCCCAAGTGGAGGAGCATGTACCGTCTGCGTCCACTGTTGTACTAAATTTCTCAAAAGGGCACTCAAATGGGTAAAAGCAGATGAAACTTCATGATGATGGTGAAGAGTAGGAACAACAGGCATATGAAGAGGTACAAGGGGCTCAGCTCACCTACAGTTTCTCATTCTATCACTCAGCTTTGCCTCAGGCCTATCCTAAGGCATCCCTCTACCAACCCCCTGAAATTCTTTCATATCAAAATAGTTGGGTTTCAAACCCAACTTAAACTCAGCCCATAAATTCTTGAGGAAGTACATGGGCACCTCATGGTTAGCGTGTGGTGGATGGTCAGATAGCATCCACCACCGCTCTCAAAAATTTGCCACTATGCATGGATTTGTACACCACCTAATGGAAATGTGAGGCTTCTTATCACTAATTGGTTCACCCATCTTAGGGTTTACAAAATAATATTGAAAATTCCCTTTACCTATATGCAGGTTATAAACCTCCTTGTATGATAAGCTGTCAAAGTAGAAGGCATGCATGCTTTCCCTCCATGATCTAAATGAATCAATGTCTAAATGAAAATGATGGATGGAGTCAACCACGCCTTGCATGCTATCTGCAAGATGTAGTAGGTGAGGGGGGGTGCCTCCCATGTCAGATAGCCTCTGTATCACTCATGAGGTTGTTGAGGTTACGCCTCATGGTCTCATGGAGCTCATCTACGTTGGGTGGTGGAGGTGTGGGTAGAGGTGAAGGTGGAGGTGGAGGTGGAGATGGAGGGGGTGGAGGTGTGGGTATGGAAGGGGGAGGAGGTGATGGTGGGTCCATCAAATATAATCTGCATATATGTTTAAACAACATAAAACATAAAACATGACAAAATTACATCACAACATAAAACATGAAAAAATTACTATTTAATAAAATTTAAATCTAAAATTTATCAACTAGATCTATATAAATGTGCATATCTTTATTAAAATCATATCAATTAAATAAATACAGTTAAACACTTAAGTCAAATTAAACATTAAATACTAAATTTTTAAGTCTAATCATAAAATAATAGTCCAAAAAAAAATATCTAGGTTAGTTCAAGGATTCTTTTCTTAAAATAGGAGCCACCAAGCTAATTTTTCTTTCATGTACACTTATTTTGTGATAGTGGGGGATTGTATGAACTAATTATGGATTATACATGTTCATCTTAGGATGAAACAAAGTTAAGATTATGACAAGGTTATGGTTTACAATTTTGTTATGTTAACAATTTTCATGATGGCTAAGCTTAAGATTATTATAATGATTGCGATCCTTTAATGTTAGGGAACTTACCTAGGATTATGGTTTTAGTTAGAATTATATTTAGGTTTCAGATATTTATTATGGTCCTATTGTTTAAATAGGATATATAATATATGGTGTTAAGATGAGAGTTAAGGTTACAATTATCTAATGAAAGCTTAGAGATAGAATTATGATTTGATTAAAAAATATTTATGATTGTAGTTTGAATCCTAGCTATTATCCACTTTGTAATGCAAACTATAAGTGTAGATCAAGTCAGGTGATGAGCTAATACATGTGAACCCTATCCCTAACCATATAATAATCCTAATTCTAATCATAATCCATAATTCATTACCTTATGAAGCTTTGGCTATCCATTTTATTGCTAGAGTAATCCCTTGGCTATCCACAAAATGTTCCTAATAGATTTATATAGAAGACCAAATTGATTTAAATAAAATGAGCAGGAAGAAGAGAAACTTACACCCAATATTCAAGGAGATAATCTTTTAACATGCTTGAATTCTACCAACCAAAGTGAGATAATTAGAGTTCCAGTTGTTGAGATTTCTAAAGATTTTCTTGTTGATATAAAGACACATTTCATTTATATGTTAGGGTTTACTACAAATGGAATCCCTAGGTACCTAACCACTTAATTATGAAATCTCCATCCAATACCATATTTACTACACAAGGTAGGGTACTCAATATTTAGCCCCAATAAAATAGATGTAGAGACATAAATCTTACTACTCGATAGAAAGAAAAGAGGTCCAATTTGATCATTAAATGACTCATGTTGCACTTTTCTAGCTTAAAAAGAATACAAATATATTATCAACAAACTATGTACATTAGATACTTATTAATTATTTGGAGAGTAGATCCTTTAACTTTTAGAGACAACTGGTTATCTCTAAGGAGATAATGTAATGAGTCAATGTTCAACAATATAAAATAAAGAGGATGCAAGAGGACACCCTTTCATAATTGATCTAGAGAGTCATAAAAATGATGATCTAACCCCATTAATTTCTTTACTAAAACCCTGACACCAATCATAAGAGAGGATACCATTTGACATTTAATATTGGATGGAGGGCTTGCAACATCATCATAGTGAAATTCCATTCCACCCTTTTGTAGACATTTTCATAATCAATTACTTGAGCATGCCTACACTCTATCCTAGAAATGTTTCTCAATCCAAATACTTCCAATAGGTTATCAAATTCTCCAATATGCATAAATATCCTTAACAAAACACTTTTTTGTAGGGTTAATGACCATGAGTAGGATATCTTCTAGTCTAGAGGCTAAGACCTTGGCAACAATTTTTTTGTATGATATGTATTTAGGAGTGACCTGTCTCTAATTTTTAATGAGATTCTTATCTCCCCTTGGGGATCAATTTATTACTTGACCTAGGGATTTTATGAGCCCTCTGTTGATCACTTAATCGATTTTATGAGCCCTCCATTGATTACTTGATGTAGGGATTTCTCATTACTAATGTTTTGGATGGAGGAGTTGATTTATGATAGAAATGGGTTTATCACTTGGAATAATGCATCTTCATTCTAGGAATGATGGTTCTCATTTTATCCAGGCTATCTGCTAAATCATTTTGAACTATCATTGTCTTCTAACCAAAAAAATTGATAGTAAAATTAGGAAAAAGATCTTACTATATATATCACTAGGGGGTGGGTATTTCTTTTTATAGAATAAGGCAATATTTTTTTATGTGGCCTTCCATTCTACAAAGTCAATAAACATTTAGGCTACCCATACAGGAAAATAAGAAACAAATAGGGGAATCTCTAGTCTCCAAAAAAAACTTTTAGGCTGTTCCAACCCAAGATAAATAGAAATTAGTGCACCCTAACATAATTATCTAGTTAGGGATTGGGGTGTTAGAGTGCTTCAATACCCTCCTAATTATATATTACATGATGAATACTCACTTAGGATATAAAGGTTTAGGCATCCAGTGGAAAGAGAAGTTATTCACTTCTTTAGATATATTCTTAGGCATCCAAGGGTGTAGTTCGGGCTCCTACTCGCACTGATGTGGACACCTCCACCTCTTGATGGTCAGGGATGGTTACATAATAGATGCCTGATTCATTCAAGTCTCTTCTAATTTTTTTATGATGTATCATTTTGAGACCTTGATATCAATGTTTAATTAGTTTTAGGATTAGGGTTCAATTTGGTTTGTACTATTTGATTAGGTTTACATGCTTAGGTTTCAATTAGGACAAGAGTTAATAAATTGAATTAAGTTTTAAAGTGCTAAATTTGGTTTTAGATATAGAATTATAGTTAGATCTTTTAGATTAAAAACCAACATTAATTCAAAAAAGTTAGGTTTGAATTTTGTTTTAAAGTGTTCAATATATTATTGAGTTCTAGTTTAGGGTGATTTGGTTTAGTCTTAAGGTCAACATTTAACTTGGTTCAATCTTCTAGGATAATGGTTCAATTTGGTTAATTATGGTTGGGGAAAGGATTTTTAAAGTTAAATTCAAGGTTTCTACTGTTAAGTTGGGATATATAATTAGGTTTATGATCATGGTTTAATTCAATTCGGTTTATAAGTATAGTATTAATTAGTTAAGGGCCAGGGTTTCCTTTCAATCTTAGGGTTTGACATTTATAAAATTAGTACTCAAGGTAAGATACGAAAGTGATTTAATTATTTATATATTACCTAGTGTAGGTTTTAGCAAATTAAGATTAAGGTTAAGATGATATTAAGGGTTATGATTAGAGTTAAATTCAATACAAATTGACATTATAGTTAATCCTAAATGACACCCAGCCAAGGGATCCAAAGAACTAATCAAAATTTTTACTAAGCAAGCAATAACATACATACAATAATTTACATTTCTAAAAACATAAGAGATTGCATTCCTTAATGAGCACATTTACATTTCATTTTTAAATAATTATAAGTACTAAAAGTAAAATAAATAACACATCCACATGATAGAATATTAACTACTTTAGTTCAATTCATTTAAATAATTTATATACATTTGTTTTGAATACCACTTGGCAAATTAATTCATAATGCACAATCATCCACTGTACATGTCACAGGGTATGAAAGGCTGAATGAATATACATTTATAAAATAGTTTACATCATCCATTTTCGATCCATAAAATAAAGTACAATATAGTTTAAGTAAATTCATTCGAAATACTATAAGTTTTTTGTTTGGATCCCTTGGCGGGATGTTATGTGATTAAGTACTTTGTTATATATGCTTAATGTTTTATTTATATGGTTAGGTCAAGATTATAGTTTAAACAATGAATTTAGGTCAAGGTTATATGGTTTTAGGCCGAGGTTATATTTATTTGTAAAATTACATGTTTAAAAAATGAATTTACATCTAATATAATCATTCAACATTGTAATAAATACATAAATTAAATACATTTCAAAACATCTAAAATAACAATTTTTTAAATAAACATTTACGAAACTATATTTTAATTAACAAATACAAAAATTTAAACATCTAAGTTCATAAACAATGTAAATTTACAATTTTACGTATATTAAAAGTCAAAAAACAATAAATTAACATACATATTAAATTGAAAATTGAAAAAAATAAAGTAAAATAGTATAAAACATATTAAAATACCTGGTGTATTGAAAACTAGTAGCAAAGGGGTAGTTGGTAGGGCTGAAAATTGGTCTCCCATATGCGTCTGTAATTAGGCTCCCATTTTTGAGGTCATGAAAATGACCCCAAAAATGCCAAAAAAGAGGTTAAATAAACTTTTACAAATTGGGTATTTGATTTGTAAAAAGGTGGGCACTTTATATTTGAGCGGCTTGGGCACCTGATCCAGTTTTCAATATTAGGTACCTAATTTTAAAAAAATTTCTTGGGTGCCCAAAGCTTAATTTTAGAAATGGGTACCCGATTTTTTAAAAATTGGGTACCTGTTTCTGAGAAGTACAATTCCACGAATCTAAATTCCATGAAATTGTGACCCAACTTCTTGCGGTCACCCATTAATCATACTACTTTTTTAGTTTACAGTGGTTCTTGTATTTGAGTTCTTTAATCTTGGTTGAATTTTCCCTAAGACAAATTGTTACATGGTATTAGAGCTCTTGGAGATTTTCTATTAACATAGCCATTTGAGACCATTATTGCTTCAGCACCTAAGCCCAAATCTGAAGCATTGTAGTCATTAGGAGTATCTAGAGCTAGATCTAACCTTGCCATTGCATTTGGAATGTCGATTCAATGCAAATCAGCTATAAATTTGGCTACCCCAGGCCAAAGTCAATCATGAGACAAAATATTTTTGCAAATCACCACCAAAGGCCCTAATTTACAAGTTTCGGTATGATCTTTTACATCTGTGATTTAATTTAATTAAAATCTCAGTATTTTTCTTGCAAATTCTCAAAAAAAAATCCCTTTGTTGCCCATGCAGAGAATTTTTTCGATAGGAACCGGGAAATGACACCCTAGCTCCCATAGGGAATATTCACAATTATGAAAATATTGCTTATCAATTGGTGGCTTCAACATTTTCAAGTAGATCTACATCTTATTCTGACCATATTACAGAAAATTTGGCCAACTTATTCACTACCTAGCCATAAGAACCCAGTGCACAAGCCCCACTCCTTGTGGCTTTTTTCAATTTATTAGTGCAAGAGTTTCATTTTAAACACTCACAATGGAGTTCCCACCTACAATGTGTGATTAATCCCCATTTTTTAGTTCCCTTGAAAACTTTTTAACCCAAAAATGTTCCTGCCCTGGTGACCTACTCTCTACATTGACAACATATTTCTAGTGACCTATCTCTCCCACAAGTCTTTTTTTTAGTTCCTATTGTCACCGTTGCTTGATTTCTCAAGGCTGAGTTTAGAATAGGCTACACAATAGGATACATGTCACCCCCGCAATACAGACACACACAAAATTATAACATCACCATGTGAAGACTATTTCTTGCACAAACAGACATTGACCCCTCTATCCATTAGTAAAACTTTTTTCCTACTCACAGCTTTGACTTTGACATGTGGCATAGAGGTAGACCTACCATTTGGATGGCTCTGCCACATGTACTACACTTTAGACAACACTATACTTTCCATGTCAACCATCCATATTTTTCCATGTGGCACATTGCCACCTCAGTAGCTATGTCCCATCTACTACCACATCAGCATTGCCAACTTGGCATTTGTACTGCAACATGTTATGATCATATGGTACTTCCTTTCCATATTAGTAAAGGACTTTTTTTTGTTGGCATCATCTAGACATTGGATTAAATTTGATATTCATTTGACCATCATTCTTAGACATTTTATAATTACCATGACATCCCTTTGACTATCAAATTTAAGCTGCTTGTTTTCTACCTAGACCCCTCTCTAGATTTAGTTTTGATTCGGCAACCTGACTTTGAGACACCATAAATCAATCATCTGAACTCTAATTTAGGTGCAATTTTTTTTATTTTGGGTTGAATTTCCTAAACTCTTCATTGGTGTTGTTTTTATCTAGTTTTACTGCATGGATTTGTTAGAAATTGCATCTTTTGGTGATTGTACCTATCCAATCCTACATTTTGCAACTTGAAACACTCTATACAGGTACATCTAGACTCCTTTTTAGGTTCTATTTTTTTTGACAGTGCATTATTTTTCATCTATCTTCTAGATCTACATTCAAATAATAGGGTTGTGTGGACAAAAATATCACTTTCAGCACTAGGGGCTTTTTTGCGTTGTATTGATTCTTAGAATAGTTTTAAATCTAAGCTACAGTGCTTAGTTCTAGATTTAGGCCTCACAAGGTAGTTGTAACAAGAAAATTTAGAATTCCATCTTGTCAAATTTCACAAGTGGCCTATTGTACCTACACCACATCTAAAGCACCAAATCATTCATTAGGGAGGGCTCTTTCATTTTTCTTGCATTATGGGGTTTAATTTGATTAGTCCATTATGAAAGAGGAAAATTTTATTTACTTGACATGAGACAACTATTAAGAATGAAGTCAATTCGCTATCAAATATCTCAATCAGCACAATGCACTACCATATGCAAGAGGACTTACATATGATATTGACACTTTTTCCATTATTAGTAGTGTTCTCTTTCTACATATAGATATGTAGGTTTTGGATTCACTTATTAATCTTAAGTTGACTAATCCATATGTTCATTGGATGCATCTTTGGGAGACATATAGAGATCCTCACATTCCTCCAATTGCAACTACATCCTCTCCAAATGAAATCACACCTCTAGATGCTCCTATTGATCCTATTTCAGCCAAAGATGCTTCACATTCAATGCAGAAGGATACTTCATGTCTTCCTACTTTACCTTCATGTGTAAAATTCCTTCCTACCCTTGTAGGCCTATTCATGGAGTCTCACATTGAAGATGTGAGAGACATTATTGATGATATTGATCTTCTATTTGAGGAAAATTATTCATCCATTTTTGTAGTGATAGATTCATGTACTTCAGCATAGCAAGGTAAAATTTCTCTTCTAGTTCCTGCCTCAAGTGATGACTTCTTGACAAACATTTCAAGTTTGTTTGTAGAGTCACACACAATAGGTTTGGAGGACTTCTTTGATGATATCCTACTTGTCTTTGATGAGGATGATCATTCTAGAGTTGTTTTGAGGGCCCACTTTGACCCTCATATCCATTCTCTACAAGATCAATCTTTATAGGTTAGTGTGATTGTGGATACTTATGTACAACACTTGTTGGAGGTATCTTTATCATTTAAGGAGAAAAATGGTTCTTTGGAACAAGTTCTACAATAATCCTTGCTAGATTTGCACTTCTTCTCAGTAGTTTTGGAGGGATTCACCATCAGTATCGACATAGGGACATTTGAATAGGTTTTAGAGATACCTTACATCATAGATATTCTTTCTCCATATAGGGAACACATCTCCTTTGTACCCTTAAATTTTTTTCTTCCAAAGAGGAGGAACATCATTCAATGATCATGGATCAGCTTCTATATTGGAGTATTTCTCATTGATCAGCACACTACCTTTAGGGGGGGTACTACCTTGTCTCCTTCTTCTCCTTTTTGTAGGGGACTTTTTCCTCTTAGGGGGTTTTTCCCTTCTCCCATTTCTCTCTTGTATATACTCGATGTATATCATAATGGGGGGATCTTGATTACTCCATCCATCCATGCATCTTGTTTTTATCTCTCTTTTTGGG
The DNA here is from genome assembly GCA_028749045.1 of Cupressus sempervirens. Lineage (NCBI taxonomy): Eukaryota > Viridiplantae > Streptophyta > Pinopsida > Cupressales > Cupressaceae > Cupressus > Cupressus sempervirens. The sequence continues at coordinate 52,208,192 of CM053791.1, forward strand.
GGAGGGTTTTTCCCATGAGGTTTTCCCTCTTTTTTTTTTCTTAATGAGAGATTTCATTGCATTTCATTATGTATATGGGTACCTAACATGGCCTAGTTACTAGGACCTATTATGCATTTCATCCTAGCTTTCATAAGCTTAAGTGCATTCCCCTAAGTTGCACTTAAGGGGGGGTGTTGGTGTAAATAATTATTCACTATTTAAACTTACTTAAGTTTACTTAGGTTAATGCATTAATGCATATTTTTATTATTTATTTATTACTCACCTAGGATTATGTGTACTCTTGTGAGTTGTCATGTTGAAAACATAGGAGTTCGCACCTCATTTATGTACATGGTGTCTACAAGATAGAAGTGGGACACCTTATCATGTTTATCCTCTCATTGTTGCATTTATATTCATGCACAATGCAGGACATGTTCTTAGTTGTCAACCTTATCTCTTAGCACATTCTAGAGACATTCTAGATTCTTCCTGAGAGGCCTTTATATACAAGCACTCCTAGTGTGTTTGTACATACTGTAATACATAGAAATGTATGAGGAAATACTCTGATATATTGATCATACTCCTTTTTGATCGAAAGTTGTGCTTGTGTTCAAGTTCTTCAATCTTGTGTGAATTTTCCCTAATAAAAATTCTTACACTTTTATTTCTTTTAATGCTTGGTTTTTTCTATACTCCTTTCTAAGAATTTTGTGTTGTTTCTTCTTCTCTAATGCTTGTTGTAGAATGCTTATTTGATGAATAATCATTGTGTCATAATCAAATTTTGGAATCACCATCTCTTTATCTAAATTTATATCACCATAGTGAATTACCTTTTCCACTTTAGAAGAGCTTGTGTCTAGCACTAAGATTTTTACGGTTATTGCTTCTATGATCAGCTTCTAAAGAAGTTTTGTTGGTGAGGACCCTGATGTTGGTAAAGTTACCAATTCTTGAATGGCCTCTTGCTCCTTTTCCTTTGGTGTTTGTTTACCTTCTTTAGACTTATCCTAATCAATGACAATGACTTGAGTTGTAACATGTTTCTATGTTATAGGTACAGATATATCTATCTGTCCTATTTTCTCTATTGGTGTCTCCTTTTCCTCTTCTATGGCAGTCTGCCTCTACTTAACTATGTCTTTTTTGACACTTGTGTCAACATTGATTGACGTGTCTATTTTTTAAATCAAAGGTTGATTACTAGTAGCAATAGGAATGGTAGAAGGTGACTCTTGTGTGTTCACCTTATCCCTTGTAACTTCTATTAGTGCCTTCTAAAGCTCTTCAACACTGATTAAAATTGGATTCTTGCAAAGTTGAGGTTTCTGTATAGATTGGTCTAAAATCTGTTTCAAATCTTCTACAATTAATGGATTGATGTTTTGAGATAATGAATTAGAGACATCCTTAACAATTATAGTTTCTATAGGTGCACTTTTGTTATGAGGAGGACTGGCACTTAGCATTTGTGTGTCTTTCACACTCTATTCCTCATGTTTCTATTCAATTATTGTCATGTTAGTATCCATATTCTCAGTCTCCTCCACTATATTTCTCTCCTGCTTGCTATAATCTTTGTCATCCTCTTCTTTATCATCACTTTTACCCTTAGAGGGATCCTCTTCTCCTTGTTTAATATTTGTTAATCCATATATCAATTTTCACATTTGGGTGGATTTCTTTACAACATCATCAATGTTATTTTGGAGAATGTTGAAGGCTCTATACTTTGGTGTGAACCTTCCTCCATATTTATTATTTGCCTTAGTAATCTGCCCTTTTGATAGTTTTGGCATAACTTGGGCTAATGTTTATTCTCTAATTTGTTTTCCAAGGTTTAAGGAATAATGCCACTTCTTTTCAACAATGTCATCTAACCCTTTTGATATGGTGTTGTCAAATTCAACTGGAGTGTTCTTGAATTTGAACATCATTGCATATATTACTTCTTCAACTAGAGTTTTCTCCACTCTTCCAAGTTGTTCAAAATCAATATTTTTCAAACTAGATAGATCTACATTATTTCTGACATTCTCAGAGATATTTTCAAGATCAAATCGTGGTGTATGACTTACCACTTTGAATTTGCTAGTATCTTTTGATTTAGTTTTTTCTTCATCTGAATCTAGTTTAGTAATGTACTTCCTTCTTTACTTCTTTTTCTCTTTGCTTCCTTGTTATATTTATTTATTCTTGGACTTTTGAGTGGTGGCTCTTATGCTAGCTCTAGTGGCTGGTGCTATTGGCTTTGTTGGTCTTGGCTTGGCAACTTTCTTTGTTTTGACCATAGGTTGTGCCTTGGCCTTTCCCATTTTAGGCTCGACATGTATTAGTGCTTCCTCAACTTCTTCTTCCTTGGCACCCCCTTCTTCTTCTTTTTCCTCACCCATGCCTTGTGTTAATGCAAGAGGTTCTTTAGTTTGTTATTATTCTTCCTCTTCATCCTCTTCATCACCTTTCTCTTCTTCTTCTTCAGCACCCTCACCAAATTTTTCCTTTAATTTCTTCACCAATTTGTCTTTCTTCTTCATTGTGGAGGTTGTCTTCAACTCCTCCACTTTTGACTTTATCACATCATAATTTCAAAATATTTTGGCTATTTTATCAACTTCTTTAGCAAGAAGTGTAGTGATGGCAGTTGAGGCTTCATCAACATTAATCTCATAACATAATGGTCTTATCCATCTTACCCTAGGTATGGCAACCTGTACATATATGTAATCAATATCAACAAGAAAACATATTTCATTGTAATACTATTCAACCAAGGAAATGGATATTCTTATCCTTTGCTTCATAGTCTTCTTAAAGTTTTCAAAATAGCTTGTCATGATAGTTTCAAAGTTCTCACCCATCTGCCCAATATACTCATTTATCTGGGTAGCAACTATCATGTTTTTCTTCCATCCTATTTTACCAGAATATGGGAATGTGTTCTATACATAGAAAAATATGAAAATTGGAATTGATCCAAATTTTCACTAATCACTCTTAGTCTTCCTAACTACTCCAAGGTTCTCCATTATTTGCTGCAATTAAAGTTTAGTTAGATCATAGGTATGATCTTTCTTCACAATTTTATATCCCACATCCACTATAATATAGTGTACACTATTCAATCTGCTTGATTGATAAAACTTATGAGAAATAACCCTTACTACAAATTTTTTTACTAATCTATGATGGTGTCTACTATCATTCCATGCTTATTTCATTTTGCACCTATCTTCTTTTCTATTACCTCCTTTGAATCACTTTGTAGAGTCTTTGGCCAATCTAGGGTTGAAGAGCTAGTCATCCTATGAATTATTCTCTTTCAAATCTTTATTGGCCCTCCTTCCATCCATAGGGATCCATCATGAATTCTACTCAATACTATTCTGATCTAGTCATTTTTGAAAATAGTGGGGAGTTCTAGGACATGCATCAAACCCTTACTTTCAATGATTTTGAATTCTTCCTTTAATACATCATTTTGACACAATCTATCATATTCTTCCCTTGTCTCCATATAACCAATTCCACCTATCTTTTACTTATAACATTTTCTCACATCCTAAACCATAATAACTTTTAGGGGAATCATGGATAACATGTCTGATGGATATTGTTTATAAGAAATATCTAGAATTACTTCAAAATCTAGTTGTTTTACCTTATTACTAACTAATTTCATATTCAAAACCTCTTTTCCTTCTACATTTCTTCAGCTTGATGCCATTATGACAAACTAGAGTTTCTAGCAATGTAAACTGCGTAGCTTGACTTGTGAATAAATAGCTTTGAGATTCAAAGAATGGGAGTGAAATTGTTGCTAAGATCTTTGTAGTCACTTCAAAAAGATTTTGAATTTCCTTCTAAACCTTTAGCTCTTGCTCAAATTTGAAATGACAAGAAATTAGTAAAAAATGACTATATATCCTTCAAAAACCTTGCAATTAATGCTTAGTGCTTGTACAACTATAAACTTGACATCAACACAATTTCAAATTCACTCAGCACCTATAGGTATTACCATCACTAGGTAGCTACTATACACTCATCATTAACTAGCTAACCTGACAGCTCAACACTAGTTAGTATTCCACTTGGCATCCACTAAAAACTTTTCATGCTTGGCACCAACATGAAAACTTAAAAGTTTAACTTTGAATTTTCTACAACTTCTTACATCTTCATTCATGCTAATGCAATCCTTCTAGTAATAACTTCATTTGGAAGTAATGTATGATGTAATAAATTAAATATCAGTCCTACATACCTCTTGCTTGTTTAGTTTGATGAGGTGTGACTACTTGACCCATTGGGTGAAGTGATCCTTTCTTCATTTGATGTACTACAGCCATCTTTGTTCTTCCACATCTTATTCATCTCATTCTTGATGTGTTTAACATCTACATTTCCTTTCCCTTTATCAAATTCACAACTTGGTGCCTTGGACCTAGTTAGACAATTCTTGCTAATATGACCAATCTTCAAGAAGCTAAAGCATGTGGTTTGACTCAACCACCTTTTTTAATTACCATTAAAGTGAGTCCTAATGAAATTCTCAGGTACATGTTCATATTTCTAAAAATAGTAATAGCTATATATTGTATTGTAATCCCAATTATAAGAATTTTCATAGCTTCTTACCTTTGTTGGCTTGCTTGATGATCATGTGGAATTGGATCTACATTCGAAGGCTCTATGTCCATACTTCTAATAGTTGTAGCAATATCCTTCAAATTGTGGGGCATGCATCGTTCTAGTTTTGCATTCATGTGCATGATGATCTTGTTTATTGCACTTATGACATTGTACCATGTTCTTAGGTTTGACATTCTAATTTGTATTCTTGCTCCTGCACACATTAGTAGTATGTACTTTCTTTCCATAATTATGACAAGTAGGTTTTGAATTCTTACCTTTTTTATTCCTTTCCTTAGTAGCTTTTAATGGTTCTTCTTCTTTAGTGCTTGTGTAGCCCAATCCTAATGTACCTCTATTAGATCTAGGGGATTTTAATAATCATTCAAAGTACTTGATGGCTTCATTTGGTTTATTGAAACTTTACAAAATTTCTCTTCTTTTTTAAGGTCATTTTGCAATTGTTCATTTTGCAACTTCAATGCAGTTATCTCAATGTCCTTGATATTTAACACATGATGAGAGTTCATCATTTGGTTCAAGGTATCTAATTGCATGTTTGAGATCCTAGATAGCTTTGTTGACTTCTCTTCCAATCTATTTGCCAAAATTCTTTTGTTTCTTCAATCATAGCCTTCTCCTCTATGGCTTTCTTTTTTTGTTTGGTCACATCACATAGTAGTATAGCTTTTGATTCTTGCTCCAACTTGAGATTTTTTATTTCTTCAGTTTGTCCTCTATTCTTTTCCATCAGATTTCCAATTTTTGCATCAAATTCACTAGAGTTACCATCTGCAAATAGCTTTGCAATGTCGATCTCTTTGTATTGTGTGTCATTTTCTACTATAGCAATGTCTTTCCTTCTCTTCAAGGAACTCTTCAAGGAATCTCTAGCTTCATTCAATTGATGTAGTATCAGAGGTATCTTGATCTCCCAGTTCTTAATGGTATTTCCTAATTTGTAGATTTCCATATCAAGATCTTTCCTCCAAGCTACAAAGCTTCTCCTTTTGAGAACTTGGCTCCGATACCAATTGTTAGAATTACAAGTGGGCAAGGTAAACTTCTGAGGGGGTGGGGGGGGGGTGTGAATCAGGAGTTCAAGCTTGGACCCATAGAACTTTCAGCATTCATACATCACATGCATTAACATACTGAAATAATATGTAAATCAAATGCATCTAAAACATGTAACCAATAAAACACACACACTTAACATTAGATATGATTACCTAGAAGCACTCCAAATGAGAAGGTAAAACTTGGGTGGGGATGATACCCACAAATATTCACTACTATAAAAATAAACTATAGCCAATTAAGATTACAATAGTTTTACCATGAAACATGATTTGCCTTGTAAAAGGCCTTGCTTGTTAAAGGATGACAAAGGCTGTTAAGTCCCACCTTATTAGAGGATTTCAACACCCTATTAGAAGTGTGCCTAGTTAAAGGACTTTTAATCACTCACTTGGAATGCCACCTTATTAAAGGATTTAATAACGCCTATTAAGACCACTCCACTTAAAAGATTTAACTAAAATAACTTGTCAAAATGCCTTAGCATAGATCTTATAGTTGGCACTTGCTTGCCTGATAATAGGTCACCTCTATTTAGTCTTTGATTGATCCTTCATGATCTAATGCAACAATATTTGTATCCTCTATCCTCTTTTCTTCACTTCATTGATTCTGCAATTCACCCTCTACTAAGTCACCTTGAATGCTCTATAAAATATCATGTTTACACCTTCAATTCAATCATTCACCCCTCTACAATCCTCTCAATTCTCTTCTCTCTCTCATTAAAATTTTAGGGCTTCATCATCCTTAAGAAGACTGAGGTAGTTTAGGGTTAGGTATGAATCTATGACTAAGATTCATCCATTTTTTTGCTTAAACCTTCCCATTTTCTAATTGGATGCATGTGATTGCATAGGGAATCTACATGTAGATTCATCCTTCTCTCTAAAGAATAAAAAACTAACCTTATATCAACTAAAAAATGGTTTACATAGTTGGTTGTGTCATAACAAACAAATATGTCAAATGTGTGTTACTCAACATATGTTATTATTGATGCTCGGCATACACTGTAATTCTACTTCTAACTTGACACTTGAACTGCTTAGTATCTACTATTCACTTGGCATGGTCTATCTTCTTAGCACTTGAGGGAATTTTAACATGAGTGACTTGGCACTCACTACAACTCAACATGTTCTTGTATTTCATATTATGCCTAGCATACATTACTAGTTTTGCATAAACTAAGTAAATGTCTTAAGTGTGTTGACACTCGATTGTCAAAACCAATCTAAGATCAATATTGATAAGGCTATTGACAATGAAAAGCTAGATTTGGAATTGGCCATTGGAAAATTTAAGAAAGGAAAGGACCAACTCTCTCGATCCTTAAAAAGAAGAAAAGATCTTGGAGTATAGATGAATGACAAACTCTATATTGAAGAAAGAATTGAAGATATTCTTTTAGGAAGTAATTCAAATGCAGCCAATGAAGTAATTAGAGAACTATTAGGAAAGAATGGTAGCCTTCAAGAAGAAGTAAGAAACATGAAAAGAGAACAAGAAATTTATTTAGTAAGATTATGTGAGGTCATGGAAGAGAAAAATAAGATAAAAGAAGAGATAGAAGGAAAGAACAATGAAATTCAGCATTTATCCCCTCAACTATTAGACTTCATTGATTAGCTTACTAATGTAAATGAAGAAATCATGAATCCAAGATTATAGAATGAAAGATTACAAAATGATCTAAACATTAAAAAGAAAACCAATGAGAGGATGATGAAATTCAAGGAAACATGAATCAATTGAATGAGCAAAGCCAATACAAATAGAAAGGCAAAGTATGAATTGGATATATGGAAGAAGGTGAATCATCCAAACAAGGAGCTCAAAATAATCAAAGACCTACTTGAAATCATTGTGGTAAGTTAGGTCATACATCAAACAAATGTTGGAGTAAGGATAAAGAAAAATTCAATGGAAAATATCAAACAATTGCAATAAGCATGGTCATAAAGCCAATGAATGTAAAGAGAAACCTAAATATGAAGGCAAATGTCACAAATGAAAGAAGAATGGGCACAAATAGTTTGAATGAAAAACCAAGATATCGACTTTAGTAGAACAATTTGTAAAAGCTATATTTGGTTGGGACTACAACACATGGTGCGGATGTCAATACTATGGAGAATTTGGACAGATTGGAATAAACTATGTGAAACATCACATTAGGACAAGGGACACCACTAGAAGATGTTTTATTTGTACAAAACTTGGACATCTTGCCAAGAACTGTATGTATACTAGAAGAAGTGAAGATGAAAAGAAATTCAAGGCCGACAACATCAGAAAGTAGATGAGATAACAATGGATTCTAAAATCTTTTGAGAATGCAAGTCCAAGAAATGAAGCACATGTTACTTAAGAATTAGGTAAATTTTTCTAATTGATCTCCCACAAAGATAACTAGAAGTAAGATTTTGAAGTAGACATCCTACATTACTTCATGTTAGTTAGAAGGAAAGATCCATATTATCATTTAGGATGCAAAGGGATCACCGTCTATCTAAGGAAATTTTGGACCTTATTGAGCTAGGTTGGATTGCAAGACCCTACTGAGCAAGGTCAAGAGTAATTAAGTTGTTGTGTGGACACTAAGTCATGGATGACTCTATTGAGAAATTAGATTGAACTGAGTGGAAGACAATCTATCATCAAGAAATAAAATCTACCAAGCATTTATGGCGATTGAAAAGTGAAATTTGTGAAAAGGATAAAATCAAAATTATTTGCACCATGAATTTTCAAAGAGCTATATGTGTAGAGATAGAAATAGATGAAACTATGGAAAATCTATGTGTAAATAGTGTATTGAAACCTAAGCATCAACACTTGGAAAGAAAGGGTTTAACCCACATTCTACATATGCCTAGAGACTTCCAAATAAAATGGAAAAGGTTTATCCTTAGTTGTCTACATAATAGGTAGCTATGTTTGGAGTAGCCTATTCCTATAATGAAGAAAAATATTCATTGAATCACAGGACTACCAATATTGGCCAAGGAAAAGACTACTCAAATCTTAATTCAGGACGAATTGGAAAAGAAAACTCTTGCCGAATGGGATGGAAGAGGTATGAAGTTTAGTTGTATAGTTGACAATAAGTTGAATCTTGTAGTTCATGCAATATCACACAAAATATATAGCTCTATTCACCTCAATAGAATATCATGTCAGACATTTGATCTCACTCTCAAGGTGGTGAAGAAGAATATGTCCTTTGACCTTGCCAAGCTAATGTTCAACAATTCACCAAGAATAAGGAGAGATCAGAACTTCAAAGAAAACTCATGTAAGTTTGGATAACTTTTAACCTTTTTATTCTTCTTTGTGAAATTTTTTTTCCCTTCATAAGGTATAGTTGTATGGAGAAAAGATGTGCCTATACTATAATTGATCAATGAGTATATATTAGAGATGGGTGAAAACTATGTCAACATCATGGATAATTATTTTGATTTATTCAAAGGAAAGACAAATAATTTTTTTAGAATTCCTAAGAAACTTGTAGAAGATTAAAAGGATGATGTTTATGTTATGGTAAACTATGAAAAAGTATACATACAAGTAGTCAAACCTAGAGTGGTGTGCGTTAAGCATCTAGGCTATGAGGTTAACATTTATGAAACTGGAGACATCATTGAGGCATTGTCAAATAAACCTATAGATTCCAAGCCTACATATTTTGGTATATATGATGAAGCCAAAGCCATAATTGAACTAGAAATAAAAATTCCTTAGGTTGTTAGCAAAGAAAATAAGAGGATAGGAAAATTGAGACAAACTAATTCTACTCTTCTATTGATAGAAGGTAATGGAGATGATGTGATAGAAGATGAAGTAGAAGATGAGGTAGATGAAACGAAATCAGAAGAAGGAGAGCTAATCAAAAAAAAAGGTAAGGTTATCATAACTAGACCTACTAAGTCATCTACTACAGTATTCACTAGAAGGACATCTAGAAAGAAATTGAAATTGGGTGAACAAGTAGACCATATTGTTTTCAAATAGCCTCCACCCATATTTCAAGAAAATGTGAAAGAGATTGATTATGGAGCTGGCATGGAAAATTTTAAATCATTATGATATGAGACTAGAAATGTAGAGGAGAAGATGCAAGTTAAAGACATGATTATGTCTAAACTAGGTAAATGAAAATATTCACCAGACCAATTTGTACAACAAATTCCCAATGAACCGGTGGAAAGAATCAAGCCAAGATGAGAACACGCTAAGAAAACTACAAAGGATATAAATGAGAAAACTCTAAAGCAACTCATGTCAAATGTTAATGGCAAAGAAGGAAAAGAGTCCATAAAAATAAATGAAGACAAACTCACTTTGAAATTTAATACTTGCTTGATGCTAGCTAATGACATTCAACATGTGGTGAAGAATGTCACTAATACATGGAAGAATATTAACAATCTTCATTAGAAGAGTGATTTTCTTGTTCATGTCAGTGATAAAGATGATGATGCAGATGAAAAGGGAGAAAAGGTCAATGATGATGAAGAAGAAAAAAATGATGAAAATAAAGATGATGAGGAGCAAAAATAGAAAGCCACCAAGGAGGATCTCCCTGAGATTCAAAGCATTTGGGAAACCAACCTTGAGAAGATTGTAGCAATAGTTATGGAATCATTTCCTTACTCTCTGATAAAATATTTAAATCCATCAAGCTCAGAGAAATTTTCTAGAAAAAATTGTAGATCCAAGCACTCAACCAATCTTTGCACCTGTACAGCTAAGTACTTCATTGACTAAATTGATCAATACTTCATCTACCAAGTAGTTAGTGCTTTCTCCTTCATCAAATTTGATTACTTAGTAACTAGGTACTTTTATAATTAGTATAATATCTAATTTTTTCATTAATCCTTCTATTTTGACTATTGTTACTATTCCCAATGTACAAATAGTTAGTACAAAGATAGTTGAGACAAGCCTCAATTGAGTACTAAGGTTTCTAGCAAAGGAAAAGATAAGGAAGAAGTCATTGATCATGACGAGAATTTAGTTGTCCTGAATTGGAATATCTCTACTCTAAATCTTGATCAAATGTATATAGTAGGTGAGTTTTAGTAGAAGAAAGCTAAGCTACAGAGGCTTAGAGAGGAGATAAATAGAGAAAATCAAGTGCTAGAAGATCCAAAGAATATTCTTGTAGATGCACTCAGCATTAAGGTTGATACTTCTCAACCTATTTTGGCTCAATTAGTAGAAATTTCTTAGAAATTTAGTGAAGATTTGAATGGACAAGAAAAATATGTTGCAAAGAGCAGAGAAGAAATTTGAAAACAAAGTATTGGAGCTAGTAGCACAAAATATTGCAATATATCAAGTAGACTTGTCTGCTATTCTCAACTTATTGGAAACCTCTACCAACAATGTCACTTCTCTATTTAGTAAACTATCTGATACATCTATCTTTACTTAGGAAATCAAAGATAAACTATTCAAGATAGATAAAGACATAAAGGAAAGTGCAAACTAGTTGACAATTGACCTGAGCTACAGCTCTACTCATTACACAAAGATTAGATTTTTGACTGATATGCAAGCGAAATTGCTAAGGGAAGAAGCTTGGATAAGGGCCACACTTGTAGATATATACAAGGCACAATTCTTCCAAACATGGATGCATTATAGAAACACATTGCACATACCAAAACTCTCATCAATGACAATAACTTCTCCATAGTAGTAATTTAGGCTCTACGAAGTTCTATAGTTACTGCTAAGTTCCACGAATAATATTTAGTTCACACCAAGCAACATCTACCAAGTTGGTGATTATCAATGTAAACTAAGTTTCATAATGCTTACTAGGTTCCTCTATGTAAACTAAGTTCTCCAATGTTTACCAAGTTTGTAGCTTCAGTAATGAGAATCTAGCATTGACCAAGCTATGTAATTTCAACCAAGTGATTTAGTTTATATCAAGCTTGAAGTGATAGTATTGATCAAGCTATATAGTGTAGACCAAGTGATTAATTTTTTTTTACTGAGATCACAGTGATAGTGTTGACTGAGCTACCAATAGTGGCATGTTGTGATGGTTAAGTTGTTGCGTTGTTATCCTTGCCATCAAGGTTCAAATCTCATGGGGATGAGGTCCCCTATTTGTGGCCTCACTGGTTCATAGCTCCAGGTCAAAGCGTTTACCCCTCTTTAAATATAAAGATAGTGTTGACTGAGCTATGCATAGTATCAACCAAGTGATTTATTTTATCTGCCAAGTTTCATAGTGTTCACCAAGTCACCAGTGTGGACCAAGTTTAGACTACTTGGAAGTGATTAGTATGAGTTGAGCCTCTATGTCTACCGAGTGCATGATTATGCCAAGTGATTGAAAATGGTTTCCAGGTATCACAATCTCACCAAGTTTGTCCTCAAAACTTGAGTACCTGTAGTTGGACCAACTTTGTGTATTTTTGTGAAACTTGTATTATAACTGACTATGGTAAATTCTAAATTGGATTGGTATATTTGTAATGTATTGTATCACATCCAATAAGAATGTATGAAGATAGAAATTTAGTATATATGTAATGTATTGTATCACATCCAATAAGATTGTATGAAGATAGAAAGATATGTATAAGAGAAGAAGTACAAAGTAAAAAGGATACAAGCAGTATAAGGAGAAAAAAATATTTATCGTTCACAGCAAGGTGATCATTACACTTCAAACGAATCTCATTCAAAAAATCAAGGTTGTAGATAGATCAAAGATCAACCATTGGTTCATCCTAATAGGCGGAACAATTAAATCCTTTCACAAAGTAGACTTAACAGTCTTTTATAAATCTCTTTAGTGTGTGCATACTTTACTATATGTTTGTAAATCCTTTTACAAGGTGGACCTAGTTGTTCTTATCGCTCCTAATAGGGAAGATCATTAGAAGTGATCAATATAATCCTTAATAGGCCAACTTTATACTATAGTACTAAATCTTATGGGTATCATCCCCATCCTAGTTTTACATTCTACTTGGAAGGTTTCTAAGATATCATATTGTGTGTCAAAGTCTTATGAATGTTTTAATACTTTCAAATTATTCATGCATGTAATTAGATCAGATTACATATGAAGGATTAATTGATGAATTAATATTAAGTTTTATTGGTCATTGATTCACCCCTCCCCTCTTAGTAACCTAGCCCATCTTATATTTCCAACAAAAAGGAACATCAAAGTTTAGATTGTGGTATGATAGATCTAACGATTTCACTCTCTATGATTATATTGATGCTAATTGGATAGGAAGTATGGATTATAGAAAAAGCACTAGTGGTTGAGCTTACTTTCTTTGAGGAAGATTGGTTTCTTGGCTATGCAAGAAGCAAGATTGTACATCACAAAGTATAGTAGAAATAGAATATGTTGCAACAACAAAAAAATATAATCAAGCTATTTGGATGAAGCAGATGTTGAAGGATATAAGGGTATAATTTAGTGAAACTATTTTCATACATTGTGAAAACACAAGCATGATAAATATGTCTAAGAATCTAGTGTTGCATTCTAGGACCAAACACATTTCTATTAAGTATCACATGTTGAGAGAGATAGTTATAGAAAAGGAAATTAGATTGGAGTATGTAAGCACTAAAGAGAAGATGGTAGATATTTTCACTAAGCCTCTTTCCAAAGGGACTTTTGAGTATTTGTGAGGTATGCTAGGGGTTATGCCCCTTCCTACATCAAAGTAGATGATGCAAGAGTGCATCAATCTAGTGTAATAGATCACTATTGTTTGTTTGGAATAAATGTTAATGCTTCCTATATGAGGGAGTATTTGTGATGGATAGAGTCATCTAGAACTTGTGTTGGATGTTATTTTAACAATATCTTTGGACACTTGAGCTAGTTAAAAATAGTTGTTGCAGTGATTGTTCGTTGTTGAAACGTTTGACATTGATGTCAATGGGGGAGAAGTTTTTCATAAAAAATAGCTTATGCAAAAATATTTTGGAAATAGTAAAACACTTTGAAAAGTACAACAAGAAATAATGATTGATGAAGAGGATTTCAAGAGAAAGGTTAATAGTCTTTTGTAGTTCATATTCTTGGAACTAGACCATTTTCATCTATGTTGCCATCAATGCCAAAGGAGGAGATTGTTAGAAGCATGAATTCTAATGATATCCTATGGGGAGTATTGTAGAAACATGATAAGATCATTATCATGATAATATTTTATATTCATGATTGTGTTTGTCATTGATGTCAACATAGCAATTTTCTATGATATCTGACAAAAGAAAAACAAAAGGATCAAGTTTCTATGGATAGACAATTGAGCATATTTTTCCAAGCAAGGCTAACCTAGAAGCATAAGATATTAAGTCTAGAAGAAGTTATGGAAGTTTTGGTGAAGAATTTTCTAAGATAGAGTTTTTAAAGGCATGTTATGGTAAACTTGTTATAACTCTTAGCAGAGTTGTTGTTTTGAGAAGCCCAAGTTAAAGATGTGAAGAAGACATATTGATGATGACATAGCTAATCCTGTTTTTCATAATCATACATGTACAAAATTTATTTATGTTGCAAGGTGAAAGATTAATGTTATTACTAACTATAACATGTTCTTAATGTGGTTCTATAATAATTGATTCAGAAGTTGTAATAGCCGACTCAAGGAATTGTTTAATTGATTTGATATAAAGGAAGTACATTTTCCTTTATCATATATGGAATGGATTAAGTGATTGTAAGTAGCAGATAGAGTGGAATGTGAAGATAAGTAGAGAAAAGAAAAGTTCAAGGAAACTTCATTGCTAAGGTTTTATTCTATGATCCAAAGTTGGATACTTGGATCCAAGGTCCATGACCTAGTCTACAAGGCCTGATAGTGATTGGTCTAGTTGATAGGATAGAGGAAAGAAGTTAAATTATAGTACATAAAATTATTCTATAAGGAATAGTTTAGAGATCATTTGGATAGTGATTTTGGTGATCTTGCCCCATAAGTTGTTTGGAGAGTGGGTCCTTATATCTTTTACAACTCCTAACAGGGCTAGAATCTTCTAACAAGGATCCAAAGTCTCCTAATGGGGTCTCATATACACTAAATGTTGTAATAAACTCCTAAAAGGGTCCATCCTCTAACAAGGAATATTTATATTAGTACACCATCTTGTGGGCATAATTCCATTGAGTTTTTTCCTCTGATTAAGGGTTTCCCTAGTTAACATATCTAGTGTAATTGTGTATGTGCATCTTTGTATAATTTTTGTTTACTTTGGATGAATAGATAATTTTATTTAAGATGGATAAATATTTCAATCATTGGATAATTGATTCAACACCCTCCCCCCCACCTCCCCCCCAAAGTTATCTTGGTGGACTATTGTTTCTAAAAGGAGTATGGCAATGAAAGAAATAATTTCAACAAACTAAAACATTCATCATGAGTAATGAAAATGTTCAAGTCCCTCCTCTCTCTACAATCTCAAGTGTAAATCCACCAAGTTCCTCTTGGGGTGAAAGATCAAAGTCACAATCTAGTCAAAGTTCCTCACAAAAGGTACAAAGTTGAAATAAAATATATCAAAGGAGTTCTACTATGGATCCATTTTCTAACTTTGCATTATTCATTTCCATTCAAGTTGAACCTTCTATGTATGAAGAAGCTATGACAGAACCAATGTGCATTGATGCTATGAATAAAGAGATGCATGTTATTGAGAAAAATAATACATGAGAATTAGTTCCAATTTCAAAAGACAAATAGTTGATTTTTGTCAAATGGATTTACAAGGTGAAATATCATGGGAATGATTCTTTGAAAAGACACAAAGCTAGAATAGTTGCCAAGGGTTTCACACAAACACCTGGAATAGATTATTTAGAGACTTTTGCTCCAGTTGCTAGGTTTGATATAGTTAAAATCATATTGTCTATTGCTTCTTAAAAAAAGAGGCTATTCTATTAGATGGATGTAAAATTAGCTTTTCTAAATGACTATATTGATGAAGAGACTTATGTGCGTCGGCCTATTGGCTATGAAATTTTAGGAAAAGAACACTTGGTTTACAAGCATAAAAAGCACTCTACAGGTTGAAGAAATCATCACATTCTTCGTATGAATAAATTGATAGTTATTTCTTGAAGAAAGGATTCATTCAAGTCCTCCAGAGATAACCCTTTATATCCAACATATTGGTAATGATATTCTAATTGTTTGTTTTTATGTTGATGATCTCATTTTTACAACTAATAGCACATCTCTCATGAAGAAATTGAAAGAAGAAATGAAACAAGCATTTGAGATGTCATATCTGGTACTTATGCATTATTTTCTTGGGGTAGAAGTGCATAAACAACCTAATGGTATATCCATTTCTCAAATCAAGTATGTTATTGATTTATTGAATCGATCAAAATGATGTCATTCGTGCTAATTGCTACCCTTGTAGCCCATGGTGAAAAATTAACCAAGGATGATCCATGTCCCCATGTTGATCCTACATTATATAGAAGTTTGTTTGGGAGCCTCCTGTATCTTAATCCAATGAGACTTGATTGTTAGAATTCTCTTAGAATAATAGAGAGAGTGTGTGTGTGGGGGGGGGGGGAATCAGTTATCTAAGGTCCAAATGCCCTAATAATATTTTTTCACTACTTTTAATGAATCCATACACTTTTCATCCATTCAAACTTAAATCAACCATATTAGCAAGTTACAATAAATCAACATGCAAAGATAACACATGCAAGATCAACACATGACACAATGATTTACATGGAAACCCAATTTGAGAAAAACCACCAGTAACATGCTACTTGATTCTCACTCTTCTAAAGTGATGCCCTATTAAAAGCTTGCCCTGTTAAAGGCTTACAACACACTGTTAATGTGACCTTGTTAGAGGATTTCACCAAACTATTAGGAATGGGCCTGGTTAAAGGACTTTAGAACATTCACTTGGAATGTCACCCTGTTAAAGGATTTATCTCATGGCTATCAAACCAACCTAAGTCCATAGGATTTAAACTAACTGTTACAATTGCTAGAAAGTAATGATAATGGCCTTTTGATCTGATATAACTTACAACATACTTTGTAGATTTCAGATCACACTTTCATTTCAATCCTTATGCTTTTCTTCAATCACTTCAGCTCTGATTGCTTGTCTTCTTATCAAGCTTTGTCTCCTTGAGTCTTCTTACTCATCATGCCAATGCATCCATATTTGGGGTCTTCTTATTGAAACAGAGTAACTATGCTCTCTTTCCTCCTTAGCACCTCCTTCAGCATTTTATGCTTTCATGCTTGACTACCTCTCTCTCTCTTTTCTTCATGAACTTATGACTCCTTAAATAAAAATCTGATTTTACCTTTGCCGCTCAATTCTCCTTCTCCAATTTTAGGGTTTCAAAATGGATTAGGTAGGATACAATGTATCTACCTCATATCTTGTTCTCATCTAGAAACTTCATTAGTTGTATCCTTAAAAATATTTTATATGGTGTTCTGTGCCACTAGCTCATCATTCTTATCTTCCATTTAATTCACAAACTTCTAGATAACAACCTTGTCGGCTTAAATCTGGTGAATCTTCAATTTTCAAAATAATGTAGCAACTCAACATTATTGATTTTACTGGTGCTCAGCACCTCTGTGTTACTTGGTACTTATATTTGCTTGGCATTTTATTTTCTCGGCACTTGATATCACTTGGCACTTGTATTTTCTCAGCACTTGATATCACTCAGCACTTGTATTTGCTCAGCACTTGATATCACTTGGCACTTGTATTTTCTCGGCACTTGATATCACTCAGCACTTGAAGTTTACTTGGCTTCAACTAGAAATCTGCTCGACACTTACTAGCTTGCTCGGCTCCTTCTCTCTAATAAACTTTAATTAGGCTTTACAAATGTCTTAGCTAAAACCTTACATCTTTGATATGTTTTAGTGTACCATTTCTCTGTGTCTTAAAGTATTTCATCAAATACACTTTTTCATCAATGGCTTAGCTAATCCTTGTACTTCAATATAACATCATAACTTCAACCTTTCTCAAGGTGTACAAGTTACATCTTATTGATTGCCTCCTTCTTGTCAATCAACTAATTGATAGTATTTGGATCATTAAAACAATTGTCATTCCTGCAAGTACCAAGTTTGACATTAATGACAAAACAATGATTGAGAACATTCTTTACCATTTTCATATATCATTCCAACAACTTTCCCCTTGATCTTTTCAATCATTTCCAACAATCTCCCTCTTTGGCATTGATGGAAAACCAAACTGATCAATTAATCAACTTAGTTACCACCGATATTGTATACATTATCTGCTACTTTTCTTTAATGTGGCATCTTTACTAGATGACCTCATATATCTTCCTCTTGCTTTGTATTGATCAAGATTCTCTGTACATTTCTCCCTCTTTGACATAAATGCCAAAGATGTAGCATCTTTATCGTGCAAAGTATGAGCTTTGGCTTCTTGTTGTTTTCTCCCTCTGTCACCATGCTTGTGACTGATTTGGAGTTTCTGCTCCTGCTGTTATCCTCTGCATCATTCTTTTGATATTTTAATGATTCATTGCTAGTGATGCAAGGCAGCTTCCTTGTTGCTTTAAACTACTTGAGTTAGGGGTATTACCCCGAACTTTCCTCTAAGATATTCATAAGCATCCTTGGGCAATGGTTTGGTGAAGATATCTGTAGTTTGTTCCTTTGTGTAGATTTATTCCAATTTCACTTGTTTGTCTTCTACCAATTCTCGAACATAATGATACTTGATTGCGATGTGCTTGGTTTTTGCATGCATTACTATATTTTTGGATATGTTTATAGCACTTGTGCTATCACAATACAATATCACAGGTTTTGTTACTTCTTCTTTCATTCCTTTCAATAGATGTGTGAGCCACACAATATTTGTGCAATTGACTGCAGCTGCCACATATTCTAACTCTGTAGTGGACTGGGATGTACATGTTTGTTTCTTGCTAGTCCAGGTAACTAGCCTTTTGCCTATAAATAATGCATCTCCACTTGTGCTTATTCTATCATCAATGTTGCCTCCCCAATCTGCATTTGTATATGCATTGAGCTCAAATTTTCCATTCTTTTTGTAGTATAGACCAAAGTTATTAGTTCCTTTAAGATATCTCATTATTCATTTTACTACTATGAGATGATTTTCTTTAGGATTAGCCGAGAATCTAGCCACTATTCCAACTACTAATGCTATGTCTGGTCTACTATGTACAACATATTATAGTTTTCCAATCATGGATCTGTACATTGTTTGATTGAATTTAGCTGATTCGTCATTTTTGGACAGCTTATTTCATGTTGCCATTGGTGTGCTGACCAGTTTGAACTCCTCCAATCCAAATGTTTTAAGAATCTCTTTGATGTACTTTGATTGTGTCACAAATATACCATGTTTGAGTTGATATACTTGCAATCCAAAAAAGAATTTGATTTCTCCAAACATAGACATCTCAAACTCATGTTTCATTTTGTCAGCAAAACCTTTGCAAAGCACTTCCTTTCCACCAAACACTATGTCATCCACAAAGATTTTAGATACAATAATGTCTTTACCTTCTTTTGCTTTGATGTACATGTTGTTGTTATCATAAGTTCTTTCAAATCCTATTTGTATTAGATACTTGTGAAGTCTCTCATACCATGCTCGAGGTGCTTGTTTCAAACCACAGAGTGCTTTATGTAGCTTATAAACCATATCCCTGTTGTTTTTATCAACAAATCCTTCTAGTTGTTCAATGTAGACTTCTTCTTCTAGTATTCCATTTAAAAAAGTAGATTTTACATCCATCTTATAGACTTTAAAATCTTTATAGGCAGCATATGCAAGTAAAGTTCTTACTCCTTCCATTCTAGGAACAAGGGAAAATGTTTCCCCATAGTCTATTCCTTCTTCTTGAGCATAAACCTTGCATACTAGTCTAGCTTTGTTTCTAGTAATCTCACCATTCTCATCTAGATTGTTTCTGAATACCCACTTGGTGCCAATCACATTCTTGTCAACTGGTCTAGGAACCAAACTCCAGGTTTTGTTCTTCTTTATTTGATCAATCTCTTGTTCCATAGCTTTGTACCAGTCATCATCTTCTAATGCACCATATACTTTCTTAGGTTCAGATTTGCTGATCAGACATGATTCATGTCTTAGTTTGTTCCTTGTCATTGGTCTTGCATCTTTGTCACCAATTATCTATTCAACAGGGTGATGTCTTTTTAAATATTTGGATAATATTGGCTCTATCCTTGTTTCCATGTTTGATCTTTCAAATGCAGGATCACTATGCACTTCATTTTCAGGTTGTTCTTCATCATGTGTACTATCTTCAGAATTAGATTGTGCATTTTTTTCATTCTGCAACTTGGCTTCTGAATGCAACTCGACATTCACTGGTTGGGACTCGGCTGAGACTAAAATTTGTTGTTGATTTTCAATTTGATTGACATCATCCACATCAATAGTCATTCCTTCATAAAAATAGACAAAGCGTCTGTATTCATTCATTCTCTTTGGTTCTTCAGCTTGAACTTCTGTGTGCTCATCAAAATTTACATTTCCACTTTCCACAATTTTGTTAGTGTTAGTATTCAAACACTTATATGCCTTACTTCTAGTGGAGTAACCAAAAATATGCCTTCATCACTTTTTGCATCAAATTTTCCATTTCTAGCATCTTTAAGGATAAAGCATTTGCAACCAAACACTTTGAAATGTTTTATATTGGGCGAGTGACCATACAATAATTCAAAAGGTGTTGTATTTGTACCTTTCTTGACTTGTACTCAGTTCAGTGTATGAACAGCTACACTTATAGCTTCTCTCCTTTATTTTAGAACAACAGTCTTTTCCATCATTAATGTTCTGGCACAATCAATCACAGATCTATTTCTTCTTTCAGCAATTCCATTCTGTGCGAGAGTTGTAGGAGCTGTCATTTGTCTTTTGATTCCTTTATCATTACAGAAAATATCGAATTCATTTGATGTGAATTCACCACCTCTGTCTAATCTTAGGCATTTCAAGCCTTTTCCTATTTCCTTTTCAACTCTAGCCACATACCACTTAAACATTTGAAAAGCATCAGATTTTTGTTTTAAGAACATAACAGTCATCATCCTAGAATAGTCATCAACAAAAAACATTATGTATTTATCTCCTTTATAGCTTTGTACTTCCATTGGACCACATAAGTCAGTATGAACTAACTCAAGTATCTCTTTAGATGTATAGTTTTTTTTCTTGAAACTTGACTTTGTCATATTTTCTAGCTAACATTATTTGCACATCATATTATTAGGCTCCTTCAATTTTGGTAAACTTCTGGCTTTCTTCATTTTACTGATGTTGACCAGATTGTCAAAGTTGACATGACATAATCTTCTATGCCACAACCATTCATCATCAAATTTTGCAATAAAACAACAAACACTATCCATATCAAGGTAAAACAAATTACTCCTTGTTTGATCTCCTTTTCCTATCAGTTTACCATTAGTATCATAGATTTTTGCAGTTTTGTTTCTGAATTCTACTTTGTATCCTATATTGCCTAACTGTGAGACACTCAACAAATTGTAGTTTAATCCTTCAACATAGTATGCATTATCACATGAAATTTGTTCTATGATCTTAATGGAACCTTTTCCTTTGATTTTACATGGAGCATCATTACCAAATCTAACACTATTTCCATCATACTGAGTAAAGTTAACAAACTTACTTTTGTCTCCTGTCATGTGATGTGAACATCCACTGTCTATGATCCACCTGTCATTCTTGATCATACATGTTACCAGTGTTGTGGGCTCTTCTTCATCAGATTGATCCTTCATGGCTACATAAACAACTTCATCATCATTTTCATCAGAATTTTCTTCAACAATATAACACTTCTTACCTTTTTGTTTGTAATCTCTCTTGTCATCATCTCTTCTGATTTTTTTTTGTTTCCTTCCTTGTAATCCTTTTTCTGTGTACACCTGGCAGCAATATGACCTACTTCATTGCAATTGAAACAAATGATAGGCATCTTACCTTTGAATTTTCCTTTACCTCTGTGAAATCTTCTAGCAAGCAATGCTTCCAATTGTTCCACATCTTCCTCATCAGTGCTACTGTCACTGGATACATACTTCATTTTTCTTCCTTTCTTTGATTTCACCTATTCAACATCTTTTAGTGATAACTTGGCCTTAAAGGCAAATTCAGCATTCTCTAGTCTATAGTTGTCAAAATTAGATAACTCAAATGTAGTTATACCTTCAAAACTTAGATTTTTTTTTGGTATACATCTTAGCTCTTGTATTGCTGATACTCTAATAGCATAGATAGGGAGCAAGGTTCTTAAGAACTTACTATTAATAGTATCTTCATCTAGTTGACCAGTTAAGCATCTTATTGCACTTACCACTTCTTTTATTCTTACGCCATACTGAGCAACATTCTCATTTTCCTCCATTTTCATATCATCAAACTTTCCTCTAAGACTTTCTCTTTTTTCTCTTTGTACATTCTGATCTCCTCCATAGATGTTTGATAGGGCTTTCCACATTTTGAATGTAGTATCACATCCTTTGATATCATCAAATTTAACATAGTTGAGTGTAGAGGCAATTTATAGCATTGTTTGATTATGTTCCTACTTGTTTTTCATGTCTTCTGCAGTAAGAGTACTTGTTGGATCTACATGTTCAGTGACAATTGAATTTTGGGCATAATCTCCTATGGATCGAAGATGTATCTTCATCAAGCTTTGCCATGCAACAAAGTTGTCCTTGTTGAGCTTGGGGACTTCTCTCTTAGGCATTTTGATCTTTTCTGCTTATAATCCCTTTAAACTGAATCAACAGTCTTGCTTTGATACCAATTGTTAGAATTTTTTAGAATAACTGAGAGGGGCGGGGGGGTGACTCAGTTATCCAAGGTCCAAATGCCCTAATAATAATTTTTTACTACTTTTAATGAATCCACACACTTTTCATCCATTCAAACTTAAATCAACCATATTAGCAAGTTACAATAAATCAACATGCAAAGATAACACATGTGGGATCAACACATGACACAATGATTTACGTGGAAACCCAATTTGGGAAAAACCACCAATAACATGCTACTTGATTCTCACTCTTCTAAAGTGATTCCCTATTAAAGTCTTACAACACATTGTTAAATGTGACCTTGTTAGAGGATTTCACCAAACTATTAGGAATGGGCTTGGTTAAAGGACTTTAGAACATTCACTTGGAATGTCACCCTGTTAAAGGATTTATCTCATGGCTATCAAACCAACCTAAGTCCAAAGGATTTAAACTAACTATTACAATTGCTAGAAAGTAACGATAATGGCCTTTTGATCTGATATAACTTACAACATACTTTGCAGATTTTAGATCAGACTTTCAGTTCAATCCTTATGCTTGGCTTCAATCACTTCAGCTCTAATTGCTTGTCTTCTTATCAAGCTTGCTCTCCTTGAGTCTTCTTACTCATCATGCCAATGCATCCATATCTGGGGTCTTCTTATTGAAATAGAGTAACTATGCTCTCTTTCCTCCTTAGCACCTCCTTCGACATTTTATGCTTTCATGCTTGACCGCCTCTCTCTCTCTTTTCTTCATGAAATTATGACTCCTTAAATAGAAATCTGATTTTCCTTTGGCCTCTCAATTCTCCTTCTCCAATTTTAGGGTTTCAAAATGGATTAGGTAGGATACAATATATCTACCTCATTTCTTGTTATCATCTAGAAACTTTGTCAGTTGTATCCTTAAAAATGTTTTACATGGCGTTCTGTGCCACCAGCTCATCATTCTTATCTTCCATTTAATTCATAAACTTCTAGATAAAAACCTTGTCGGCTTAGATCTAGAAAATCTTCGATTTTCAAAATAATGCAGCAACTTGGCATTATTGATTTTACTGGTGCTCAACACCTTTGTGTTACTTGGCACTTATATCTGCTCGACATTTTATTTTCTCGGTACTTGATATCACTCGGCACTTGTATTTTCTCGGCACTTGATATCACTCAGCACTTGTATTTGCTCGGCACTTGATATCACTCGGCACTTGTATTTGCTTGGCACTTGATATCACTCGGCACTTGAAGTTTACTTCGCTTCAACTAGAAATCTGCTCGGCACTTACTAGCTTGCTCGGCTCCTTCTATCTAATGAACTTTAATTAGGCTTTACAGATGTCTTAGCTAAAACCTTACATCTTTGATATGTTTTAGTGTGCCCATTCTCTGTGTCTTATAGTATGTCATCAAATACACTTTTTCATCAATGGCTTAGCTGATCCTTGTACTTCATTACAACATCATAACTTCAACCTTTCACTAGGTGTAC
Source organism: Cupressus sempervirens (assembly GCA_028749045.1). Taxonomy (NCBI): domain Eukaryota; kingdom Viridiplantae; phylum Streptophyta; class Pinopsida; order Cupressales; family Cupressaceae; genus Cupressus; species Cupressus sempervirens. The sequence goes on from CM053791.1 coordinate 52,232,281, forward strand.
TAGTTACATCTTATTGATTGCCTCATCCTTGTCAATCAACTAATTGATAGTATTTGGATCACTAAAGCAATTGTCATTCCTGCAAGTAGCAAGTTTGATATCAATGACAAAACAATGATTGAGAACATTCTTTACCATTTCTATATATCATTCCAACAACTTTTCTCATGATCTTTTCAATCATTTCCAAAATTGATATTATGTATGTTGTAAGCCTCATCTTTTGATTTATGCAAGTTCTGCATGAGTTTCATTAGCATGTTACAAAAGGAATCTTAAGGTATGTGAGTGGTACACACAATTTTGGTATTCATTATTCTCCCAATGATAAGTTTGAGTTGGTTGGTTACATAGATTTTGATTGGGCCAGTTCAATGGAAGATCAAAAATCAACCTTTGGTTATGTTTTCCCACTTAGTTGTGAAGTTGTTTCATAGATTAGCAAGAAGCAAACAAATGTTGCTTTCTCTTTAGTAGAAGCATAGTATATTGCAATAGAAACAACTAGTTGTCAAGTGATATAAATTTGAAGGATTCTCGAAGATTTTCATTTGGTTCAAGACAATCCTACAACTATTTTTTCCGATGACAATAGTGCCATTGCAATGACCAAGAATTAAGGGTTTCATGGTAGATCAAAGCAAATTGGAATTTATCATCACTTCATTCAAGATTTGGTTCAGAATGGTATAGTTGAGCTATAATTTTTCCCAACTTCTAAGCAAGTTACTCATATCTTCACCAAAACTCTCACTACATCCATTTTTTCTACCTTTAGAAATCAACTCCATCTCATTCTCATTGTTCATCCAAGGGGATATTGAAGGCATGCATTCTTTGACTTGTGACATGCACCACTCACTACTCAAGAATGCAAGTATTGCATTCATGCACACACCACTCATGCATTGACAATGTAAAGCATGTGCATCCATTTTGATTTAGTTTATTTTATTTCTTTCATGCATAATAAAACTGCACATTGTAGTTAGCTTCATAGGAATCATTTTAAAATATTTTTTAATTAGTTTGCATAGTATGGAAAACTATTATTTTTCATGCAATATCTTGGCATGTTATTATTTAGGATTTTATATTATCATCCTTAATCAGAAGTCAAGGTTAAGTGTTTTAGTTTATCTTTATCATGTATTCTATATTTTCAGAATTGTAACACATTCAATAAAAATAGAGTTTTTCTTCTAATTTCATTTGTTTGTTGTTTATGCTCTAATTTTTATTTCTTTGGTTATTAATATAGTATAAGATCTTTTAATTTTAGATCTTTAATTACTTTGTAATTATTGTTTCAATTGATTTTATATGAAAAGTTTTATTACATAGTCGAGAATATTTTGATATTTTTTAATTTAGATCATCATATTCATCTATCCATCTTATATATGATAGCAAACTAATTTGAGATATGAATAGAATTATTTTACCATAAGATTGTCTGCAAAAGTAATAAAAATGTCCATATAAAATTTAAATAATAAATAAGACAAAATCAAAGAAGTTCTCAATTATCAAATTGTATCATATCCATTTGTATTCTAATAACTTTGACTTGGTGACGATGATACTCTTGATATGACTAAATTAAGGAAACTATACTAGACAACATATTTTATAGTAGTATTAGTGTGTAATGTCCCCACTTTAGTAGTTGTCTAATTGTGTGATCATTAGCCTTTTATTTTATTTTATTTATCCTGTATCGTTTGTGTAAAGTGGTTGACCATATGAAGTAGGAATAAAAGGAGAGCTTGTGCCTATTGTTAGGCAAGGTGGAAAATGATAAGAACATGTATGTGTGAGTTATAGATCTATTCTTTGTATTAGAGGATGTCTATCCCTTCTTGTGACATTATAGACATCATTCCCCATCATTCCCTTGGGGTTTGGCCTTTGAAAAAAATTGCTATCACTTTCATTAACATATAACTTTGGTGCATTTCCAACTATAGGCAAATTGGTTGTAATTAATGAGTTGAAGAGTTTGTTATGTATTTGATTTTATGATATTGGGGTAATTAGTGAGTTTTCTATGTATTTATTTTTATTAGTTTGAAAACTAATATTATTTTAGTAGTAGTTCAATCTTTAGTTTGCATAAATTCCTTCTTGTTCATGTTATATGGTTTCAAAATCTATGGAAAAATATTTAAATCTTTATTAGTAGTTGGTTCAATTCTTGGGCATTTCCAGGGTGCCCATTATAGTGGTATTAGAGCTATAAGTCCTACCATCCTATGGAAGTCTCACAGGGAACTTAGAACAACCAAATAAAAGGAAAAGTGTTTGACAAAGTATCAAAATACTGAAAGTAGATACTAAAAAGGCTAAGCATTTATGTTTTAGCATGTGACAAGGGATTCATAATTTTTGCAATACCAAAGTAATACAAAGTAAGTGTTCAGACTTGCAGAGTGAATAGTCTAGTTCATCAATGTAGAGGGACATACAATTTAGTCATATAGACATAGAGGAGATATTCTTTGAAAAAGACAACAATATGGGTGACCAAGATGATAGGAATATAGGATTAGGTAGTGGCAAGAATACTACTCTAGATTAGGAAGAGGTAATGTTTAGATGGTTACTGGGTACATTAGAGGAGGGGCAACATATGCAATAGGAGCATAATAGGTGAATGGATATGATGTTGTATCTTATGGCTAGATAGATGGGCATCAATATTAATCAAGATGATGCCAACAATGAAAACAATAACAATGGGGGAAACAATAACAATAGGGGCTCAACTCACATAGTGAGCTCAAGACCTCTTCCACCCACCTTCACACCTAGAGCTCTAGTTTAACTAATTAATAAACCTTGGAATCTTGAGTTACATGATTAGTTTAGGAGGGATTAGGGTGCTAGTGGATTGGAGTTTCAAGCAGATATTTCCCTTAGAGATTACATGGACTTGAGGATGAGACACATGCCCAGATTAGGAGGGAGAAATTAAATCTTTGAGTTGAGAAAGAAAGTTGGAAAATGTTTTTTACCTTATTATGATGCTTTAGGGAAGATGACTACACAAGCTTGGTGCTGAAGTTAGATACATACCTCCATTTGAATCCTATGCCTAAGGAGGAGGCTATCAAGTATGTGGCTATTCATTTGTATGGTCAATTACATAAGTGGTGGTACCATAGCATGGTAACCCTAGGACATAATCAGATAACATCTTACGAGTTCACTAAGAGACTCATAGAGTGATTTGAAACCAAAGATCCTAATTTATAGTTTAAGGATTTGGCACAACTCAAGCAATGGGGATTAGTTGAGATGTATATTAGTGAATTCCCAAGGTTAGTTGTCTTGGTCACAAATATTTTAGAGAGGAGGTTAGTATTGTTGTTTATGGATGGACTCTTAGAACCCTGGAGGGGTTGGGTCAAGGGGCATGACCCAACTACATTATAGAAGGCCACTAAAAAGGCTCATGATTTAGCGCCTTCTTCTTTTAAGAGCATATTTTAGGATAGGGATTCATATATGAAGAAGGAAAAGGAGAAGGACAAAAAATATTTTCACAATGATGCTTAGCCCAAAAGGGATAATAAGTTGGATAATGACACCCTAAATGAGTTGAGGAGGATGAAGCTATGTTTTTATTGTAGAGAGCCCTATGACTTATCTCATAAGTGTCTTTTCAAGGCTATGGAAAATCACATGGATCATTTCTCGGTAGAGGAGTCACAATCAAAGAGGGAGGATTAACACTCTGATTCAAATGAAGATAGAACTACAAAGCAGAGTAACATTCCTGAGGATGAGAAGTCATTGATTAAGAGGGGCTCAGAAGGAAATGACATTTAAGGTTAGGGGTACTATCTAGGGGTAGAAAGTGATCTCACTCATTGACACTAGGGCTACACATAATTTTAGAAATGTAGAACTAGTAGCCAAGAGAGGTTTACAAACCAAGAAGCATGTCAAGTTTAGGTCATGGTAGCTAATGTTGACAAATTATTATGCACTCAAAAGATATCTAATCTTCACATCAAGTTTGATGATGGCTATGAGTTGGAGGATGACTTCTATGTAGTAGACATGGGAGACTATGATGCCATCCTTAGCATGACATGGATGGCTTTTCTAGTCGAGTTCACACTCAACCTAGCCAAATTGGAGATGAGGTTTCAACATGAGGGCAAAACTATTGTACTTAGGGGACTTTCAGATGGGATTTTCCAAGTAGTCTCCCTAAGGGGAATGCAAAGACTTTTTTGGCATAATGACATAGAGTGGGAAACATAATATTTCACTATTCTAGCTTCACAAGAGCCATAGGTGAAGATTCATCCACTAGATATCTAGGAGATACTTGATAGGAAAATTAAGTTATTTAGTGAGATTTTGCATGGGGTTCCTCCTGACAAGGGGATAGTGCATGTTATTGAGCTCAAGGAGGGAGCCAAACTATTTATGACTACACCATATCATAATCCTAAGAAAAACAAGGATGAGATAGAGAAGGTAATTAAGAAGTTGTTGGAGATGGGGTATATCAAGCCTAGTAAGAGCCCTTTTGCTTCAGTAGTAGTGTTGGTAAAGAAGGATGGGATGATGTGCATGCGCATTGATTACAAGGCATTAAATAAGAAGATCATTAAGAACAGATATCCCATCCCATGGATAGACAAGCTAATTGATGAGTTGCATGGTGCATGAGTTTTTTTTTGAAGATTAATTTATGGTTAGGGTATTATTAGATTAGGATGAGGGAGTAGAATATTGAGAAGACAAGTTTTTGGTGTCACTATGGCCACTTTAAGTTTTTGGTTGTGCCATTTGGGCTAACCAATGCCCCTACTACATTCTAGAGTTGCATGAATCAAATATTCAGGGGGTAGCTTAGGGGATTTGTCCTAAGTTTCTATGATGAAATTTTGGTCTTCAATAAGACTTGGGAGGAGCATTTACAATATATTTAGACTGTGTTGTCCATTTTGGAGAAAGAGTCACTATATACCAAGCAATCTAAGTGTGAGTTTAGGTTATATGAGTTACTATACCTCAGGCATATCATCAATATAGATGGAGCTCAAGTAAAATGATTAGAGCTATTTTTGATTGGCCTACTCCTATGGACCTTACATAGCTTAAGGCATTCTTTGGTCTCTACAACATTTATAGGAGATTTTTAAGGGATTTTCATAGATCATTGTACCTTTGATGGACCTTACTAGGAAAGGGCCCTTCACATGGAGAGGGGCAACTTAGAGAAGCTTTGATCATTTCAGGAAGATGATATCATCATATCTATTACTAGCTATATTAGACTTCACAAAGTAATTTGAGCTTCATTGTGATACATCAAGAGATGTGATTGGAGTATTCTTAATGAAAGAGAAGCATCCCATTTTTTTTTAGAGTAGAAAGCTCCATGGAGTGGAGAGGAGCTATTCCATCTATGATCGAGAGATGTTGGATACTATGCATATATTGACCAAGTTTTGATCCTACCTAGTTGGGGGAAATTTTGTTATCAAAACCAATCACAACAACATCAAATACTTCATGAACTAGTGTAATTTGAATGATAGACAACATAAGTAGATTACAACGTGTGGGCCTATGACTTTGACATTGAGTTTGTCAAAGGTAAGAAGAACCTGGTGGTAGATGCTTTATCCAATAGGCCTCATATTTATGCTCTAGGTGAGATTATAGGAGATTGGAGAAATAAGATTACAGTAGAGTATGCGAGGGACACTTGCACTTTTGGAGTGTTTGCGGGCACCATACAAGATGATCATTATATGGTGATGGATGGATTAACCAAGTTATAAGGTGGGATATAGTTGATTCCTTCATAATAGTTTAGGGAGGTAATACTAAAGTCATTTTATGATGCAGCTACAACTAGACATCTAGGGGTCTTTAAGACCTACAAGAAGATCCATGAGTGGTTCACATGGAAAGGGCTCAAGGATGATGTTCAAAAGCATGTCAAGAAGTGTGTAGTTTGTTAGAAGAATAAGGGAGAGCACACATATCTTGTAGGTTTGTTACAAACCTTACCCATTCTAGATAGGAAATGGTAAAGTATTTTTATGGACTTCATCACAACGTTACCACGAGTACAAGAGATCGATTGCATCTATGTGATAGTTGACTGGCTAACAAAGTTTGTTCACTTCTTTGCTATTCCTCCACTTACATAGTAGGATAGATGGTCGATCTTTTTTTTAGACAGATGTTCAGGTTACATGGGCTACCTAGTTTCATTGATAGTGATTGGAATAGTAAATTTATGAGTTTTTTTGGTAGGAATTTTTTGGATTGTGTGACATAGATCTTACACCTAGCACTAGTTATCATCCTCATATAGATGGGTAGACAGAGATTGTGAATGAATGGGTGGAAGAATATCTAAGGAACTATGTGACTACATGACAAAGATCTTGGGTCAAATGTCTAAATATGGGAGAATACTATTATAACATCACTTATCATATGTCCATCAAGATGACTCCATTTATGGCACTATATGGTTATGAAGCACCTAGCTTCATGGATTTGGTCTTGTGGGATAGTAGAGTGCCCAAAGCCAAAGACTTCTTGTAGGATAGTCAAGATAATTTGAAGGTGCTGAAGGAGAATATACAACAAGCCCAAAATCAACAAAAATTGTATGTTGACCAGCATTGGATAGAGTGCAGCTTTGAGGCTGGGGATATGGTTTACTTGAGGCTACAACCATATAGACAGTAATCACTCAAGAAGAGGGGAGTAAAGAAGTTGAAACCTAGGTTTTATTGTCCCAACAGAGTGATTCATAGGGTGAGTGAGGTTGCCTATGAGATTAAGCTTCCCAAGGGAAATCAGGTGCATAATGTGTTTCATGTGTCAACGCTTAAGAAAGCCATCAATTAGAGAGTTGTGCCTTCTATATATTTTCCACCATTAGATGAGGAGGGGAAGCTCATATTAATTCTTGAGGCTACTCTAGATACCAAGGAAAGGAATCTATGGAACAGGGTGATTAAAGAATATTTAGTTAGATGGAGAGACTTGCCATAGGAAGATGCTACTTGGGAGAGTGAGTAGGTACTATAGCAAATAGGACTAAGATTTCTTAAGGACAAGAAATTTTAAGGAGGGAAAATTTTAATGTCCCCACTTTAGCAGTTGTCCAGTTGTGTGACCCTTAGCCTTTTATTTTATTTTATTTTATTTTATTTATCCCACATTGCTTATGTAAACTAGTTGACCATATGAAGTAGGAATAAGAGGAGAGCTTGTGGCTATTGTTAGGCAAGGTGGAATATGAGAAGAATATGAATGTGTGAGTTATAGATCTATTCTTGGTATTAGAGGATGTCTATCCTATTTTTTGACATTCTAGATGTCATTCCCTTGGGGTTTGGTCTTTGGAATTCATTGCTATCAACTTCATTAATAGGCAGCTTGGGTGCATTTTCAGATATAGGTAGATTGGGTGTAATTAGTGAGTTGAAGAGTTTGTTATGTATTTAATTTTATGATGCTCAAGTAATTAGTGAGTTTTCTATGTATTTAATTTTATTAGTTTTAAAAATAATATTAGCTGTAACTCAATCTTCAATTTTCATAAATTCCTTCTTATTCATGTTATGTGGTTTCAAAATCTATGCAAAAACATTGAATTCTTTATCAATAGTTGGTTCAGTTCTTAGACATTTTGAGGCTGCCCATTAGATAGAGGGAGTCTTGCATAGATAAAAAACACATTCAAAATCTAAAATTAAAAGTGAGGTTTTTAAAATGTTAAATTTAATTACAAAAAATATGATTTAATACTAAGAATGCTTAAAAATTGTAGGTCAATCAAAATGTAATAAATTCAAAAAGATACATAATTTTTTCAAACCACATACTAATTATAAATAACCATTCAAATCTCAAAATATAACAAATCATGCATGTTGAATGGAGCCCACAAAGAAATCACTAATAGTCGTAGAGAATGTTCATGTCAAGAGACATCCAAAAATAAAATTATAGTAAGATTACCTATACATGTGTATTTTTTATAATTTATAATTATATTTTTTTGGCTAAAATATGTTTATTGATAATCATGTAATTTATTTAGAGTTAGAGACATTTTTACATAAGTACTGAAAATCTTGTTTTATTTTTATTTTATAAGTAAAAGGCCTTAAGGCCCTAAATAAAGTAGTTAGATGCCATCTAGTTTGATAGCCAAGATTCCAAGTAGATAATTTCTTCTTTTTTCTTCAAATGTTAATTTCCATGTGAAAGACTTTAGTGTGTTGTTATCCTTGTACTTATCTTGCATGTTGAATATGGCTATGATCAATTATTAGAGAGAAAATGAAGAATACTGCTATAAATAATTAATTAGTTAATTGTAAACAAAAGGGAAATACTTTCATAATTTCTTCTTAAGAAGCCTTAAAACCTCTAACCATCCATGTAAAAATTTTTTTTTATAAGAATAAACAAATTGAAAAGGTCTACATTCAATTTGATTTTTATTAACCTGAGAAACTATATAAATACAGTTATTGAGTATGGGACTCTAAATTGGATAATTCATCATATGGATTATTAGGTTTATTAGATTCAGGGCTAATTTTTTCAATGACTTCACAAAGGCCAAAATGGTCGTCCTTCATAAATTTATCTATCATGTCATGTCTGAGGGCATATTTGACATGTAAAAAATACATTTGAAAGTCTACATTTCTTATAACAACTAAATTTCATTGATTGAACATCCTATGATCTTCTATAAATACTATAGGAAAAAGGGGTAACATTGTCTTTGCCCAATATATTAATATCATAATTACATGGCCTTGGTGTCATGCAGTCTTCATTTATATTAATCAATACCTTTTTCAAGATCTTTTCTACTTCTACTGAGTGAACCATGGCTATGAACATTGAAGTGATATCAGCGGGAAATTTGAATCCATCTAAGTTAAAGATGAAGTCTTTCCCCAAAATTTGATATGATGCCCTTGTAACCAAAAAATGTGTCAATAATAAGTCATTCTTGATTATGGTACTTGATACAAGCCCATAAAAAGTTGTTTGAATTGATGGTCTACCATGTTCAATTATAGTTTCTATAAGGAATCCCAAAATTCAACAAGCCAACACAAATCTAGTAATTCATAGACCCTTTTATTGCTATGAAAAATAAGAATATGAAAGGACATAGGAACGAACAACCAAATCAATTACAACTTTAAAAAATGAAGAGTCATAAAATATTAAAATGAGGGGTTGATAATTATTAGTTTATTCTTGTTTTATTTTCCATAAGCTATACTATTGAAAACACTTGTGCCTGATTAGTGATTAATAATTTTGATTTCAACCAATTACATGCAACTTTTTTATGTTCTGATGTCACTTTCCATTTTTCTAAGGTAGATATGTGAGTTTTTAAAGTTTTAATATCTTTCAAATTATTCTAATGCATTTTGATTGGCTAATACATTTGATTTTTATAGGAGCAGATTTCTAGGAAACACTACACATATTATGAGGCAATATTTTAGACTCCTATATGAAAATATATGCAAACTTTATTTTTCTAGGTTAATTATCTCTCTTCTATTTCTAAGTTCAACCACCTTAATTTATATTTTTAGTCAACTATTTTATAAACTCTAAAAGTATTTTGTTTTACAAATAATATGCTAATTCATTTTTTAATAATTATATTTTATTTAGTTATAAAAACACACAAAGATTTTGAAACAAATATTATACATTACTCTTATACTAATTTAATTATTTCAAATTTTATATTTTAATATTATATAATCATTTTATTTAAATGAATTATTTCATCAAACTTTTATTACTTATATTCCACTTTTATTTATTAATTTTATTTAATAATTTAATTAAGCTGGTAGGCTTATTATGGGAACTTTGCTCCTAGAATTTAATACGATGATAGAAAAGTTTTAAGACCACCTCCATTTTTAATTTTCTGGTGAACCAAAATTTTATGTCCTCAATTTTTAGATTTTAGAAATTACTAAAAAAAACAAAAATCTACTTTCCTTGTTATTTTCTTTATTCTGCAACTTTATAATTTTTATTTTCTATTTTTCATTGATTTTTCTAAATTTATGTCTTGCAAGATGGGTCTAATAGTCCTCCCAAATAGTTAACTATTATTGTAGGGTTTCTATGAGCTATAATATTTATTACAAATTCTACTTTGTTTTCCTAGATTAAATCTGTATGAATGCACATATGATTAATCTCTATCTAACAACTTTTATGCAAATAATATTTTTCTAGTTTATAGGTGTCATGAAGCTAGATGATGTAGAATTCGTAACATTTATCAAATTTATATATTATTTTGTAAAATATTTTGAACTTTTACAGTTTGATTTTGAATTTTGTGTAATAGAATTCATAACATTTTATATTCTAAATTTTAAATTAACAAATCAATTATGTTGTTAGTTTTTTATCAGATTTTTTGGTGAAGCATTTTGTATAGCTTTTATTAAATGTTTTCAAGCATTAATAATTCTAAAGATGTGATGTTTTGAACATGAAGAAAGGGAACAACATTATGTCAACAAAGCCTATAGTGGTGGTGACAGTGTGGTATATATTATAACTAGTAATTGACGTAAATAAAGTAAAGTGTTCCATTTGAGTCTAGTTGTTTCTCATAGTACAAGTACAAACACTCAAGCATGGAGGCACCTACTTTCAATCTTGAGTGAAGCGATTAGTGACATAGATCTTGCTAAAGTAGTGGTTAGTAGATATCACTAGTTTCTCATTTGGATAAAGATGAAAATCAATCCACATTGTGGCTCCATTTCTATATGTTTGATTTGCTACTATATTCTTATATTTTTACCATAGAGGAGAATTTTACAGTACTGATAAATTTAATGGAATTTTACTATAAGTAGATGGAGAAATCTCATTTTTAAAACTTGGTTAATTTCAGCTTTCTTTGATTTTTACTTCATCTACATTTATCATTTATTATTTGCATCAAGAAAAATTAAGTGAGCAATATTGAGAGATAGTTGTATATGTACCTTCTATCTTTGGCCTCACCATCAAAGAATAATGAAAGCTTAGTTCAACAATTTGACAAAAAAAATCATACTTGAACACTTTAATCTATATTATGTTAAGAGTTAATTGTTTAATTTTATAATATATAATACTGATGGTAAAAATATAAAAAATAAAAATCAAGGATTAGTTCTAATATTGTTTTAAATTTTTAACTTGATATTTTTTTATTTTAAAGTTTGTATTGTATAGGAGTCAACATTAGTCATAATTTACCTTAGCACTAAGATCAATAAATGATATTTTCAAATTTTATATTATACTATTTAGATTTAAAATGGACTTATCAATTTAAAATTATATAATATTTTTAAAATTATGATTAAAATTAAATTTATTCTTTTTATTAAAAAATAAAAAATAATTTTTATTCTTGAATGCATATTAGATTTTTATTTTTTCCTATTTTTATAATAGTCTTAATGTACGATGGAAATATAGAGAGGCATTGATGCTAAATTATGCCTATTTTTAAGTACATATCATAAAACTATAGCATGCAAAACCTCTATTATAGAAATCATTAAAATGCAATCTCTATTACAATTATAAAATTTGAACTCTATCTAATATAAACACTTTTTTCCAATCATATACATCCTATTGGCTAATTGTTGCATGGACATAAATATGAAACTACTAGTTATTATTAAGCTGATAGGCTTATTGTGGGAGTTTTGCCCCTACATTTTTTCTTGCTAGAGATCTTGGAAGACTTCTCAGTTTTATGATTTTTTTAATCAAGTTCAAAAACTCTTTCCTTTTTCATGATTTAAAAATAATAATTAATTATTAGAAAATTCCCATTTCCTTGTTCAGTTTAAATTTATACTTTTGTCACTATTTCTATAAAATACTTTAACTCTTAATATTACAAAAAATGGTATTCATTAGTGGACGATACATGATCTAACTTTAAAATATTTTAAATATGCTTTCTTCAAACTTCTACATCATATTATTCTTCAATGAAGAAACATAATGATGCTCAATTATAACTTCTCTTTATATATGCAATGGATTTGAATCTACCAAGGAGTTAGTGGAGGATGCATTATCTAACTTTAAAATATTTTAAATATACTTTAGGTTAATTCTTATGGATCAAACATAAAAAAACATAATAGATTACATTCCCTAACGATCCCAAGATGTTGAGTCATGTTTAATTTTAAATAATACTAAGTCAAATAAATAACACATCCACATAAAAGTATAACTACAAGTCCATTACACTTAAAAAATATACATTTGTTCAGAATGCCACTTGGGAATAAAATTCAGAATGTTCAATCATCCACTATACATGTCACGAGGTATGAAAGGCTAAAATAATATACATTTATAAAAATACATTACATCATCCTTTTTGGATCCATAAAACAAATTAAAATACAATATGTGAAATCATCAATCATAGAGATATAATCATCCATCATAATACATAAAGATAGAGTGAAAGGAAATGCAGACAAGGAACTCTAGCCACAACATCAATGGATAGATCTAAATGGTAAGAGAAAAGACCACTACCACCCTACCTCATAGTAACCCAAAAAGGTCCACTCCCACTGCACTAAGGAGTTAGTCTCAAGTCCTAAATAGGATATCAATCCCAAAATCAAAAGTAATATCTATGTCCAAGAAACCCTAAAAGTAATCGAACTCAAAGTTTCCAAGATAAATTGATATCTAGACCTAGAGGAAAACAAAGACATGTAGGGAATCTACTATGTAAGCGGGCACCTTGGCAGTCTAACTTGACCCTGGTCCCCTAGTGACTCTATGTAGACTAGTATCATTTCATACTGACAAGGCATACCAATGATGCATGGTCATAACCAAGTGTTCTCTCTACTCTCATCCTAGTCTATAATCGAACTCGAGGCATGGGAGGGAACATACAAAGACTCTTATTAGGTTAATTTTACCCTCATTTAGTGTAGTATTTTCACTTATTAAATGACTTACAATGGGTTACTCTGGCAACCACTTTGGGCCCTGACCTCCATTGCAAGCCAGTTCCTGAGATTACATATAGATAACCTACCCTAAGCTCATAGAATCACAAATCAAAGAATCATAGTATTTCACCTTAGTCCTATACAAGTGACTGGAAGGCATCAAAAGATAATTTGTAATAACCCATCAGTTCTTTACAAGAAACTAGAAAGTATCCCAAGAATATTGATCAAAGACTCAAATGTCAAGACAATTATCTCATAACATCCATCTTGTAATCACACAAGTACACTAAAAGTAATAATGAATAATATAACCAAACTCATCATAGAGCATGCCAAACACATTACCATGGTCGAGTTTAAAAGATGAAGTTCAAATCATCATAATAACACAAATACAGAACTCCCAAGCCTTTGGTAGACATCCTAAAATTGGTCAACACTCTAGTCAACCCAAACCCAAAACATAGCTCGGTGAAAGTACAAAGTTGTGTCACCTTTCAAGCTGACTAATCAGAATGACTAAATTTGAGTATTTTTATATAAAAATTATTAATTTTTTAGCATATGATCTTCTTAAATTTATTCTAGCTAAGTTATATATGGTCTCACACTTTTCCAATTCGAAATGTCTATTAAATGCATGTTTTATAGTAGTTAGTATTTAATTACCATAGAAATAAAATTATTTCTCAAAATTGACATTTCAATAAATCTTTCTATTTTTTATGATATTTTTTCTAATAACATAAAACACCATTTTATAGAGCTCAAAGTCAAGAATATTCTCATATAGAGTTCATAGTATTTTAATTGGATATAATATATTGTAATTAAAAAATTCTAAATGTACATATATTTAACACTCAAAAAGATGTTAATTTTGAGAAAGAAAAAATCAGTGAATCATAATAGAAAAATTTAAAAATTATAAGATTTTCTAGAGGAGAGAGTCTTCCTCAAGAATCTATAATTTTTCTTTTGGTTGTGATAGATTTATTTTCAAAAATGTGGCGGGAGATGAAAAATATCGATTTGAATAAGTTGAAATTTGAATTTTTATAAAAGAGAAATTATAGGTCTAAAGTCAAATTTTGTTTTTGATTGTTCCAGCTACATATATTATCTATTGCATAATCTAAGATCAAAAGGAAATAAGTTTATTTCCTTGTAGTTTTGTGGTGGGAAGTAGACCCCTAATTTCTAGTATTTTTCAACAACTAAAAATTTATCTTTTAATAGTAGGAAAATCTATCATTTCTTTTTCCAAATAACTAATAAAAATTATAATCCTAAACTTCATCCATTTCTACACATTTCATTAGTTTACTTCATTTTCAAATTCTAAATAATAATACAAGATTTATGACATTGAAGTTGAATAGTTATACTTTTGTTAGCCTTCCTTTGTAAAAGGGTGACACGGGTTTGTACTTTTACCTGGACAACATATAGATAACATAGTAGTTTTATAGTTTGCTTTGATTTTGAAAAGCACATAGTCGAGTAAATAGTGAGGTCAACTTTTTGTTTCAATGTATGTTTTAAGTAGATAAATTTCATAGTTTACCCTTACAATTAACTCATTTCTTATATTTGAATTAAATACATAATGACCCTCATTTGATTGTAAGTCAATTATTCCAAAATAATTTAAGTGTAATTATTTATTAAATTATTAAAATAATAATTATTGATTTTGAAATAAAATTATTACAATTTTATTAAAATTATTATTATTATTACTAATAATAATAAAATAAATTTAAAACTCCACTAAAAAGTATTCATCATTAATCAAACTTAATTAAACTAATTTTAATTAAATTAATTAATAATTATAAAATAGCAACTATATTAATATTTAAAGCCCGAGTTCCCCTTTTCCTTCCCTGTCTTTTAGTAATGTTTTCTAAGTATGTTAGCAGGGTAATCAAGGAACATCACAAAGAACTCCAAAAAGGCAAGTCAAGAAATAATAGAATTAAATATAAGATACCAAAGGGTATGATTTGACAAGTAAGAGTAATTTTCTCTCTATATTGGAAGGTATCACTCACTAATAATTAGTGAAGATCTTTATTGATTTATTAATATGAAGTTTTGCAAGTTTCTAAATGATTAATGTGGATTTTCTTTTGATTAAAAAATAATAGGATGTAGTGAATAGTAAGTCTTATTAGAACATGTTCAAATTTCTTTGGACTGACTCAAGTCATTTTAGCTCTTTAGTATGTAACCAAAAAACTATTTTTCAATGATATTACTAACTATTTAGATGGCTTTGCTAAGTTGCATATATGATCAGCAGAATAGTTAAGTATGTGTGGTTCCAACATATAGCAAAGAAGGGGTACCTAGTAAGAATCTAAAGCAATCATTGGAATGTTTCTTCTCGGCAATAGTATTTTTGTTTGGTATAAGGATCATCAAAATACCCAAAAATTTTAGGACTAAAGTTTGATACATTGTAGCAACAAAAAAATTGTAGTATATCAACTGGGGTATGCCCCTTTTATAATGTAAGAATAAAGGACCATGGTCCTAGGCAAGATTGGAGGTTTTCTTCTTTGTTCTTTCCTACTAGTGTCCATTTGAACCGAGGTAATCTGATGTATTTTAATTTTATTTTATTAAATCAATATAATCAAGGCTTCAACATTTACCGATAAAAGAAAAGCTATATTAATATCTTACTAATTATTAATTATTAGCAATTAATAAAACTATTAATAAATTCATTAATGAAAATTAACTATATTTAATTATATTTTTAAAAAATATTAATAATTAATAAAAACCTATTAATAAAATTATTAACAAATAATAATTTAAACTTAATATTATTAATATTTTAAAAAAATTAAAAAAAATTCAAAAAGCATTTTTTTGAAGGTGTGCCAACCTTTGTGTGTTGCACAGCCTTGTTACAGCAACCTCAAGGGCTTGTGGCTATAGCAGTACATAGAACTATTGCTATCGTAGTAACCTGTAGGTAGTAATTGTTAATGTCGTCAGTAAGGGTAAGTGGGGGAGGGCGGGTAAAACCCACATCTCCTACCATATCCATATATATATATATATATATATATATATATATATATATATATATATATATATATATATATATATATATATATATATGTTTTTTAAATAAATTTTTTAACATGAAAATCATTTTTATAATGTAAACAAAATCTCATCCCAATGCAAACCCCTTATATATATATACACACACAGACACGTAGACACACACACACACACACACACACACACACACACACACACACACACACACATATATATATAGAGAGAGAGAGAGAGATATATGTATATATATATACAAATATGTATATATATACATATATATATACACACACATATGTATATATATGTATATACATATATATGTATATACATATGTATATATACACACATATATAATATACATATATATATTACATATGTTCTATCAAACACTCTGATTGGGAGAATATGACAATCTAATAAAATTTTCAATATAAAATTTATATTTCCTTGACAACCCTTCTCGATTTAATTTCCAATTTCCAAATCTACTAAAAGAAGTTTCTAATGATATTTTAGTCTTCATGTATACAAATGAAATCCACATGCACACCAGAAATTTTAAAATACAATATTGAAAGATTCATCTCAATGAAATTTTGATAAACCATTCACGATCATGAAGAAGATAGGAAAATTACATAACACAATTTAACAGGGTGATCAAAACACAAGAATCTACCTTGTTCTGATGCTAAATTTCGCAAACACCCAAATATTGTGAGAGAAACCTCTTCTCTCAAAACCTTCTCTCTGAAAATTCCTTCTCCAAAATTCCTAGTCCCATGAAAATGGACCCTCAAATGCTGATAAAGAGTTCTCTTGTAAATTCGGGGCACTGATTGTGTGATCATCAGAGGGAATTCCTTGATCACAACTTTTTAACTCTCTATTATCTTTTTTGAAACTTCATGCATACTTAAATATCTTCAATAAATTAATTTTCATTTTCACTCTTTTAATTTATTTTCAAAGTGCTAATTGATAAAATGTTTATTAACTTAAGTAATAATAATATTTAGAATTTATTTTAAAATGGTATCTTCAATATCTTATTATTAAATTAAATAAATATTATTATTCTCTCAAACTAGACTATAATTTTCTCTTTAAATTTAATTCCTTTTATTTAATTAATTTCCCAACTAATGAATTATAATTAAATATTGAAAATACCATAATAATTTCCATTAAATTGAATCATGAATTTAATCTTTTAATTTGACTTAATTAATAGAAAAATCACCAAAGACCTATAAGACAAAATACAAAAACCCATCATAAAATACTACATAAAACATCAAACTTAAGGATTATAATCATGAATTTACATCATATGATGCATTCAAAAGAGTAATAATATCAAATACTTGTCCTAATTTTCTAGGACAATTTATTTAAAGGTTTAGGATTTGGATTTAAGAATTTACCTCCCCTCCCTTACCATTGAGATAATGCGATAGGGTGCATTCATCCTAGCATTTTAGGGAAGTCAACACTTAGTGCCTATAATCTGCATAAAATCCATGCATGTACAAAGATATATATAGTAAACTAAATAGGCAATAGAAGGAAATGGTGCATCATGTAGATCTCGACTAGTAGGTGACTATGACTCCCTTCCTTAACCACATCAAAAATGTCATACATAAAGAAAATATAAATGCACACCATACACATGTAGTATGGGGAAAGTATCGATAAGGAAACATGTATAATAATCTATCTAACTACTCATCATCAAATAACTAAAATCACTGTGGTAACCATCATCAAATAACTAAAATCACTATAGTAATCATCATCAAGGTATAATCATGCATACATGAAGTAAATAGTACCAAGTAGTCTCATCCTATAATCAACCAAGTGTCAAACAATTTTTGATAATTTGAAAGATAGTGCTACTAATCATCAAGCATAAGTTGGCCTAAAAGAGCTTGGCAACAATAATAAAATGTAAACTAGGGTAGGCACTACATTGCTACCATGAAACAATGCCAAGATGCTATGTCTTTTGTCTATTATTTCTAGTTCAACATTTTTCACACAAATTTTCTCCACAAGTTATCCTCTATTTCATTACCAGATTCCTAACATGAAGCCAAACTATTTATGAGATGCTTGTAAAAAAAAATTTGGATGTTTTCAAGTCCTTATTGTTTTCCTAGGAGTGCATGTTGGTTGCAGAGTTCAAGGTTTGTGTTGGTGCTGAAATAATTTAAGAGTCACAAGTTTCATTTTTTTTTCCAATGCAATTTTTGAGTAACCAAACATTAAATTTAGAATTATTAGTTGATGGGAATAATTGAAACTTGCTATCAATGGTGTTTGGAGGTTGTGGTAATGAAATTGTACAATAGAAATTTGGCTTATCAAGTGGAGCTTTTTACTAGCTTTAGGAGAATGTGTTTATTACTTGGAGAATGTTAACTATTTTTAAAAAATATTTTAGGGCTACACATCCAACCTTGCCTCTTTGATAAATTCATGGTATGGGTTTTTCTTGTTGTCAGTTTTTGTTCATTAAGTTCTTTGACCTCAAATTTTAAGGTTGTGGTATCTGTGACATTTAATTTTTTGGCATGTGGAATTTCTAATTAGATAGGAATTAGAGGTATCTTTTTTTTTTAGTGTGTTAATGTATATTCATAACTATGTTAGCATTTTAGATACTCTTATTTTAAGGTTCATAATTAATATTCTTATCAATGGTCAATATTATGGTTGTATGATTTGATGATTTAATGATTTGAATAGGTCATAATATATGTTAAATATGTAAAGATATGATTATTATGAACAATTATATGTTTCATTTCTTAAGACCGGTAAGATAGAGAACATTTCAATACTATGTTCTTTTTTATTGTTCTAGAATCCTAGATGAATTGTGTATTGTGTTTCTGCTACATAAGAGTTGAAAGAACACAAGTCTAAAGTTTTTTCTTATTTTAGATTTCTTTGAGTATATTGTGTAAGAGCTTTTTCATGAATGTTTGAGATTACACTTTATTTAGATTTGAAATTTATATACTCTTGTATTATCTTCACAATACATTACAAAGTATTAGACCAAAGTTTGACCAAAAATATTCTAACACAATCCATCCTAATAGGAATATAATTCTTTAAAATCTTTTCAATTCTACAAACTTCCTATCATTTGTTAAAAGTAGAAATGAACATTGGCAAAGTGCATAAAATGCTAAGATCTTCTTCAATGGAAGAAGGGGCACATTGTATCCAACATCTTCGCACTCACTATTTGTGTCATTTTAATCAATAATATAGGTAGTTGTTTTAATCTTGAGAAATTTTTTAGGATATATATGGTTTTTTTTTTTTTTAAATTATTTTTGTCTTTTGACTAGGGTTTCATTCATAATAAACTAACACAATATAAATTTCCAATTTTATGATTTTTCCAATCATAGATTTTCAAACATCAAGGAACATTTACCATCATAAAGATGGTTAAATTTAAACAATATTTCATTCTACAATTCAACTATATGTTTATTGTATATGGCATCCCAAGTTTGTTATGAGATTGAAATGTAGATGTTGTATTTAACCTAGTAGGTCATCAAGACAAAAAAATAAAAAATTGAGTTGTTTAAATTGTTCACCCCTTTACAACAATAAACTCCTATCAGCTAATCGTTGCACATACTTAAATGTGCAACTGCTAGTAAACTTTCAATTGTTATAACTTATGGAAAATACAAGCCACTATGTGACACTTGTTTAAGAATAAGTGATTTTATTATTAACATAATAAATCTACTACATTCTAAACTAGTAGAATATATAAAAAAATAAATTAATGAGTACTTCCATCCATAATTAATTGGAACAACAAAAATCCATATTTAGGAGAGAAGACTGATCCATCCCAAAATATGAGATATAAGTACTAACTAATTAGAAATCTTCAGGAAAAAATCTAGGTGAAAAGAAAAGAAACACTAGATGAAATCAGAATACAACTGAAAACTCTACACCTACAAAAGAGAAATAAAGGAACTAAAGGGGAAGATAAACAAGAACCAAAAAAGACTTAGGAAGGAAAGTTAGGAACTGTTAGATTTATTTCTAGCAAATAAAGCACATCCTTTAGTAATATGATGACTCTTATGAACTCTACTTCCTTCATCAATTAAAAAAGAAATTATTGTTTCTAGGCTAGGAATCATTTTGTTCGAAAAAATATGATCAAATCTTGAAGTCATACTACAAAGTACGATTGCTTTGGAATCATCATCATCATCTACAATGGTTCCTTATTTTGTTCCTAATAAAAAAAAATCACAACATATTCATGGACTCATAGGCTGGAAGATATAACATTTTCCCGATACATCTCAAACTTCTCTTAGTAAATTTTTACCCCTCTTTCTCTTCAAGAAAAACCTCTCTTCAATAAAAAGTTTGTAGAAGATCTCATCCCAAAAGTTAGGGTCTAGTCATCAAAAATCTATTAGAAGCACTCGTACACCCATCAATCAATCTATTCTTGTACCAAATGAAAGTGCTAAAGTATAAAAAATGATTGATATTATAGATTCAAATTTTCATTAGATACATTCAGATTAAAACTTTGTAAGTCATTTTGATATTTGAGTAGCTTTATATAGCTTTTTTTTTCCTTTTTAAAACTACTTACCTAAGTAACTTCCCAAAAACTAAATTTTCAACATATTTATTTATATAATCTAAACTTAGAAACTAACCTATCAAACATAATAACTCTAACAGGAAAATCAAGAAAACAAATTAGTTGGAAAGGGACAAATGAACCATAGAGGCACAAAACCAAATATAATAGAAACACTAAAAATGAATTACCCATTTAATATTGGGCTTTTTTTTTTATGTGACTCCCACAAATGAGAACTGTGATTTTGGAGTTTGGAAAATTGTCTAGCTTTCTCTAATTTTTTAATTTTGGGCCCAATAATAAGTGGTTTATGTGGGTGTGGAGTAAAGTGAATTTGAGTTTGGCTATAAATACAACTTTACCTTAATAGGCATGGAATTTTGGGGACTGTAAGTTAAGTGGAAAGAGAGTCAAGAGTAATTTATGAAGGCTACTCATCTTTAATGGTCTTCCACCAGAAGTAAATTTGTTAGAATCTGATAAGATTAATAACCCAGAAAACTAGTGCAAAGAATAAATATCTAAACTATGAATGCAAATGATACAAAATCAAAATAGCATCATAGAGTTAGTCTCCAAAAGATTAATGCAAATGCTAGAAGCAAAATAGCATTAAGAGGATGCAAAAACAAGAGATCCAAATACAAGCCAGGTAGCATGCTTATATAGGCTAGGAAGAGGGAGGAGGTGGCAACACCAACCAATGAGGAGCAACCATCTATCGGACTAAAGATAGCAAAGTATCTTTCCAAGATAGCTAATGGATGCTCACATGTAGGGAGGTGACACCTCACAACCATTCACCTAATAAGACATGCTTTATTAACCTAAGCGAGATTATTAAAAGTGTAGGAAAAACCTATCAAAATAGGAAAAATTAAAAACTACACTAACAAAATTAACCTCGTCAAACTAATAATTCGTTCTCAATAAATATTGAAATCAACAATATAAAAGATTGGAAATAATCTATACCCTATGCCTCAAACCCTAATAATTAATCTAATAATTAATAGAGTTGAAGTTTTAAAACTCAAAAGATAATTTATTATGAAGCTTCCCTAACTTTGGCACAATTTGTATTTAAATGTTATATGAAAAGCTAGTGTTAGTCTAGAATGTCCATGGTCATGAATTGATTAAAATGAAGTTTGCAAATCAAGTCATAAACATTCATTTCAATATTAATCATCAAGTAGATTCTGCTCTACATTCAACTTTTTTAACATTTGTAAAAATTAAAAATATGCCAATATTTTGACCCTCCATTGGTCATTGACAAAAGAGTTTGTTGAAAATTGTAAGCATTCAATATGTCATTAGGCTGAATACTCTTGACGATGGGGACTAAGATCACAACAAATCAATTTGCTAAGCTCATGATATATGGAAACTTTGTACATATTTCACAATATGTTTTAAACATTATGTTGGTGAAAGAATTATGTTTTAAACATTATTTTGGGGAAAGAATCATAGGACAGTTGTAAGTAGATGGATTTCTTATGAGTTATATTGCATTAAATCAATCTAGCCTACTAGAGATGAGTTTGTTTGAAAGTAGATGGATTTTTTTTAGTTTATATTAAGAAGTTATATTGTTTAAAACAATGTTTTTTATTAAAGAGCCATTCATCTAAATTATTATTCATGAATACAGATCAATGAAATTAATTTTAAAATTATAAGTGAATTTCAATAAATTATTGTAATCATATATACTAAAAAAATATATCATTAGATTAAATGAATTAAAGACCTTCTTCAATGAATTATTTATAAAACATAATAATATTAAATTTTTTACAAATAAATTAAAAACTACATGAATAAGTATATATAAAATAGAACACTATTAGATTGAAAGATCTTTCAAAAAGGGTCAATGTTGAAGATATATTCATTAACATTTTAAAATTCTTTTTGATGACATTCCAACCTAAGGAAAATTCATAAACAAAGACAACCATCCCATTTTCAATTTCTCTTGTATTTGTCAGTCCACATCATTTGAATTTTTGTACATGTCATGAACTTGGTTGTGTTGTCCACCATAATATTTTTTTTGAAAAATGATAAATTCAATTTTAGGACTAACATTAACCTATGTTGAACTAAAAAAGTAGCAGAAAGAATAAAAGTAGAGCAGCAAAACAAAACTGAATATATCAAAGAAGCATAGTTTATTATCAAAGCACTATAATTTTCCTTCATGCAATTATAGCTGAGAGGAATGCTCTATTTATAGAGCTTATACATATTTCTAGAGACTTCTTGAGAAGCTTCAAGAAAGGAAGCATTCTAGAGATTTCTATGTATTGTAAAATTTACTTATTGATCAAGAAAGAAGCTTCATGGGGTAAGTAAAAAGTTTTGGAGTATGCATTAAATGCATTCCTACTACTAAATAAAATAAACATTATTCCAACACCCCCCCCCCCCCCTCATAATGTTTATTTGGGGAGAGTAGAAACATCTTTGAGTTGCAATAGATCTCTAAATTTTGTAAATTTGGCCACTAATACATTTGACATTAATTTGTGATAGCTATGTGTTGCAATTACGATAGCTATGTGTCGCCACTATGATAGTAATAGATGTCACTGTTTTTTAGTCACAAAATACGACATCTACCCTATTCCGTCACAATTACGACACATAGCCATCGCAATCCAACTTCTTTCTTGTGACACAAGCTCGTTGCAATTTGTGGGGTATCCATCGCAATAGCGATGCCTCCAAGGTTTTTACGATGGCGGTTGGGGTGGCCACTTGCAGCGACTACAACAACAACCCCATCACAATAATTCTTTTTTGTGTCGCAATTGCGAAAGTATTTAAGTTGAATTGCGACAGAAGGGGGCATCACCTTCACAGCAAGCCCATCACAATTCATCTTTTTTGTGTTACGATTGTGATGAGATGTGATGGAACATGGCATTGCCACTACCAATCTCCTGTCACAATTGCGATGGCGGTGGAGTAAAACATTAAAAAAAAAATTGTTGGCTTCCAGCTACATCAAAAAAAATCAAACCTCTTAAACCCTTCATAACTTCATTTGGTCACATCTGATATTTGAGCAGGATGGTGTCTTATTGGTGCTCCCTCAATTACTTCAGCTCTATATACAGGCTTTATGATATGTGGAGATTGAAGCCTGGACGATTTGGACTTGGGGCTTGGGAAATCTGAATGTTTACTATCAAGGTCTAATCAATTAAAGATCCTGTGATGAATGGGAATCAATGAGATGAACCTCGTGTCCAAATGCAATATAGATCGATCGTATTGCTAATTCGATTGTTCAAGAATCATCTTTGTCTTATAGCTGATTGGATGGCCCGATAATAATATATCATGAAATAATGGAAGGAGCACCAATAAGACACCATCCTACTCAAATATAAGATGTGACCAAATGAAGTTATGTAGGGTTTAAGAGGTTTGATTTTGTTTGATGTTGGAGGTAGTTGAGAATGACATATCTAGAAGCTTCACCT
Source organism: Cupressus sempervirens (assembly GCA_028749045.1). Classification (NCBI taxonomy): domain Eukaryota; kingdom Viridiplantae; phylum Streptophyta; class Pinopsida; order Cupressales; family Cupressaceae; genus Cupressus; species Cupressus sempervirens. The sequence continues at coordinate 52,256,601 of CM053791.1, forward strand.
CCCTTGTCTCCTCCCTTTGCCTCACTCCTTCTCAGGCCTTAATATGCAATATATATTTTGTGCACTACAATATCATGTAGTGAAATTGATTATACAAATACAAATATAGTAGTGAAACCATGGAAGCAAAAGCTATTAAAATTGGGAAGGTTCAATGAAAATAAATATTATAAAGAAAGATTGCAATGATGTGGAATTAAATTGAATACATCGATATATATAATTGGATCAAAAATATCTCTGGATATTAATGCCAGTAAAGTAGCATCATAATTTTCTGAGATGTGCATATTGATCTCATCATTTTTTTATTTAATTAACGTTACTTGAATGATTTTAACAAGACACAACTATTAGGCGGATAGTCAAATAACATCCTTCTGCTTGATCCTTCATTTAGAAACTAAAAACAATTTAATAAGCCATCAAAATGATCAAATACCACATTCTCTCTTGTTTACAACATTTCTCAGTTATCACTAGTCTAGATCATTCTTAGTTCATATTCACCAACCATTGTAATGTACCTCACCCATGGAAATGCTTGATATCCACTCTTTTCAATGATTTTTAGATACCTGACCTACAGTAAAGAATTGCAACAAAAGAAAGTTGTTATAAAGTAGCAGCCTAAATCTAAATGAACAAAATGTAAATTCTCAACCATTTATTCAATGCATCAATTTACTTGTGGAGCTAAATATTTAAAAAGCATAATGATTTATACTGAGGCCAATATAAATATAAGCAATGAGCTTGTTCTCATCAAAAATATAGAAGTGAACACACAAAAGGGTCCAACACTCTGATGACTTTTATGGAGTTAGTCCAAAATGACCTAAAATGACTCAAATTTGAAATAAGTTATAAATCATGGTAATGAGCTAATGATACTCGCAAAAGAAATAATCTACATTTGTAAACTAAAGTTAAGAAATGACCTGGATTCCTGATATAGCAAAATATGGTATCTCAAATTTGACACGAATAGGTGCCCGCTTTTCTGGCGTTGCTTCTTCAACAGTTATGCTAGAAAGGCTAAATTCAGCCCTCAATATGTATTCATGAATCAAAACCCACATAATAAGTCAATCAAGAGACTAAAACATCAGGGTCCAAAATCATGGTACTATTAACCATCTTTGAACAAGAAAACCAATGAAAACTGCAAGATACCTTTCCACCAAGAAATGATTTTATTTTCCAAAGCAAAGCATCCCTCTCTGGGGAGTATGCAGAAGTACCCATTGATGTGCATACATGAGGTGTAGATGCATCAGCTGGCACTGACAATTCAATTTCAACATTTTTTGTTGTACTGTAAAGTTAAAGAAAACCATGAGACAAATTAGAAAATACACAGAAATACTTAAACCATTCCCTGAAGCTAACATGTTAGAAAGATCTATCTAAATAGTAGATAAATCAGATCTAAAATAGGCATACATAAGCCAGAGAGATAATTTGAAACCTGTGATCTTTGTACTGGCTGCGTACTTTCACCAATTATTCTACTCGGCTTCTTGAATGCTTTTCTACTTTAGCTTCAACCCATATCAATGGCTTTACCTACAAAGTAATAAAAACATATGATATGAAACCTAATTTAGAAGGATATCCTTCATAATTGAACTTCAAAGATTTGACAACAACTGCATTCTCTTGAATATATGAACAAACCTGTATGCTAAGTCTATAGTTCATAAGATCAAAAGTCCCATTATGAGGTATGAAGGATATAGTTCTATCATTTTCAAAACGAGCAAGATGAATGCACCTAATACTTCTTGCATAGGTGCTTCCCATTCATCTTTTCCTTTTACTTCTTCATACTTGCTTGGAGTGTCAACCTACATCACCTTAGTCATGAGAGCATAGTTAACAAATATATTTCTAGCACAATTTCTTGGATGCTTCTAAATTTTCTTGGATTTTCATTATCACTTTCACTTGATTCTTCAACTTGAGTCTCTTTCCATGTAGTAGTTTGCACACCTTGACTTTGACTATTGGTAGAAGTAGAATTTTCTTTGTCAATCAAAATTGGAAAGAAAGATAATGTTGGAGAGTTATCATTCTTAACATCTTCATCAAACCATACATTTCTTTTAATATATATTTCATTTGTTTTGGGATTGTATAACCTCTATCCTTTTGATTCCTCACTATATCCAACCATTATGCACTTCTCACTCTTCCACTCAAATTTGTTCCTTCTTTCATCAAGAATGTGAGCATATGTATTGCAACCAAGAATTCTAAATTTAGATACTATAGGTTTTCTTCAACTCCATGCCTCTTTTGGTGTTATGTTCAAAACTGCCTTAATAGGTGTTCTATTCAAGATATATATGACAATATTAATTGCTTCAGCATAAAATTTAGGTTCTAGATTTCTAGAATGAAGCATACACCTAGTCATTTCTATTATAGTTCTTTTTTCCCTTTTAGCAACCCCATTTTGTTGGGGGTGAATAAGAGATAGTTGATTCCTTCTTTATGCCATGTTCTTTACAAAATATAAAAAAGCCTTATTCATGTATTCAGTCCCTCAATGAGTTCTTATTATCTTTAAACATTTTCCAAATTTTTTTTTGGTCAACGCTTTAAACTCCTTAAACTTTTCAAATACTTCATCTTTCTTTTGTAGAAAATACACCAAAATTCTTCTACCATAATCATCTATAAAGGTGAGGGCATATCTTGATCCTCCAATTGATGGTATTTTAAAAGGACCCATTACATCACTATGAACTAAATGTAGAGGAGTTTTTTCTCTCCATGATTTACCTTGTGGGAAAATTTTCACATATTGTTTCCCCATTGCACATCCATCACATACCTTAGGAAATAATGATATCTTTGGAAGCCAATTCACCATTTGTAATCTCTCCATAAGCTTGAGACTTTGAAAATTGATATGCCCCAAATGCTCATGCCATAACCTACTCATATCATCATTTTTTGAAATAACACACGTGGTTATCTCCACATTTAGAATTAAATTCTTGAAACTTATACAATCCATTCTCAATTTTACCAATTTCAATAAGTCTATGATTATCATTGAGATCCTTGATTAAGCATGTATCATTGTAGAATTTGATTTTATGTCCTTGACTTGCAAGTTTGAGCTACTGAAAGTAGATTTGTTTTCATTTAGGGACTAACTTTACATTTTTGAACAAACCATTATCAAATTTAACATTACCAGTCCCTTTAACTTGAAAAGCATTGTTATCTCCCAAATATATTTTCTCTAAGTTATTTTCACTTATTGATTCAAATTGATTCTCATTATGGGACATGTGTTGTGTAGCACCAAAATCAATAACCCAATCATCTTTGAAAGTATTTTTTTCTTTAAGTGCAACACAAAATGAATTTCTTTTAGAATAGCCAAATTTTGGGGAATTATTTATCTTTTTTTTATGTATCTCTCTTCTTCTTCTTGAAACATACATTTGCCTTATGACCGATTATACCACAATAATGATGTTTCCATTTACTTCTGTTATGATCTATAGATGAAACACTCTTATTTTCATACTTCCAATTTCTTTCTTTAGATTGATTATCTTGTGACTTCTTATAATATTGTTTTCCTTTCATTACAAATTCTTGAGATTCCTCATCAAATGATTCTTTTTCTTTAACTTTTCTTTTCTCTTCTTGAACTAACTTAGCACACAATTCTTCAGATTTAATACTTTTTAATTTATTTGTAGTATCTAAACCCCTTATAAAAGATTGATAAGATCTTGAAAGACATTGTAATATAATTTGTACAAAATACCTATCATCTATATCTTTTCCAAGAAAAGCAAGCTCATTTTTCTTTTCCTTTAACTTACTTAAAAGTGGGATTATCTCTTGTGAGCTTGATAATTTCATTTATATAACTTAGTAGAAAGAAATAAAATCCATATGTCACCTGAATTTTGACATATATCCTTCAAAATCTCTCATACTTTGACTCCACTTCTCTCATTACGAACTTCTAGAAAAACCTCTTCTAAAGGTGTAAGGTTGATTAGTGTTGCTGCTCTCTTGTCCCTTTTATCCCAATTATCTTGATCCTTTCCTAGATTTGTAGGCCTTTGTTCACTACCAGTCACAATATCATAAGAATTTTGAAGAGTTAGAGTAATTTCAACATGAGATACCCAATCATAATAATTTTTCCCATTTAATTTAACTATAGGCAAAGTCACACCAAGTGATTCTATAGTCAAATTCTCTCCTTTTTGGATGAGAATGAAAGATATTTTAAAAAATTGAACACCAGTCTTCAAATTGAAAAACTCTCACCAATTTGTTTAAGAAAAACCTTTTTTCTCTTGCTGCAGTATTCTTCCTTTGTCACAAATTTTTTTGGTGCTACTCACTCCCAAATTTTACACCTACAAGTATAAAAATTCATACCAAATGCACCATATATACATAGCCCAAAGAACTAAAATAGCTCTGATACCATGTTGAACTAAGACAGTAGCACAAAGAATAAAAATAGAGCTTAAAAACAAAGCAACAAAACAAAACTGAATGTATCAAAGAAGCACACTTTATTATCAAAGCACTATAACTTTTCTTCATGCAATTACAGTTGAGAGGAATGCTCTATTTATAGTGCTTATACATATCTCTAGAGACTTCTTGAGAAGCTTCAAGAAAGAAAGCATTCTAGAGATTTCTATGTATTTTCAAATTTACTTATTGATCAAGAAAGAAGCTTCATGAGGTAAGTAGAAAGTTTTGGAGTATGCATTAAATGCATTCCTACTACTCAATAAAATAAACATTATTCCAACAACCTAATCTGCATGCCTACTTTTAATTATAAATGGAAAATTGTGTTCTTGAAATGATAATAGAATCACAATGGAGGTGTGCACATTTCTATAAATTCATCTTAATTATTCGTAGGTGTTCTTGTTTTTGTCAGCAGAATTGTCAATTCAATTCTTTTAATATTTTTTTATTATAATAGAAAACCTAACAATATATTTATATATATTATAGATATTTTATGTATAGATCTTTACTTTCAAGAATGGTTATACCTAATTATTTTTATTTGTCTCTCTTAATTATCTTAAAAAATTTAAAATAGAAAATGAGAAGGAATGTGGAGTTTAAGAAATAAGTAATGTTTAATCTTAGATAATAGTTCTTGTAAATGATTATAAGAGATTTTTTCTTGAAATTTTTTTATATTGTCCAATTTCAAATAAATTGATATTATCTTCTACTACATTATATATTAAACTTTAGAACAATTTCTTTTAGTAATATAGCTTTGTTTTGTATTTAATCAATATTAAAATTGTTGCAATATTCCAAGTACTTCCTTGAAAATGGCTCCAACTTTTACTAAATTACATTCTTATTACATCATAATTATACAATTTTTACCAATAAAAAGATTATTAATTATTAATTATGAAAAGTTAACTAGTGTAGATAATTTCTAATACAATTAGATTTTTTGACTATTTTTAATATGACCTCCTTCTATAGTTACTAGTGATTATTTTGTAGACTTTATTGAACATGCATTCTTTATTATATTTTGAGTGATTGCATAACTGTTTTTAAAAATGAACATAGAAATTTAAAAATATGTACATTTTTATAATTTTATATTTTATCTTAATTAATATATATATATATATATATATATATATATATATTTTTTTTTTCTTCACCTTTAAATCATTTTTTGATCAAAGTATCAACTACATTCAATTACCACTTAAAATTATAGTAATTTATTGAAGTTAGAACTTTCACCAAACATGTAAGTGACAAATTCCTCATACTCATTAGAAGCTGATGATGTTATTGTGAAAATGAAAAGATTATGATAAAAAATTTCTTTTTAATTCCAGCAAAACTTGGCATAATAAATAACTTCACCTTAGAATCAGAATGCGATTTTTATTTGTACAGAAAATGTATTATACGTTGAGCTTATCAAGATTACTACATCATTCATGAAATATGATTGCTGTGCTCTATTCTCAGCTATAATTCAGATTATTTCTTCCTGTAACATGCATGCAGTACCTATTTCTCTCAGTAGTCATACGTTGTTTAATCTAACTTTAAAAATTTGGACCTTCAATGGACTTTTGAAACTCCAACGAAATATATAAAGGCATTCAAAAACTGGTGCCTGACTTATGTCACGACGAAGCATCATTTATCAAACTTGAATTGTATTGTAAGGCTTCATAATCAGGGCCTTATTTCAGCTGACTTAATTTATTAATAAGCACTATCTGAAATAAACCTGGACACGAATAATGGGATTCTCTGTGGTGGAAAAAGAAAGGAAGAGACAATGAAATTGAATAGAATGGATTTGAGGGGAATCTGCTTACGAGGGATTTGGAGGCTCTCAATCAATAGATCAGAGTGTTTATTTGCTAGAGCTGGATCCCTTCCGGAAGGCTTAAAGGGCAGCTTGTGACTCCCTTGAAACCCATCGAGTGCGTGCAAATAAACCTCCAAGTTGTGGAAATTCGCAGGATTGTGCATCCGCCTCAGAAAAGGCGATCTGGTACTGTTTAAACTGATCTCTACTCCAACATGAACATACGCCCATGGAAGCCACCGCAGAAGCGTTGTCAGGCATCCCATTTTTTCATTGAAAACTACCCCAGGAATTTTGGGAACCAAATCCCTGTTGTTGACCACACGCAGCACTTTGACGCCAATCTCTTCCAAATGATAGGCAAACGACAGATTCCCTACGCGAGGAGATGTGAAGGAAAACACCGTGACGGGGATCGAAGTCCAACCGTATTTATTCACCATGGTTTCCTTGATATCATATGCGCTCAGTGTTGCCAATGCAGCTCCCAAGCTGTGCCCAGTGAATGTCATGCTGAATTCTTCTTCTCCTTGCTCCTTGTACTTGTTCACTAATCTGCTTATCTCCCCCGTTACAATTTCCCTTTCGCTGAGCGTGCATCTAACAGAGTCTTCGCCGGTGGAAGTATAGCAGCCGAGAAACCCCTTCTCAATCCTCACATCTTGATTTGAGATGGTTTGGATGTTGGAACATGTTGTCGCCTTTGATCTCAGAACGGGAACCAATATGTCTCTCAGATTTTGCATCCACTCGAAGGCAGTTTGGGTGCCTCTCCATGCAACAACGATGTCACGTCTTCCCAGTCTCTTTATCTCAACTGGGTCACTGCAAAACGCAATATAACCCATCCAGGCGACGCCCTCACTTGACTCCTCGCCAAAAATGGAGTCCAGAAGACTCGTATTGGCGTATATGTATTTGGTGACTTCATAGCCACGCCCACACTTTAGCAGTTCCAGTCGCTGACCGAGATTGCTTTTGCTGCGCGTACAATTCCCATAATATGTGGAAGATGGGGTGTTGTCAAATGAATCGTAGCACTGCGGTGCAAAATCACCATATCTGAGTATCTCTGCTTGGTCACCATCATTATACTCTCCTTGGTCACCATCACTTCTGGCTGAAACTTTAGCACCACTCACTTTTCTCACTAGCATCGCACATTTCTTAAAGTAATAATAACTTGTTTTTATGTTTTGTTCAAATGATTTCTTGGTAATTTTCGAGGGCCCATTCTTGTGGTTGGGTGATTTTTATTTCTATTTTGGCAGTTTCTAGGGTCTTCTAATCTATGATGGGAGTCTAGTTCCTCTCATTTCATATGCATAGTGGGACTCACATGGCTTTATTTGATGGCTTGAGGACGCATGCCTTTTTTGAGGTATGGTTTGGGTAGCCTAAAATCCCCAATCCTAACTCTCGCATAGAGTCTTTTTCTTTGGTGTGAGGTCAACTTTGGTTGTTGGCTTCTTGGTGGCAATTGGTGTTTCTCGTTCTTAGTTTCTATTCTTCTATCTTCTTTTGGCAACTAGACACATATTTGTTTACTTAATGGTAAAGATTCATGTTGTTGGGGTTCTAAATCCCCTTTAAAATATATCTATATGGTGTTGGGTACCCTCAAAAACTATTTTAACTCTAATAGAGAACATGACATGTACCATTTAATGTATTTATTAATTACTTTGCAATCATACAAAAGTTTGAAGTTTTTATGGAAATTCCAAAATACACCTTTGACCATACATTTCATTTAATTTGAAATTATATAAACTACAATTTTTCCATGGAGGGAACATAAAATGCTTTTGACCATATGTAATAATTTCTTTAAAACCATATAAAAATGTGAATTCTATGTGCAACTAATAAAATACACCATTAAAGGTACTTATCAAATAATTTGAACTAATAATACAAGTACTTTTTCTTGTTTAGCTGAAAAATATGTTCAAATTTTTTTTTTCCCTTGCATACACATCATGACATAATAATAGAAACTTTCATAATAAGGCATGTCAGGAGATTTGGCAACTTAAAAAGACTACTATATTTTTTAGTAGGTTTGTTAACAAGATGAAAAGATAAGAGTAATTATCAAAGATAATTGGATCACTTGAATATAATATCATGGTTGGTGTCAAATACAAACATAAAATCAAGATGTGGTTCTCAATCCATTTATCTTAGCTACTTCTCTAAGCATTGATATATTAGATGATCCAAATCGTAAATTGACACTTTTAGATAGCTTTATGTGGCTTTCATTCATGATTATAATCCTTATATTCTCACCTCTTACTAGTCACAATGTGCTAATCAAACTTGGATAATAGTAATGCTATTATTATAACGGGAAAGAAAGATGTATTTTAATTTATTTCATTTCTTTTGTTTTAATTAAGTCTAGTAAATACTTTGGTATGGATCTATTTCAAGCTTAGTTTAGTAGCTACTTTGTTAGATAATTCCTTATTGTTTACTAATCTTTATAATAGTAAATTCTATTAAGGGTGGACTGTAATAGGTTCTTTTTATTAAATCTCCTATAGGGGTAACACATTAACTTCTATTTAAAATTCCTTTAACCAAGATGCTCCTAACATGGAAAAGCTTTAATAGGGCTTATTAGAAGCCCTAAATGAAGAAGCACCTAATATTTTCTTTGTAATATTTTAATAGAGATAAGATCTTGATTGGGTACACTTCCAAAGTGTGCAACATTTGTGAGGATTGACTCACACACTATGGTTTTTACCCTACTGGAGTTTCCACAAGATAAATTTACTATATTATCTGACTCTATGTAAAAATTCTTTATTTTTACTTAATTGTATCTAGTTAAATTGTAGCTAGCACAAAATTGTAGACTAGTGTGAAGTGTGGTAGAGAGTGGAAAGGAGACACCAATATGTACACTGATTCACCCCCTGCACCCTTTGCTCTCACTCTACGAGCTTGTGTTTGGACCAACAACATCTCCTTCCACTCATAGCATCCTTATTGATCCTAAATTATATATTCCATTCATTGCTCAACCTAATTATTATTTGGTGGTAACTACTCATTAGCAGTGATTTTTTTACTGGTGAACCTTTGCTGATTGACAATTTTGTCTCTTTGGGAAATCATAATTTGGAAAATATAGCCTGTACATATGAGCTCAAATAGGTCTCCAAGATATTAAATAATTTAGGTACAAATCCCAAGCTAATTTCCCATATTTTTGCACATTATTGGTCCCAAATCTTGGTCCAATCGCTAATGTAATCTACATTTAGGATATATTAAAATGTTTTCCATCTTGTACCTACTATCCTCTTATTGGAAAAAATTATTTCCCCTTTAGAATAAAATAAAATTTTCCCTGGGGCCAAGTGTCATCTATGATTTTGGTAACGTGTGTCTCCAACTATCCCCTTTTAGCCAACTATTTTGTATTTTAGACTTTGGGAGTTTGGGACACAGGCCCTGATTCTAGGAAGAATTAGAATTTATGTTATAATATTTAAAATTAGGCCTCAATTAGAGTTAAGGCCATTAAATTAACTTACATCAATAGTCTACATCAGTTTCACTAAGCATAACAATGATAACATGCAAAGTGACGATGACAAGTTGACAATAAAACAAACACAAAATTAATTAAATCTTGATGGGTTCGAAGCCTTAAAGTACACTTTACTTTGTACACTTGGCATATCAGCCATGGCCCACCCATGACTCTATAAGTTCACCAAAAAATAAATAAACTCTCTATAGAAACCCACAAATTAGCCAACTATATTAATATTTTGTGCTATATGAAATAATTAATTTATCTCTTACATTACAAAAATGTTTATGACCAACAAAACAAATTGTCTAAATTTATTTGCATGGAAAAAAAAGTCACCATAATAATTATTAAATTTTGATACAAAAAGAATTTTTTTAGAAAATAAAATAATTTCCTCCATTTCCTTGAACAAAACAATCACTCTCTATTAGAAATTTTTCCTACACATTAGATGTTGAAATCACTAGGATTTAAGATATTTTACTTGGGAGAGGTTTCCTAAAGTTATCCCTACCCATTAGATCAATTTTAGAAAAATGTCTTGCACCCTAAAATAGTTAGCTAAATATGCTACTGGGCATGGGAAATCTGTACCTTATGGTGATTTTTCTTAGTGCTCTATAATCAGTGCAAAGTCTCTAATTTTATTCTTTCTTGGTTGCTATTACTATAAGTACTACACATGGGCTTAGGCTCTTTTCAATCAAATTGACTTCAAGCATTACCTTTTTTTAAAAAAATTCCTCATTATGTTGTGGTCTAATCTTGTATACAACCTTTTGAGGTAATTTATATCCTAGAACAAGGTCTATGCAATGACTTATTTATTTAATGAGAGGTAGAATTATATACATTCCATTAGCTAGGACACATTTGTACTTATTAAGAATTTTATTAACTTCTTCCTAAGCCACAATTGGTCCCTTCTTTTTTGTAGCTTCTAACTTCAAACATGAAATGTTAGCTTCTAATTTGTCTTCCTTCTTCATCTAATCCACAATACTTTCTTGGAATTTAATTTTTAAGAAATGTACCTAATGCAAAAAGTGGATCTTTTTCTCCTTAATCTCCTTGACAAACTCATTCTTACCCATCACTATGATGTTGGCTTCTTGACTTAGTTTAGCTAGAGGCTACAATTCAATTACCTTTCCATTATTTGTGATAGCGTATGTGTTTTGGACTCCATCATGTTGATCTTTGAGGTCATACTACCATACTCTACCAAAGAAGAAATGACAAGCATCCATGCTGAAAACAACAAATATAAACTTGTCTTTATGTACTCTATCTAAAATTTAATCCAAGCATGTTCTTCCACTAATGTTTTGTACTCTTTGTTGATCGAAGGCACATTTTAGGGATATGGGTGAGGTATTCCTATTAACTTCAATTTATCCACCATCTTAAGAGTCACAAAGTTATCTATTGAACTAGAGACTATCAACACTTTGCAACATTTCCACCCCGACTTATAGTTTTTCTTAAAAATTGGATTTTCTTTGTAGTGCTTCTGATCATGTGGGCATCTTCAAGGGTGTTATCCTCATCATCATGAGATTCTCTCCTTTCTCTATATATCTATAAGAGTCAAGGTCATGTTTTGAATTAGAGTCATGTGCAAGATGTTCGTTTCTTTCTCCTTGAGAACTTAAACTTGACTTCCCTAGACACTTGGGTGTCATATGCTCTTCATGGTTATAACTGTTACATCTAATTGTGGCAATGATTCTTTGTGGTGATCTCCCTCTAAAGTTTACTCTTCCTCCCCTATAATTACCTCTAAATTTATTATATCTTTTTACTACTTTATTTGTCTCTAGTTTGGATTGAAAATTTATGAATCCTTCCCCTCAATATACCTTTGCCACTAAATAATTGTCCTCTACTTCTAGTGTTATTATCTTTCCTTCTTTTTATTTCCTTCTCCACCTTTAAAGCTATTTGATAGCACATAACTACTATATTGGGGCTCAATAGTTGTAACTCTTATTGGATGCATAATTTTAGGCTATTTAGGTACCTTTCTACCTTAACACTCTCAAGATCTATGATATTTGATTGGAGACTCAACTTTTGGAATTCTTCAGTGTAAGTATAGATGTCCATGTCTCTCTATTTTAGATTCTAGCTCCTTTTTTGTAGGTTAACATTGTATTCTTCAATAATGTATGTCTCCATCACCATATACACCATTTTATTCTCTGAGCATATTGTGTTCTTATCTTCCTTGACTCTTTCCTCTTGCATTAAATTCCACCATGTTTGTGCAACTCCCTTCAATCTTGGCTTGGATAACTTAAACTTTTGTGCCTCTCAAATTTTCTCACAATCAAAATAATTTTAACAATCCTAAATCCATTCTACAAATATATTTTCCTCCATATTGCCTTGTTTAGATGACTAAGATATCATTGCATGAAAATTGCTTGCATAATTATTGCTATTCTTCTATCTTCTTTGGGCTACTAGAATTTTTTTTGTTTATTTTATGGTAAAGATTCATGCTATTGGGGTTCTAAACCCCCTTTAAAATATATCTGTATGGGGTTTTGGGTACCCTCAGAAACTGCTTTAACTTTAATAGAGAACATGACATATACCAATTAATGTATTTATTAATTACTTTGCAATAATACAAAATTTTGAAGTTTTTATGGATATCACAAAATGCACCTTTGACCATATATTTCAATTAATTTGAAATCATATAATCTACAATTTTTCCACGGAGGGAACATAAAATGCTTTTGACCATATGTAATAATATCATGAAAGCTATATAAATATGTGAATTCTATATACAACTAACAAAATGCATCATTAACTATATTTACAAAATAATTTGAAATAATAATACAAGTAATTTTTCTTCTTTAGTTAAAAAATATGTTCAAAGTTTCATTTTTTCCTTGCATACACATCGCCACATAATAATAAAAACTTGTATGACAGGGCATGTCAAGAAATTTGGCAAATTAAAAACACTACTATATTTTTCAATAGGTTTGTTAACAAGATGAAGAGATAAGAGTAATTATCAATGATAATTAGATCATTTGAATATAATATCACAGTTGGTGTGAAATACCAACTTAAAATCAAGATGTGGTTCTCAATCCATTTATCTAAGCTATTTATCTAAGTGTTGATATATTAGTTGATCCAATTCTTAAATCAACACTTTTGGATAGCTTTTTCTAGCTTTCATTCATGATTATAATCCTTATATTGTCACAATGTGCTAATCAAACTTGGATAATAGTAATGCTATTGTTGTAGTGGGAAAGAAAGATGCATTTTTATTTATTTCATTTTTTTTTTTTTTTAATTAAGAGTAGTAGCTACTTTGTTATGGATCTATTTCAAGCTCAGTTTACTAGCTACTTTGTTAGATAATTCACTATGGTTTTCTAATCTTTACAATAGTAAATTCTATTGAGGATTGACCTTAATAGGTTCTTTTTATTAGATCCCCTATAGGGGTAACACATTATTCAAAATTCCTTTAGCCAAGATTCTCATAACATGGAAAAACTTTAACAGGTCTTATTAAAAGCTCTAAACTAGGAAGCACCTAATATTGTCTTAGTAATATTTTAACAGAGATAAGATCTTAATTGGGTACACTTCATAAGTGTGCAATATTTGTGAGGATTGACTCACACAATGTGGTTTTTACCCTATTTGAGTTTACACAAGATAAATTTACTATATTATATGTTGCTATGTTTGTATTCTTTATTTTTACTTCATTGTATCTGGTTGAATTATAGCTAGCACAATTTTGTGGACTAGTGTGAAGTGTGGTAGTGAGTGAAAAGGAGAAACCAATAAGGCTACTGATTCACCCCTCATGCCCTTCACTCTTAGTCTATTGACTTTTGTTTGGACCAAAAAAATCTCCTTCCACTCATAACATCCTTATTGGTCCTAAATTATATATTTCATTCATCCCTCAGCCTAATTATTATTTGGTGGTAACCACTCATTAGAATTGATTTTTTTAGTAGAAAACTTCACCAATTGAAAATTTAGTTTCTTTGGGAAATCATAATTTCAAAAATATAACCTATACATATGGTGTCAAATAGGTCTCCAAGATATTAAATAATTTGGGTCCAAATCACAGGCTAATTTCCCATATGTTTACACATAATTGATCCCAGATCTTGGTCCAATCTCCAATCTAATCTACATTTAGGATATATTTATTTTAAAATATTTTTCATTTGGTTACTGATGTCATCTTATTGGAAAAATTTATTTCCCCCTTAGAATAAAACAATATTTTCCCTAAGGCAAAGTGTCGCCTATGATTTTACTAATGTGTGTCACCAACTACCACTTTTTAGCCAACTATTTTGTATTTTGGACTTTGGGAGTCTAGGACATGGGTCTAATTTAAAGAAGAGTTAGAATTTATGTTATAACATTTAAAATTAGGCCTCAAATAGAGTTAAGTCCATTAATTTAGCTTACATTAATAGTCTACATAAATTCCTTTAAGCATAACAATGATAACATGCAAAGTGGCGACGACCAAGTTGACAATAAGAAAGCACATAATTAATTGAATCTTGATGGATTAGAAGCCTAAAGTACATTGTAAATTGTGCACTTGGCATGTGGGCCATGGCCCATCCCTGACTCTATAAATTCACCAAAAAATAAATAATCTCTCTATAGAAACCCACAAATTAGTCAATTATATAAATATTTTGTGCTATATGAAACAATTAATTTGTTTCTTACATTACAAAAATGTTAATGACCAACAAAAAAAATTGTGTACATTTATTTGCATGCAAAAAATAAAATTAATTCACAATAATTATTATTAAATTTTGAAATAAAAATGAAAATTTTAGCACAATAAAATAATTTTCGCCCTTGCCTTGAACAAAACAATCACCCACTATTAGAATTCTTTCCTACACATTAAATGTTGAATTCACTAGGATTTCATATATTTCTCTTTGAAGAGGTTTCCTAAAGTTATCCCTGCTCATTAGATCAATTTAGAAAAATGTCTTGCACCCCTGAAATAGTTAACTAAATATTCTATCATGGGCATGGGAAATTTTTACCTTATGGAGATATTTTTTAGTGCTCTATAATCTGTGCAAAGTCTCAAATTTTATTCTTTCTTGGATGCTAGCATTGCACATGGGTTTAGGCTCTTTTCAATCAAACTGACTTCAAGCATTTCCTTTTTAAAAATAAAAAAATTCCTCATTATGTTGTGGTCTAATCTTGTATAAAACCTTTTTGGGTAATTTATCTCCTAGAACAAGGTCTATGCAATGACTTATTTCTCTCATGAGAGGTAGGATTCTAGAAAATCCATTAGCTATGACACATTTGTACTTATCAATCATTTTCTTAACTTCTTCCTAAGACACAATTAGTCCCTTCTTTTTTGTAGCTTATACCTTCAAACATGGAATGCTAGCTTCTAATTTTTTATTCTTCCTTCATCGAATGCACAATACTTTCTTGGAATTTAATTTTTAGGACATGTACCTAATCCAAATTGTGGGTCATTTTCTCCTTTATCTCCTTGACAAACTCCTTCTTACCCATCACTATGATGCTGGCTTCTTTTGGTTTGATTTGTTCTTGACTTAGTTCAGTTAGAGGCTACAATTCAATGACCTTTCAATTATTTGTGATAGTATATGTGTTTTTGACTCCATCATGTTGATATTTTAGGTCATATTACCATAGTCTACCAAAGAATAAATGACAAGCATCCATGTTAAAAATAACAAATATAAATTTGTCTTTATGTAACGCCCCACCAAGGGATCCAAAAGAATTAACCTAAAGTTTTACTAAGTTTGCCAAACTTTTTTTTTTTTTTAACAAGAAAGATAAATCATTGACATCAATCACATAGTAGTGGAAGCAATAACATACAATCAATTGTAAACATACATAATAGGTTACATTCCTTAAGGATACCATGACATTGACTCACATTTAAATTTAATTAATTCTATGTCTAACATCTACCATATCCACATGAAAGAAAAATGAGAAAGTCCAATGTCCATAATATACATTTGTTCTGAATGCCTCTTGGAAAATTAATTCGAAATGCTCAATCATCCACTGTACACGTCACAGGGTATAAAAGGCTAAAATAATATACATGTAATGATACACGATCACCCTCAAATCCATGGTACAAGTACAATACAGTAAATGAAATTAATAACATATATGATACATCCATTCATCATAAAAGATATAAACATCTAACATAAACTACAACTATCCATCATAAAATATAACCATTCATCATAATGATCCATGAATAGAATGAAGGTAAATGCCAACAAAGAATGCTCTAGCCATCATGACCATGGACGGATCTCAATGGTAAGAGTAAAAAGCACTACCACCCGATCGTGTGGAACCTAATTGCTCCACAAACCGTGCTGAGGAGATAGTCTCAAGTCCCAAATAGGATATCAAAACATGAACACAAATACTCTGTAAGTCCAAGAAATCCTAAAAGTACACTAACTCAAAGGTTCCAACATAGATAGACGTCTAGACCCAGAGGCACACAAAGACACATAGGAAAGATACTATGCAAGTGGGAAAGTGTCATCACAAAAGTCACATAGAAGTTACCTGAGCAATCCGTTAGGAATCTCGGGTCCCTAGTGATCCTTGTGGCCACTAGTATCCTCTCGAACTGACGAGGCATACTACAAAATGAAAGGTCACAACCAAGCATTCTCTCTACCCCATCCTAGTCTATATTAGCACTCAAGGCATGGGAGAGAACATACAATTATCTTGTTAGATTAATTTTTCTCTGATTTAGTTAAATTTTTTCACTTATTAAAACAACTTACAATGGGTTTACACTAGTAGCCTCTTAGGGCCTCGACCCCCATTGCAAGCCACTTTTTGACACTACAGATAGATAACATACTCTAGGCTCATGAAATCAAAAAATCAAAGAATCATAATAAGATCACCTCAACCCTATACAAGCAACTGGAAAGCATCAAAAGATAGTTCACAATAATCACATCAGTTCTCCACGAGCAACTAAAAACCATCAAATGATAATTCACAATATCCATCGGTTCTCCAACGAGTAATTGAAAAGAATCCCCAAAATAGATCACAATAGTAATCGAAGACTCTAGAATGGTAAAGTCAAAACATGTCACAATATGACATCATCAAGAACAAATCATCCAAAACATCTTAATCCTCTCAAAGCGATTGGAAGGCAAATCAAACATAACTGATCGATGACTCAAAAATGGTTAAGTTAGGTATCTCATATACATACACTTCAACTTCACACTAAAAGACTAGAAACAATAACAAGTAGTAAATACAACCATATCATAGAGAAAACCATCACATTACCATGGTTGGGTAAAAGAGATCGAGATCAAATCAACATGACAACACCATCACATAACCCCCGAGCCTCTGGTAAATGTGCTAAACTGGTCAACACTCTAGGACCACCCAAACCCCAAATATAGTGCCTGCCCTTGGTTCGCATTTTGTTATCATTGCTGAAATCTTTTAGAGCTAGTTTTATGTTGTTGGTTAGTAGCATTCTTTTGAGATTATTAGATATTGTGCTATAGATTCAGTTTATTATGTGATGAGATTACTTAGACTCTACATTTCATGTATGTATGATGATTATTTTTAGTGTTTACAATTATTAATGATGATTAGTAAGATGATTTATTATCGTATGTGTTTTCTTATGGATACTTACTCCATACTTGCATGTGTATGGTGTGCGTGTTTTCTTTGCGTGTTTGCTTTTGTATGGCATGTCTGACGTGGTTAAGGAAGGTAGTCATAGTCGCCTACTAGTCAGGATCTACACAATGCACCACTTCCTGTCATTGCCTATTTAGTTTAGTATATATTGTGTTTGTACATGCATGGTTTTTATGTAGGTTGCAGGTACCAGGTATCGACTTCCCTGAATTGTCAAGATGAGCGTACCCTATCACATTATCTCAATGATAAGAGAGGGGAGATAAATTCTCAAATCCAAATCTCAACCTTTTAATCCATTTGTCCTAATTGAAACATTAGGAGAAGTATCCGAGTTGAGTACCTTCTGAATGCGTCAGATGACGTAATTCATGATATTAACCCTTGGCTTGATTTTGTATGTATTTTGACTATGATGGGATTTCATATTTTTACCTTGTGATTCTTTGGTGTATTTTCTATTAATTAAGCCTAATTAAAAGATTTACTTAATAGTTTAATTAAATAAAAAATTAATATGATATTTTAATATTTATTTTATTTAATTAATTGAGAAATTAATTAAATAAAATATTTAAATTTGAAGATAAAAGTTAAAAGTTTAAATTTGGAATGTGACAATATTTATTTTAATAATAATATATTTGGAGTTATTTTTAAATAAATGGCTAAATAATATTATTATTAAGCTAATAAATATTTTAGCAATTAAGTTTTGGAAAATGAAATTTAAAAGTGGAAAATATATTTAAAATTATTTAAAGATTCTAGATCTCATGTGATTAAAATATAAATATATTAAGATTGAAAAGTGAAATTATTAAAGTAAGTGTATGAGATTTAATAAATCAATAAATTAAATTGGAAAGAGTAAAAGTAAATATTAAATTAATTAATGTGTATTATATTAATATTTTCTCACATAGAAGTTGGCAAATTCTTGGGAGTTGTCATGCAGACAACACAGGGATTTGTACTCTAAGAGTACACAAGTTGTCTACGCTTAGAAGTTAGCATTTTATTTGAACACATGGTGTCTACAACCTTAAAACTCGTGTGGAAGGTTGGAGGAGACTCATGCTTGGTTGTCATGCTTATCTTCTAGTTGCTTCTAGAGACACTCTAGATGCATCTTAGAGGCCTTTAAATAGAGGCTCTCTTAGTGTGTTTGGACAAGCTTCAAGTTTCAAAGCTTATATACATTTGAGAAGCTCATACGCTTCTACATGCTGATGCTCATATGTTTCTACATGTTCTTATGCTTCTTCAAGCACTTCTTGTCATGTGAGAATTTCGGTTGGCTTGGATCTTGGAGGAATTGTGAATGATGGAGAAGGAAGGGATTTTTTATGAATTTCTAAGGCATGGTGGATTAGCATTAGTGTCTAGGTGCACTTGTGATATTCTCATATTTCCTTTGCACTCTTTCTCTTCTTGTCTTCATCGTGTCTGTTATATGTGTCTGATTACTCTCTATGATTGAATCTAGAATTTGAAATTGGAATCTAGATATGCTATTTGGTTGAGAAGAAAACAATAGAAAACTCTAGATCCAATTAAGGAGAAATAATTAGATATGAATCAGGTTTGGGTTTGAATTTATATTAAATTAGAAAGACAAGATTTGGAATTAAAATAAAAAATTTATGGTGAAAATTCGAATGATTAGATGTAATCTTTCTATCAATTATATTTTTAGATGCGTATGAATAAACCCTTTTATGGTTAAATTTAGAGAACAATTATTTTAAGAAGAAATTCTTAATTCATCACAAATTGTCCTGTCGCTGCCCCTTGGATAGACCCGAACTCAGTCATTCATAACTTTTTATTGTGATCGAATTTATTTGATCGCTCCTGTCAGAATTAGCGCAACTTGGCCCTTTCCAACATATTTCAATTTCAGTCCGATCCAACAATTGATTAGAGAGATATGACCCTCGTACTAAGACTATTTTATACAACGACAGATATTTCTCCACTTCCCATAACCAAGAGTTCTTTATGCTTAAACTTCACAAAAATAATATATCAAAGCATGGAATGAATAAAAGATATTATTGCAATCTTCCTTTATTATAATCTTATTAATATGCATTAGTTTTATATGGTTTATTATCTAATCTAATTAAATCAAATTTAATTAAGATTAGTTAATAGTAGAAGAAGAGTAATTAATTATTAGTCAATCTAAGTAAATGGATTTTTAAATGAGAGAAAATTACAAAAAAAAAAAGATTTTAATATAGTTTATATAGTGGACCTTTTATAATGTATAATAAATACTATTTAATATATATTAAATAATTTAGAGATGGTTTTTAAATGAGGAGAGTTTAATGATAATGGATTAAGATTTAATTGATATGGAGTCACTGTTATAACATTGTTATAATTTGAATTACTATGGTATTATTAATATGTTATATATTATTAACTAAATTATTGATATACCTTAATGGTATTAAGAGTTAGCTAATGAAACTTATGTAAAGTTCTCTATATTGATTAATAATAGTTTTGATGAGTTTATTATTTATTAATGTTTGTTGGGTCTAACAAACTATTAATAAATAATAGTATAAATAGTTTAAATAGTTATTAATGAATACGATTAGAGTTAATCTAGTGGAAATTATTTAATGATTAAAATTGTGTAAAAAGATATTAATTTTTGGTTCGAAGTATGATTGATTTTTAATCA
This sequence comes from Cupressus sempervirens, assembly GCA_028749045.1. NCBI lineage: Eukaryota > Viridiplantae > Streptophyta > Pinopsida > Cupressales > Cupressaceae > Cupressus > Cupressus sempervirens. Next base: position 52,277,019 of record CM053791.1, read on the forward strand.
ATTAATATTCATTGAGTTGTCAATATAATTATATTATGCGATTAAGATTTATCTTGAAATGATTATCATTAATATGAAATAATTAAGGAAACATTAGTATTCATAAAGAATGATGAATGTGATCTATTAATAAGATTTCGCAATATAGCTTGTTATTAAATATTAGCAAGTTATTATTATTGAACTATGAACATGAATATTTGTGTGTGGCTGACTTTTAGTTATTAGTCAACTAATATTCATTGGGTTGATGGTTTGGTTGTAAAATTATTAATTAGATCAATTAATGAGAGTTAATTAGATTTAATTAACAATTAAGTTATGTAATAGAGATTTAATTGATATAATTCTTTTAATGAGATTGTAAAAATATTGATATCAAACTTGATAGATCTTGTTCTGATGACTTGAATAATGACCTTAGATGTTTTAATGGTGAGACTTAGTAATATTGAATTGAAAACTATTAGAATGTTAATAGTTCATGGATGGTGTACTTATTGATTTAATTGATCATTTTAATAAAGTTATATTCTTCTTATTCGAAGACTAGTAATTGGTTATTTTATAAACGAATAATGATTCTTTGATTATGTTGAAATGTAGAAGTAACATTAAGGAAGAGTTATCCAATTAGTACTATGGATCTTAGCAAATAAAGCAAATGAATTAATGAGTAAATATTTATCCTTAAGTTATTCTTAGAATGTAATTCTTAATAATGGAAGGATAATGCTTTCGAGGAACAAACGACTTGACGTGTAGGTCAAATGATAAATCCTATACACTTGAAGTATACTTGCAAATAGAAAATCAAAAACCTCTACAATTGATCCAACTATGTAAGATAGCAAAATCAAAACATGTGTTTGCATCGTGTATTTTCTATGTTTCTTGTTTTGGGTTTTTGGATTGACTAGTGTTGACCAGTCCTAGGTTGTTACTAGAGGCTCGAGGGTTATGAGATGTGTTGGCATGTTGATCTTAATTGGTCTTGATCTTTGTAAGTCCAACCATGGTAATGTGATCGTATGCTCTATGAAATGTTTATAATTACTGATTGTTATTGTTCATCAGTTTTCATGTGTGAAGCTGAGACTAAAATGTTGATTTATTTCTTGATGATGTCATGTTGTGACATGTTTGACTCAACCATTTTGGTGTCTTTGATCAATATGATTTTGAGATATTCTTGGTTGCTTGTTGAGAACTAATGGATATTGTGATTTATCTTGAGATATATTTTGGTTATTGAGAACCAATTGATACTTATGATTATCAGTGATGCCTTTAGTTGCCAATAGAAAACTATTGTGGTCATGGATGCTTTTCAGATGCTCATGGAGATTTGATGATTCTTATCTTGGAGATTTGATGATTCTTATTATAGATATTTGATGCTTTTATGCATATTTGATGATTTTATTATGGATTATCTTTTGTGATTTTGAGATTTATGATTCCATGAGCTTAGGGTAGGTTATCTACTTGTAGTGTCGGGAAGTGGTTTGCAATGGGGGTCGGGGCCCTAAGTGGCTGCCAGGGTAACTCATTGTAAGTTTGGTTAATAAGTGATAAAATTTACACACTAAATGGAGATTAAATGAACCTAAAAAGATAATTTTTTTGATGTTCTTGCCCATGCCTTGAGTGCTTGTACAGGCTAAGCTGGGAGTAGTGAGAATGCATGGTTGCGACCTTGCATTCTGTAGTATGCCTCGTCAGTATGAGAGGATATTAGTGGTCGCATTAGATCAGTATGTACCCATGGAGTTTAGCTAACTGCCAGGATAACTTGTACGTGATAAATGCGATGACACTTTTCCGCTTGCAGAGTAGGTTTCCTACATGTCATTGTGTGCCTCTGGGAATTAGATGTTGATTTTGTGTGTGTTGGAACCTTTGAGTTAGTATACTTTTAGAATTCTTGAATTTATAGAGATTTATGCTATGTGTTTTGGATAGCCTATTTGAGACTTGAGATTATCTCCTAAACATGGTGGGAGTGGACCACTTAGGTTCCACGTGGTCGGGTGGTAGTTTATTTTCCACTATTATCATTTGAGATCCATTGAGACACCGTGGCTGATTCTTCCTTGGTTGGTATTTATGTTCATTATGATCTTGGAGCATTATGATAGATGATATACCTTATGATGGATGTATTTATTGGTATGTTTCTTATATTGATGATTTGCATATGTTAGATTATGGTATCTTATGCTTTACTTTGTATGTTAGTAGGATGTTTTAGGAGTTATATTCCTACTATGATAATACCGATGATCTCTTCGGTGCTTTGGAATGTTACGCACGAAGGGATGGCTAGGATCCACAATGGTCTAATGATGCTATTTACGGTTGGGAGGAACCGTGCACTTAGTTATTTATGTTTGTGATTTATGGTTATATTTTGTGATGGATTTTTATATTTTTGCGATGATGTATCATGTATGGTTTATGGTTTCATTATGTTATTGCATCATGGATTAGTTTTGGATGATGATGTACTTTATTTACATAGATGTATATTCTTTTAAGTTTTTCATACCCTGTGATACGTATGGTGGATGATTGAGCAATCTGAAAATGTAATTTATGAACATTGGAAGTAACATTGCTAAAGATGTGATGTTAGATGAATGGTTAATTTAGATGTGATACAACGTTAAGAGATCTTTAAAGAATGTAATCTGTTATGATATGTTATATGTACTTTTATTCGAATTGTTGCTATTGCTTCCACGAATGTTATGAATAGTTTATCTTTCATGCTTAAAAAAAATTTTATTTGGAAAATATACTGAAATTCTTTGGATCCCTTGGCGGGATATTACATTTGGTATCAGAGCCTGAGTTTCAACATTGGGAGCTCTGGGTATATTTGAATGCCACTAGTTGTTAACTAGTTGAACAAAATAAAAATTTTGAACTATCATGTGTATCTTTTTCAAATTGAAAACTTGAAACTAGGTGAACTGAAATGGAAGTTAAATTGTTACTTGCATATTTTTCATACTTCAACACTTAGCTTTCAAAATTGAAAATTTTACTTAAACCTAAACGAGGACAAAACTAGAAATTGAAACTTATTCTAGTTGCAAAATATGTATCATTCTATCTACGTTTTAAGGTAGTATGCCTTTGATTATTTTGTGCACATTAAGTTGTTCTTGTTTAGAATGCATTAGGGAATCTATTTTAGTAGTTGTTAAAAGAGTGAATGTTGGATCGATATAGTTTTTGGTTTACCATTAAACCAGAACCATATTGCTCTAAGGGTGTTGTAATATCTTCAATGGAATCATGTCTCCCTATAGAGGAAAAGAGATCAATGGGACCCACATAGTGAGTATCTTAGTTTTTCATTCTTGTAGGCTTTGAGGAGTAAGCCTAATCTCAGAGGGGGTGAATGTAGTGCCTGCTCCTGATTCGCATTTTGTTATCATTGTTGAACTCTTTTAGAGCTAGTTTTATGTTGTTGGTTAGTAGCATTCTTTTGATATTATTAGATATTGTGCTATGGATTCAGTTTATTATGTGATGAGATTACTTAGACTCTACATTTCATGTATGTATGATGATTATTTTTAGTGTTTGCAGTTATTAATGATGATTAGTAAGATGATTTATTATCGTATGTATTTTCTTATGGATACTTGCCCCATACTTGCATGTGTATGGTGTGCGTGTTTGCTTTGCGTGTTTTCTTTTGTATGGCATGTCTGACATGGTTAAGGAAGGGAGTCGTAGTCACCTGCTAGTCGGGATCTACACAATGCACCACTTCCTGCCATTGCCTGTTTAGTTTAGTATATATTATGTTTGTACATGCATAGTTTTTATGCAAGTCGTAGGTATCGGGTATTGACTTCCCTGAATTGTCAAGATGAGCATACCCTATCACATTATCTCAATGATAAGAGAGGGGAGATAAATTTTCAAGTCCAAATATCAACCCTTTAAGCCATTTGTCCTAATTGAAAAATTAGGACAAGTATCTGAGTTGAGTACCCTCCGAATGCGTCAAATGATGTAATTCGTGATATTAACCCTTAGTTTGATTTTGTATGTATTTTGGCTATGATGAGATTTTATATTTTTACCTTGTGAGTCTTTGGTATATTTTCTATTAATTAAGCCTAATTAAAAGATTTAATTAATGGTTTAATTAAATAAAAAAATTAATATGATATTTTAATATTTATTTTATTTAATTAATTGAGAAATTAATTGAATAAAATAATTAAATTTGAAGATAAAAGTTAAAAGTTTAAATTTGGAATGTGACAATATTTATTTTAATAATAATATATTTGGAGTTCATTTTTAAATAAATGGCTAAATAATAATATTATTAAGCTAATAAATATTTTAGCAATTAAGTTTTAGAAAATAAAATTTAAAAGTGAGAAATATATTTAAAATTATTAAAAGATTCTAGATCTCATGTGATTAAAATATAAATATATTATGATTGAAAAGTGAAATTATTAAAGTAAGTGCATGAGATTTAATAAATCAATAAAATAAATTGGAAAGAGTAAAAGTAAATATTAAATTAATTAATGTGTATTATATTAATATTTGCTCACATAAAAGTTGGCAAATTCTTGAGAGTTGTTATGCAGACAACACAGGAGTTTGTACTCTAAGAATGCATAAGTTGTCTACGCTTAGAAGTTAGCATTTTATTTGAGCACATGGTGTCTACAACCTTAAGACTCATCTAGAAGGTTGGAGGAGACTCATGCTTGGTTGTCATGCTTATCTTTTAGTTGTTTCTAGAGACACTCTAAATGCATCTCAGAGGCCATTAAATAGAGGCTCTCTTAGTGTGTTTGGACAAGCTTCAAACTTCAAAGCTTATATGCATTTGAGAAGCTCATATGCTTCTACATGCTCATATGCTTCTACATGCTGATGCTCATATGTTTCTACATGTTCTTATGCTTCTTCAAGCACTTCTTGTCACCTGGGAATTTCAGTTGGCTTGGATCTTGGATGAATGTCGAATGATGGAGAAGGAAAGATTTTTTATGGATTTCTGAGGTATGGTGGATTAGCATCAGTGTCTAGGTGCACTCATGATATTCTCATATTTTCTTTGCACTCTTTCTCTTCCTGTCTTCATCGTGTCTGTTATATGTGTCTGAATACTCTCTATGATTGAATCTAGAATTTGAAATTGGAATCTAGATATGCTATTTGGTTGAGAAGAAAATAATAGAAAATCCTAGGTCCAATTAAGGAGAAATAATTAGATATGAATCGAGTTTGGGTTCGAATTTATATTAAATTAGAAAGACAAGATTTGGAATTAAAATAAAAATTTATGGTGAAAATTTGAATAATTAGATGTAATCTTTCTATCAATTATATTTTTAGATGCGTATGAATAAACCCTTTTATGGTTAAATTTAGAGAACAATTATTTTAAGAAGAAATTCTTAATTCATCACAAATTGTCCTGTCGCTGCCCCTTGGATAGACCTGAACTTAGTCATTCATAACTTTTTATCATGATCGAATTTATTCGATCGCTCTGGTCAAAATTGGCGTAGCTTGGCCCTCTCCAATATATTTCAATTTTAGCCCGATCCAACAGTTCATTGGGGAGATATGGCCCTCGTACTGAGACTATTTTATTCAAGGACAGATATTTCTCCATTTTCCATAACCAAGAGTTCTTTATGCTTAAACTTCACAAAAATAATATATCAAAGCATGGAATGAATTAAAGATATTATTGCAATCTTCCCTTATTAGAATCTTATTAATATGTATTAGTTTTATATGGTTTATTATCTAATCTAATTAAATCAAATTTAATTAAGATTAGTTAATAGTAGAAGAAGTGTAATTAATTATTAGTCAATCTAAGTAAATGAATTTTTAAATGAGAAAAAATTAAAAGAAAAGAGATTTTAATATAGTTTATATAGTGGAATTTTTATAATGTATAATAAATACTATTTAATATATATTAAATAATTTAGAGATGGTTTTTAAATGAGGAGACTTTAATGATAATGGATTAAGATTTAATTAATATGGAGTCACTGTCTTAAAATTGTTATAATTTGAATTACTATGGTATTATTAATATGTTATATATTATTAACTAAATTATTGATATACCTTAATGGTATTAAGAGTTAGCTAATGAAGCTTATGTAAAGTTCGCTAGATCGATTAATAATAGTTTTGATGAGTTTATTATTTATTAATGTTTGGTGGGTCTAACAAACTATTAATAAATAACAGTATAAATAGTTTAAATAGTTATTAATGAATATGATTAGAGTTAATCTAGTGGAGATTATTTAATGATTAAAGTTCTCAAAAAAGATGTTAGTTTTTGGTTCGAAGTATGATTGATTTTTAATCAATTAATATTCATTGAGTTGTCAATATAATTATATTATACGATTGAGATTTATCTTGAAATGATTATCATTAATATGAAATAATTAAGAAAACATTAGTATTCATAAAGAATGATGAATGTGATCTATTAATAATATTTCTCAATATAGCTTGCTATTAAATATTAGCAAGTTATTATTATTGAACTGTGAACATGAATATTTGTGTATGGTTGACTTTTAAGTTTTAGTCAACTAATATTCATTGGGTTGATGGTTTGGTTGTAAAATTATTAATTCGATCAATTAATGAGAGTTAATTAGATTTAATTAATAATTAAGTTATGTAATAGAGATTTAATTGATATAATTCTTTTAATGAGATTGTAAAAATATTGATATCAAAGTTGATAGGTCTTGTTCTGATGACTTGAATAATGACCTTAGATGTTTTAATGGTGAGGCTTAGTAATATTGAATTGAAAACTATTAGAATGTTAATAGGTCATGGATGGTGTACCTATTGATTTAATTAATCATTTTAATAAAGTTATATTCTTCTTATTCGAAGACTAGTAATTGGTTCTTTTATAAACAAATAATGATTCTTTGATTATGTTGAAATGTAGAAGTAACATTAAGGAAGAGTTATCTAATTAGTACTATGGATCTTAGAAAATAAAGAAAATGAATTAACGAGTAAATATTTATCTTTAAATTATTCTTATAATGTAATTCTTGATAATGGAAGGATAATGCTTTCGGGAAACAAACGGGTTGACGTGTAGGTCAAATGATAAATCCTATACACTTGAAGTATACTTGCAAACAGAAAACTGGAAACCTCTACACTTGATTCAACTTTGTAAGATAGAAAAACCAAAACATGTGTTTGCATCGTGTATTTTCTATGCTTTTTGCTTTGGGTTTTTGGGTTGACTAGTGTTGACTAGTCATAGGTTGTTACTAGAGGCTTAGTGGTTATGAGATGTGTTGGCATGTTGATATTAATTAGTCTTAATCTTTGTAAGCCCAACCATGGTAATGTGATCATATGCTCTATGAAATATTTGTAATTACTGATTGTTATTGTTCATCAGTCTTCATGTGTGAAGCTGAGATGTATATGTCGAGACACTTGAGCTAATCATTTTTGGAGTCATCGATCAGTTATCCTTGGATTATTTTCTAGTCGCCATGATGGGACTAAAATGTTGGTTTATTTTTTGATGATGTCATGTTGTGACATGTTTGACTCAACCATTTTGGAGTCTTTGATCAGTATGATTTTGAGATATTCTTGGTTGCTTGTTGAGAACCAATGAATATTGTGATTCATCTTGAGATATATTTTGATTATTGAGAACCAATTGATACTTATGATTACCAGTGATGCCTTTAGTTTCCAATAGAGAACTGTTGTGGTCATCGATGCTTTTCAGATTCTCATAGAGATTTGATGATTCTCATCTTGAAGATTTAATGATTCTTATTATGGATATTTGATGCTTTTATGCAAATTTGACGATTTTATTATGGATAATCTTTTGTGATTTTGAGATTTATGATTCCATGAGCTTAGGGTAGGTTATCTACTTGTAGTGTCGGGAAGTGGCTTGGAATGGGGGCCGAAGCCCTAAGTGGCTGTCAGGATAACTCATTGTAAGTTTGGTTAATAAATGATAAAATTTACACACTAAATGGAGATTAAATGAACCTAAAAAGATAATTATTTTGATGTTCTTGCCCATACCTTGAGTTCGTGTATAGGCTAGGATGGGAGTAGTGAGAACGCATGGTTGCGACCTTGCATTCCATAGTATGCCTTGTCAGTATGAGAGGATACTAGTGGCCGCATGAGATCAGTATGGACCCATGAGTTTAGCTAACTACCAAGGTAACTTGTACGTGATAAATGCGATGACACTTTCCTGCTTGCAAAGTAGGTTTCCTACATGTCATTGTGTGCCTCTGGGAATTAAATGTTGATTTTGTGTGTGTTGGAACCTTTGAGTTAGTATACTTTTAGGATTCCTTGATTTATAGAAATTTATGCTATGTGTTTTGGATAGCCTGTTTGAGACTTGAGATTATCTCCTCAACATGGTCGGAGTGGACCACTTAGGTTCCACGTGGTCGGGTGGTAGTTTATTTTCCACTCTTATCATTTGAGATCCATTGAGACACCGTGGCTGATGCTTCCTTGGTTGGTATTTATGTTCATTATGATCTTGGAGCATTATGATAGATGATATACCTTATGATGGATGTATTTATTGGTATGTTTCTTATATTGATGATTTGCATATGTTAGATGATGGTATCTTATGCTTTACTTTGTATGTTAGTAGGATGTTTTAGGAGTGATATTCCTACTATGATAATACCGATGATCTCTTCGGTGCTTTGGAATGTTACGCACGAAGGGATGGCTAGGATCCACAATGGTCTAATGATGCTATTTACGGTTGGGAGGAACCGTGCACTTAGTTATTATGTTTGTGATTTATGGTTATATTTTGTGATGGATTTTTATATTTTTGCGATGATGTATCATGTATGGTTTATGGTTTCATTATGTTATTGCATCATGGATTAGTATTGGATGATGATGTACTTTATTTACATAGATGTATATTCTTTTAAGTTTTTCATACCTTGTGATATGTATGGTGAATGATTGAGCAATCTGAAAATGTAATTTATGAACATTGGATGTAACATTGCTAAAGATGCGATGTTAGATGAATGGTTAATTTAGATGTGATACAACGTTAAGGGATCTTTAAAAAATGTAATTTGTTATGATACGTTATATGTACTTTTATTTGAATTGTTGCTATTGTTTCCGCGAATGTTATGAATAGTTTATCTTTCATGTTTAAAAAAAAAATTATTTGGAAAACATAGTGAAATTCTTTGGATCCCTTGGCGGGGCATTATACCAAACATAACCAATACATAGAAAACATCATAGTTTTACAGTAGGTTTGATTTGAAAACACATACTTTGAGTTAAACAATAATGTTTCAGTTTCCAATGTTTGTGTTCAAGACAATAATCTCATAGTTCAATTTGATTGATAATATAATGTTGAGTTAATGTCAAGTTTCCATTTCCAGTTGAACGGATTTTTTAAACAGATAGAACTCATAGTCTACCCTCACAAAGTCCTATCCCTTATCCAAATGAAACACACAATTATCCCAATTAATTTCAAGTGAAAGTCCTAAAAATAGTTGAAGAATAATCATTTATTTATTTAAGTTATAAAAATAACAATAATTAATTTTAACAGAATCATTACAATTTTATTAAAATTAATATTATTGATTATTAACAACCATAAATAAATTTACAACTTCATTAAATAACTTTCATTATTAATAATTCCTAATTAAAATCAAATTTAATTAAGTTAATTAATAATTTACTTCACTAAATTTCAATCATTAATAATTTGTTTAATTATTAAACATTAATAAAATTTAATAATAAAATCTTAATAATTAATAAAATAAATTTAATAATAAAATTATCTATATAATATTATAAGTTAATATAATTTATAATTTTAACAAATTTGATTACAATTTAAATTATTTAAAACATATAACAAAAAAAAAAACAATTTTTTGTTTTTATATAAAAAAATGCATACATTAAAGGCCGCTGACCTCTCGATAAAGGGGTTGGCAAGCGGTGTACCCTATTGATGCAGGGTTTGCACCAGCAGTGGTACACTGTACCACTGTTGTTCGCAGCCTGCGTTAGCAGTGTACAACATTGGAATAGGTATGTAGGGGTAAGTTGTATTTATTTATTATTATTATTATTTTTAAATTTTATTTTATTAAAGACTTTTAAAATTGCTTCCCAAGTTAAATATATTTTATTTATAAAAAAAAAGAATTTTTGTCTAATAAGTAAACAATTCAAACCCCCTCTTGAATATGTATAATTAAATACAATCCCATTCTAAAATATGTAATCTATTTTTAATTTAGATTTTGCAATAATAATATTTTAAGTAATTAAATAACTTTATTTTATTTTTAATTAATTAATTTTTTTACTTTAAAAAAAAAAATTACAATTATAATCTGATAGAGATAATACTATGAACCTTCAAATTTATTTATTTATTTAAAATTTCATCTCCAAATTCGAATCCCTTCCCAAATTAAATCCTATTTTCTTTAATCTAGAAAATGAGGGTTTTTTGATTTCTCTTCTAATCCCTGCATAGACAAAAGTTAATTGACAAGCATCTAATAACTCGCCATATTGAAATGTTTAAACTTTCATTAGAGAGAATTTGGATTTACAATCCACAGACACAAAGAAGATAGGAAAGGATAATTGTGTAATTAATTAGTGATCAAAGCACAAGACCCTACCTAAGTCTGATGTTAAAATGCAACCCTTGAAAACTGTGAGAGAACTCACTCCTCTTCAAGAACCTTTCTCTGAATTTTTTTCCAGAATTCTCCTTCTAAAATTTTCTTTCAAAATTTGTCTCCAAAATTTGTGTCCAAAATCCTCCTGCAAGAACGTCCCCCAAAAATGAACCTTTCAATTGTGATAAAGAGTTCTCTCCTTGTTTCGAGGCACTGATTGTGAGTTCACCCCAAGAGAACTCCTTGCTCACAACACTTAACTCCATATTAACTTTTATTAATCTTTCTTTTATCTTGCATTAATCTTTTTCATGCACGTTAAATGAATTATTGAATAACTTTATTTAATTAATTTATTACTTTTAATCCCATGTGCACTTTATGAAATTAAAATAACATTATTATTTTCAGTTATTTTATCTTTTTAATTAATTTCTTTTATTTTCAACTCATGCTCACATCATGCGATCTAGAATCTTTTAATAATTTAATATCTTTTTACTTTTAATTTATTTTAGAAACTTAGTTGATAAAATATTTAATTAACTTAAATAAAAAGAATATTTAGCATTTATCTAAAAATGAACTCTAAATATATTATTATTAAATTAAATAAATATTATCATGTTCTAAATTTATCCTTAAACTTTTATCTCCAAATTTAATTCTTTTTATTTAATAAATTTTCCAATTAATTAAATATTAAAATATCATATTAATTTTCTATCAAATTAAATCATTAATTTAACCTTTTAATTAGACTTAATTAATTGAAAATACACCAAAAACTCATAAAGACAACATACGAAGACCCATCATATAAAAACACATACTAAATCAAACAAAGGGTTATAATCACGAATTAACATCATCTGACACATTCGGAGGGTACTTGACTCAGATACTTGTCCTAATTTTTAATTAGGATAAAGGGTTAAAGGTTTAGGATTGGACCTAAGATTTATTTCGCCTCTCTTACCATTGAGACACTGAAATAGGGTACACTCATCCTGGCAATTCAGGGAAGTCGATACTTGGTACCTACAACCTGCATAAAATCCACACATGTACATACACAATAAATACTAAGCTAAACAAGAAATGGCAAGAAGCGGTGCATTGTGTAGATCCCGACTAGTAGGTGACTACGACTCCCTTCCTTAACCACATCATAAATGCCATACATAAAGAAAACAAACACACACACCATACACATGTAGTATGGGGTAGGTATTTCTAAGTCAAACACATATTATAATCCATCTAACTAATCATCATCATTAACCAAAAACACTAAATAATCATCATACATACATGGAATATAGAGTACCAAGTAATCTCATCATATAATAAACTGAATGTAAAACAATATCTAATAATCTTCAAAATAATAGTACTAATCATCAAACATAAGACTGGCCTAAAAGAGTTTGGCAATGAAAGCAAAATGCATACTAGGAGCAGGCACTACACTTTATGTGCTCTATCTAAAATTTAATCCAAGCTTGTTCTTTGACCAATGTTTTGTACCCTTTATTGAGCCAAGACACATTTTAGGTATATGAGTGAGGTATTCCTACTAACTTCAATTTATCCACCATCTTAAGAGTCACAAAGTTATCTATTGAACTAGAGTCTATCAAGACTTTGCAACATTTTCGCCCTGATTTACAATTTGTCTTTAAAAATGGATTCTCTTTGTCCCTCCTCTAATTATGTGGGCATCTGCATGTGTGTTATCCTCATCATCATGAGAGCCTCTTGTTTCTCTATATATCTGTAACAGTCAAGGTCATGTTGTGAATCAAACTCATGTGCAAGATATTCCTTTCTTTCTCCTTGAGAACTTGAACTTGCCTTCCCTAGACACTTGGGTGCTATATGCCCTGCATGGTTATAATCGTTACATCTAATTGTGTGAATGCTTCTTTGTGATGATCTCCCTCTAAATTTTGGTCTGCTTCCCTTATAATTACCTCTAAATTTATTATATTTTTTTTCCTATATTTCTCTCTAGTTCAAACTAAAAATTTAGGAATTTTTCCCCTCAATTTACCTTTGTCGCTAAGGAATTGTCTTCCTCTGCTTCTAGTGCTATTCTCTTTCCTTCTTTTGATTTCCTTCTCCAACTTTAAAGCTAGTTGATAGTACTTAACTAATCAATTGGGGCTCAATAGTTGTAAATCTTATTGGATGTATAATTTTAGGCTATTTAGGTACCTTTCTACCTTAACACTCTCAAAATTTGTGATATTTGACTGGAGACTCAACTTTTGGAACTCTTCAATTTAAGTATAGATGTCCATGTCTCTCTATTTGAGATTCTACCTCCTTTTCTGTAGTTTAACATCATATTCTTCAATAATTTATGTCTCCCTCACCATATACAACATTTTATTCTATGAGCATATTTTGTTCTTACCTTCCTTGCCTCTTTCCTCTTGCATTAAATTCCACCATGTTAGTGCCACTCACTTCAATCTTGGCCTGGATAACTTAACCTTTTGTGCCTCTCAAATTTTCACACAATCAAAATAATTTTTCAAATCCTCAATCCATTCTAGGAATATATTTTCCTCCATACTGCATCTCTAGATAACTAAGATATCATTGTATGAAAATTGCTTGCATAATTATTTTTTCTTAATTAATGTTGTTGCATCTCCAAACTTTAAATGGCTCTAGATTTTTCCTTCAATGTCTAATTTGGATGAAATAAAAGATGGTTGAGGGGTTTTGGGACCTCCTTGATAAGATGTCATCATTTGGTTTGCACCAACAAGCTCCAATATTGAATTGCAATTGGAAACAACAAAATACAAAATCCCAAATTGTGTCAATATTCTCTCGAAGTAGGATACATAATAGTGATTCCCAAATAGAATATTTTTGTATCCATAATCAAATCAACCCAAATTTTCTACTCTTGAGGATTCCTCACACCTAGAGAGCTCTTATACTATGTTAGAGTTTTAGGTGACTCTACAACACCCTCATGATTAGATGAAATACCAAGATAACTTCAACAAGAGAATGGAAAGACAATTCCAATAAGATGTAAGAGTGCCATTATTTCCAGTAGACATCAATTATATTCCAATACAATAATTAATGTATTCCATTAATTCAACAATAATGAAATATAATTTAGAAGTGTTTTCTTATATAGGAAGAGAATAAAGACAATGATAAGGAGTGGATAAGCTCATCCACACAAGGTGAAATCACATGTATACCAAAGGTGGATCACTATCCATTATGAAGTGAAGTATACACATGTGGAGGATAATAATGTAATAAGTACAATAAAGTTGGATATCACACATAAAGTATAATGTGATAACAAATATCACTGCCTATAGTGGAATTTCTCCTATACCATGTGTAAATGGAGGTATGAATTCCTAAGTATCTCATATGAAAACCACTATTTTTTCATCCAAATCAGACACTAAAGGCAAAATCTAAAGCCATTTAAAGTTTGGTGATGTAAGAGTTCAACAATTCAAAAAAAAAAACTATCTAAGAAATTTTCAAACAGTGATACCTTAGTCATTTGGAATCCTTCATGATTGGCCAAAATCTACCCCTAAAGATAAAATAAGATATCACTAAAAATGGTAAAGATTGATAGCTTCCATGAAACTATGATCAAGAGATGCAAGATCTAAAGTAATAGCAGCTTGACAATAGGTTGACACATGTTTGCAACCAATGGAAGATAATGCAGTGGGGCTTGCTTTCTAATTGATATGCAAGTGTTTCATTTTCATTGATAGACTTTTCAGTTAGTGTAGAAATATGGAGGTACTAGTGCTTTTTAAAATGAATCTAAACCATAATAATGTGCTTGAATGAAAATTGATCGACAACTCAAATTTGAAATTGTTACATGGTAGATTTTTTGTTAGTTTGGTTGCAATACTCAATTTTAGTGAAAATCAATAAGGAGTGCATGACCATTAATGTGAAAATTGATAATTTCTTCCATTGTGATCATCATCTCACAAATATTCTATGACACTCGGGTAAAAATTGGATTGTGATAAGATGTTGTTAAAAGAAATTGTAGAGCTTGGGTTTTCATGGTGGAAATTGCAGGTTCCTATATTAAAATAGTTGAAGTTAATGTGGAAAAATAAAACTTCAATGGAATAGAAAATAGTTCAATTCCAATGGGACAATAACACCACTTTCAATGTCTAGGAGATAGTATACAACTCAAATGTAGATGATACATAGATGGCAACTGATATGAAAAGAAGAATAAAGTTGAAGTTCCTATGCCATCACTTGAGGGTTGGATGATAATTATGAAGAGCTAATAGAGGGAGGACATATCACTTGAATATGATGCTTTACCTTTGAAAATTATTGTCTATGAGAATGCCTACATAAAAAACCAAGACTGGCCCTAAAAATTTAGGTTGTTGTCTATCTTTGTAAATGTTTTTTTTTTGTCTTTAACAAGTTTTTTTTAGTAATTTCAATATATTCTTTTTTTTTTACTGATCATTTTTTATTGTAATTGAATATTTGTGCTAAAATAATATGTAACATATATATTTCTCTCCATTTTGAGGCTTGTTGCAATATTTTCCTATAAAAGGATTCCCAAGATTTAGAGAAAGGGTCAAAATTCTGATCTTGTGAATAAAAACGTTCATTTATGCCAATCCAATATTTAGTGTTAGTTATAACATGCTTGAAATTGGAAAATAGATTAAATGAAATGTAGATACTATGAGTATATTTTGGGTTATTTTGAAGCTTAGGTTTAATACTATAGATGTATGGATTTCAAGAAAAATCAAAACAATGAAGTAATTTTTGGAGTTACATATTTTGGATTTTATCTCTTTTTATATTTTTCTTTGATTTACCATGATTCGATGAAAAAGAAATTAAATCAAAATTGTAATTTGTTTTGGGTTATATTTTTCATTGCCATTAGTTCAATGAATAAAATATATTCTTGGCATGATATGAAAAAATCATAGGGTTTCATGAATAGGCTTTGATAAGAAAAATATACAAAATGTGTATTGATTCTCATTTGCAAGCTAGAGAAGTAAATAAATTCTATTGTATGATTTTTGTGAGAAAACCCAATGGATAAAGCACTAGTCATAGTATTGGTTTAAATCATATATTGAAGCTTTCACAGTTATAAACCTTAAATTAAATTACTTTTAAAATATGCTATATTGTATATTTGAAGATTTCTCCCTAAGTTGGCTTGGAGAATGCTAGAATATATAATTAGTTGTTATTCATTTCTTTTATTTTCTCTAAGTTAGAAGAAATAGGGGTTATTATCTTCTTTGTTGGGGATTAAACTAAATCTGCTATCATAAGAATAATGGATTTGATCCCAAATACACTTGCCTAAATTTTGCAGAGTTCAAAGAGGAGAAAGATGAGTTTTCTTTGTCAATTGATCCTTAAGTTTGTCACATGATCTACTTGTCATGGTAATTAGCTACCCCCTAGGTGTAGTTTGCATTCCATAAGGTAGTTCAAATTTTGTCAAATCATGAGTGAATAGGACATACAAAACAAATCATATTTTTGAATACCCTTTTTAGTCATATATTGATCTCCAAGAACGTATTACTCCACATGTTTAGTTAAGTGTTATAACCATAATAGCCTACTAGGTCTACAAAGATCTAATTGAACAAAGATTATGAAGCAACCCTGTCATAGGAATGTGATTTCAAGCTACTTCCATGTTGATAATGTTAAAAAAACTTTGAATTGCTAATTTAGGCTCTTGAAACAAATAAATTGACTTTTACATCTTCAATTTTAGGTGGACACATATGGATGTTCACCTAGGGCATTAAAAAACTTGGTCTTCCCTGCATTTTAAGAAAAAGGAAAACTAATTTCCTATAGTACATTATCCTAGCTTGAATCCCTTAGAAGGTCCTGCAAAACAGATCCAAGGTAGTCAAGTTATTTGTACTTTATTGGGGAAACCCTTAAAATGACTTGTAATTGATCAATCTATGCTAAAAAAATGATTTCTTCCTCCTATAGTCATTTTATAGCTTTAAATCAAGATCCAATAAAATCCCATAGACTTATCTATGATGTGTGAATGACTTAAAAATTTTATCAATCAAAATAAGGTTGTACAGAAAATGAGAACACCATAAATACTAGAAAAAACACTTTTTTATGCTTCTTCGATCCAAAAAATTGTGTACATGAATGAATCATTGTTCCATTTTGAAGGATCCATCACTGTAACGTCTAAGAATGTATCTAAATCATTATTTTTCCCAATCCATGCAAGTTCAAACCAAAAAGTAAAATATTTGACAAGTTTGCAATAGTTGCAATCACACAATTTAGAAACTTTGTGTCATTATCTTATAACTAAAGCTTTGTTTTGATTTTCTCCCTCACCTACCTAGACATACCTTAATGATGTAGGAGCGTCTTAGGTTTTCTTTTTAATGCCCCACCAAGGGATCCAAAAGAATTAACCTAAATTTTTACTATGTTTTCCAAACAAATTTTTATTTTTTTTAAACATGAAAGATAAACCATTCATATCAAACACATAGTAGTGAAAGTAATAATGTACATACAACTAAAAACATTCATAACAAGTTACATTCCTTAAGGATCCCAAGATGTTGAGTCACATTTGATCTAATTAATACTAAGTCTAACAACTACCACATCCACATTAAAGAATAATTAAAAAGTCCAATGTCCATATTATACATTTGTTCCAAATGCCTATTTCAGAATGCTTAATCATCCAATGTACATGTCACAGGGTATGAAATGCTTAAAAAAATATACATATGTTAAAATAAAGATACATCATCCTCATTGACCATGATACAAGTGCAATAAAGTAAATGAAACCAGATTCCATACATCATAGAAAATATAAACATCCATTGTAAAAGATAGCAATAAATCATAAA
Organism: Cupressus sempervirens; assembly: GCA_028749045.1. Taxonomy (NCBI): domain Eukaryota; kingdom Viridiplantae; phylum Streptophyta; class Pinopsida; order Cupressales; family Cupressaceae; genus Cupressus; species Cupressus sempervirens. The sequence continues at coordinate 52,294,738 of CM053791.1, forward strand.
CACTAATTATAATTATCTAAATGCATAGTTCCTCCCACCCATAAATAGCATCATTAGACCATCGTGGGCCCTAGCCATCCCTCTGCATGTAACATCCCAAATCACTAAAGAGATCATCAGTATTATCATACTAGAAATGTCACTCCTAAAACATACTACATTATATGTAGAAAGAAATCTAACATGTTACAACATATGCATAAGAAATCTAATCATGCAAAGTAAAACATAAGACAAGTAAACAACATCATCTATCATATTCTAATCATCAATATAAGGATACATGTCCACCATCATAATCCAAGAAAAGAATGAAGATAGATGCGAACAAGGAATGCATCAGCCACGGTGTCTCAGACAAATCTCAAATGGTAAGAGTGAAAAAAAAGTACCACCCGACCACATGGAACCTAAATGGTCCACTCCCACCGCACTGAGGAGATAATCTGAAGTCCCAAACAGGATATTAAATCACATAGCACAAATACTCTCTAAGTCTAGGAATCCTAAATGTTTACTAACTCAAAGGTTCCAATCACAAACCAATATCTAATCCTAGAGGCAAAACAAAGACATCTAGGAAACCTACTATGCAAGTGGGAAAGTGTCATCGCTGGATCATGCTAGAGTTACCCTGGTAGTCTCTCAATAGACCCCGACCCCCTAGCGATCCCTATGTGGCCACTAGTATCCTCTCGTATTGATGAGACATACTACGAAATGCAAGGTCATAACCAAGTGTTCTCTCTACTCCCATCCTAGTCTATACTAGCACTCGAGGCATGGGTGAGAACATACAATTAACTTATTAGGTTCATTTAATCCCCATTTAGTGTAAATGTTTTCACTTATTAAAACAACTTACAATGAGTTACCCACTGCACTTAGGGCTCCAGTCCCCATTGCAAGCCACTTCTCGACACTACAAGTAGATAACCTACCCTAGGCTCATGGAATAATAAATCACAAAATCACCTAAGTCCTATACAAGTGACTAGAAAAACACAAAAAGATAATCCACAATAAGAACATCAAATATCCATGAGCAACTGAAAATCATCTAATGATAATCATAATATCCATCGGTTCTCAACGAGCAATCGAAAAGTATCTCAAAGTAATACTGATCAAAGACTCCAAAATGGTCAAGTCAAAACATGTCACAACATGACATCATCAAGAATAAATCAACACTTCAGTCCCATCATGGCAACTGGAAAGTAATCCAAGTATGATTGATCAATGACTCAAAAATGGTTAAGTCAAGTATCTCAAATACTTACACCTCAGCTTCACACAAGAAGACTAGAAAGCAATAACAATCAGTAAATAAAAACATCTCATAGAGCATACCATCACATTACCATGTTTGGGTTTAGAAAGATCGAGTTCAAATAACATCAACATGCCATCACATTCACATAACCCCCGAACCTCTGGTAACAACCTAAGACTAGTCAAAGCTAGGGCAATCTCCAAAACCCCAAAACAAGAGACAAACACATGTTTTGCTTTGCTTTTGCAATCACATGATTAAGCCAAATATGAGGTTTCTAATTTTGTTTCAAGTATATTTCAAGTGTATAAGATTCTTCATTTAATCTCCAATTCAACCCATTTATCTCTTCAAATTAAACATAGAATTATCCCTCTATTATTTTTTAAAAAAATTCTAAAATAACTAGAAGATAATTATTTACTTATTTAAATCATTGAAATAGTTCCCATTGACTTTTAAATAAAATCATTTGCATTATTTCACTAAAAATAAATGTTACTAATAATTCCAAGAAGTGTCTCCCATTACTCAAATTATTAGAATAATACTTATCAACCTTCAAATAATTAGTTTACATTTTTTTTTAAAACACTTCAAGGAAAAAAATTTACTTAAAATAATCTTCATTGATTTTAAGTAAAATCAATCTCATTAATAATTCAATTATTTAATTCCACTAAACACTTTTTAATATCTCTTTTCTTTTAATTTGCCCTCATTTAAAAATCCATTTACTAAAATTGACTAATAATTAATTAAACTCCTTCTACTATTAACTAATCTTAATTTAATTAAATTAAATTAGATTAGTTAATAAATCATATAAAACTAATGCATAATAATAAGGTTCTATTTTAATTCAAACCCAAACCTGAATCAATTTCCGAATCTTGATTCTACTAAGGGAAGATTGCAATAATACTTTTAATTCCCATAACTAGATGAAACAATATGCATTTCCAAATTACAAAATTGAAGATTCATTCATAGAGAATTATTCAGAAATGCATAACAGACACAATGAAGACAGGAAGGGAAAGAGCATAATAAAATATGCGAAATAATCACAAGTGCCTACCTGGACACTGATGCTAATTTTCTATGCCTCAAAATTTTTTAGAGAAGCTCCTCCTCTCAGAATCTTCTCCTTTCTGAAAATTCCTTCCTTCTCCAACATTCACAATTCCTCCAAGAACCGAACCCCCTCGAGTAATTAGGAGTGCTTGTAGGAGCATATGAGGATGCAAAAGCATATGAGCTTCTCAAATGCATGTAAGCTTGTCCAAACACACTAGGAGAGCCTCTATATCAAGGCCTGTAAGCTGCATCTAGAATGTGTCTAGAAAGAACTAGGAGATAAGCATGACAACTAAGAACATAAATTTCATGATAAGAAGGTAAACATGATGAGGTCTCTAGAATGTTGTAGACAACATGTGCTCAAATAATATGCTAACTCCTAAGTGTAGACAACATGTGCATAATTAGAGTGCAAACTCCTACGTTGTCAACATGACAACTCACAAGAGTTTGCATACTCCTATGTGAATAAATAATGCATATTAATTTATTTAATATTCACTTGACTATTTTTAAATTAAAATATTAATTTTAAATCTCATGCACTCACTTTATTAAATCTACTTGTTTTATCTTAATATATTTTAATCACATGCACGCATCACATGATCTAGAATCTTTTAATAATTTTAATATGTTTTCCACTTTTAAATTCATTTTTGAAACTTTAATTGATAAAATATTTATTAACTTAAATAATAAAATTATTTAGCATTTATTTAAAAATAAACTCTAAATATATTAGCATTAAATTAAATAAATATTATCACATTCTAAATTTAAACTTATAACTTTTATCTTCAAATTTAATTATTTTTATTTAATTAATTTCTAAATTAATTAAATAAAAATAAATATTAAAATATCATATTAATTTTCCATTTAATTACATCATTAATGTAATATTTTAATTAGGCTTAATTAATAGAAAATACACTAAAGACTCATAAAGTAAAATACAAAAACCCATCATAGCAAAACACATTAAAAATCAAATCAAAAGGGTTAATATCATGAATTACGTCATCTGATGTATTCGGAGGGTACTAAACTTAGATACTTGTCCTAATTTTCAATTAGGACAAATCACTTAAAGGGTTGGCATTTGGACTTCAAAATTTTATCTCCCCTCTCTTATCATTGAGATAATGTGATAGGGTACACTCATCCTAGCAATTTAGAGAAGTCGATACCCAGTACCTACAACCTGCATAAAATTCACATATGTACATTCACAATATATACTAAGCTAAATAGGCAATGGCAGGAAGTGGTGCATCGTGTAGATCTTGACTAGTAGGTGACTATGACTCCCTTAACCACATCAAAAATGCCATACAGAAAGGAAACAAACACACACACATCATACACATGCAAGTATGGGGTAAGTATTGGTAAGAAAACACATATGATAATAAATCATCTAACTAATTATCATCAATAACTGCAAACACTAAAATAATCATCATACATACATGAACTATAAAGTACCAAGTAATCTCATCATATAATAAACTGAATCTAAAACAATATCTGATAATCTCAAAATAATGTTACTAATAATCATCAACATAAAACTAGCCCTAAAAGAGTTTGGCAATGATAACAAAAATGTAACCTAAGGGCAGGCACTACATTCTTGGTGACTACTTTGGAGTTCATGGGAGGAGGCTCAGTAGTTTCTTTGGAGGGTGCTTGGACTAGTACTCAAGTGAAGAAGGACTAGTGCTCGGCATGCTCTAGGAGCTCGACATGCTCGAGGAGCTTGGCATGTTCTATGGAGCTTAGCATGGTCTTGGAGCTTGACATGTTCTATGGAGCTTGACATGGTCTTGGAGCTTGGCACATTCTATGGAGCTTAGCATGGTCATGGAGCTTGGCATGTTCTATGATGCTCGACATGGTCTAGGGACTTGGCATGGTCTTTGGTTGCTTGACATGGTCTGGGAGGAGCTCAATCTTGCTTAGGAATTTGGTGCTTGTTGGAGGCCATATAACTAATTTTTCACAATGAGTTAGAGGATGAAAATATTAGGGACTAAATATGGCCTAGAGTACTAACTACAGTTTGAACCGTGAGTTCTAATTCAATTAGAGCTACGAGATATCCTTATTTTACTTAGATATCAATTTTGGGCATTTAATTACTATTGTTGGCTGACTTGTGGCATTTAAGTTATGTATTTGTATTTAATTTGTGTTCTAGGCCAACTTGTGGCTTAGATAGGTATAAGAAGGGGTTGTGGGGAATTCTTTAGGAATTATTCATCCATCACGGAGAGGAGGAGTAACTAAAGAGCGAGTTTTCTTGAGTCTATGAATAGAGTGTCGAATGTGAGGCAGTTTACACTTGGATCTTGGATGAAGTTAGAGAAGAGCTAGTAGTTGCAACTGGAAAAATAAGGAGATTTCTTGGTAGGCGAGCACAAGTTGATATATTCCTTGGAGGTTTCTACCAGAGTGTGGACCTAGACTAGCTAGGGCATGGATTGGATCTTAAGGCATCTTGCAGAACTGTTATTGTAATTGCTATTATATTTGGCTGTAACCGAGAAGGCCTTATAGCCCAACATATTGCATGTAATCAGTTATATTTTATGAATACATTATTGTAATATGATATCAAATCTTGCTTTGTTACTTCTTGTTGTTGTGTTTCCACTATGTGGTTATATAGCTAGGGGCTAGGACATCTCTGTTGAGGATACTCCTACCTTGCACTACATCAAATGGTATTAGAGCAAAGGTTGTTCTTGATTGTGTGGACAAATTGCTAAAGTTGTGGCAGTTTGCACTAGGACTTGGGTTTGAGAAGTGGATTTGAATTGATCTTGATCTGATGGTGGATTTTCTTTCTAGTGTCCTAGATCTCTTGGTTATGAGGTGGTAGATCATGGTTCTGACTTGCAATTGCAAAGGGCTTGTAGATGGATCGATGGATGCAAAGATGGATGACTAATCTTGTTGAAGCATGATCATAGAGGGTTTTTGGATTATAGATCTGTGGTCCTAGACTTGTGATGTGGTTCCTGATTGATCATGCAAGGTGGTAGGTTGCAATCTAACTTGCAAAAAATTCAAGGTTGTCACAAGGAGCATTGGAAGGATTTGTTGCAGAGGGTTTGTGAAGATCTTGGTAGACGGCTCCAAGAGGATTGGATGCTGAGATGATTGTGAATCTCTGTGATGTGGTGGAGAGAAGGTTTTTTGAGATGACTGCTCAATTTGAAGCAAGCTTGGCTGATCGAGTTAAGGATGAGGTGAGGAAGGAATTTTGTAGCTTTTTGTGGAGTTGGAGTCTACCAATTCAAAACAGAGTTGTTTGGTTGGTTAAGAGACTTGTTCATGAGAGAAGATGGCATTCCAAGGTCGATTTTGGTTTTGTTGATCAGATTATGGAGTCTAATAAAGAAAGATATTCCTAACCTTGTTGATGCTAGGACAGAGGTTGGTTTTCATGATTAGTTGGTTGAGCATGACATTGAAATTGTAGAGCACTTGGTTGTGGATGATCCAATTGTTGTTTGTGGTGAGTTATGTATTGTAGAGCATCTTGTTGTGAGAAATGAAATTATTGGTGTTGTGAGTTTGGCATGAGTTGATGGAAATCTACATGTTGCTATTAATGTGGAGTTTATTGTTGCTAATTTGGGGTCTGTTGTTATTGATTCACTAGTTGTTGATGTGGATGAAGGTTTGCTATTGAGGAATTATGTTCAGTTTGTTCCTAGGGGTGAGCATGCTGATTGAATGGTTGAGATTTTGGTGTTTTTTAGAATGATGTAGATGTTGATGATGAGAAGATTTCTTTTCTTGTCCTTATTGGAGTGGAAGCCTTTGGTAAAGATGAAGATGGTCGTTGCTCTTTCTTTGGTTATCAAAGTGTGGGACACACTTTTCTATTAACCTAGGGAGTCTGATGCAGTAGCATCTTGGGTTTTCTTGGTGACTACTTTGGAGTTCATGGGAGGAGGCTCAATAGTTTCTTTGGAGGGTGCTTGGACTGGTACTCAATCAAACAAGGACTGGTGCTCAACATGCTCTGGGAGCTCAATATGCTTCGGGAGCTTGGCATGTTCTATGAAGCTCGACATGGTCTTGGAGCTCATCATGTTCTATGGAGCTCGGCATTTTCTTGGAGATTAGCATGTTCTATGGAGCTCAACATGGTCTAGGGACTTGGCATGGTCTTTGGTTGCTCGACATTGTTTAGAAGGAGCTTGCCCTTGCTTAGAAATTTGGTGCATATTGTAGGCCATATAACTAATTTTCCATAATGAGTTAGAGGATGAAATTTTTAGGGATTGAAGAGGGCCTAGAGTAATAACTATAATTTGAAGCACGAGCTCTAATTCAATTAGAGCTAGGAGATATCAGATTTGACTTAGATATCAATTTTGGGCATTTAATTAGTGTTATTGGCCGACTTGTGGCATTTAATTTATGTATTTGTATTTAATTTGTGTTCTAGGCTGCCTTTTGGCTTGGATGGGTATAAGTAGGGGTTGTGGGGAAGTCTTTAGGCATTATTCATCCATCGTGGAGAAGAGGACTAGCCGACGAGAAAGTTTTCCTGAGTCTATGAATAGAGCGCCGAATGTGATGTAGTTTATAGCAAGATTGTGATGGAGTTGTGAATTTGTGGACAAAGCATTTAATGTGAGGTAGTTTACACTTGGATCTAGGATGAAGTTGGAGTAGAGCTAGTAGCTACGGCTAGAAAAATAAGGAGATTGCTTGGTAGGCTTGTGAGCACAAGTTGAGATCTTCCTTTGATGTTTCTACCAGAGTGTGGACCTAGACTAGCTAGGGCATGGATTGGATCTTGAGGAATCTTGCAGAACTATTATTGTAATTGCTATTGTATTTGGTCATAACCAGGAAGGCCTTACAACTTGGCACATTGCATGTAATCAGTTATATTTTATGAATACATTATTGTAATATGGTATCAGATATTTCTTTATTACTTCTCGTTGTTGTGTTTCCACTATGTGGTTATATAGCTAGGGTCTAGGGCAACTCTTTTGGGGATACTCCTACCTTACACTATGTCACTTAAGACATGTTGATACTAACTTAAAGAACTCCAACATTTTTTATTTGCACTTGTCCTAGGTGGCTAAGACTTGGCCAAACATGCCACCATAGCTAGGACTTATTGAAAAAGACCACACAATCATTAAATTAGCTAGGCTAAACTTTTACTTGATCCCATATGAATGTCAACCGACCTGGTTTAAGTCTTCCATTTTCTAATAGCTTGGCCTTCATCTTGTGCTTCTAGACTAGTTTCATCCTAGGATGCTTCCACTTTTTTGGTCTGTTAGTTGTCTACAAGAGTTCTTCTAGGTGTTTGTTGCTTTATTTTCTAGGCTATTTTAGTTGTTATGGTTATCAAGACCCATTTTCCTTTAATAATTTTTTTGAGTTTGGCAAATAAAAACTTGTAGTAGAGATTAATTTATTAAATGTAAGCATAAAGAAAATAAATCATAACTAAAATTTACTCTTTGGTAAAAATGTTTTAGCCAATTTTATGTAATTTTTTTTACAAATTATAGAATTGAAAATGTTGCATGTTAATTTTAAAATTGAGTTATACATAGATTTTTTTTTAAACATATTTTGATTGAGTGAACTAATTTATTAATAAAATAGTACTTCCTAATTATATTAAACATAATAGTTTAATATTAATTATAATATTATAATGATTGAATATTGATTAAAATATATAAATTTAATAATTATTTTACTTAAACAATTAATACTTACGATATCTTCTGGCCTACTTTATCTACTTTTTTGTAAAGATAAATATAGAAATATAAAAATTATTAAAGAATAATATAGATAAAAATAATAATTTATTTATTTAAATCTATCTCCAAACAATTCTATGTTAAGTCAAATCACAATTTATAATTAATTTAGAATAAGTATACTCTTGAGAAATATATAGCTTGATATACTTTACATGTGTTTTGTTAAATATTAGTATGCTATATGTTTGTTTAAAGATAAGTATGATTGAACATCTATATTCTCTCTCTCTATATATATTCATTTCTAGTTTGACCATAAAATCATGTAATATAAGTATATATTATGTTAAATATTTAAAACTTAAAATACTTTATCGTGCTTTGTAACTTAGCCAATTTAACAAATGAAATTGTACTCTCTTACATACTCGTGACTATTTTTCATTCCGTTGACCAATATTTGTAAATTCTTCCACCTATAATTTTATGCATCACTTATTCAAAAAGCTTCTCCGATTTGGCGGATCTCTTATTTTCGAGTTATCAAGAATATTGAACTTTTTCCATTTCCAATTTTCCTCCCAACATATTTAGGATATTTTCAAAGATGAGAGCTTCACCGCCTTTGTTTCGACCTTCGAGAGAATTGCAGATGCTCCGGTTGTTCTGACTTTTGACTACGAATCACCTCTTCCAAATATTTTGCTGCGCAAAGGAGAAGACAACACGTACAAGTAATAATCGGTCTGAGAAATTCCGTGGGGAATTGTGCTTTCATATCAGCCATTAATTTCTTTGTTTTGGACCAAAATAATACGAGTGGACACAGTCAAGTAAAATGTTTTGAAGGCTTCCTGGTCTACCTTGATGCCATCCAAGTGATCTGAGACTTTTAAAAAGAATGAGATTTGCGAATGAGGATCTGGGTAATTGACAGAAAGTAGAACATTCCATCATCTCATCCCAATCATTTCTCTGTTTATATCCACAACGCTTAAGCTTTTAATACACCTGAAGTAGAAAATTCATTTTTCTTTCTTTCTTGAGAGCTGCAAGTTTTTCTAAAAGGTGTAAGGATTGACAGTATGAAAGTATCTCGATTACCGTTTGGCCGCTGGAAGGAGGCTGAAAACTATTTATTCACGGCCTGTAATGCCATATCGCCAAACAAAATAACTAATGGAGATGGAGATGGAGAAGGAGAAGACAAAACAGAACAATTGAAGCTTTGTGAAATATGGTGAGATATTCAGGGTGCCAGTAATTGGAATGGTATGCTGAATCACATTAAACCACTTCTTAAAGCAGAGATACTCAGATATGGTGATTTTGCACAGCAATGCTACGATGTATTTGACAACACGCCGTCTTCCACATACTACGGGAATTGTAAGCGCAGCAAAAGCTCTCTCGCCCAGAGACTGGAATTCCTAAATTGTGGGCGTGGATATAAAGTTACCAAATATATCTACGCCAATGCGAGTCTTCTGGAATCCATTTTTGGGGAGGAATCAAGTGAGGGGGTTGCCTGGATTGGTTACATTGCGGTTTGTACTGACCCAGATGAGATACAGAGACTGGGAAGACGCGATATAGTTGTTGCATGGAGAGGAACACAGACTCCCTTTGAATGGATTCAAAATCTGAGAGACATATTGGTTCCTGTTGTGACATCAGAGGCTACAACATGCTCCAATATCCAGACCATTTCAAATCCAGATGTCAGAATAGAGAAGGGTTTTCTCAGATGTTATACATCTATCGACGAGGATTCTGTTAGATCCAAGCTGAGTGCAAGGGATACAGTAGTCGGTGAGATAACCAGATTAGTGAAAGAATACAAAGAGAAAGGTGAAGAAGAATTGAGCATAACATTTACTGGGCATAGTTTGGGAGGTGCACTTGCAACATTGAGCGCATATGACATCAAAGAAACCATGGTGAATAAGTTTGGTTGGACTTCAATTCCCGTCACAGTGTTTTCCTTTGCGTCTCCTCGCGTAGGGAACCTCTCATTCGCCCAACATATGGAGCAGATTGGCGTCAAAGTGCTTCGTGTGGTAAACAACAGAGATCTTGTTCCAAAAATTCCCGGGATTTTCGTCAATGAAAAACTGGGATGGCTGACAAGGATTCTGCACTGGCTTCCATGGGCATATGTTCATGTGGGAGTAGAGATTTGTTTAGACAGCAGCAGCTCGCCTTTCCTGAAGCAAACGCACAACCCTACGAATTTCCACAACTTGGAGGTTTATTTGCACGCACTCGATGGGTTTCAAGGGAATCACAAGTTGCCCTTTAAGCCCTCGGGAAGGGATCCAGCTCTAGTTAACAAACACTGATTTATTGATTGAGAGCCTCCAGATCCCTCGTAAGTGGTGGGCCAAGAGAAATAAAGAAGTGGTGAGACGGATAGATGGGACGTTGGTGTACTCTCCTACAACTCCAACACCTGTTCCTCTTCCGCAGAATCCCCTCTGATTATTTTCATCATTCACCACAAAGAATCCCATTATTCGTGATAAGACATTTGAATCGCTATTATCCATATTTTCATTGTTAATAAGTCATAATTTTATGAGATTAATATTGGACAATGGTGCTATAGAGGTTTGTTTACAGCACCACTGAAGTGTATGTCAGATAGTTTTTATTATTGAACTTTATCAGGCGAAATGGGGCACCGATTTTCTAAAACATGGCTTTCCATGTATTTTTTAAGGCCTTGAAAAGGGATTTAAATTTGGACAAATGATGCTATGTTGGTGTATGATTTAGAGAATGGCTTAAATATCACACGCTAAGCTTGATTTCAACAGCAAAAGTATTAAATAGTCAAAATTGACTTTATTTTCCTGAAGCTTAATTCTTCCTCAGTGTGTAATATTTAAGAGTGGCCATGATTTAAACACTACAGGTTGCTATTGCGGCCTTTTCTACTTTTTTTGGGAGTTAACCTCTATAGGGTTAATGAAATGTTTTCTTTCATTTATACTTTCCATTTGTGAGCTTGTATAGAGTTAATGAAGCTCTTCATTTACCTTCGTACCATTCATTCTTAATTTGAATGACCCAGTTTTTTACTAGTGGATCAAACAGTGTAGTTTATAGTTATCTAAATTAATTAGATCCAAAGACGGTTCCTATCTAATATAGACAAAAATTTTGTTGAATGACCCCCAAATATGAGAACAATGATTAAGGTTTTGAAAATCCTCTGGCTCTTTTTCGTTCCTTTTGGTTCCAATAAAACATCGGTCTCCGTGGGCGTGAGGGAAAGCAAATTTCGTTCAAAGTTTATTTCAGTGGATCTGTCATTCGGATATGCACAAGCTATGCAATGAATGACATAAATATCCAACTGTTTTAGACAAAATTATTTTATCTATCCTTTTTATTTGTTTGCACCGTATTTGCATAAAATACAGTAAATTGATGTACCAGAAGTTAGTTAAACGAAATTAAATATCCAGTGTTTGAAAACAGCTACAATAGGGAAAAGCTGATAATCTGCAGCTGTATATTTTTCGATCAAAATGTGCGTTTGTATTTTCGATACATATGAATCCAATCAAATAATAATGGCCCGTATAGATAGATCACGTCTTTAAAAAAGAAGATTTGGTATCTAATCCACTCTTGAACCCCATACATTTATTTCACCTTGCAATCTTAGAAATAAAAACATGGATCTAAAGTTCTCATTATGTCAGACATATGATAATAGATAAGTAAATTATATTCCAGGATAACAAGAAATATTATGGTTCAACATAATCATAAATGGTTTCAATCCAATATTTTAGAGCTTTCAAATCTTAGATACTTTCTAAGGGTTTCAATTTAATATTTTAAGATTTTAAAATTAAAATTAAAAAATTCTTAATTAATAATTTAGGACTTCAAACTTGAAACTTAGTTAAATTTCTATCAATCAATAAAATGATGTGTTGCATTGCATTATGAGAATATAAATTGACCTTATCACAATGTGAGAATCCTTAGATGCAATAGATATTATATTTTTGAAGTATTAGATAGTAGCCAAAAGAAAGGGGGCCTAACTCTGGAGTACAAAAAAGCTGAAGGATCAGTCAAAGATTACCTCCCACTTATCTAACTGATATTAGTTTTATACTTCAAAAATAAAATAAAGACAAGCACCCAAATAGAGAAATCCATACCATTAGTCCTATTACTAACCAGCAAATAAAATGGAAAAACACATGAGCAACAAGGGGGCATATTGCTGTCGTTAGCCCTGTAATTGATCATATATATATAAAGTTGTAGGGCACCATGGTCAAAGTGATACAAAACATAAAAACCATAAAAAAGAAAGATAAGGTTAGTTTCCCACATTCTTTCCTCATTCTTCATTCTTCTTCTCCTTAGGTTCTTCCCTATTTAAGTCCACCCCCTCCTCTTTGATATGTTTGTCCAAGAGCATCTTCAGCCAATCCTCTGCTAAGAGGCCATAAATGGAGCTGGTAGTTTGGCTCTCCTTACCCAAATCCTTCTTGTCCTTATTCACCTATAGGTAATAGAGAGTTGTGGTAGTGGACTACATGACCTTTGTGGAGAATTCATCTAAGGTTTCAAATTTTAGGTAAATACCAATGTTGTTATCCACCATCTCCCTCATCGAATGCTCCAGCCTCTCGAGCTGAGCCTTGCTTTGGCTTTAACCATGGATATGTTCCCTTTCCTCTCCTCACCTTTGGGAGTGCCTTTCATGGGGGATATCATGTCCTCCCCCAGGGATGAGACAACTTATAGGGTATTCGAGATGTGTGACAGACTAGGTGGGCTTGAGATTGGCTTCTTTCAAGTGTCCTAGTGTGACCCCTACCTCTTGGTTGGATTTTTCTCTCTCTCGGTAGCCTTAAAGATAAAATCTTGTTTAGGGAGGACTTCAATTTATCCATTTGGATTCATCTACTAGCTCTTTGAGATTTTTTCTTACTCCTCAGCGTATCCATATTCAACTAAACAAGGCTTATTTTTACCTCAAAGCCAAGGTTTTTTTTCAACTTTTTCGTGGCTTGAGCTAGGCCTAGGGTCCATGGAGATTTGGGGAGTAATGATAGCCAATGAGTTGAATAGAAGTAGGAGGTTTAAGGAAAAGTAGTGTTTGTAAAGTTTTCACATGAAACCCTGGTGAATGATATCAAAGGTTTCACCTTCCTCTTTCTTTTCCCTAGCCTTAAATACAGAATCTTCCATGCAATACAGAATATGGTATTGAAAAGAAATTAGACCAAGGTTCTTGAAATGGTTTAGAATAGGGAAATGGTAGTAACACAATACCTGGAACCGATCATCAAGAGTAATATACCTCAAAATGACGTAGTAAATCACATCCCAAGGATTTGAAAGATCCTCTCTAGAAAGCCCACCATGCCTGCGAACTGATTCCTTATTAAATTTAAAGAACTTTCATAGACTAGTTTCATTATTAACGTTGGCCTACTTCTACCAATTTTTTCCTTCTAGGGAAAGCCCTCTAAATGTAGCAATAAGCTCCTCCATGATTTTATATGTCATCCCATTGATGTTCACTTTCCTATCATTCCAAGAGCTGAAGAATTGTATTGAGATGTGCTTGTCGTGTTTTTCCATTCCTTCCATGAATGACAATAATCCTCCTTCCCAAATATAAACCATCAAAACTTCACTCTTTTGGATGTAAGCCTCAACCTCCACTAGTTCAATGTGGTCACTCACACCCATTTCTTCACCTAGCTCAACCACTAATTTGTTAGATATTTTCAATATCTCCTTATTACAAACCAAATTTTGGTAGTCATAGTAGCTTAAATAAAGTGCACCCAAGTTGAAATTGTTAAGGAAAATAAAAGCTCATCATAAAATCACAAGGTTTTCTAGAAATTGAAAAACCTCTCTCAACGACACGTGCGATAGATACCTTTCCTTTTGAAATTAACCATCACTAATTGTAATTACAATGAGGTTTGATTAAAGTGTCCTTGTCATCCATCTTTGTTAGTTTTTTTAATATCTAGGAAAATCCATGCCACTCATCCTTTTCCAAAAATAATTAAGGCTCATGGTGAGGTAATCATGAAATAAAATCCTCATGCAATCTTGCTAAATTTGACAAGTTATGAAAGAAAATTTGTTGGGATTCCTGCCCACAAGGATTCATAAAGGCATGCCACCATTTTTAATGATTCATACAACATTATGAGAAGTAAGATCACCTTCCATTATCACTTGATTTGGTGATGGAGTTTGTCTAATATTCTGCTATTATATTATTCATGTGACATTATGGCCAAATTTTTCAAACTCATCTGCCACTCCATTTCCTTTATGGTAAATGTGGTCCACGTGGATCTCTTGACAACCCTCCATCAACTTGTGAATTTCATTTATTATTGTTTTGATCTTCCACCTACTTCTTCCCTCTCCTTTAACTACTTTAATAATTAAAATTGAATCCCCTTAATTACTAATCTATTAATTTCTCTAGCTCTCACAATTCTCATTCCCCATAGAAGAGCTAGGGCTTCTGCTTTGTTCCTTGAATCTCCTATGCACTTCCTAGTATAAGAAACCACCAACTCCCCCATACTATTCCAGAAGGCACCCTTGATTGTAGTACTTATAGCCATGGCGAACCCATCAAAATTAAATTTTCTCCATTGTTTTAGGAGTGGGGTGCAACATCATTCTATGCCTAGCCATAGCTTTAGAGTTATCAAACTATACCACCATTGGGCCTAAGTCACAAGTGAAAGCCCAATTCATATCAAGTCTTCTGGGGTGGTTCAGGGGGGAGTTTCCATCACCAGATTATACTACATTCCTTTAGGAGTCTAGTAACCTACTGGACCACTACCAAACTAGTAGTGGCTTTGTCCCTGAAGATTATGTTATCCTGCTCCTTCCAGATTTTCCACAAGACATACGAGGGGATTAATCTCCATAGGGTTTTGAGATATGAGTGATATGATGGCCCATCCTAGTGATAAAATTGACATATGTTCACATTGGCACACCACTATACCTCCCAGAATAGAAGGACCCCCCTCCAAACATCTGACACAAAAGGTTAGTGGATGAGAAGGTGTGGGATAGATTTCACTTCTTGGTAAAATAAAACACAATAGTTTCCTAGCTAAAACCCTCTCCTTTCTATATTATTAATAGTGAGGATAGACCCATGTAAGGCCATCCACCAATAGAAATTTATCTTTGGCAGCATCCATGGGTACCAAACCTTCCTCCAATCCACCTAGACCACATCCCCCCTTAGATGACAATGATAAGACAATTTCGCCTTGAAGTCACCTAAGGGGGTAAGTCTCCAAACCAAAGCAATACATGTTATGTTAAAAAATCATTCTTATAACATATGTTTGTGCATACCACTATCATGATATATCAATCAATCACTTCGACCCATACTTTGTAACTGAATCCTATTAAAATTTTATAGTCTTTTTGTTACATACTTTCTAAAAATAGACGATAACCTATTGATTTATAAAAGATAAATTTATGATCTTAATGTCATTTCAAGATTGTAATATTAAATTAAAGATGCAGATGTAAAGTTTAGGTGTGAGCCTTCTACCTATTATTGAAAGATAAAATAAAGATAGATGATTATTCTTTCTCACCTTTAATGGGCCACTTTGTCTTCCATATTTTCTATGAAGATTACTATTTAAAATATAAAGCATGAAAAATTATAAAATAAGATATTGGTCTAAGATCCATTATTAACATAACAAATCACTCAGTGCTTCTAGAAAGGAGGGATTGGTGGGGGGAGGGATTGTCGGGGACTGTAAGGGAAGGATATTGTTGGCTTATGCTGGTCCGTTAGGGAAAGTTTCAAATACTATTGTAGAAGTTATGGCTCTGTGTTGGGGTATAAATTTTGTCTTGAGTGTGGGATGGTGGGATATGCAAGTTCAAGGTGATTCTAAAGTCATTATTGAGAATGTTAAAAGAAATATGCCAAAGGGATGGGCTATCAAAAGTATTATTGATGATATCAAGTACCTATTAGCCACCCTCAATAGGTTTGATTTGAATCATATTTTTTGGCAGGGAAATAACGCGGTTGATGGTATGGTGGAGATTGGCTTAAAGGTGGAAGGGCTAAGAGGTTGGAGGAATTTGAATGCTCTGGCAAATTTGGTGAGGGAGTTAGTGAATAAAGAAATAAATAATGATGAATCTTAGCTAGTTACTTTGTATAATGTTGTTGAGCCAGTGGGGACAAAATGTACTTGATGCTTATGTGGTAAAGAGAAAAGGCTTGGGTATGAGCAATAATTATAACTCATGGCCTGAAAATTGGAAGTTTGAAATGGGGTTTTTTTATTCATTTTCCTTTATGGATCATCATACACCATGCAAAAAAAAGATTTATTTTTTATAGATTTGTGGCATTTTGGGAATGATGGAAATGATTGGGGGAAAGATCATGGCAGCTGACTCGTGATCTTTCTCACCAATTTGGTCAGTTCTATTATTACTATTAATTGTAATTATCAACTTTGTTTAAGGGTTTATCTTTCTAAGAGTGATTTTTTTCTTACAAACTAGGATTTGAATAGAGGGAGAGGAGAGAAAAAAATTATAGAGATGGGAGGTGACCTAATGCACATTGAACCGACTATGATTGATGATAGTGTGAGGAAGCCCTTAGTCTGGTACATACTGAAGGAGGCTAGTTTTGTCCCATTCATGTAGATTCTCAATGGTCACAATGAGAATTGCTCTATGCAATTTGTTAACTCATGGGAGAATTGCAAAGTGACAATTAATGGTATCTCATTTCACCTTATGGAGGAGATGATTGCTATGATGACAGGCATGGCAATGAGGGGAAGAAAATGGTAGAATGTGACATGAGTGACTAATGAAACAAGTCTATAATGTTTCTTTGTGGAGGGTGAGGAACTAGTTCATCACAGAGGAGGTTTCATGAGGGAGAAACTGCCTAATGCATGGAATGAGGTTTTTTTTGATTCTGATGAAATATCTTACCTTGGAACAAAGGTATGAAATTTTCTACTACTACCATTTTCCTCTTCTTAATCATGATTTTCTTTCACTTCCCTTCTTCCTACTGCATGATCTTGAGGATATTGTTGTTGATGTGAAAGATAAAATGAGAAGGGGGGTTAATTTTACTATTTTATACCGAGGTTTAATTTTTAGGTTGTACCAATTTCACCTTGACCTAGTCCCCCCTAGAATTGTGGAATTTGATATTTCTATTCACCAAAACCCCAAGCCCTAAATGGTCATGCTTAGGATTATGGGTCCTAGATCCCCTACCCCTTAACCCTCTCGTAGTGGGTCCCCAATGAATGCCTCCCCTAGGGGGGAAAAAGGTAAAGGTAAGGAGAAAATGTAGACAGAGTTAGAGGATGAGGGGAGCAGGGGAAGGAGGAGGTTAGGAAGGTTTTCTAGGTCTTTGGCTAAGAGGAAGTTAAGGGAGGGAGCCTTGCAAGAGGAGGAATCAAATTCTAAGGATTTAGGTTACCACAAAAGAAGAATGAAGGAGAAAATTATTAACTTTGGAGTGGGAGGTATGAAGGAGGTTGAAGAGGAGATTTTTTATTCCTCCAAGTCAAACTCGAGTAGTGGCAAGGAGAATAAGGAGGTGTTGCATGTCTTGGGGATGGTTGTGCCTAGTTGTGTGGACCTAACAAAAAATCAATTCCATGAAATGGTGAATAGGATGCCTTCCCCCATTATGATCTCCTCACCTATTAAGATATGTTCTAAAGAGGCCACTAACCCCCTTATTGTGTAGGATACTTAGGCTGGCAAGGATGAACATCTGGGCAATTCGGATAAGGCTATTAATGAGTTGCACGAAAGAATCCAGACACTGGAGGAAAGAATGAGATTATTAACCAAGTTTATGGTTAAAGTCACTCAAGTGACTGCGACCACTCTGTGCCTATTGAAGGATGCCAACGGGGACCTATCCAGGGAGGACTCCAAGCTACTTTTTGACTTCTTGGTGGAAGACTGGGTGAATGTCCTTTTGGGGAAGAAGGAGGTCAAGAAATCTTAAGGGCTCCCCCCTTCTTTTATTTTTACATGTTGTTAATCTAATAGTTTACAAACTTTTTCAGTTTTAAGGCTATCACGCCTTTGTTTTTGTTAAGTGAGATCAACTTGTTAAGAGGCATTTTGTTTAAAGCCTATAGTTACTTTTATAATTATAGTATAAACTTATGTTTCTTTTTAACAAGAATTTTTTTAAAGCCTATAGTTACTGTAATAATTACAGTATAAACTTTTGTGCTTTTTTTAAAAAAGCATTAGGGGTTATTTATGTTCTAATGGTTATCCGTTGGTAGTTATCCAACTAGTTTGTAATGGGCCAACCCACTTGTTTTGGCTACTTTTATTTCAAAAACAAATCACTCAAAAGTTATATATAATTATAATCCTTTTTGAAATAGACAATTACCTCTTTGTATACTAGGTAAATCTTTGAGTCTATGTTCAAGAGCTGTATAAGTTTATTTTTTCTACATAATTTCAATTTTACTATTTTATTTTATTTATGCATTTGTTGTCCATAAGAAAAAAAATTCATTGGATGTACTTTTAATTTATTTTAAAAAACAACAAAATTGAATGAAAGAATATTCTAGAAAATAAAAGAAATTCTTCAACTAAACTAATTTAAAGTTATATATAAATTCTCTAGTAGTATATATATATTCCAATATGAATGCATGGAACATTAAATTATGAGATATTGAGGAGATAAAAGAGGCTTTAGATGGGATGATTAGACATATTTGATATTCTAATATCTTCATTTTGTTAGGATTTGTCACTATGAATTCAAATATTTCCCCTAAATTGTGAAGTTTCCTCATATTTTCTCATGAGTTGTTTATCCTAGTTTTTCCAATATAAAGTTGAATACTTTTCCTACTAGATATTTCAAAACCAACCATTCAATTGGGAACTTTGCCAATTTTATAAGTCTTTGTTACAAGTAGAACTATTGCTTGTTGCGAATTGGATAATACTTTTTTAGAAATAGAGTTAAACCAGACGACGCATACGAGTGGTGAAAGATTATGAGTCGGTTAACAAATACTCTAATTTATTGATTCAAAGTAAGCAAATTCTTCTTAACGCATGGTGAAAAAGTAATACAGAGCTAATATCATTCTAATAAGATAATCACCATCATTTAGGTTAGAATTTACATGTCAAGGATGCAACAAATTGTTATTTTCAATTAAAATAGAAATGAAAAATAAAAAAATAGAAAGAAATCCATGTACTTACTATTCAAATCAACCATATAAATAATTCTAAGCAATACCCATACCTTACTATAATATTATCATTTATATAAGACAATAATACCTTTGATGCAAATGAAATGAGAAATTTGAAAATTCCTTCAATATGTACCATTCATCATGAAGCTTTACCGAATCTTGCAATACCTTGTATTTAATCTCTTGTTATATTGAATTGGATAATGATGTCATCCCTTCAAAAATCTTATGCAAGATAGAGTAAGTCGATGTCAAATAGTTTGAATAATACAAGAGAAGTTTCAAATGAAATGCCCCACCTTTATTTAACTAATCATCTTCATGTAGACTATTAGGTTTGAATGTCTATGGAAATAAATCATTTAAAACATATTTACATATTAAGTACACCAGAATAGATGATTTTTTTTGGACAGTTGCAACTTCTTTAGCCATGGTAAATGTTGAGAATATGCAATTTTCCATTGACATATTTGTTTGTTTTCAATAGTAAACATTAAATATGTCAGTAGGCTAAATATTGCATATGAAACTATAGATAGTTGACACAAAGTACAAAATAAATAAAATTGCAAGTTCCTGATATTTGACAATAATTACTTATCAAATTTGGATAGCAGGGATAGAGATCACAACAAATCAATTGCAATTCTTTGTTATATAGCAATATTGCACACTTTGCAAGGAATGGATTGCTAGGATATGTTTATTTTTAATGTATTTGATAATACATTTTGAACATGAGTTTGGGAATGAAACTAGTAAAGCTAAGAATTTCTAAAATGTCTGAATATCTATTATTAAAGTTGTGCCCTAAGATCTTACTTTAAATTTTTTTAATTCTTCAATATTCGCTCGGATGTGTTATTATTTTAATTAAATAACTTATAATGGGCAAGTTATTAGGATTAAAGTTTAGGAGTTGATGAATTCCAACTCCACAGCTCACCAAGATCACTTGCATGCAAATAACATATAGAAGGGAAACCAAGAAGGAAGAGGTGGAGCTTGGAAAACTCCTAAATAGACTTGAGAGAGAACATATTGTAAAACAAGAAAATGTATTTACAATAAAAATGTGATGATGAAATACAATGAGAGAGCTTGAATATAAAGGCCTCATGGAAGCTTGTAGAACAAGCTGGAAAGAGGTAGAAGATAAGGTTGACAACCAAGCATCCACAAAAAGGTAGAACATGCTAGAAGGGAACAAACTCCTATGTTGTCACAACTCATCACTACAACTACTAAATACTAAATAAATGAATTAACCTAAGTAAGCTTAAGTAAATAGAATAAATAATTAATTATTAATTATTTACTCTATGCCTACCCCCCCCCCCCCCCCCCCCCTTTAAGTGCAACTTAGGGGAACGCCTTAAGCTCACAAACTAAGATGAAAATGCAAAATGGGTCTTGACAACAAGGCCATGTTAGGTACCCATGTATAATATAAAGAAATCTAACCTCTAAAAATAGCTAAAGAAAGAAAACCATGTGAGAAAAACCCTCCCCCAAAAAGAGGTAACCTAGTGAAGAACTAAAGAAGCCTCCAACTAGGGGAATGTCCCCATAAAATAGGAACAAAGAGTGATCATGAAGAGCATCACTAAAGCATGAAGAAGTTGAAAAATTTTCCATAAAAAAGAAACTACTGATCTAAAAAACCTCCATGGAAGAAGAAGGCATGAACCAAGCATCCATCTCACCAAAATGCATAAGTAGCCAGCCACTGCAATCACCTCATATATAGGATCAACCATTGAATACATAGCTCACACTATCGAACCATTGAACCACAGATGCATTAGAACAACAACATAAAATTCCCTTAATGCAGACAGGGTGAGATGAAATGCAACTGAGAAGGTTGGCTAAAATCCTTTGCAAACAGAACCAAGAATGACAAGAGAGGGGAAGAGGTACAAACAGCTATAAAGACATAGTCACACCAATGCTACATAGGAAAACAAAAGGAAGAAGACCAAAAAATAGCAAACAACTATCCCCCCATGGTGCTTTATAAAAATAGTGCAAGTACAACTATCTGAAAACAACATTCATGAACCCGAAATGCAAGAGTGGCACTTTATCTTAGTGTGTATACATAAAAGTGCTTACAAATGATGTCAAAAATTACCAAAAAATGAAAAAAGATGATACAAAAGATAGTACAACCCAAAAAAAAAGAAACCATGCTAGGAAAAATGATCCTCAGACCTAAAACACCCAAGATATCCACAATAGAGAAAAAATGCCAAAAGTATGATAGAAAGCGCACGGGCCAAAATTTGAAGGAAAAAGACTATATTTCTAAAAAGATGACAAAACCAGCTTTCCAAAAATATAATGTTTTCAAAAAATGGCCATGGGACGCAAAAGAAAAGTTAGTCAGAGTCAAAAGTAGAACTTTAGAATTCAACTAAAATAATGGACCAAAAAACTACATCAAAAATTAAAAATACCTATACCAATGTCTTCATCTTAGAACCAAATTTTTGGTACTTTTTTCAGATCAAAAAAATACTTTCGTATGCTCAAGTTATGGCCAAAAAATTGCAAGTAGGTCCAAAATGACCTTGGAGAGGTGTAAGAGATTGATGATGCAATGCTAATGTTATGTTGATGTCAGAATTTCATGGCAAAAAAATTGATGGCCTAGGGGCCGTCACTACAAAAAAGGATGCCACGTGGTAGGTCCACATGGAAGACACATGAAAAATGAGGTGACGTGGCAGGGTCCACATAGCACCCAGGCCGTGTGTCACCCCCATGCCATGCCAAGCTTTCTACAAAATTGTTGACTGGGTGGAAGGAATGTGACATGTTGGATGAATAGGTGTTGAGCTATCCATGTAGGCACTGATTATGCGAGATGACAACCAACTGTGCTGCGGACCGAGAAAAGGGTCCCTATTGGCCCTAATTGTACTACACTCTAGCATCAACTATACCAAGCAGTGATGACTATACATGGATGGCGAACAAGGGTGGAGTGGAAGATGACTGCATTAGCTAAGTAGTGGGATAGGGAGGAGCTGTTGGAGGAAGCAGCAGTGGCTGGGCTGAGGCTACTCTATGGTGGCTTAGCCAACTATGGTGGCACATAAGTTGAGCACGGGTGGCTGCCCAACGATGCACTAGTAGAGTGGTAGTTTTATATTGTTTTTTCTTTTTATCAAAAATGTCTATATAGCCTATATAGAAAGCCTTGCCAACTAAAAAATTTTCTTCCTAGATCCTTGTCTCCAAAATTGAAAAGTTTTATATGAATCCTAACTAAAAACAACCTTCTGGATCTAGTGGTAGCGTCCATTTGGGCCCAAAGTGCTTTGAAAAATTGCTCTTCCCTCATATTGAAGAAAAATGCACAAACAAACTAGGGTTTGTGTCTGTGAATCGTGGCTTCAAAAATCCTTCAACGAAGTAGGACTTGGGAGGCTTTGATACCATGTAGGAGTTGATGAATTCTAACGCCATAGCTCACCAAGATCACCTGCATGCAAATAACCCGTTGACGGGAAACCAAGAAGGAAGAGGTGGAGCTTGAAAAAACCCAAAATGGACTTGACAGAGAACATATTGCAAAACAGGAAAATGTATTTATAATGAAAATGTGATTATGAAATACATTGAGGGAGCCCAAATATAAAGGCCTCATGGAAGCTTGTAGAAAAAGCTAGAAAGAGGTAGAAGATAAGGTTGACAACCAAGCATCCACAAAAAGGTCGAACATGCTAGAAGGGAACAAACTTCAGTGTTGTCAAAAACTCATCACTACAACTACTAAATACTAAATAAATGCATTAACATAAGTAAGCTTAAGTAAATAGAATAAATAATAAATAAATAATTATTTACTTTAACATAAAGAGATGTTGGGTAATAGTTTGTCTTTGTTGATTTTGATTTATACCCTGACTCTTAATGTGCCCAATATGGTGAAAGACAAAGTAGTTAACAACATGTAAGGGGTCAATGTATGTGTTCTATCGAGGACCCCTAAATTGAAAGGTATAGCTCCCTTGTGTTGAAATATTTGCAATGAATATTATTTTTAGGAGGTCAGCAATTTTAGGGGTATGCTCTTAACCAGATAGTAGAAGAGGTATCACCAAATTACCCAACACTTCAAGCATTCTAGGTGGATTTTAGATGATGACTCACAACCTTCACAACTATGAACATATATGAGTCGCTTTTAAGCTCATTTAACACCTCAATACAATCTAGTTGACTACTCAATGGAAGATGCAAAAATACAAGATTATGTACTAATACATACTATATAAGAAGAGAAAATGTGATTAACTAGCAATGCCTTGATTGTCCAAGTTACTAAGATTACACAACATCCATTTTCTTCCAACTCAACACCTAATATTAATCAAATCCCAAACCTCTCACAAAGAAAATAAAATGCACATTAAACTAACTTGCATAGAATAGAGGAAATGAGAAAATATTGTAAATGATGGTAATATATCATATAACCACTAAAGGATAGCAAGAAATCCCAGTTTATTTTCAATCCTATAGCTTTCATTAACCACACATTTCATTTCCAAATCATAGAAGAGCTAAAGCTAAACTAAAATGAATGACAAAATTAAAACATGGATGTAGAGTCTCATATAGTACTCCTAGCTATAGGGGTTTTCCCACATGAAAATTTTGTTGATATGATTTATTTCTCAAATAGTTACATTTATAGGCCCTTTAGAGTTGGCCAATTTCATGTCATGATTACCATATAGAGTATCTTTGAACATATGTATTCTACAAATAGGATTAAATGGTCAATCATCAGTTACAAAGTTTTAGCCTATGAGGAGAATGCCAAATATGGCTACAACATCAAAGAAAGAGAGAGGAAGAAGGGGTGACACTCATCACATCTTACAAGGAGAATGTAACACTTTTGACAGGGCATCAGTTCTTCTTTGGAGTTATAGATTTGGCTCTATAGGCCTTCATTACATTAGTTATCTTCTTCAACTCCATGACACCTAGAATGAGGATATTATCAGCCCATCTCAACAGACTAGAACCAATCCCCCTACAATAAGAATGAAAAGAGAGATATAGAAGAGTGAAGAATCTCATATCTGATCTGTACATGACAAGTATCCACTTTAAATCTCATCCTATTGTTTGAAAAGTACACTTGAAACTACTCAATGATGAGGAAAGAAAAATGCTTGCAAGGAGCCAAATCTACTACCAAAACTTGTCCCCAAAATACCTACCAAATCTAGAGATGACTCGCTTCACCATTAAACTCAAAAAAAAATTTGGACTATCAAAAAAAAATATAGTTGAGAGTGGAGCATGTCAGATACATCTAAAAATCAAAGTTACCCACTAATACCTACATTTGATATGATGGAAAAATTGAAAATTTTATCTCTTCCCCTTTATGTTGATATAAAATACTCATATATTTCAAAATCACGCCCTTCCCAAGCTCAGTTAAACTTTGTTTGACTCTTTCTACTACATGGCCTTCTATGATTGGTCGCTTGATCCTTGTCATTAGTTTTTCCATATCAGACCTAGGTATTTTTCCATGTCATTGCCACATGGCATCATCTTGCTACTTATCATCTCTGACAACTATGGCATATGGTTGTGTGATATTTCAACATGTAGAGCCTCCTATACAACAACTTCGTAGAAAAGCATAACTCCAAAAGTCTTTAGATTTGATCATATGATGTCACACTTAATTGTTCATGGATGTACACCTTTATTCTTCCTCTTTGGACATAACACCATGACCACCCTTAAGTTGCACTTGTGCTCATACACCTTCCTTTTTGGGCATAAGTTCAGGAGACATAAAATTATGTCCTAAAAGCCTTTACAAACTTATGCTTACTATCTTGGTCATATCTTCAGATGACTTTTCAAGTAAGCTTTGATCCTTAAAATCTTTGGCCCGAAATATATTTGAATGTGGACAAGTGTCATTATCATATAGAATTTCTCCAAAAAAATTTGTCCTTTAACATTTAAGCCCAAATTATGTTTGAATGTGGACAAGTACCATTATCACGGAGAGTGTCTCCAAAAATTTTTGTCTTTTGACATTTAGGCCCAAAAAATGGCTAGGGCCATTTGATCTTTGTTGATCAAATAGTGTGTAACACTATAAAGGATGGTGATGCCACTTACATCAAGTTTTCCACATGTCCTCTTTCTAGGGAATATGTGAATACAAGTCAATTTTTGCCAAAATTGGCCCACAATTGATTTAAACTCGTTGATCTAAGTTGATCAAATGATGGTCGACTTGATGCCCAGTCTCTCAATTTTTATTTTTTTTAAAAAATTGCCTAGATCCTATGCTTAATTGTCAAGCATAACTCTATGACTTCCTCTTTGACTCAGCTATTAACTCCTCCAAACTCATAATTGTGTTACATTATTGCACCTTAGAAAAGGCTAAAACTTAGCAAGGTAGAGGTATATAGATTCACATTGGTCACAACATCGCTATTTAAATTTCCAATGTTTCTTTTAAAGTGTGAAACCTTTATCACATTCATTTGAAAAAAGAGGGTTAAGACATAAAAAATATGCATATGGACATAAAATTAGGGTTCTTCTAGGAATATCTCTACAACATAAAAATGTAAACCCTAATTACATTAGTTTGGCTAAACTAAACTAGAGCACACAACAAAAAGGAAAGCTACCTAGACTAATTCTAACCGTACGGGTTACTTGCTTCAACTGTGTAACTAGAAAAAATTTAGGTCCTAGCCATTGTAGGAAAATGAAAAAGCCTCACCCATGGGATAGGCTAGTATGAAAGAGTAATTTTGATTTACATGCATAATTTTGAAGTAAGCCTTCCAAAGAGAATCAAATTTGTGATGCATACCTTTGGGTTCATGTCTCTTATCCCACAAAAGACCAGATCATTTTTCATGAACCTTCTTGGTCTAACTTTTTTGTCAAAAGAAGATATTTACATGCTTCTAATGCTCTATGATGTGTTCAATCAATGCTTCCCATTCCTCTTCTAGCTTTGTTAGGTGCATTATTTGCTTTTCCAGACAACTCTAAAATAAAGGATCTTCAATTGTCTACTGCAGCCTACAAACTGATAGCTCCAACAAAAGGGGAGGACTAGCCTCAACTCCATTGGCCTTCTTAGGTTTTAACTTATCTTCCTAAAGAGCTTCATGTAGCTTCTTGTGACAACTATTCTAGTTGTTAGAGACAAGCTTTCTCATGATGTTGACCAAATTTTTGTTGCTTGATTATGCTTGACCATTTCCTTGAGGGAAATAGTCTGAAGAATGACTTAGATGGATACTGATATCATAGAAGAATTCAATAATTTCTAGTGAAGAAAAAGATGTAGTATTGTCCATGAAAAGCTTCAGTGGGACACCAAATCTCACAAGGATATCTTCTTTAATAAATTCACACTAAATTTCTAAGGTTGTTCTCCTAGTAGTTTTTGCTTCCAACCACTTCGTAAAGTAGTCTATAGTAGTAAATATATATGAATGTCTAACAAAGGAGGAGGAGTTAATTGGACCGATCAAATCAATTCCTCACTACTAAAAGGGGCCTTCTATTACTATTGGCCTTAATGACAAGGCAACCAATTGAGTTTTACCAGTAAACATTTTGCACTTTTCACATTGGGCTACCCATTTATAGGCATCTTTCAGCATACTTGGCCAGTAGTAACATTGCCTCAGAATTTTATATGTTGTCATTGTAGAAGAGTAGTGCTCCCCACAAGCTTCATTATGGGATGCTTTGAGAAATCTCTCCTATTTAGGCTTAACTTCACATTCTACGAATGT
Source organism: Cupressus sempervirens (assembly GCA_028749045.1). Taxonomy (NCBI): domain Eukaryota; kingdom Viridiplantae; phylum Streptophyta; class Pinopsida; order Cupressales; family Cupressaceae; genus Cupressus; species Cupressus sempervirens. Next base: position 52,322,003 of record CM053791.1, read on the forward strand.
GCCACCAATTGCCCTTTTATACAATTTTTCATCATAAATGACAAACATAGTAGACTTGGTCCTAAGATATCTTTTCTTCTTATAGGTTAATTCATTAGGACACTCTCCATAAGTAAGGAAATAAGAAATATTTGAAAACCAAGAAACTTGGAGGCTCACAATTAGAACTTTTGAGAATTCTTCTTCTTTTCTTAGCTCCTAAGTTTCTATAATTGCTCTACAAAATCCATTGTCATAGACCATCTTGGTACCTTTTAACTCAATGTCATACTCTTGGAATTTGGCTATCCAAGTTCCTCTTGAGTTACATCCTATTTCTACCTAAGTTAAGATAATTTTGATTACTAAATTAGGAATGTAAACAACTAAATGTGAATGAAGAATAGAAAATTTGAAGTTGTTAAGGGCTCTAACCACATCATAAGCATACTTTTCTACTCAGGAGTACTTTAGTTCATTCTCCTTGAGAGGATTTCTCATGAAAGAAATAGCTACTTGGATTCCTTCCTCATTTTCTTGCATGAGTATGGTAAACAATATATGGGATAATACATAACAATATAAACTAAAGTCTTTGGTATAATCTGGATGAACTAAGGCAAGAGCATGGGCTATGGAAAATTTGATTATCTGGGGGATGTTTTCACAAAAAAATTGAAGTATCCCCAAAATGCCAATAATCAGCATCAGATTGAAGTCATCAAAATTTTGGACCCAACACAATATGAATGGGTGAAAAAGATGTTCGTACGCAAAAGTTATGGTCAGTCAAAGGTTGGTCAAATTGGGAATAGAGGTCATCAAAAAGTTAAAAAAATAAATTATCTCCAAAGTGTTCAACAATGGATTTCAAATTGAAGGTCTCATCGAGAGCTCTCCAACAATGTTTATTTTGTCAAAAATGGAGATCGTATGTGAAAATGGCGCCTAATTGAAGTTTGAGGTAGCATGGCATTAAAAAAATAATTTATTGTTAAAAATAAAAATAAAATAAAATAAAATAAATTTCATGCAAAATTTTACTTGATAGCTGGTAGGATCGAACCCACGATCTCCCAGCACTAAAGCTTAGCTGGTGGCCATTGGGCCACAAGTTTCATTCAATGTATGTGCCGCACAGTTTATACATATTCCTTTGCCACTAAAAATTGGAGGGAAAGGAGGCCACCAACGGGGTTGGAACCCCCGACCAATGCCTCTTTAAAATGTTAAAGAGCCAATGTGTTATCTTAGCACTTTGAGATAAGTACAACGTAGTTTGTATTTATCTTTTAAACCGAAGACCTAACCTTAGTAAATTAAGGTTAATTATTAATTTTAAATCCCAAATTTGTCATAATCCAAATCTTTTAAAAGGATAAAGGGATTATTAAGAGGGAGTAATTAGTTAAAGGCCCTAATTTTATATTATTTCGTTATGGACTTATTTTGGCTAAATTTATGTATAAAAAGGGGTGGTATTATGCCTTTGGGAGATCATTGAATAGACGAAGAATTGCTGAAGTCTTGAGCTTGGAGGGAATTTCTTGGAAGACATATTATTTTAGTCCCGCACACCAGAATGATGGTGCTATGCTTTTGAAGGGATTGATGCTATAACACTGTAACAGATTATTGAAGTTAATTGGATCGGTCCCCCTATTGGAGTAGGACTCGAAGATGTAGTCCATACCAGACGAAGTCTGAAATCAAATGTGTTGTGTCCCTTTCTCTCTTGGTTCATTCTTTCTTTTAATGTTTTGATGTTCTTTATTTCAATTACGTTAGTTTCATTCATTCAACATATTAAATTAACTTTGATGTAATTGGTTAATATTTCTTTGTAATAGTCCTAGATCCTAATAATTAGATCAAATTTGGTATCAGAGCTTTTGTTGGACTAGTATTGCAGATCTGAATGTTAACAAGATCCAGGTTGAATCAAGGCAAAGGTGATCTTGAAGAATATAATCTTAAGATTAGAAAATGAAGAGTTAATCCACCGTCCTAGGTGGTAGATAAAGGTGTGGACAAGGTTCAGAAGATAAAAGTATCATTGTTTTGGTACAAGAAAGAGAAGAAAAGATGTGAAGACGTGCAGCTTGTGGAGACAAAGGGAAAAAGAAAGGTGCTGATTGTGATCCACCAAAGACACCTCCATCTTCTCCTTCTTCTCCCTCTTCTCCTTCTCCCCCCTCTTCTCCTTCTTCTACCCATTCTGAGTCTTCTAATATTTTTAAGGGTGGAAATAAGCCTCGAATCAAGTTGGATGTAAAGTTTTACTTGCCAAAATATTGTGGGGAGTTAAATGCTGAGAAACTAGATGACTAGATTCAACAAGTAGAAGTCTACTATAGATTTCAAAACCTTGTAGATGATGTTGATAGAATTCAGTTAACCACTCTTCGGTTAGGTCATGTAGCTCTAACTTGGTGGAAGAATAGGACTCAATATGAAACTTCACAACATGGTAAGTTCAATCTATCTTGGTCAGAATTTGTTAGTGCTTTAAAGAAGAAATTCTACCCCCTAGGCTATATGCAATAGTTAATGATGAACTAGAAACACTTTAGGCAAGGGAAAGGTTAGTCTGTCCAGGATTACACCCATGAATTTCATAAAAAGGCTATTTCATTAAATGTCCCATTGTATACCCAAGACACTTTACTCAAGTATATAGGTGGTCTTCATTCTTACCTAAGGCATTCCATCCTCGTTCTCAATCCTTGTAATTTGGATGAAGTATATGTCCAGGAAACACATTTAGAATCAAGGGATAAGGGTACTTTCATTGATAAGTCTGATAAAAAGCCATCTAAGTCTAAGGAAAAGTCCAAAAGCAAAGGAAAGGGTAAAAAGACAGCAACAGTAAAGAAAGAAGGTGAGAAACCCACATGCTCACATTGCAAGAAAGAAGGGCATGACGATTCTAAGTGGTAGAAACCGCATCCTAAAAATAGGCCAAAGCAATTTGGTGGAAACAAAGGCAAACAAAAGACTACTGCTGTAACTCAAAAATATCTTGAATCTAACTCTGGAGATGAGACAAAGATTGTTGCTACTGGGATTCAAGGTAAAGGAAAAGGTATATCTCTTTCATCAGCTACAAGTTCTTCTAGTATAAGTGCAAGTACAAGTAAAGAATCTTCTCCTAAGAATGATAAGAAAAGGAATGAATTATTTCACATCCAAGTTGTTATTAAGCATACTAGGGTTGATACACCATTTGAGATGGGTTCTCAAGTTAATTTGATATTTGAAGAAATTGTTAAAATGCTTAATTTGACTACAACGCCTCATTCGAAACCATACCCTCTTGGATCGGTTTGCGATGATGCACAATTACAAGTAACTAAATAATGCAAGTTAAGAATTGCTGTCACTAAAAACTTTGTGGATGAATTAGAATTTAATGTAGTCCCTTTAGATATTTTTGGTCTTGTATTTGGGAGTCCCTATTTGTATGATTGACAGGCTATATTCTATAGGGGGGAAAATAAGGATCATTTATTTAAAGACAATATTGAATACATTGTATAGGAACATATGGTTAAGACTAATCTAGCATTAGTCAATGCTGGTCAAATGAAAAGATTAGTCAACTCTAGTAAGAACTTTGTATTAATGCTTGTAAAAGCCAAAGAAGATGAAAAATCTGAAGCATTTAAGGGATGTGATCTGAAACATAAGGCTGAATTGGTCAAAGTTGTTTCCACCTACAATGACTTGTTTCAGGAACCAAAAGGATTGCCTCCTAAGAGAGAGATACAACATGAGATTTAGTTGCAGCAAGATGCACCACTTCCTAATATCGACATGTATCACTTATTAGTCTTGTAGAATGAAGAAATCAAGAAGCAAGTTTAAGAGCTGGTCGAGAAAGGAGTTATCAATCCTAGTACTTCTCCTTGTGGTTCTCCTATTGTGTTGGTTCCAAAGAAAGATGGGACTTGGAGAATGTGCATTGACTACAGGGCTCTGAACAAGATAATGCTAAAGAACAGTTACCCTCTTCCTAGAATTGATGATTTACTTGATCAGTTGAAACATGTAGTTTATTTCACTAAGCTAGACTTACATAGTGGATATCATCAAATAAGAATTGTAGAAAGTGATATTTGGAAAACTAATTTTAAGAAAAAAAAAAGGGACTTTATGAGTGGTTGGTCATGCCATTCGGGCTTTGTAATGCACCAACTACATTTATGAGAGTCATGAATGATGTCTTTCATCCCTTTATTGATGATTTTGTCATATTCTATCTAGATGATATTCTTGTATTCAATAAGTCTTAGGATGATCATGTAATTCATGTAAAGAAAGTATTTGATATACTGAGAAAAGGAAAACTCTATGTAAAGATGTCAAAATACAAATTTGCAAAGACATCCTTAGTGTACTTAGGCTATGTCGTAGGAGATGGTCAATTGAAAGTAGACCTTGTGAAGGTCGAATGTATTGTAAAATGGCCTAAGCCAAGTACAATTATAGAAGTCGAGAGTTTCTTAAGTGCAATTCAGTACTAGAGGAAGTTCATTGCAAACTTCTCTTTTATTGCATCACTGTTGCACACATTGACTAGTACCAAGGTAACTTTTTAGTGGGGAGGTCCATAACAAAAGGCTTTCAACACTTTGAAGGAAAATTTGAGTACTGAACCAGTGTTAGCTCTACTTGATTTACATCAACCATTCGAGATTGAGACAGATGCGAGCGAGTTTTCCATGGGAGTTGTACTCATGCAAGGAGGTAAACCAGTCTACTACCACTCTGAAACTTTTTCAAGAGCAGTAAGTAACTATCCTACATATGATAAAAAACTTTATGCTTTAGTTCAGAGTGTTAAAAAATGGAAACATTACTTAATGTGAAAAGAAACTATAATCCACACTGATCACCAGCCACTGCAATATTTGCACTCATAATCTAAGTTACAACAAAGTAGGCACTTTAGGTGGATGGGTTTTCTACAACAATTTCATTTGGTAATTAAGTGTAAGAAGGGTTCCCATAACAAAGTAGCAAATATGCTGTCTAGACCTCCTATTCAGAATGCTTTGATAATCCTTCAAAATAGTTCTATGGTTCATGAAAGTTTTCAGGAACAATATGCTAATGATGAGAACTTTAAGGATATCTATGCAACTTTAGTCTAGGGTAAACATGTGGAGGAGAAAGATTACTATGTGCAAGATAATTTGTTGTACCACTTGGGAAAACTATGCATTCCTAAAGATGGACATGCACATGTAATCTGGGAAGCACACACCTCTTTGATTGCAAGACATTTTGGGGTAAGTAAGACATTGGCTCAATTGAAAAAATATTGTTACTAACCTCATATGCAGGAAACTGTCACTAAGTATATAAAAGGATGTGTAATGTGTGGACTAGAAAACCAAGTAATAGGAAATTGGGTTTATACACACCATTACATGTACCATCCTATCCATGGGAAAGTGTGTCTATGGACTTTGTGCGGGGTTTACCTATGTCTAGGAAAGGTCATGATTATTTGTATGTAGTAGTTGATCGATTTAGCAAAATGTGTATTTTAATGCCTTGTAAAAAGCAAGTCACTGCTGAATTGACAACTCATTTGTACTTTCAAAATTTATGGGTTCATTTTGGGTTACCCACTTTTATTGAATCGGATCGAGATACTTAGGGGAATTTTGGTCATCTTTGTGAGGACTCATGGATACCAAGCTAAAGAAGAGTACAACCTTCCATCCATAGACTGATGGACAGATAGAGGTAGTGAATAGGATAGTTGTGCATCTACTTAGAGGTTACTACATCAAACATCCTAAGTTGTGGGATGAAAGTCTTCACTATGTGCAACACACTTACAACCATGCAATACACTCTTCTACAAATAGGTCTCCTTTTGAGACTTGCTTCAGTTACTTGCCTAAGACACCAATGGATTGTTTTTTGGGAAGGACGATGTTGTAGATGGACACCATGATGCAAAAAAGGCTTTAAAGTTTATCTAGAACGTCCAAGCAATCTATTAGGTAGTAGAAACACAGTTGAAGCAGAGCCAAGCAAAATACAAGGCTCATCATGATAAGCATCGCATTGATCACCAATTCCAAGTTGGTGACAAAGTTTGGTTACATATTAGTAAGGAAATAATGCAAGGTGAAGGAAGGAAGCTCAAGCCTATCAAGTATGGTCCTTTTGAAATCTTGGAAAAAAATGGTACCAATGCCTTCCACCTTAATCTTCCTCCATACATGCAAATTTACTCAGTTGTCAATGTCGAGAATATAAAGTTTTATGAGCCTCCAATGATCTTGGATGAAGACATTAGTGTTCAGATTCCATCAGTTGATGATCTTTCATCAAAGTATATGTCAGAATTGCCAGAAGATGTCATCCTTGATAAGAATGTCAAAACCTCACAAAGAGGACCGGTTGAATACCTTTGAGTGGGATTGAAGGGGATGCATCCAAGCAAGGAAAGATGGATGGAGATTGGTAAAGTAAGGGAAAAATACCCTCACCAACTTTCTGTGTAATCCAAACTTTCAGTGGTCCAAAAGTTTCCTGGTGGGGAGGTTTGATTCGGGGGATGTTTTCACAAAAAAATTAAAGTATCCCCATAACTCCAACAATCAACATTAGATTGAAGTCCTCAAAATTTTGGACCCAATGCAATTTGAATGGGTGAAAAAGAAGTCCATACACAAAAGTTATGGCCAGTCAAAGGTTGGTCAAATTGAGAACAGAGGTCTTCAAAAAGTTAAAAAAAATAATTATCTCCAAAGTGGTCAACAATGGATTTCAAATCAAAGGTCTCGTCAAGAGCTCTTCAACAACATTCGTTTTGTAAAAAACAAAGATCGTAAGTGAAAATGATGCCTGATGGAAGTACGAAGTAGCATGGCATTAAAATAATAATTTATTATTAAAAATAAAAATAAAATAAAATGCCATGCAAAAGTCTACTTGATGGTCGGTGGTGTCAAACCCATGACCTCTCGGCACTAAAGCTTGGCCGTTAGCCGGTGGGCCACAAGTTTCATTCAATATATGTGCGGTGCAGTTTATACATATTGCTTTGCCACCAGAAATTGGAGAGAAAGGAGGCCACGAGTGGGGTTGGAACCCCCGACCGACATCTCTTTCAAATTTTTAACTGCCAATGTGCTATTTTAGTGCTTTGAGATAAGTATAGCACAGTTTGTATTTATCTTTTAAACCGATGACCTAACCTTAGTAAATTAAGGTTAATTATTAATTTTAAACCCAAAATTTTTGATAAGCCAAATATTTTAAAAGGCTAAAGGGGTTATTCTGAGGGAGTAATTAGTTAAAGGCCCTAATTTTATATTATTTTGTTATAGCCTTATTTTGGCTAAATTTATGTATAAAAAGGGGCATTATTATGCCTTTGGGAGATCATTGAACAGACGAAGAATTGTTGATGTCTTGAGCTTGGAGGGAATTTCTTGGAAGACACCATTTTTCAGTCCCACATGCAAGAATGATGTTGTTATACTTTTGAAGGGATTGATGCTATAACACTGTAATAGATTATTGGAGTTGATTGGATCGGTCCCCCTATTGGAGCAGGACCCAGAGACGTAGTCCATCCTAGATGAACTCTGAAATCAAATGTGTTGTGTCCCTTTCTCTCTTTGTCCATTCTATCTTTTAATGTTTTTATGTTTTTCATTTCAATTATGTTACTTTAATTCATTCAATGTATTAAATTAACTTTTATGTAATTGGTTAATATTTCTCTGCAATAGTCCTAGATCCCAATACTCATTTCATTTGATTTCATCAAAACTCTTTCTTCTAGAGTCACTCCATATAAAAATGTGACTACCCTTCATCATGTCAATTATAGAATTTGTAATTTTAGAGAAATCAAGAATAAAGGACCTCAAAAAATTTACGTGTACAAAAAAACATTTAACTCTAGTTTTTCTTTTTAGTTGGTTGAGATGTTACATAGCTTTGACACATTCTAGATCAATCTTAATGTCTTCTTGAGACACTATGTGGCCCAACAACTTTCCCTCTCTAACAGAAAATAAATTCTTCTTGGGGTTAAGGGAGATTCCATGTTCGCTACATCTCTTCAACACTTTCTCTGAGTCATTCAAATTATCCTCTTTTTTCTTGGAGAATACTGTCAAATCATTCATATAGATAATAATGATTTTTTCCTTTAAATCTGCAAAGGAGGTATTCATGGTTCTCTAAAATTAGGTCCAACATTAATTATCCCAAAGAGAATTCTATTATAAGAAAATGTCGCCCAAGGAGTGGTGAAAATTATCTTAAACTAATCATCTAGATCTACTTCAATCTGGTTGAAGCTTGAGTAACCATCTAACATGGACATCATTTTATATCCTACCACTATCTAGAGTAAGTTATCTATGTTGGGGAGAGCATAGTTGTCATTGAGAGATGCTTGATTTAGATTTCTAAAACCCACATAGATTCTAATCTCCCAACTTTTCTTCCTAACAAGGACAATATTAGCTATCAATGTTGAATGGTGTATAGGATAAATGATCCTAGCTTCTAAGATTTTATGAATTTCTTTAATGATGGTGTCTAAGATCATTGGGTTATAATTATTTTCCTTTTTCCTAAAATGAACTATATTAGGATTAAGGGGAATATTGAGCTGACTCACCATTCCTAAAAGGTTTTAAATCTTCATAACCCCATGCAAAAACACCTTGATATTCAGAAAGTAGTGCTATGTCTCTAGTTCTTTCTTTAGTTGAACAACTATTACCCATGTTATTAATTTTAGGCTTAAAATTAGTGCCTACATTCATTACCTCATGATCATCTAAGGTTTAACCTTTACTACCTCTCTCTCTTTTGATATATGCATCATGTCTATTAAACAATTTTTTTAAAGAGATTAGGCGTCTATCCATTTTTTTACCTTTTAATTGTTCTACACATAGCTCCAAATCTTTCTTGTTATTAGGAAAGAAAATTTGGGAGGGTCTTTCACTTACTTCAAAGTACTAATTATTGAAAGGCTCAAGTCCTTCTAGAAAGAACTAGATCTTCTTATCATCATTAAAGACTTGAAATGATTCATCATTTTCAAGTACATTAGGTCCAAAGAGAACTTCAACCTTGTAATATTTGTGTTTGAATTTTGGATAAGGCAATAGAAGGGATGAAGAGATAGCTAACATATCAGTCCTTAAATTTTTCTCCCTTCGAACAACTTGTATAGAGAAGGCATAAAGGTCTTCTATCTCATCCCAAACTTTGTTCCTATAATCCCGAAGTCTTGGGTTTTTCACACTATAGTGACTTCAAACTTGTTTCACTATGAGTTTTGCATAACCTTAGGATTTTAGAATTTTCACTTGTCTTTTCTTTGCAACAATAATGCCTAAAAGTAATGCTTTCTATTGAGCAGTGTTGGTTGTGTTCTTAAACTACAACTTGTACACTAGTTGTATCAAATCTCCCTCTAGGGAAATGAGCACCACACCTACTCTTGATCCAATAGTTTTACAACTATCATCAAACTCTAAGCTCTAGATTATTTGATCATTAGGAGAGTCTGAATCTTCTTCTAGAGTACTAAACTTAGAAATCATCATGTAGTTCTCACACTCCATCTCTTCATACATGATTTGAGCTTTAGGATCATTAGATTTAAATATAGTAAATTTAACCTTTTCTTCATGTTCAATCTTGATCTTTTTGTTGCCAACATGAATAATAGTGTGAGACAAATCTACTTTAATTTCACCTTCCATATCCCTACAAAAAATCCTACTTAGTAGCATGCCATAGCTGGAAAGGATGTTAGCCACAAGGATGGTCAACTTCATTATTTTTGATGGGTGTGTAGTTAAGAATATTTGGGCATCCTTTACTTGACCTATTAGGGAACTTTATTTTATCCATAGAATAAAAATGCCCAAAGTTCTTAATTAAGGGAAAGCCTAAGGTACACCCAATAGTAGAAGGCATGTGAATATGTGATGCACCCATGTCAATTAAAGAATTACTCAATTTTGGACCATTGACATATAAAGATACATAAAGGGATTGGGTTTTTGGGTGTGGGAGGTTGCTAGGACTGAATATTGTTCTTCATTAAACAACATAGGGAGGAATGGTTCTTCATCACAAGGGGAATATGTACTCATATTGGGCTTGTTATCACTAACAAGAACATTAATGTTTGAATGAACCTTATTACTAGCTCCTCCTTTAATTAGACTTTAAGTACTCTAAAGGAGAAACTTAAATAAAAGAATCTTTATAATATTGAGCAATATTAAATGAGGAATTAGGCTTACCACTTGATGACTCTTTTGATAGTTATAGTTTTTAAGTAGAGAGGGAAGAGCTACTAACCATGACTAGTGAAGTAGAAGGAGCATTGTTCTGAACAAGGACTAAGCTTGCTGAACATTTGTTCTTTTGGCTTCTTGTTGTTATGGTCATTTTTACTCCATCTAGGGTGGAAAAATAGTCACCTCCTCTTTCCAAATCTAATTCATAATGAAAATAATATATTCTGGAGTTACCAGGGGGAGTGGAATCATCTTCACTTTTAGGATATTCTACTGTTAGCTCATTACTTGCATTCATCTTCTTATATCTATTCATTTCAAGGAAAGAGTCACCATCATGATCTACTCTCAAGTGGAATATGCAAAAGCTCTAGTTCTTAAAAGCTACCTCAATGGCAAGATTTTGTTTAGAATGTGGTAATTATAACGCCTTTCCTTCTTGTTTTCCTCTAGACATATCTTGATAAGGTTGCTAAAAGGAGGGAGTTGGCTTATCCAATTGCCTTGTCATGGAAACCATCTCATTTGATAAATTTTAAGAATTTCTTATGAGTTGCTGGTAGTGTTAGTAGTAGTGGATGTGGAATTTTCAATTTGAATGTCTCTCTTCTATTTCTTGACTACTATCAAATCATCTTCTAATTCTATAGCCATAGTCTGGAGAGCTTGGAGATTTTCCACATGCACTCTTCTTATTTGAACATAAATATCTTGAGGAATAGAACTAATGAAGAACATCTTCAATTTATTTGTAGTTCATCTACTTGTAGCAAAAATTATGTTAAGTAATTTTTTGAATCTTGCAATGAAATCCCTCATGGGAATACTTGGTTCCTTTTTTATTTGAGTGAGTTGAGACAAAAATTTATGCTCATCTTTTATGCTTTTGTAGAGAGCTTGAAACCAATTTTGCATATCATCCCAAGTCGTGATGCATCTAATAGGAAGATGTTGGAATGAATCAGTCATATTTTCAACTAGTGTTTCAACAAACATTCTTATGGCTAGATCTTTGTGTTGAGGAGAGACAACACTAAAAGATACAAAGAAAGTATCAACATGTTCATCTATAGAAACCTTTTCATAACCATAAAACTTGGAGAAATTCTTCTAGGAGCCTCTTGGTAAATCATTGTTAGTAGTAAGGTGCAAAGGACCAATAGCACTAACCAAGGGCATTTCCATTGAAGCAAGAAGAATAACTAGGATTGGCTAGAAAGTGATAGTAGTTGGACCTACAACTCCGTGTAAGGTGAGAGTGTTACACAATGATAGAGTACATGTTCAAAAAATAGGTGGAGAAGAGGAATGTCTATGTCTCCAAGAGGCATGATGGGGTGGTAGAAACAAAGCCCCATATATACCTTCTAGAACTAGGTCTCTTGAGAAAGTTTCTCCCTTCTTAGGGGGCCTTTTCAATATGGGAAAATTAGCTTTCCTAAGCTCCACAAAAACTAGATCAAGTTGACCATGATCATAAACACTCAGGGTATACTTGGGATCCAGGATGAACTAGCTTGACCACAAATAGGTGCTTTTAGGCTTGCCTCAATGTTCCTTGTTGAAGTGTACCTTCCTAGTACTCAACATTGGCTTCTTCTCATTCTAGTAGAAAAATGACTCTTGCGTACTCACTTATGGATTTTTGGCTTTTTTGGGCAAGTGTATTAAACCAATTGATTATGTCTTCTTGTTTATCTTAGAACCAAAAGTTGGGCTATATAACTAGGATTTGGTCTTCATGAGAAAGCACAATTTTTCCTCGTAAGTCAATAGGTATTACTCAAACAAGTGTAAGAGTGTCAATTTTAGAGTCATTTTCATGAATCCATAAGAAAACTATTGGAAATGATTGAAATGATCATAAGAAAAGTTGGAACTAGTAAAGAATGTCCTCAATCATTGTTTTGTCATTGATGTCAATCTTGCTACTTGCAGGAATGACAATTGCTTTAGTGATCCAAATACTATCAACTAGTTGATTGTCAAGGTGGAGGCAATCAATAAGATGTAACTAGAATGCCTAGATAAAGGTTGAAGTTATAATGTTGTAATGAAGTATAAGGATCAGCTAAGCCATTGATGAAAAAAGTGTATTTGATGGAATACTATAAGATACAAAGAATGGGCACACTGAAACATATCAAAGATTTAAGGTTTTAGCTAAGTCTTTTGTAAAGCTCAAACTAAGTTCATTAGAGAGAAGGATCTGAGAAAGCTAGTAAGAGCCGAGTGAATTTCTAAGTTAATGTCGAGTAGAATCAAGTGCCAAGAAGAACCAAGTGCCGAGCAGAACCAAGTGCCGAGCAGAACCAAGTGCCAAGGAGAATCAAGTGTAGAGCAGAATCAAGTGCCGAGCAGAACCAAGTGCCGAGCAGAACCAAGTGCCGAGTAGGTATAGGTGTCGAGTAACACAGAGGTGCCGAGCAGCAGTAACTTAATAATGCCGAGTTACTACATTATTTTGGAAATCAAAGATTCATAAAATCTAAGCCGACAAGGTTGTTATCTAGAAATTTGTGAATTAAAAGGAAGATAAGAATGATGAGCTGGTGGCACAGAACACCATGTAGAACATTTTTCTTTTAAGGATATAAATGGAAAAGTTTCTAGAAGAGAACAAGATATGGGGTAGATACATTGTATCCTACCTAATCCATTTTGAAGACCTAAAATTGGAGAGGGAGAATTGAGCGGCAAAGGAAAATAAGACGCCTATTTAAGAAGACATAAGTTAATAAAAGAGAGAGAGAGAGGTGGTCAAGCATAAAAGCATGAAGTGTTGTAGAATGTGCTAAGGAGAAACAAGCACAAGAACTCTATTTGGATAGATGACCACAAGGATGATTGCATTGGAAGAATGAGTAAGAAGACTCAAGGAGATGAAGCATAAGGATTGAATTGAAAGTGTGATCTAAAATATGCAAAGTATGTTGTAAGTTATATCAGATCAAAAGACCATTATCGTTACTTTCTAGGAATTGTAACAGTAAGTTTAAATCCTATGGAATTAGGTTGGTTTAATAGCCATAAGATAAATCCTTTAACAGGGTGACATTCCAAGTGAATGTTCTAAAGACCTTTTACCAGGCCCATTCCTAACAGTTTGGTGAAATCCTCTAACAAGGTCACATTTAACAGTGTGTTGTAAGCCTTTAATAGGGCATCACTTCAAAAGAGTGAAAATCAAGTAGCATGTTACTGGTGGTTTTTACCAAATTGGGTTTCCACATAAATCATTGTGTCATGTGTTGATTTTGAATGTTTTATCATTGCATATTGATTTACTGTAACTTGCTTATATGATTGATTTAAATATTGGATGGAGGAAAAGTATATGGATTCATTAAAAGTAGTAGAAAGGTATTAATAGGGAATTTTGGACCTTGAATAACTGATTCCCCCCCCCCCCCCCCCCTCTTAGTTATTCTAAAGAATTCTAACAATTGGTATCAGAGCTAACTGCTGATTCAGTTTAAAGGGACTACAAGCATAAAAGATCAAAATGGCAAAGAGAGAAGTTCCCAAGCTCAACAAAGACAACTTTGTTGCATGGCAAAGTTTGATGAAGCTACATATTGGATCCATAGGAGATTATGCCCAAAATTCAATTGTTACTGAACATGTAGATCCAACAAGTGCTCCTACTATAAAAGACATGAAAAACAAGCAAGAACACAACCAGACAATGCTGGAAATTGCCTCTGCACTCAGCTATGCTGAATTTGATGATATCAAAGGATGTGAAACTGCATACAAAATGTGGAAAGCCCTATTAGACATCTATGGAGGAGATCAGAATGTACAAAGAGCAAAAAGAGAAAGTCTCAGAGGAATGTTTGATGACATGAAAATGGAAGAAAATGAGAATGCTGCTCAATATGGTGCAAGAATAAAGGAAGTGGTAAGTGCAATAAGATGCTTGAGTGGTCAACTGGATGAAGATACTATTAATAGTAAGTTCTTAAGAACCTTGCTCCCTATCTATGCTATTAGAGTATCAGCAATACAAGAGCTAAGATGTATAGTAGGAAATAATCTAAGTTTTGAAGGTATAATAGGTAGACTCACTACATTTGAGTTATCCAACTTTGACAACTACAAACCTGAAAATGTTGAATCTTCTTTTAAGGCCAAGTTATCACTGAAAGATGCCAAACAGGTGAAATCAAAGAAAGCGAGAAAAATGAAGTATGTATCCGGTGACAGTAGCATTGATGAGGAAGATGTGGAACAATTGGAAGCATTACTTTCTATAAGATTTCACAGGGGGAAAGGAAAATTCAAAGGTAAGATGCCTATCATTTGTTTCAATTGCAATGAAGTAGGTCATATTGCTGCAAGATGTCCACAGAAAAAGGATTCCAAGGAAGGAAAAAAATACAAGAATAGAAGAGACGATGATAGGAGAGATTACAAAGAAAAAGGTAAGAAGTGTTATATTGTTGAAGAAAATTTTGATGATAATGATGATGAAGTTGTTTATGTAGCTATGAAGGACCAATCCGATGAAGAAGAGACCACAACACTGGTAACATGTATAAACAAGAATGACAGATGGATCATAGACAGTGGATGCTCACATCACATGACAGGAGACAAAAGTAAGTTATTAACTTTACTTAGTATGATGGAAATAGTGTTAGATTTGGTAATGATGCTGCATGTCAAATCAAAGGAAAAGGTTCCATTAAGATCATAGAACAAATTTCATGTGACATTGCATACTATCTTGAAGGATTAAACTACAATTTACTAAGTGTCTCACAGTTAGGCAATATAGGCTGCAAAGTGGAATTTGGAAACAAAACTGCAAAAATCTATGATACTGATGGTAAACTAATAGGAAAAGGAGATCAAACAAAGAGTAATTTGTTTTACCTTGATATATATGATGTTTCTTGTTTATTTGCAAAATTTGATGATGAATGGTTATGGCATAGAAGATTATGTGATGTCAAATTTGATAATCTAGTCAACATCAATAAAATGAAGAAAGTCAGAGGTTTACCAAAATTGAAGAAGCTTGATAATATCATGTGCAAACAATGTCCGCTAGGAAAGATGACAAAATCAAGTTTTAAAAGCAAAAACTATACATCTAAAGAGATACTTGAGTTAGTTCACACTAACTTGTGTGGTCCAATGGAAATACAAAGCTATAGAGGAGATAAATTAATAATGCTATTTGTTGATGACTATTCCAGGATGATGACTGTTATGTTCTTAAAACAAAAATCTGATGCTTTTCAAATATTTAAGTGGTATGTGGCTGGAGTTGAAAAGGAAACTAGAAAAAGCTTGAAATGCCTAAGATCAGATAGAGGTGGTGAATTTACATCAAAGGAATTCGAGATATTCTGTAATGACAAAGGAATCAAAAGACAAACGTCAGCTCCTAGAACTCCCCCACAAAATGGAATTGCTGAAAGAAGAAATAGATCTATGATTGACTATGCCAGAACATTAATGATGGAAAAGAATGTTGCTCTAAAATATTGGAGAGAAGCTATAAGTGTGGCTGTTCATACACTGAACCAAGTACAAGTCAAGAAAGGTACAAATACAACACCTTTTGAATTATGGTATGCTCACTCACCCAATGTAAAATATTTCAAATTGTTTGGTTGCAAATGCTTTATTCTTAAAGATGTTAAAAATGGAAAATTTGATGCAAAAAGTGATGAAGGCATATTTCTTGGTTACTCGACTAGAAGTAAGGCATATAAATGTTTGAATATTAACACTAACAAAATTGTGGAAAGTGAAAATGCAAATTTTGATGAGCACACAGAAGTCTAAGCTGAAAAACCAAAGAAAATGGAAGAGTATAGAACCTTTGTGTATTCTTATGAAGGAATGACTGTTGATAAGGATGATGTCAATCAAATTGAAAATCAAAAACAAATGTCAGTTTCAGCTGAGTCACAACCAGTGAATGCCGAGTTGCATTCAGAAGCTGAGTTGTAGAATGAAGAAAATGCACAATCTAATTATGAAGATAGCATACATGATGAAGAACAACTTGACAATGAAGTGCATAGTTATCCTAAATTTGAAAGATCAAACATGGAAACAAGGACAGAGCTAAGATTATCCAAATATGTAAAAAGACATCACCCTGTTGAACAAATAATTGGTAATAAAGATGCAAGACCAATGACAAGGAATAGACTAAGACATGAATCATGTCTGATCAACAAATCTGAACCCAAGATAGTATATGGTGCATTACGAGATGATGACTGGTATAAAGCTATGGAAGAAGAAATTGATCAAATAAGAAAAAACAAAACCTGGAGTTTGGTTCCTAGACCAACTGACAAGAATGTGATTGGCACCAAATGGGTACTCAAAAAAAAACTAGATGAGATTGATGAGATTACCAGAAATAAAGCTAGACTAGTATGTAAGGGTTATGCCCCAAACTTGAGTTTGAAGCATTTTTCGACCCTTTTCGAGGTCATTTAATGCCCCAAACCTGACTTTGAAGCATTCTTAGGGGGTCTCCAAAACCCGAAAAACTGCAATAACTTTCAAACCGTGGGGCCTTTTGACCTGATTCTTTTTTTGAAATGCTCTAAATCTCGATTACATTCATCTGGCCAAGTCACACCTTCTAGGTCACCAAAATGATGGTCAAATTGCATGCTCCTATTTTTTCGGGATTTTTAAATTCACTGATAGTTGAACTATGAGAGTTGGAACCTTTATTTGAGCCAAATGGGTATCCAAAAATGCAAAGACATAAAATAGAAACTAAGTCTAAGTACATTTTTTTGTGTGACACAAGATTGCCCTTATACCTCTGGATGCTCCTGCATCACTTTTGTGTTGTAAACTAAAGATCTTTTACATTTTATTCCCCAATAGAGTCACCAAAAATTGTTGGTTAATAGTTTTTCTTCCTTGGATTTTGGTTTATACCTTGAGTCTTAATGTTCCTAATGTGGTGAAAGAAAAAGTAGTTAAGAACAAAATGGGTTAATATAGGTATTCTATCAAGCACCCCTAAATTGAAAGTTACAACTCCCTTGTGTACAAAGATTTGCAATTGATATTATTTTTAGTACATCAACAATTTTAGGGTTGTGCTCTTGACTAGAGAGTAGAAGAGGTATGACCAGATTGCCCAACACTTTAAGTAATCTAGAAAAATTTCAGATGATGATTCACAACCTTCACAACTATGAACATATATGAGTAAATTTTAAGCCCATTTAACATCTAAATGCAGTCTATTTGATTGCTGAATATAAGATGCAAAAATACAAGAGTAGATCTCATGATGCATACTATATAAGAAGAGAAACTATGATTAACTAGGAATTCTCAAATTGCCCATGTTATTAAGATTACACAATAACCATTTTCTTCCTACTCAGCACCTAATATTAACCAAATCCCAAACCTCTCACACAACAATGAAAATGCACATGAAAATAAATTACATAGAATAGAAGAAATGAGAAAGCACTACAAATAATGGTAATATATTGACTATAACCACTAAAAGATACCAACGAATTCGAGTTTATTTTCAATCCTACAACTTTCATTAACAACACATTTCATTTCCAAATCATGCAAGAGCTAAAAGTAAACTAAAATGAATGATTAAATCAAAACATGGATGCAAAGTCTCACACAATAGCCCCAACTATAGGGGTTTTCCCACATCAAAATATTGTCGATCTAATCTATTTCTCAAAAAGTTACATTTATAGGTCCTTTAGAATTGGCTAGTTTCATTTCATGATTACCATATAGAGTATCTTTGAACATATGTATTATTAAAATAGGATTGACTTGTCAATAATCCATTACAAAGTTTTAGCCTATAAGGAGAATAAAAAATATGGTTACAACATCATAAAAATATAGAGGAAGAAGGGGTGCACTTATCACATCTTGCATGGAGAATGTAATACTTTTGATAGGATATCAGTTGTTCTTTGGTGTTAGAGATTTGGCTCTATAGGCCATTATTGTGTTAGTTACATTCTTAAGCTCCATAACACCTATAATGAAGATATTGTTAGGTCTACTCAATAGCCCTTTTGGTGTCATTTGTTACTAGTTAATCAAGTATTTTATGCTTGAAGGTCATTACACAACATATCATGCCTATCATTTTCTACTACTTAATATGCTAAGGCACGGGGAAAAATTTAGCTTTCTATACTTCCTATATTCTTCTTTTGTCAATAACATTGTCCTAGGAGAAAATCCTCCTATTCATCAAGGGCTCATCTTTATCCTTTAATACCATATTTGTGCTCACCACCCAAGTTTTTTTATATGTCTCTTACGCATAGATCACCCTAGAACCAATACATCTTGAACTAATTTAGTGATTATTGAAGAAATCCATGTTGTTAAATCCCAAATGGAGTCACCTCAAATCTCAGATAATTGTCAGCCCTCTAAAGCTAAGAAAAATAATATATCTTTGGAATAATCCCTTTTGATTGAAGCCCCCAAGTAGTAGAAAAATGCTTCTACAAAATCCAGCCCTCCTAGTACTCCTTAAGAAAGGAAAATTCTAGAAAACGTTATTGATATTGATAAAAATGAAGGTGAGGGAAATTTAGCTAATGAGGAGGATGAGAGAGCTATAGACTTCAAAAGGAAAAAGAAAAACTTTAGCTCTAGGGAGAGAAGATATGCAAGCTTAAAAAATAACAAAAGGGAAGAGTTATAAGGATGAAAGCAAGGGGGAATCCAATAATTCCCAAATGGAGGATAAGTTTGAAAATATGGAAGTGGAGGAAACCCTAGAGCAAGTTGGATTTTTCTCCTTTGATGAAGCTGAGTTTTATGCAGAATAAGATTACACTAATGATGAAAAATGGTTTCCCCAAGAAATAAAAGTGGTGGTGGACTTAGGGATTAAATGAAGTGAAGATATTAAGTTTAGTGAAAAAAATGAGGTTGGGGAAATGATGAAGTCCCTTCCCAATGTCCAAAGGAAATTGGAAGTTTTCAAGAATGATTGTGATGATAAATTTGATGAAATAAATGAGAAGATTAAAGAGCTTAATAAATAGTTCAAAACTACAATCACTGGTCTTGAATTAGGTGTGGCTATTTCCTCCATTTACAAAGTTTAGAAAGAAATGATGAGAAAGGTTGTGTTTGGGGTCATCAATGGGAAGAGAAAACTGAAAAAAGCTTGTCAAGCCAAGGACAATAATTGCAAGGAGTTCTAAAAGGTACCATTCAAATTGAGAACTAGAGTAAAGAAATGAAATACCTCAATGAATATTGGGAAAACATTAAACAGGCTTAGCTTTTCTTTCCTATGTTTTTGGTACTTTTTTTGTTTTTCTAGTGGTTATCTATTTTATGTGTTTTCTTATATATTTCTATAAAATCTTGATGATGTGAAGGTTATTTATGTTAACTGATGTGCTCTATTTATCCTAAATATTTTAGGGCTAGCAAGTCTTTGAACATGGTTAGTAAGTTTAGTAGATTGAAGTTTAGACTTAAGTTAGTTTTAGGTGTGGATGGTTTAATTTTTCAAAGATCATGGATGGTTTTGATTAATTTTTTTTTTGTGAGTTATGGGTGTGATGCCAACTGTTTGGCTTAGAGTGTGCTTCTTTTTGGCTTGGATGTAATGACTTGGCATAGAGATGATATGAGTCCTTTGTTGTTATCTAGGTTTAGGACCTTCTTCCTATCTTTTCTAATCAAAACATTAGGAGCTGCATAAATTGAGATGGATAGAGATCCTTAAATTATGAACATAAGAAATGCTATGGATAGATTTCATAAAAATAAATAAACAAAAAAGGTTCTAAATGAAGTATTCACTCAAAGAAGAGATTAGACATTAAAAATGTCATTGGTAGTTGACTTTGTGATTGACCTCAAAGGAACATATATTTTTATGCTATGCAAAATTAACTTTGGTAAAAAAATATAATTAATTTTATCTATAAGGAAATCAATCATAAAGATTACTTAAACAAATTTCTCAATAAAACCACTTATTAAAAGGGCTTATATAACACTACATAATTAACACATCCAAGCAAAATAAAAAAGATCAAATCAAGAAATTTCTCATTGAACTTTAAAATGACCATGATGAAGAAAAATCATAAAAATAAAGCAAAAAAAAAATTTGAAACATGACTATACTATAAGAAATTCTCAATATACATTTGATGAATGTTCAAACCTCATCATACTCTTATCTCTTTAATAAATAATGATTATCAATATAGTTACATTTTTAGCATCTAGATTTTATATTATTTTTATTAATTTAAATAAAATGTGAGAAGAAAAAGAAAAATGATACATATATGAACAAGAATTGTGATACAATGAAGTTAAGAGGAAATACAAATTTAAGGAAATAGAATAAAATTTTAAGAAGAGTTGAGCAACTCCTCTTGTCAATGAGATTTTGCTCCATAATTTTGATTTATTGAATTTTAGTATTTGCAAATATTTCCATATCAAGTAACTTTGAATATTGATTTTCTTCAAGTTTAATATTCTATGAAACCATATCTTTAATTTCATTTTTCAATTAAGTTTATATTTCTAATCAAAATTAGGCAAGATCCTACAATGCAACAGTAAACTGTGAGCCTCTCATCAAAGAGGTATTGGGTTTGAATCTACTCAATATTAACACATAATAATAATTAATCTTAATAATATAATAAATAAATAATAAATAATCTAGGCTTCAGCATATTATCTATAAAAAAAATTTATAATTATTATGACTTACAACATCTTCAGTCAATTTGTTGCTTTATTTTGTGTCAGCCCACATTTTGACTTCTTAATTTCAAAAAAATAATATTACTTATGATAGCATTGGTGCGAATAATAATATAATCTATTGCATACACCTAAAAAATAAAAAAATCTTATTATTACAGATTAATATAGTATTTTTTTCCAAAATATAATAATTTTTTTTTCCAAACTATAATCTATTATATATACATTTCATACAACTTGAACATTATGATGTTACACAACTTTTTGTGGTTTAATTATAAAAATCATGCGTAGATAGCATTCTTGGAGGTCAGAATTATTTATGGGGAGCAACACTTGGAATGCCTAGTTTTGGTTGTTTCTTTAGACTCATTGTATGTGAACTACAAAATGAACTTTGTTATAAATTATGATGTGGCACGCTCATGTGATATTTGGCTCACATGCCTTGGAGTGTTGTTATAAGATTGTTACTTATATTACCTAGAAAGTTAAAAGAAGGTTAATCAGGGAATGAGATTAAATTAAAATGCAAAAACTCTTTCTCCACCAACTTTTCTCTCTCCATGTACTAAAACTCTTCTCTCTCTATTTACTTAAATTTTTCTATCTCTACCAACCTTAACCTTTGGAAAGAAGTTTGAGTTTTGGTTTTATCTTTTCTCAAAACACGTGTGTGTTAGAGATGACTATTAACCTCTTTTTAAGTTAAGAAATAGTTTTGTGTGTGAATGGCTTAAGTATTGGTGATAATGAAAAAATACATATTTGCAAGCCAAGAGTTATTTTTAAAGGACAAACACTTTTAAGAAGGGAAAATATCAATTTTAAAATACAGTCTTGGCTATGAATCTTATCAGTATTCGGTTGTAACATGATGAAGAATGGGCCGAGAATCAACAATATCAACCATGTTTGTGAGCTTGAGAAATACTACAGACATCAAATCGAGACATATCATCTCTTAGTAAATTGATTAACATAATATGACCTTGTAATAATTCATATAACATCTGGTATACAGTGGGAGCATGAAGTACATAGGGAAACTGATAGGAGAGAAAAATGACCATATGATTATCAATTGTTTTCTCATACAAGCACAACCACCCATAAACATCACACACTAAGAAGAAAATTAAGTTTTGAAAAAATAAACTTTGACTATATAACACTTTTAGTGTTTGAATGAAGCTTAATGTGCAATGTTTAAGTCATCCATAGAAGCACCAGTTCCTTCTCCAAACTAAGTCAGAGGATACATGCATTAGAAGCTTACTGCTTGATGGTTTTAAAAATATAGAGTTTAGAACTTGAATGGTGTAAGAGTGTTGATAGGGTATCTAATTGTTTGATTAAATACCTTGAGTAATTTCAGTATGTCTAATAGGTAAGATTTTATTACACCAATTCATTGTAATATGATACAATTACAAGGCATGTGAAATGTGGATAGAATGCTTATTTAATATAACTACTTAATCCTCATTGGCTTGGTTAAACCACATGTTAAACTTCATTTTCCCCCATTGACAATGTAGAATGAAATCATGGCTTCTCCATATGATCATGGCATTGTTTGAATGGAACCAATTAGAAGAATGAATGGAAAGAAGGGGACCAAAAATCATCTGTGCATCTTAAGGTAGATATCTTGAAGGTGAAGATAACAATAGTCAAAATTTACCCAAGATGGAGGAATACAAACCATGGTCTTAAATTGCACCTTAACTATTTGACTAAATGTCCCAAAGTTAGATTGTAGTGTTTTTTAAATAGATGGACTTTTACTGCAAGGAAGTAAAGGTGCATGAAATTGCTTCGTACTCTAATCTTTGAGAGAACTGTTATGAAAATTCAACTACTATCACAGAGATCTCAAGAAATGCATAATAAAATAATCAAAATAATAATGAATGCATAACACAATGATTAACATGGGGAAACCCTTTTGGGAGGAAAACCCCACCCTCAAAAACTTGCACAATATATTCTCAAATCAAGCAGATTATTATACACTTGCAATGTAAGTTTTTATAGGAGCACATCACCACAACTCAAACTCAGACTCAAACTCAAACTCAAAGAGACTCCTTTTAGCACCTAGTCTTGCAAATAGAACTTGATTATGCAAACACCTCTCCAAGACCTCCTTTTATATTGAATTGGAACTTGGAAATTATTTTTGGTCTTACAAAACCATGGGCCAAAACCATGGCCAAAACAACCATGCCACATTTTATCCACTTGTCATTTGTAACTCCAAGAATAACATTTTTCTCCATAATTTTGTCCTCCAATTTAAACCCCCTTAAAAATCATAAAATGAATTTTTTATACTCTAAAAATAGTCCTCCTATGTTGTAATAGGGACAAGAGAAATTTTTAAGAAAACATACACCTTTTTCCAACTCATAAACATGTGGAAAACTACCACAAACAAATTCTAGAATTTTCTACAATTTTTTTGAAATAGCTTGCAAGTTTGAGACACAATTCTCAAACTTCTCCCACTTTTCAAACACCTTGCAAGAGTCAGGGGATCGAAAGTGTCATGGCCTTAATATGTAGGGGCTAAGAGGCCCATATTATCTAAACAATATTCGAATTTCTCTATGGTCATGGGCTTAGATAATGCATTAGTAACATCCTCCAAAGTATCCACCTTCTCTAGCTTCACCTTGTTGTCCTTGACCATATCTCTCACAAAATGATATTGTACATCAATGTACTTGGTCCTGGCATGAAATCTTAGGTTCTTTGCTAGGAAGATTGCACTCTAGCTATCACTATAAATTGTCATTGCACCCTATTTGAACTCTATATCTAAACAAAATCTCTTTATCTAGATAGCTTCCTTAAAAGCATGAGTATCTGCCATATACTCTACCTCTTTAGTGGACAAATCAACCACAACTTGTTGCTTGCTCATCCAACTTATTACACCACTAAATAATGTAAACACATATGCACTGGTGGATCTTCTTCTATCAACATTATTAGCCCAATTTGAATCCACATAGCCTCGAATATCTAAGTAATGTTCATTTCCTATCCAATAGAAACATATAGAGTACTTTGAGGTACTGTACAAATATCTAAAAACACTTTTTGCTGTATCCCAATGTGTTCTTCCTAGATTAGACATGTAATGGGAAAGTACTCCCATTGCTTCAGGAATGTTTGGTCTTGTACAAACCATAGCATACATCAAACTTCCAACAAAAATCTATTACAGTACTCTACTTATCTCTTCCATCTACAATGGGGATGTAGGACACTATGAGCGAGAAAGCTTTGTTCTCATAGTAATAGGAATACTCAATGGTATGGAATCCTACATATTGAAACTTCTAAGAATAGTGCCAACATACTTACTTTGGCCTAGCCAAAGATTTCTATTTTATCTATCTCTTATAATCTCCATTCCTAGAATGTACCTTGCTCCACTAAGATCTTTCATTTCAAACTTTGCTAAGAGTTGAGATTTTAATTCTACAATCAAACCTTTTTCCTTAGCTAATAAACAACATGCCATCAACATATAAGGCAATAACTAGGAAATAAACACCATCAGACTTGTAGTATATATAGTGATTAGATTTGGATCGCATAATGCCAAACTCATTACATATGTATCAAACTTCTAGTACCACATCCTAGGACTTTGTTTTAGACCATACAAGGATTTCCTCAATTTATAGACCAAATGACTTTTACCTTTCACTACAAAGTGCTCTAGCAATGTCATATTAATTTCTTCCTCAAAATCTCCATGAAGGAAAGTTGTCTTCACATCCATGTGCTCAACTTCTAGATCATAAGCTACTACAAAAAAAATAAAAAATTGAATGGATGTCATTTTTGCTACAATAGAAAAAAATTTAGGCCATAATCAATTCTTGCAACCTAGGAGTAACCTTTTGCATCCAATCATGCTTTATACTTCTTAGTGCCTCCATCTAAACCTATCTTCCTTTTGAACACCCATTTACAAGCAATATGCTTCCATCCTTAAGGAAATTGTACAAGGTCTCATGTGTCATTTCTCTTAAGAGTTTCCATCTCTTCTTTCATGGAAATTCTCTAGGAATCTAAATGATTCACACCAAGAGCCTCTTCTACAAATTTTGGTTCATCAGTATTAGAATTCAAAGAAAATATACACCTCCAATCATCAAGAGAATATCCATACTTTTTTGGTGCTTTCCTCTATCTACTAGTCCTTCAAACAAGATCTAGTTTAGGTTTAGGTTTGCGATCAATTTCTCCCTCTTCCTCTAATGATTTAGAACTCATAGAGCTATCTTCAACATCTCATCTTTCTAAGGGTCTCAATTAAACTTTCTTAGGTGTAGCAAGCTGAATCACATCTTTCTTTTCTTCTATCTATTATGGCTACGCTATAACTGAAGAAGGCTTAGTTTCTCTAAAAATAACACTTCTAGAATAAAATACTTTTTGTACAACAAGATCCCATAGCTTGTATCCTTTCACACCATAAGTATATCTGATGAAGATACATTTGATAGCTCTATTGTCCAATTTTGTCCACTTCTCCTTGGGCACATGAGCATATGCCTCACAACCAAAAACTCTTAGATGTCTAAGTGAAGGCTTGTGGCCTGACCATGCTTCCATTGGAGTCTTATTACCAAGAGCTAATGTAGGAGACCTATTTATCAGGTAGCAAGTAGTGGCTATAGATTCAGCCAAGAAATTTTGTTCCAGTTCAACTCCACTTAGTATACTCCTAGCCTACTCCATCAAGGTCCTGTTCATTCTTTCTACAACTCCATTCTATTGCGGAGAAATTTTAATACCACAATCTTTAAATTTTTTTTTGAAATTATTAGAACAAAATTCACCACCATTATTAGTTTTCAAACACTTTATCTTATTTCCAATATACAACTCAATTGTTTCTTTAAATTCCTTAAAATGACCGAAAGCTTTAGGTTTACTCCTAAGAAAATAAACCCATGTTCTTCCACATGAATCATTAATGAAAGTAAACTAATAAACTAATCTACCAATATAAGGAACACTAACTGGACCAAATATGTATAATGGATACAATGCTCACAAAAATTAAACTCAATATTGCAGGACCATTCAACCCATCAACAATGTTTTAATTTTTTAAGGTTTGTAGACCCTTCTAACCTATGTAGCTGAGTATTTGGTGCCATAAAATAGTCTTCTCTATAGGTAGCTTTGATTCAGTAGATAGAGCACCCTTGGGTACCCAAAAACCATGAGCATCTATTGAGAGAGAAACCCTCTTCTTCTCCAACAAAGTAGTCCTCTTCGTAGTCTTATTAGAAGTACTATTGCACTCAACAATGCATGTATCAAGCTAGTAAAATGTGCCCAATTTGCTTCCTCTTGCTATTACCATAACATCTCTCACCATTTTCATGCCTACTTTAGAAAACTATACATGCCACCTACATCTATTAGTTTGCTAATAGATAAAAAATTCCTTACTAGTCCTAGGATTGCAAGACACCATCAAATCTTCTAATTCTACCATTAGAAAATTTCACATGAATACTTCCACTACAAAAAAAATCAAGAACTAAGTTATCATCCAAATACACATTACCACCATAAAAAATTTCATACTTACTAAACCAATTTCTATTAGAAGTCGTGTGAAAAGATGCACTTGAGTCTATCAACCATGCATTATCACCTGCATGAGTGGCCAAGGATGTGATGAAAATATCTCCATCTTCCTTCTTAGACTCAAAATCAAAATCTTACTTATTCTTCTTTTTCTTTTCCTCTTTGTAGTTCTTTTAGAAGTGTCAAGGTTTGCCACAGTTCTAGTAGATTACCTTTGACTTACTAGGAGATTTTAATCTCCCCTTATTCTTGGACTTAGAATGCCCATGCTACTTTTTATTCATGCCACTTTCTTTTGGTCTTCTTTGAAAACTCAAAGGCTCTTTGGCATTTAGAGAGACCTTCCTTCTCATCTCCTCAGAAAGTAGAGAACTAACAACATCCTCCATCTTCATGACAATTGAGGTACTCCTTATGGCCATGAAAAGGCTATCCCATGAGTCTGGTAATGAACATAGCAAGATTTAAAACCTTTCTTCTTCATCCATGGACACACAAACTGAGGTCAATTGAGTCACCAACATATTAAAACTTTCAAGATGCTCAAAAATCCATCCACCTTCTTGCATTCTCAAGGAATACAACTTATTCCTCAAGAAATCTTGTTCACAAGTGATTTCACTTGATAGATCCTAGTTAGCTTCTTCCAAAGCTTCTTTATAGTAGGTTCATCATGGACATTAATTAGAGTCAAGTTTTCCAAACACAATCTAATGAGATCTTTAGCTTTTCTATCTACCACATCATACTATGCAGCTAAAGTTGGATTTGTGGGCCTGAGCTATTTCTCATCAATCACATCTCATAGATCCCAATCATTTAATAGATCTTCCATCTTAAACTTCCATGTCTCAAAGTTTGTGGTAGAAATATTCTCTACATCAATTCTCACTAATATGCTTGCCATCTTTTAAAATCCTACAACATAGTTCATGAAACCTCTGCACAAGCTCCCACTCAAACCTTGATTAGCTCAAAAAACCTTGTACCCAAAAAATAGAACCAAACTAGCCAAGCTCTAATACCACTTGTAAGGAAGCAAAGGTGTGTGGAATCACTTCCTACACTAATATTTGAGAGGAAAATGTGTAAATACAACTAACTATTGTAGAGATCTCAAGAAGTGCATAATAACATAGTCAAAATAACAATCAATGAATAACATAATGATTACCATGGGGGAACCCTTCTGAGAGAAATCCCCTACCCTCCAAAACCTACACAATGTATTCTCAAATCAAGAAGATTAAAATACACTTGCAATGCAAGTTATTATAGGAGCACATCACCACAACTCAAACTTAGACTTAGACTTAGAGAGACTTCTTTTAGCACCCAGTCTTGCAAACATAACCCGATGATGCAAACACCTCTCCAAGCCCTCCTTTTATAGTGATATAGAACTTGGAAACCATTTTTGGTCTTACAAAGTCATGGGCCAAAACCATTGGAAAAGCAACCATGCCACATGTTACCCACTTATCATTTATAACTCCAAGAATAACAATTTTCATCCAAAATTTTGTCTTCTAGTTTAGACCCATGTAAAATTCATATGAGTTGTTTATACTCTAAAAAAGTCCTCCTATATTGTACTAGGGACAAGACACATTTTTAACAACTTATACACCTTTTTCCAACTCATAAACATGTGGAAAACTACCGCAAACAAATTCTAGAATTTTCTACAATTTTTCAAAAATAGCTTGGAAGGTTGAGAAATAATTCTCAACATTCACAATGTTGAACCTATGAAAGGATATTTTTCGGTAATGAAAATTTTTTCCAAGAATCCATGAAGGAGTTCCTGAAGCATTTGATCAAAATACCTATTGTGGAATTATCTGTAAGCTGTGTGATGGTTGCAAAAGCCTCATTTATAGCATTTTATCAATTCAAAGGTACAATGTCTTAGCCAATTGGAAGAGATGAAGATATTCAGAGTGATGCCAGAATAAGATAGCTTTCTATTCGTGTGACTTGATAGAGTCCCATAAGGTGAAAACTTCAATATAGGTATCATATGTGAGAAATGGAAATATTGGCTTACTTACAAACTATTTGGTAGAATGCCTCATGAAGTTTCCATCTCATGACATTGATGAATAGGTGACATTGTATTAAAGACTATGCAGAACACAAACCATCATTAAAATTGAAACATATTGTAACCTGAGATGATCATAGATGGTACAATTTCAATGAGTACATAGTATCATAAGTAGCCATTCAAATCTATTAATCAAGCCACAATGCTAATGTAAAGGAGACTAGATGTGTTGATTGTTGAGAAAGCTCATCATTGTTGACTAGAATTCTACTTTCACCATTCACTGGTGGGAACAGTTAGAGGTGGATTCTGTTTTGAGGGGGGGTGAATCTAAATAGTAAGCTTCTATATGAGTTCAAATCCTTTATTACAATATTGAAATACCAAATATAAATTTCACTTCATTCATTTATTTAAGAATTATTGATAGTAAACTGAAACATAACTCTCATTCAAAATAAATAATCATGAATGAAAACTTAGCCAATCAAAGGAAATAATAAAACTCACAAAAGATATGCAAGAATTGTGTAGAGTGGGAAACCCTCAAAAATCCTCACGATTTCATGATGGGGAGAAAAACCACTCCATAACTTGTAGTTTTATTGAGTAACAAATCCTTTTACAATAGCAACTTCAATTTCCAAGGATACAACCCTTCTCTTTTTCACAAATTTCTTACACACACAATTGCATGTTCCTTATACATATATTTATGTGTATAACCAACCTTAAAATTTTCTTTCAAAGTTTTTGTTATGTATTTCAAAATTACATAAAGAAAGATGCCTCTCACTTGCATTTTCTACATACATTTCCTTATATAAGAAAGTATGATATATAGTAAAATCTATTACAAGAACTGTTCATACATTGGAAATTTTGAAAGAAATAAAATTAAAATATGTATAATGTTTGTACACCCATGTTGAGGATTTCGTACAAAGAATAGACTCATAATGTTTAGAACCAGAAGACAACTGTCTTAATAACTAATATAATGAATGCTAGAAATTATCACAAAATACATGTTCCTAGAATAATGAAATTTCCTTAAATTTTATTGTACCTCATGTAGCAACAATTGAATCAATCTTCTTTTCCTTCTTATATTTTCTTAATAAGCCCACAAATATCTGAGAAAAAAGATGTAGACCTTTTCATAGTGTAAAAACAAATCATTCCATACTAGACATAAAAGAAACATTTACTTAGGAGAAAATATTTGTATTTTTCCTTTGGACTCCATCTTTTTATAAATATTGCAAAACCTCTGATTCTCCATAGATGCAATACATAAACCACAATAGCTTAATCTTGCAAAGAGAAACCTAAATAGGTAGGCTTGCTGAAGATATCCATAGAGAGAACAACAAAAATGACTTTAATGTTGTTACCTTGCTGGGAGATGCATTAGATTTACCTAAATAGAAATATGTATTTTTCCATGGCAGTCGAAACCTTGTTAGGGATGAAGGGAATGATTATAATGGAGTCTCTTTTCTTTCACAACAAAATATCAATTCTCTTCAGAAAAAATATAATTCTTTTGAAGTCAACTACATTGAGGCATCATGTGGTTGTATTATGCCCAAATGAAATAACTCAAGGTCAAGCATTGTTTTAATCATGGATTTAATAGAATGCATTTTCAAAGAGCATATGCAATGATGTGCCATCATTTAACCTTTATTGTTGTTGTTAAAGTCGCCTTAAAGAACTTGCATAAGATATTCATAAGACAATGTGCCAACATTTTCCTTTCGAAATTGTACATCAAGGACAAACAAAAGTCCTACAAACTCCCATATTTTTCCTTGAGGAAAAATTATTTGTTCATTTTAAACATTTCAACTGAATCATAGTGATATACAAAAGATGCCAAGAGCAAGAAATAATGTACTAAATACCATTCTTTGAACTATTATTGTTACTGAAACCTATACTTGATCTTGTTTTAGGAAAATTGTCACTAAAAACCTATACCTATCACTGAAAACATGTACCTATCATTGAAATAGATTATAATCACTACCAAAAACTTGTACCTATTACTGAAACAAATTATAATCACTACAAATATCGTTTCCCATTTTGCATCAAGGACCAATTTTTTTTTATGCAGATAGAAATACTATAACACTACTTTTGTACATTCGACATGTTTGAATAGGAGTAGAAACTTATATTAGACTCCCCTAGAAAGAGATTGAGAAATAACTCCCAACCATGCTCAAAATTACTCAAAACTATCTTGAGACAAAGATTTTGTAAAAATATCTTCAACTTGTTGTTGAGTTGGAACATATACCAACTGGAACTCATTATCAATGAAATTATCATGAAGAAAGTGAAGTTTCATAGCAACATGCTTGGTTCTAGAGTGTAAAAAAATATTTTTACTTAACTAAATGACACTCATATTATCACACAAAATGGTGATAGGTTTTGAAACTTGAATGCCTAAGTTAGATAATTGATAATCTATCCAAATTAACTAAGTAGAACATGTTGT
This sequence comes from Cupressus sempervirens, assembly GCA_028749045.1. Lineage (NCBI taxonomy): Eukaryota > Viridiplantae > Streptophyta > Pinopsida > Cupressales > Cupressaceae > Cupressus > Cupressus sempervirens. The sequence goes on from CM053791.1 coordinate 52,353,240, forward strand.
AGAAGTAACAATTTTAGACTCACAAGTAGATAATGTAACACAACCTTGTTTCTTGTTATTGAAGGAAGCCAACCAAACACTAAGAAAGAATGCAACACCACTAGTGTTCTTTTTATCTTCAAAACCACCACAATCCATATTTGTGTAACCAAGTAGAATGAGATCATCATTATGTGGATACCATAAACTAAAATCAAAAGTACCCTGAATATACTTAAATATTTGATTAACAACATTAAGATCAGACCATTTTGGAGTAGATTGAAACTGAGAAACCATTCAAAATTCTTCCATTATGTCAAGTCTAGAAGCTATAAGATACAAGAAACTACCAATTATGAATTTGTATGTAGTTTGATTAACTAAAGGGGAATCATCATCTTTAATCAATTTGTAACCAATTTCCATAGGTGTACTAACAAGTTTACATTTATCCATGTTAAATTTATTCAACAATCTTTTAGCATATTTAATTTGAGACAAAAATAGACCATGTTCAAGTTGTGAGAGTTGACAACTTTAATACATAAAGTGCTATCTGCACTACCAAAAGAGAAACTGTTTGCAATCAGATGTTTATCTAGCTTGGAATACCAAGCTCTAAGAGCTTTTTTTAGACCATATAGTGCCTTTCTAAGGTGATACACATAATTTGGTTTACTAGAAGATTCAAAACCTTCTGACTATTCCATATAAACTTCGTCTTCAATATAGTAGTTTAAGAATGTTGTTTTAATGTCCATTTGATAAATAATAAACTTTTTATAACTAACATATGTAAGAAGAATTCTAATAGATTCCATTCTTGCAACTGGTGCAAAATTTTCACCAAAATCAATTCCTTACTATTGAGGATAACCTTTACATACAAATATAGCTTTTTTTCTTACCACTTTATCATCTTCATTCAATTTATTTTGAAACACCCATTTTCCACCTATGAAATTCTTGTCATCAGGTCTAGGAACAAGTTTACATGATTTATTTTTCTCAATCTGATTTATTTTATCAATCATAGAATTCAACCAACAAGAATCTATTAACAATCACTATTTTTAGTTCAAAATCTGATACAGATAGAAATGTTTAGCAATATGAACATGCTCATTTGTTTAGGCTTTTCTTCTAGTTAGAATCCCTCCTTCTATGTCTCCAATGACTTGAGACTCGGGATGTTTTTTAGCAATGATTCTGGATGGAGTTTTATTCATTTTCATGCCAGTATTTGTTATTTTTAGATTTGAACAAATTTCTTGTTCATTTTCATTAGGTGTATCTAAATCAACATCATCTAATTTTTGATTGTCAGATATAGTTTCTATTCTTTAAAAAGAAATATTTTCAAGATTATCATTATTATTGTTGTGTAAAAATGAGCTTTCATCAAACACTACATTTATATTTTCTACAATCTTTTATTGTAGCATTTAAAAGCTTTACTATGTGTAGAATACACAAGATATATTCCTTCATCAAATCTTGCATTAAAACTTTCCGAAGAATCATTATCATTTTTATTGAAACATTTATAGCCAAATATTTTGAACTTATTTACATTTGTTGCTTTTCCATTCCACAACTCATAATGCATATGAGTTGTCTTCATTCTTTTTTGACCTCTATTTAAATATACATAGCTGTATGAATAACTTATTTCTAGTATTTTTTAGGCAATTTGGCTTCATTCAACATAGTTTTAGCCATTTCTTTAATAGTTATATTGTTTCTTTCCACCACACCATTTTGTTGTGGTGTATGAGAAGTTTAATACTACCTCTTAATGCCATGTTTCTCACAATATTCAATGAATTCCTAAGAGGTGAATTCACCACCTCTATTTGACCTCAAACACTTTAATTTCAAATCTATTTCTATTTCCACCATTTTTATAAAGACTTTAAAATGATTGAATGCTTCACATTTTCTTTTCAAGAATGTTACCCAAACCATTCTTGAATAATCATATAAAAATAGCATTTATTATTTTTCACCATTCAAGGATGGAGTTTTAGTTTGTCCACATAAATCTACATTGACAAGTTCTAATGGCCTATTTAATAAATATTCTTTTATTTTGAAAGATACTCTGGTTTGTTTTCCTTTTACAAATTCTTCAAAAATTTTGTCTAGTTTATTAATATAAGGTAAACCTATGACCTTCTTAAATTCTTACTAATTCTAGTAAGATCGTCCAAGTTTAGATGTCCTAGTCATTTATGCCATAGCCAATTTTCTTCAACTTGACTCACTAGACAAGTATTAGTTAACATAGATTCTTGAACTATAGAATCAATTAAATTGTAAATATTTTCTCATGTCCTTAGACCACTGGAAATGAATTTATTTTTCTCATCTTTGATTGAGCATCCTTGAGCATTGAAGAAAATTGAACACTATGAGCAAATAGTGTTGTTTCAACAATTAATGATTTTTCAACCTTCTTGACGATAGGTTTCTATTGAGATAATAGATGCTCCACATATTGCATAGTTTTATTATATTATTTTATTATGTAATGTTGCACCTAGATGGATGTGCAACATGTAAAGATTTTCATGGGATATACTTGATGAGTTGCATTGTAAAATTGTGATAATATTTCATGTAATTGTTTAATATTGGGGAAAAGAATTAAATTTCCAATATTAAATGTGGGGTTAAGGGGTTAGGTAGCATATGGTTTTAGCAAATGGTTTATGTAATACCACTTGGTGGTTTTGAGGGAGTTGCTACTATATAAGCAACCACAAGGGTACTTGTTCATGTGAGAGAAGACAAAAGGAAAAAAGAAAGAATCAAGTGGGATAAGGCTTGATAGGTTAGCTAGGGAGCATTTGTGAAGGTTAGAAGCATGGCATAGGATGTGTGGATTCATGCTTGTTCACATAGATTGCTCGATTGTGGCTATGGCTTTGAAGGCTTCCATGGTTGTATTGAAATGGTATTTTTGGCTAAATAATACATGGTAAGGGATGTTTTTGGAGGCTGGATTTTTTCCTCAATGAGGGTTTCCTAGGGTATATTTTGTGTCACAATTTTTATGGGTATGTTATCTATTCAGTTGCATATGGATTTTAGTTTTATATTTATTTTAGATCTATTATGGGTTATGTGGAAATAGTTATATTATTTCTTGCAATTTTCCTTACAAGTGGTGTCAGAGCTATGGTTTTTATTGTTGTAACCCTAGATTGAATACATGGGAATGCATGAGAGGATAAAATAGAGGGCAACGCATATGAGTTGTTTATTGTAGATCTGAGAGCTTTTGATTTGCTGTTATGATGGGATATTGGTAGATTTTGGGCATGTGAAATTGTTGGATAAAAGGAATATTTGGATGTTTCATTGAAATGAGGGTTTTAGGGGCAGCTTGTAGAAATGACCTCCTGGGTAAAAGCAGACTTCACCATCAGACTGAGGTTGACATTCCAATAAATTTTGATATATAATATGCCCTAGTCTAGCCATGTTTAGAGGAAATGAAAGAATTTTTTAGTTTCAGTCCATGATGGCCATCAAATTTAATCTCGTTGGAATTTTCATCACAAAAAAAAAAATCACAATGAAAATGGTAAAAGGATTGTCTTAGTAAAGTGGCTATAATTTTCTCTTACGATATCAAATTTTAGACTTCTTATAGGTGTTAGAAAGCTAATTCAATGCACTACAACTTGGTGTTGGTTTGGTTCTATGATTTTGATATTTTATTAGTTTTTAAGAGTCCAAAATTTAGATGTTATTTATTTTGAGCATAGATTAGGGCATAACTTGGGGCATATGGTGTCAAATTTTGGACTTTGAGTAGTCAATGAAAAGCTCTACACATTGGTTTAGATTTGGTTCAAGTTTGGCATGGTTTATTTGGTGATATATTGATCTAAACAGTTTATGGTATATATTGACTATGGTAGCATTGTGAGTTTATGATATTGTATATTTTGGAGATTTAAGATTTGATGTCATTGTATGCTTAGTTCTTATTTCAGTTTGGTCTCATGATGATATTATTATCAGTGTTTGGTTTGGATATGTATGATGACTTGTTGGGTCTACAGGTTATGTAGTGTTGTAAGTAGTATATACTTACAAGTTGCATTTATGGCTTGTATATGAGTTGTCTTTCCCCATTGATAATTCATTATTGATGCATGTTCAGATTGGTGGCTTGGATTTGGATTGTCTATGCCTTAAGTCACATGATTTATTATTTTTCCTCATGTAGAATGGAGGAGATGTTGTTACCAAGTATAGTCATGGAAGAGGATTGTGGTCAACTATTTTATGTTGACAAGTTGGACACATTGAGAGTCGGATTCTTGGTTCATGGTTGAGGAGCTAATGATGTGCACTTTGAGTTCTTTTATGGTTTGATGCCTTGGTTGATTCTCATGGTTAGAAGATGGTTTTTCATCATTATTTCATGGATATCTTGGATATGGGAGCTTGTGATAGTAATGAGTTGATAGTGCAGGATTGATTCTTTGTTTGGTCTGTATCTTCTTGGTTTGCAGATCATGGTTTTAATTGGTATTGACACTTTGGTTGTGTGAGTGTAGACCTGGTGGATCTTCATGTAGGAGATGGATTTTATGATACCATATTAGGTGACTCAATACCATGGTTGAGTGGGCGTTCTTGGAATTTATATATTTATTGAGATTTTGTAGATGTTGGAGATTTGTCTTAGATCCTATTGTTGCAGAAGAATCTTTAACATTTGCATGGTGCACTTGTTATCTTCATGGTGTGTGAAAATGGTTAGATCTTAAGAACTCATGGGGTTCTTTGTTATCTTCATGGTGTGTGTTCTTCATGGTATGTGGAGATGGTTTTTCTTCATGTTGGGTGGAGATGGTTGCATCTTGAGGACTATTGGTAAACAGATTTGTCACTGTGATAGTTACTTCTAAAACTAACCCTGTTTGCCTTGTGAATAGCGACAATTGTGCCTACAGTTTGAGAGATTGAAACTAATCATCACCAGATTACAATCTTCCTCTGTGTTTGAGAGGGGCAGCTCCCTTGTAAGATAGATTTTTTTATTTTTCAACATAAATGAATGAAAACTTAAAGGTTAGAGAGAAAGCTACTGATCTTGAATGCACTAAATGACTTCACAACTTTCTTGAATAACTTAAATTGGTAATAAGAATGATCATGAACTACACTTGAAGGCTAGCATTAGCTCAATGATGATTCAATTATTCACTATCATCTACACCATACTATTAAAATATTAATTAAAACTAGAATCAACACCTAAATAGTTTAGAGTTTAAAGAAAAGAGAATACAAAATGCACATTCCTTTATTTCCTTGAACTAAGAACATAAGAATAAACTAATTACAAATACAACCCCTATACATACTTTCCAAAAATTGTCTTATCATCAAAAAAATATGAATTCCCTTATTTAAAAATCCAAAAAGTCCCCTATTACATTGAGCTTCGTAAATTTATAGCCATTCTAGCTTAATAGAACTTTTCGGGTTCGTAACCACTCAAAAAGTTAGAGTTTGAAATTTGGAACGTATTTGAAAACCAACTCCTACTTCAACTCATGAAAATTTTAACTTCTAAAGCTTATCCTTCACCAAAAATGAGCTAAGATCCTAACTTATGAGATACAAGAAATGACATAAGTCATTTTTACAACAAGATAATTTGAAAACTGTGACCTTAGAGGGGAACAACATCATTGATCTTGTTGATGCTGATTTTTATCAAAATATATCTTTCTTTCAATTATCCTTTGGAAGTCTTCTCGAAAGTAGCCATTGTCATTATCACTGTTATCACTAGCATCATCTTTATCAGCCTCACTCGTAGATGCACCATTTTCTTTATTAACATTATAATCTTCATCAACAACACCTCTTGCATCATCATTCTCTTACTCAACAAAATTATCCTCCTTGCATGATTTCATGCCCATTTTTACAAGAGGCTAGCTTATTTTATTTGAGAAAGGCCACCAGAATCCAGTTACATGTACTTATGAGAACATGAATTGTAAAGGAATCAGGACTTCCTTTTTGTTCTTTGATTTCAACTATGCCCATGATTATATCATACATCCACTACACAAGAGGGTTTATCAGCTTTAAATGCACCATTTGACTCCATTTTGGTGTCTCTCTAAGAATGTCCATAGTTCATGGATGAATTGCCATGGAAAGGGCACTTCCCATTTTCTCTTTGGTTTTTTTGATACCCTATTCTATCAAATATCTTTACTATAAAACATAAATTTGAAATGTACTTGAATGCAGGGAAATCTCCCTCCTACACCTTATGGTAATTCTACATTACATCTACAAGTAAGGCACCTCAAACTTTGCACTAGGCATATTATGCACTCCAAATTTTGCACTAGTGTACTATAAAATATTTTGTGTGCTTTCCAATGTTATCATTTCAAAACTTTATACCTATGGCTTTTATTGACTTGAAAAAATTTGGTTAAATAGTTCATGTGCCTTGTCTATGCTCTGATTAGATGTCATGGTTAGAGGAATGAGAGAAAAAGGTTTTGCTAATAGTCCATGTGTTTTGTATATGGTGAGACTAGTCTAGAGACACTTTAGCAAACAACTAACATGCCTTCTTTTTGTCCACCAGCATTCTAAATTCCAGAGAATGGAAGAGGGTAAAAGATTGGTCAAACACCTCAAGATGCATGTGTTTCAAAGGCATTCTATCAAAAAATTAAGTGTATTTGCTGCATTGTTTGTGTTTGGGCATCTTCCTTGGGTATCTATAAGAGATATGTCAATGCTAGATAATAGCAATAGATAAAAATATGTAAGTGTATGTGTTCAAATGAATGTGCATTCTCTACCCCAAATTTTCCATGCTCATGACCTTTAATCAAACAACTAACATGTGTATGATTATAAGGGTTATTATTTGTTGTTTTTATAAATTGCCTCCAAAGTTAAGAAATGAATGAAAATATTTTCATTCCTTCTTTCACTGCCATTGCTCACACCTTACTTTGAGAATGTTGTTCTGTCTGTAGACCTGATATGCGACTTGAAGTTAAATTGAAGCCAATCATATGGCTCGAGGACCTCTATAATCTTTAAATGAAACCAATTTCTTCACATTGAGATGTGAGTGATTGAATTTAAAACATTTAGAGAGTATTAAATTAGTCACTTAATAAAATATTTTGATACTTCTCTAGTTCACCTATGTGTACATTTCTTTGTTATGTTGGTAGGCAAATAAATATGGATAAATCTGAATGAGGACATTGATTACAACTCAGGTTTAGATTCATCTTCAACGATGCTTTTATTTCTCATGTTAGTCGCATAGATTTTCAAGTGACCAAAGAACCATCTATAGTAGACCAAAGATTGGAACACTTGGTCAACTAAATTTCATGAGACTTGTCTACCTTTGGGTGGCTAAGCATCCGCAACATTTCTTACTATTTCAAATCTCCCCTTTCACACTTCCTTTTGTGTCTATTCCTCAACCACTACTTTCTATAACCACCACCTACTCTTGCATATAGAAATGTGTTTTCTTTTTCCTTTGGTTCTTGTTTATATTTTTGGTATAGGTTAAGATTAGGGAAAAAAGTTTGAGTACATAGTGAGAGATGGTTTTAGTATGTAGAGGGAGGTAGTTTTGAAAAATTGTATGGAGAGAGAGCCATCCAAACCTGAACTTTTCTCTAGAAGTTTTAGTACATAGAGAGAGGTAGTATGTGGAGAGAGAAAAGTACAGGGAGAGAGAAAAGTATGGGGAGAGATAGCTTTGAATAGTGGGAAAATTATCTCTCTCTCTCTCTCTCTCTCTCTCTCTCTCTCTCTCTCTCTCCATCTAGAACCAAATTTTTTTCTAACTCCTTGAGTGAAATGTCAAGACAACAAGGACTAATGTGATTCTTGGTAAAGGTGTGATTTATACTTTCATTTGGAATGTTATCCTTGGTATGAGGATGGTTTCATTATTATGTCATAGTATACTTTTGATATGTGTTTGGAATTGTGACATGTTATGGTATGTTCATATGGAGCATGTTATCTCTTTGGTTGAGATGGTTTAGATCATGTTGTCATGTTTATGTTCCTGATGCCATGGTTGGAACTTTGGAAATGATATTGGTTTAGTTTCTTAGTATTACGTACATTGATCATAAGATGGATACTTCATGATATTGCTTTGTTGCATTTGGAGTTGGCATGTATTGATTGGTTACAAGTTCTCATGGATGCTTAGAGACTGTGGTGATGCTGATTTCTCTTGTATTAGAGAATTTTTTGTTGGGAAAATTATTTGGTTTCAGCAAGAAGTTTGAGAGGAATTCCTAATATGGACTTGAGAGGAGATTGTTCTTAGATGAGTATTTGTTGGAGACTTGGATATCTTGATGAGTATTCTCATTCCCTACTCTTGGTTTAATCACTAGTTTACTACTTGAGAGGTATAGCCCATTGCTTCTCTCAAGTGCATTACGTTTATGCTTGTCTTTCACTGATATGGATCTTGAGCTACCATACTGACACAGTGCAAGGCAGGAGCATCCATAAAGGAGATTTCCTAGCCCCCAACAATATAACAACACAACAAAAACACAACAACGAGAAGTAATAATGCAAGATCTGATACCAAATTACAATAATTTTCATAAAATATAACTGATTACATGAAATATGCCTAGCTATAAGGCCTTACAAGTTAGGGCCACACATAAACAATAATTACAAAACTATTTCTGCAAGATCCAACAAGATCCAACTTACAACCAATCTCAATTACCCTAGATCTATAACATAACAACAATCTTGAAGAAACCACCAAGGAAATATAAACTTGTGCTTGTAAACCCACCAAGAAATCTTCTTATTTTCTAGCCACAACCCTAGCCTTGCTCCAACTTATCCAATATCCAAGTGTAAAATTCCTCACATTTGGCACTCTGTCCACACATTCACAACTCCATCAAATTCTTGCTATAAATTGCCTGAAATTCAGTGCTCTGTCCATAGACTCAGGAAATCTTGTCGTTCAACTGCTCCCACATTCACTTCTCATCCTTTGAATGACTAAAATACTCCATATGACCCCATACTTATACCCAACCAAGCCACAAGTTGGCATAGAACACAAATTAAATGCCCATACATAAATTAAATGCCACAAGTTGGCCTCCAACAAAAATTAAATGCCCAAAATTGATATATGAGTAAAATCATGATATCTCCTAGCTCCAATTGAATTAGAACTTGTGCTTTGAATCATAGGTATTATGTTAGGTCATCAACAACCCCTTAAGTTTTCAAAGGCTGATTCTCTAAGGAAAAGTGTGCATCCATCCCAAAAATCACACATAGAAACCTGTAGTGTAGTTTGTCAGAAATCAATATTGCACGAGAATTACTATATCTCCCAACATATAAGTAATTAAAAATTTTCCTTGTACCATAGATAATAATCTAGACCCCCTCTAATATTTGAATAGCACAACCTCTAACTCATTTTGGAAAATTACTTACACACCCTGCAATAGGCACCCAGAAACCAAAAAACACAGTTCCAGCAGCAAGGTACAAATAGCTCAAACTTCAACTCAATCCATCCAATCTCTATGTAATCATGAGTAAATGATCCTCAATGTGTCTCAAACACATACCTAATCATGAAAATAATAGCTCCACAAAAATCTAAGCTCAATGCTTCTACATCAGACTCCCCATGTAAATAGAAAAGTATGTCCCATACTTTGATGCCCAAAGAAAGATTTGCAACCAACTTCATCTTTACCAAAGGTTGCCACTTCATCAAATTCAATATAAAAAATATAAAAATCAACCATATATGCTTCATCCATTGAAACATTAGAATCAAATACATATCATCAACCCAATCAACATGCTCACACCCAAGAATAAACCAAACATAATGATTCATCAACAAACCCTCATCCACATCAGTAACTAGTGAATCCACACCAACAACAAAAAAATCCATATCAGTAGCAATATGTAACTCCATATTAGTAGCAAGATGTAGATCTCCATCAACACATGCCAAAATCACAACACCAGCAGTCTCATTTTTCAAACAAGATGCTCTGCAACACACAACTCATCACCAATAGCAATCAGATCATCCATGACCAAGTTCTCTACAATTTCCATGTCAAATTAAATCAATTGGTTATGAAATCTAATGTCTATCCTAGCATCAAAAAGGTTAGGAATATCTTTAACAATAACCTCCAACTACTTTGCATGTTTTGTATCAGATTCCACAATCTGATCAACAAAACCCACCTTGACCTTGCTATGCCATCTTCTCTCGTGAACAAGTCTCTCAACTAGCCAAACAACTCTCTTCCAGATTGATAGACTCCAGCTCCAAAAACATCTATGTAATGCCTTCCTCATCCTATCCTTATATCAATCAATAGAACTAGTTTCAAATTGAGCAATCACCTTCTTAGCTTGATCAACCAAACTAGCTTTAACTTGAGTAGACATCTTAGAAAAAATTCTCTCTGCCACATCATAGAGATTCACAATGACGTTAGGGTCCAATCCTCTTGGATCCATCTCCCAAGATCTTCATAAACCCTCTAAAAAAAAGCCTTCCCACACTCCTTTTGACAACCTTGAATTATTTGCAAGTCTGATAATAACCTACCACCTCACATGAATAATCAGGAACCACATCACAAGTCTAGCACCACAAATCTGTAATCCACAAACCCTCTATGATCATGCCTCAACAAGATCAAAATTCCATTTTCACATCCATTGATCCATCTACCAGCCCTCTACAATTGCAAATTAGAATCATAATCTGCCACCTCGCAACCAAGAGATTTAGGACTTTGGAAGGAAAATTCACCACTAGATTAAGTTCAAATTAGATCTACTTCTCCACCCAATTCCTAGTGTAAACTACCACAACTTTGGTGATTTGTCCACACACTTAGGAACAACATTTTCGCTAATACCACTTGAAACAACACAAAGTAGGAGTATCCCCAAAGGAGATGTCCTAGCCCCCAACAATATAACCATATAATGGAAACACAACAACAAGAAGTAATAATACAAGATCTGATACCAAATTTTAATAATTGTTGATAAAATATAATTGATTACATGCAATATGCCCAGCTGTAAGGCCTTCCAAGTTATGTCCAAATACAAAAAACAATTACAAAATTAATTTTGCAAGATCCATCAAGATCCAACTTACAACCAATCTTAGCTAGCCTAGATCTATAACATAATAATGATCTTGAAGCAACCACCAAGGAAATCTAAACTTGTGCTTGCAATCCCACCAAGAAATATCCTTGTTTTTTAGCTGCAAGCATAGCTTGGCTCCAACTTATCCAAGATCCAAGTGCAAACTACTTCACATTCGATGCTCTATCCAAACATTCACAACTCTATCACAATCGTGTTATAAATTGCCTCACATTTGGTGCTCTGTCCTTAGACTTAGGAAAACTCTCCCTTTAGCTACTCCCACATTCACTTCTCCTCCTCTGAATGAATAAAAGACTCCAAAAGACCCCCTAATTATACCCATCTAAGACATAATTTTTCCTATAATACAAATTAAATGTCCATACATAAATTAAATGCCACAAGTTGGTCTCCAACAGAAATTAAATGCCCAAAATTGATATATGAGGAAAATTGTGATATCTCCTAACTCTGATTGAATTAGAACTTGCGCTTAAAATTGAAAGTAGTACTTTAGGTTCTCTATAGATTCTTAAGTTTTCAAAGGCTTATTTTCCAAGAAAAAGTGTGCATCCATCCTAAAATTCATGCACAAAAACCTTTCATGCAGTCTATTAGAAATTGATACTTCAAGGGAATTTCCATATCTGTGAATATATAAGGAATTATAACTTTCACCTTGGATAATAGATATTATTCTAGGCTCTCTTCAATCCATAAAAGGATAATCCTCTAACTCATTGTGGAAAATTAGTTACACACCATGCAATAGGCACCCAAAAACTAGAAAACATAGTTCCAATAGCAAGGTACAAACAACTCAAACTTCAACTCAATCCATCCAATCTCTATGCAATCATGAAGAAAGGTTCCCCAATGTGTCTCCAACACATTCCTAACCATAAAAATTATAGATCCACCAAAATCCAAGCTTGATGCTCCTACATTAGGTACATAAGTTAGTTTTGGAGGGTTCATTTGAGAGATAAATTAGCATTGGTTATCTCCATTTGCATATGTTGTTATGTTGGTTGAGTATTGGAGATGATTTTATATTAGGCATATTCCTTGTATTGGGAGTGGTTATTCCTTGGTTTAAGAATGTTTTTATGAGTTTGATCTTCTTATGAGAGGCTTAGATCCATATGGTATGGTTTGGGTGTTGTTGAGGTTTCTTGGTTGGGGTTTTATGGAGGAGATCATACTTGCACAATGTACATCTAGAGGTGTGTGTAGAAGGAAATGAAATAGGTTATGATTTGCATGGTTTATCTTTGGTTTTGGTTATCTTCCTAGATGTTTGGTTTCACTTACATTGAATTTGAGATTGGTTAGAGATTGTGATCACTAGTTTGTACTCATGTATGTCATCTAAGATGACATGGTTATTCCTTTATCTCTTTCCTCTATTGGTTGTGGAGAGCTTGGGAGAGTGTTGGAGACTTGAATTATGAGAGTTTTTCTTGAAGGTTATTGGTTTATGTGTTGTGGATATGCTTGAGACTACATGGACTCACTTCTTAGAGATGTTGTGAGTGGATTGGTTATAGATTTGACATTAGCTTTTGCAATGGGAGCTTCTTGGTATATATGTGGTAGGTATTGCTCTTGAGGTTTGTGATTGTAGGTTACATATTGGATATGTTGATGATGTTAGATTCACTTGTTATACCTTTGGAGGTATGTATAGTTGGATAAGGTTGGCACTTGTTGTGGGTACTATTTCAGCTATGGCTATTTTGACAACTATGGATACATGAGATTACCTTTGGATCAAGTTTTTGTGCTTGAAATTTTGGTTGGTACATGGTTTTATGATATTCTAATGCAAGAAGTTGGGTGGCTTTCTCTTTGGATGACTTCTATGTATTTCTAGTGGCAATGGCATAACAAGAGGTGAGATTATTCATGTTTGAGATGATGGATACTCTGATTTTTTTGTAAGTACTGAGATGAAGCACTTCATCTACTTTGATCCATGATGGTGGATGTACTACAAGGGATTGTTCCCTCATCTAGTTATAAGCCTACAAATTGACCCTATGCAATGTATACAACAAGTGGGAGATTGTTGAGATAATGGGTGTTACACTATTATACTATTTTATCATGTAATGTTGCACCTAGATGGATGTGCAACATGTAAAGATTCTCATGGGATATACTAGATGAGTTGTATTGTAAAATTGTGATAATATTTCATGTAATTATTTAATATTGGGAAAAATAATTAAATTTGTAATATTAAATGTGGGGTCCAAGGGTTAGGTAGCACATGGTTTATGTAATACCACTTGGTGGTTATGTGGGACTTGCTACTAAATAGGCAACCACAAGCGTAGTTGTTGGTGTGAGAGAAGACAAAAGGGAAAAATAAAGAGTCAGGTGGGATAAGGTTTGATAGGTTAGCCAAGGGAGCATTTGTGAAGGTTGGAAGCATGGCATGGGATGTGCAAATTTATGCTTGTTCACATAGATTTCTTGGTTATGACTATGGCTTTCAAGGCTTCCATGGTTGTATGCAATGGTATTTTTGACTGAATAATACATGGTGATGGATGTTTTGGAGGTTGGGTTTTACCCTCAGTGAAGGTTTCCTAGGGTATATCTTGTGTCACAATTTTTTTGGGTATGTTGTCTATTCTCTTGGATGTGGATTTTAGTTGCATACTTATTTCAGATCTATTATGGGTTATGTGGAAATGGTTATATTCTTTCTTGCAAGTTTCCTTACAGTTTGAATACATGTTTAGACTTTAAATTCAATTTGCATTGGTTAAAAAAATTGACCATAATGGAAACATTTGAAACACCTAAAAATTTTCTTCAAACCATAACTAGTACTGGTCATATTACATTATAATGCCTTATGGCCAAAGCTATTAAAATTGAAGCAATAACCCTTAAAATTCTATTTTTCCCTCTATTTTGAATCCTCCTCTTCTTTTATGTTTAAAGCAGATTTATTAAATAGATTTTGTAAAGAAATTTTCTTCTTCTCCTTTTCATCAAATGACAACTTTTAGTTTTCAATTAATTTATTTGCTTCCTCAAAACTGCAAGAATTTTCTTGTTACTTACTTCATCGGTAGAGATTAATTTCTTTAATCTCTTCAATTCTTGTAAGGAATGAAGAAGTTTTTCTTCAAGGTCAACTTCTTCATTTGAATTAAATAAAGGTTTAGATAGGATTGATTCTATATTTGGAATATTGACTATTTCAGCCATAAATAATCACAGATCTATGAGATTTCCACAATCCATGAATATGAGTTATGATTTATGAATTTGATTGTGTGCAACTTTTTACCATCAATGTTTCGGATCATACTACATGATCCATCATCAGGATGCTAGAGAGCTTGAAGAACAAAAAATGATAAGTTGCAGATCTAGCAAACCCCTAAAAGGGAACAAGAAGGGGGGGGGGGAGGAGTTTGGGTGAGAAGAGAGAAAAAAGTACAAGGGTGACAAGACATGACCCTAATCTACTAATTGAAAACCACTCCTACAAAAAAAGGACTAATAAGTCAAAAAATATATATTAAAAATAATAATAAAAAATAAAGATTAAGAAAGAATAATAATTGATAACTTAATGAATGAATGAATACAATTAAAATCATGATAATAAAAAACAAAAATAATAGCAATAATAATAATAGGAATTAAAATTAGATTAAACCAAAACAATTGAAAAATTAGTAAATCACAACAAAGAAATAATAGGACTACACAAAAAAAATAATTATTATTAATAATAATAATCTACAAACACATGCGAGCGCGCACACACACACACATATATATGGAAGTGTTTGCGGGTGTAAACAAATAAGGAGCACCAACATGGAAGTATAAATATAAAATAACACTATAGATGCAAAAAAGAAAACATGACAACACACACAACGAGAAATATAAACATCCCAATCTACAAATATGTAGATGGGTATAAGAAATGTACACACACACACACACACAAACACGTGAGACTTAATAGTAGTAATAATAATGATAATAATAACAAATAGATATAAATAAGAAAAAGATAACCTTAATAATGATAGAGAATAATGAAGAAGAAAAATACAAAAATAACGGAAAAAATACCTAGACAGGAATAAGAAATATGTAGATGGGTATAAGAAATGCATATATATATATATATATATATATAAGCAAACTACAAAAATGTAGAAAGGTGTAAGAAATGTGTATAAATATAAGAAAAGTAAATAGATATATATAAGGAAAAAGATAACCTCAAAAAAAAAAAAAAATAATGAATAAGAAAATAAGAAAAAATCAAATAAAAAAGGGAATACAAAGTGAGAATAAACACCCAAATCTACAAATATATAGATGGGTATAAGAAAACTATATATATATATATATATATATATATATATATATATACATATATATATATATACATATATATATATATATATATATGTATATATATATGTATATATATATATATATATATGTATATATATATATATATGTATATATATATATATATGTATATATATATATATGTATATATATATATATGTATATATATATATATATATATATGTATGGAAAAGGTAACCTCAATAATAATAGTCAATAATGAATAAGAAAAAAAGAAAAATACAAAAATAATAAGAAAATAAATACATAAGAGAAAATGAATAAGGATAACTAAAAAGAAAAATATATATATGTATATATCTATATATATATATATGTATATATATATATATACATGTATATATATACATTTATATATGTATATATATATATACATGTATATATATATACACATGTGTATACATATATATATATATATATATCTATATATATACATGTGTATATATAAACATGTATATATATGTATATATATGTGTATATATATATACATGTATGTATATATACATATATATATGTGCATGTATATATATACATGTATACATACATATATATACATGTATACATACATATATATATATACATGTATACATACATATATATATACATGTATATATATATATATATATATATATATAAGAAAAAAGATAACTTGAATAATAATAGTAAATAATGAATAAGAAAATAAGAAAAATACAAAAATAATAAGGGAATACATACATAAGGGAAAATGAATAAGAATAACTAAAAAGAAAAATAACATGGGGAGAGACAAGGGAGAGAATAGAGATGGTTGAGATGAGCCCTAACAAATATGATGAGAAAATAAAGAGCAAAGAGATGACCTAAAAAATATAAAGAGAGAGAAGGGGGTAAGAATTGTGAGAATAAAATAGAGAAAAGAGAGTGAGGGCCTCAACTAGGGTTAAGAAGACAAGGGGAAGAAGGGATAAAGAGATGGGGAAGAACAAGGCATGAGGAAGAGGTTGGTGAGCGGGGCGGGGGGGGAGAAGCGGGGGAAGAGAAACCAAAGAGGAGGGGAATAGAACCAAGGAGAAGCCCGAAAGGGGAAGGGAAACCAAAGAGAAGGAGAAATGTACACAAAGATGGTCAGGACACATGGTTGCTACTATGAAGGGAAGATAATAATGGATGCCAGGATGTGCTCAAGCTCCAACCTTCATCTTGATTGAGGTTAGATAGCTTGTTATTAATTTTGATGGCCTCTTTAAGCTTGCACTTGAAGAAATTGTCCTCTCTATACACAATTTGGGTGTCCTCTAACCATATGTGATGCTTGGTCGAGGAAGAATGCTCAACAAGTGCTAACTTAAGAATTTGTTCATGTATGATGTTAGCAGCATGCTCTTTGATTCTAGTGTTGAATAAGTGACCCGTTTCTCCACTGTAAGGGGTTTCACAAGAGCACATGACTTTATAGACCCAAGACTCAGTAAGGGTATCCCTATGGTCCTTAGTGGGAGGGTTTCAATGCCATGCCCAAAAGGGGAAGAGAAACCAAAGAGCAGGAGAAAGGTATAGAAAGATAGTCAGGAAACAAGGTTGTTGCTACGAAGGGAAGATAATAATAGATGCCAGGATGTTCTCAAGGTCCAACCTTCACCTCAATTGAGGTTAGAGTGTTTTCTATTGATTTTGATGGCCTCTTTAAGCTTGTGATTGAAGAAATTGCCCTCTCTATACACAATTTGGGTGTCCTCTAAGCATATGTGATGCTTGGTTGAAGAAGAATGCTTAGCAAGTGCTAACTTAAGAATCCATTCATGTTTGATGTCACCAGTAGCACCCTCTATCCCTAAGACCTCCCCATTTTTCTCCATCCCCTATGTTGTGGGGATTTCCCACAAGATCTCTAAAGTTCTTAACAAAAAGGGCATCAGAGTGGCATTCAAGCCCATTTCCACTTTAAGGCACTACATCCCTCTTGCTAAGGACCATAGGGATGCCCTTACTAAGTCTGGGATCTATAAAGTCATGTGCTCTTGTCAAACCCCTTACATTGGAGAAATGTGTCACTCATTCAACACTAGAATCAAAGAGCATGTTGCTAACATCAAACATGAACAGATTCTTAAGTCAGCACTTGCTGAGCATTCTTCCTCGACCAAGCATCACATATGCTTAGAGGACACCCAAATTGTGTATAGAGAGGATAGTTTCTTCAAAAGCAAGCCCAAAGAGGCCATCAAAATCAATAACAATCCCTCTAACCTCAATCAAGTCGAAGGTTGGAGCTTGAGAACATCCTGGCATCTATTATTATCTTCCCTTCATAGCAACAACCCTGTGTCCTAACCATCTTTCTATACCTTTCTCCTTCTCTTTGGTTTCTCTTCCCCTTTTGGGCATCTCCCCATTTCCACTTTAAGGCACTGCATCCCCCTTGCTAAGGACCACAGAGATGCCCTTACTAAGTCTAAGGTCTATAAAGTCATGTGCTCTTGCAGAACCCCTTACATTGGAGAAACAAGTCACTCATTCAACACTAGATTCAAAGAGCATGCTGCTGACATCAAACATGAATGGATTCTTAAGTCAGTAGTTACAGAGCATTCTTCCTCGACCAAGCATCACATATGCTTAGAGGACACCCAAATTGTGTACAAAAAGGACAATTTCTTCAAGTGCAAGCTCAAAGAGGCCATCAAAATCAATAACAGCCCCTCTAACCTCAATCAAGATGAAGGTTGGAGCTTGAGCACATCTTGGCATCCATTATTATCTTCCCTTCATAGCAACAACCCTATGTCTTGACTATCTTCCTATACCTTTCTCCTTCTCTTTGGTTTCTCTTCCCCTTTTAGGCTTCTCCTTGGTTCTCTTCCCCTCCTTCTCTTTGGTTTCTCTTCCACTTTTGTGCATCTCCTTGGTTCCTCTTCCTTATTCCTTGTACTTCCCACCATTTTATCCATTCTTCCCCTCGTCTTCTTACCCCTAGTTGATGCCCTCACTCTTTTTTCTCTATTTTAGTCTCGTGGTTCTTACCCCCTTCTCTCTCTTTATGTTTTTCAAGTCATCTCTCTGCACTTTATTTTCTTGTCATGTTTGTTAGGCCTGATCTTGGCCATCTCTCTTTTCTCCCTTGTCTCTCCCTGTGTTATTCTTCTTTTTAGTTATTCCTATTCATTGTCTCTATGTATTTATTCCCTTATTATTTTTGTATTTTTCTTATTTTCTTATTCATTATTTACTATTATTATGGAGCTTATCTTTTTTCTTATATATATATATATATATATATATATATATATATATATATATATATATATATATATATATATATATATATATATATATATATATATATATATATATGTTATTATTATCAATATTATTTTTATTATTATTAGGTCTTGCGCATGCACACAGACACACACACATAAATTTTTCTTTATATATATTCTTTTCTTATACCCATCTATATATTTGTAGATTGGGGTGTTTATTCTCACTTTTTATTCCCTTATTATTTTTTTTATTTTCTTATTTTCTAATATTTTTGAGGTTATCTTTTTTCTTATACATACATACATACATACATACATACACACACACACACACACACACACACACACACACACATATATGCATTTCTTATACCCATATACATATTTCTTATTCCCGTCTAGGTATATTTTCCCTTATTTTTGTATTTTTCTTATTCAGTATTCAGTATTATTATTGAGGTTATCTTTTTCTTATTTATATCTATTTATTATTATTATCATTATTATTACTAATAGGTCTCACGTGTGTGTGTGTGTGTGTGTGTGTGTGTGTGTGTGTGTAGACACACACACACACATTTCTTATACTAATCTACATATTTTTATATGTAGGTGTTTATATAATTTTTCTCATTTTGTGTGTTGTCATGTTCACTTTTTTTCATCTATAGTGTTATTTTATATTTATACTTCCATGTTGGTGCTCCTTATTTGTTTACACTCACATACACTTGCATATATATATATATATATATATATATATATATATATATATATATATATATATATATATATATATATATATATATATATATATATATATACATATACATATACATATACATATACATATACATATACATATACATATACATATACATATACATGTGGGTAAAAGCACAAACCTGTGTCACCTTTTATAAAGAAAAGTGATATCAGAATGTGATAGTTCAACATTAGTGACAAAAAAATGGTATTTATGTTTAAAATATGAAGATGATGTAAACTAATGAAATGTGTAGAATTGGATGAATTTTATGCCTATAATTTTTATAAATTTTTTGAGTAAGAATTTGTTCATTTTATTTTATTTTGAAGTCCATTTTTTAACTATAAAAAATATAGGGTGTAGTTCCCGTGAAACAAGTATATGCAAATCATCTTTTTTTTGTTCTGATTTGAAAATATCTTATAGATGACATGTATAGCTAGTTCACAAAAAAAGAAATAATTATTTTTGATGTATTTTTTTTTGGTTATAAGTACTCAAGTTCGACCTTATCAAAATCCAACAATTTTTTCCTCACGTCAAAAATTTCCTATCAAATCTATACCTTCTTGAAAAAAAATTACATGCTCGTGAAGAGGATTCTCTCCTCTAGAGATAAATATAATTTTAATTTTTTTTGATACGATTTACTATTTTTTTTCTTTTTTTGAGGGAGCATCTTCTGAAATGTTGAAATATTGACTTATAATACTTTGAGATTATAACATATTATAACTAATCAAAACACTCAAAAATTTATATAATGATGATATTGAATCTGAGATCTATAAAAGGGTGACACAGAAATTGAGTTTTGATAGAGAAATGAGATTTGACCAAAACAAGTTTTGATATCACAAAGGGTGACACAGATATGTGCTTTTACCCATGTATATATACATATATATACATACATATATATATATATATATATGTATGTATATATACATATATATGTATATATGTATATATGTATATATACATATATATGTATATATATATCTATGTATATATATACATATATATATATATATATATATATCTATATATATATACATATACATATATAGATATGTATACATATACACACATATATATATATATATATATCTATATATATATACATATATATATATATATCTATGTATATATATACATATATATATATATATATACATATATATATATATATGTATGTATGTATGTATGTATGTATGTATGTATAGATAAATATGTATACATATATATGTATATATATATGTATATATATGTGTATAGATATGTATACATATATACATATATATGTATAAATATGTATACATATATATAGATATATATATATATATATATATATATGTATATATATATACATATATATATATACATAGATATATATACATATATATGTATATATACATATATACAAATATGTATATATATGTATGTATATATATATGTGTATGTATGTATGTATATATGTGTGTGTGTGTGTGTGTGTGTGTGTGTGTGTATATATGTCTTCTTTGGGTATAGGTGTTTGTAGATTATTATTATTAATTATTGTACTTTTTGTGTAGTCCTATTATTTCTTTGTTGTCATTTATTAAATTTTCAATTGTTTTGGTTTAATCTAATTTTAATTTCTATTATTATTATTGCTATTATTTTTGTTTTTTATTATCATGATTTTACTTGTATTCATTCATTCATTAAGTTATCAATTCTTAGTGTTTCTTAATCTTTATTTATTATTATTATTTTTATTATATTCGGTTTGACTTAAATTAGTCCTCCCTTTTTTGTAGGAGTGGTTTTCAATCAATATATTAGGGTCATGTGTTGTCAGCCTTGTACTTTGTTCTCTCTCCTCACCCAAACTCCCCCCCTCTCTTTTTTCTTTTAGGGGTCTGCTAGATTTTCAACTTATCATTTTTTGTTCTTCCTATTCTCTAGTATCTTGATGATGGTAAAAAATTAAACACAATCAAATCCAGAAACTAAAACTCATATTCGTGGATTGTGGAAATCTCATATATTTGATTAGTACCCTTCATGGGATGGATTTGTGTAAATCTAAGCAACTAGAGAATCTAAGAACCAAACTAGGAAAGAATATTGAAGATTTAGCATTCCTAAAAAGATATTTTTACTTCTAGCTTCTTCCCTCATTCATCAAGATCACCTATCACCTTTGGAATTTCCAAACCAAGCATATCTTTGTCCAGGCTTCTCTATCCCTCCTCAGATCAATTATCAAATCCACCAGGAGAGTGATCAATCTACTAAACCTTAAGTTGGTTCCTCTTCACTTAGAGCATGTTGCCACCTTAAGACCAGACCTCTAGGTTAGATTGGACCTCACCTCATTTGCCAAAGCTTTGGGTCATAAAGAGGATGTTGGAAGAAGACAGAGGCATAAATTTGATGCTTTGCTATGCAAATAGTTGGGATCCATTGCTCTCCACTAGTTGGCCACTCAT
This sequence comes from Cupressus sempervirens, assembly GCA_028749045.1. Lineage (NCBI taxonomy): Eukaryota > Viridiplantae > Streptophyta > Pinopsida > Cupressales > Cupressaceae > Cupressus > Cupressus sempervirens. Next base: position 52,375,382 of record CM053791.1, read on the forward strand.
GCACAGACCTTGGGATTGGGTGCTTTCTATCCCCAATCTCATGCTAGCCACCCTACACATCAAACTAGTAGGCTTAACAACATGGAGGATGCCCAGCCGTGCTTGCTTCTTTCTGATGCCTCTGCAGTCGATGCACTTTGCTCTCTCACTCTAGTTTTCTCTCTCACTCTAGTCTAGGTGCATACTAGCAACACCTTTGTGCAAACCTCCCACTCTCTTATTTACTTTCTTCTTGGCCTACACTTGCCCTCCATAAATTTTTTAGTGCTTCTCAGCCTACACCTACCCTCCATGCAGTTTCTAGTGATATAGAGGATAGTGTCCTTTTCTGTATGGATCTCCTTGGTGACCTACACCTCTCGGTGGAATAGCAATGGTCAAGTCTCAATGGGTGCCACACTCTAATAGGTATAAGATCTCTTCCTTCCTTGGTTGATGGCTTTTCTCATTATGAATCTATGTATGGTTCATCTTCCAGCTCCGCTCATAGTTATGTCTCTATCCATCAAGTCCTGCCTCCCATAAATGGTGGTTCTGTCAGTCGAGATGGCTACCCATCAGTTTGCATGCCTAACCTACCCCCTCCCTTTGATCATGTGGCCTCTACTGGGAGCACTAAACTGCTCATTGTGCCTCCTTCACGGCATGAACAACCTCCCTCCTCTTGCTCACTATCTACCACACCTTCTCTTTCTCATTCCCTTTGTCTTCAACTTATTCCCTCACCTAATGGGAGAACTTCAACTTTTCCCCCTCTTGCTATCAAGACCAATTTAATAAAAGAATGGGAGGCCAAATTAGTAGTCAACTTATCTAGTGCCACCATTGACCCTCTCACTTTTAACTTTCTTAAGCGTGTCCTTAATTTTTTCCTTTCTCTGCAAGCTATCCCTCATTTCAAATTTCTTGCAAACATTAAGACTACTCTTCACACTCTCCCTGCCAACATTTTTGAGGAAGTGAGATAGGATTGTTCCGTGGCTCTCAGCAAGGCTAAGCGCCCTAAGTGTAACATCCCTAGAGCTAAGATTAAAGCATTCAAAAAGCTTATTTGCAACTATAATTTGGTATCTCCAAGGCTGATAAAGGAAATACCTTAGTGATTATGAACAAACTTGACTACACTTCTAAGATGTTCGACCTCCTGTGAGACACCAATAGCTCTAGGGTTGTTCCCCACAACCCTTGCACCAAAATCATAAAAAAGGTCAAAGCAGCTAGCAAAAATTCCTCTTTTGATGACACCACTAAAAGACATCATTTTCCCTCCAAGGAGCCTACCACTTGGATTTATGGGGTGCCTAAAATTCACAAAGCCAAATTTTCATTGTGATCTATAGTAGATACTATAGGTTCCCCAACCTACAAGTTAGTAGCCTATCTCTCACCTTGCACATTGGCAACTCTGACTCTTTTGTCAAATACTCTAACCATTTTGTCTGATTCATTAAGGATGCTAGATGTGATAGTAATGACATTGTAGTTAGCTTTGATGTCATTTCCCTCTTCACCAAGATCCCCATCCCTGAATCCATACAGATTTTCAAGCGTAAGGTGAATGGTGAGGTGGCCTCTCTAGTTGAGTTGTGCTTACGATCCACTTTCTTATCCTTCCTTGGTGTCATTTATGAACAAGTGGATGGTGTGGCAATGGGTTCCCCACTCTCCCTAGTTATTGTGAACATCTACATGGAAGCATTTGAGGAGATTGCATTGCACTCTTTTCCCCTCAAGCCCAAGTGGTGGAAACATTATATAGATGACACAAAAATATGTTGGCCACATGGTCTAGATAAGTTGGAAGAGTTTCATGCACACCTCAAAAATTCAGTTCCCTCCATTTCTTTCACCAAGGAGATTAAATTAGACAACTGCATACCTTTCCTTGATGTTTTAATCTTAAAGAAACTTGATAGGTCACTTGGTCAATAAGTGTTTCACAAAGCTACCCACACTAACCTTTATCTTAATGCTTCCTTACACCACCATTAGTACATTTGGGTTCATTTTTTGACCTTTATTGGTTGAATTTTTGACCAAATTTCAACCGAATTCGACCAACCCATTCGTCAATATTTTCTTGGTTGAAATTTTAACCAACTCACTGGTTGGTCAAAATTTTGACCAATCTATTGGTCGAAAACCCACCAAAGACATTGTCTAAGTCCATATAGGAATTGGTCAAAATTTTGACCAACAAAGGTAGAAAAAAATTTATGCATTGGTCAAAATTTTGACCAACAAAGATAGAAAAAAATTTAGGCGTTGGTGGAAATTTTGACCAATGAAGGTGAAAATTTTGACCAATAAAGGTAGAAAAAAAATTAGGCGTTGGTAGAAATTTTTACTAACAAAGGTAAAAAAAAATTTAGGCATTGGTGGAAATTTCGACCAATAAAGGTGGAAATCTTGACCAACAAAGGTAGAAAAAAACTCATGTGTTGGTGGAAATTTTGACCAATGAATGTGGAAATTTTGACCAAAAAAGGTAGAAAAAAATTTAAGCGTTTGTGGAAATTTCCAACAATAAAGGTAGAAAAAAAATTAGGCATTGGTGGAAATTTCCACCAACAAAGGTAGAAAAAACCCAGGCGTTGGTGGAAATTTTGACCAATGAAGGTGGAAATTTTCACTAACAAGTATGTGTAAATTTTTTTCAGGCATTCTATAAAATAGTTCTCATGTCTTGCTTATGATATGACATTTTACATGCATCCTACACTCTCTCATCTGGCTGACGATGGATTATGTAGAGTGATATGAAACCATGATTCTAAAAAACACACACAATCAAATCCAAAATGAACTTGCACTAAAAATGGATTGTGGAAATCTGATATTGTTAATTTTGCATGCATGTCTACTAGGACAAATATATGTTTAAGTTGTGATTGTCTTGGTAGACATGTGTGCAATTTTACCAATATCATATTTCCACAATCCATTTGTAGTGAAGTTCATTTTGGATTTGATTGTGTGTTTTTTAGCATCATGGTTTCAAATCACTTTACGTAATCCATCATTAGCTGGATGAGAGAGAGTGTAGGATGCATGCAAAATGTCATATCATACACAAGGCATGTGAATTGTTTTATAGAATACCTGAAAAACATCGACAATAACTAATATGAAGAATATATAATTAGTTATATGATTGAGAAAAATCATGTACTAGTGAGTTGGTCAAAATTTCGAGCAAAAAAATTTTAACCAAAGGTTTTGGTCAAATTTGGTCAAAATTTGGTCAAAATTTGGTTCAAAAATTTGACCAATAAAGATCAAAAAATGAACCCAAATGTACTAGTGCAAGTATGCTTTCCAAGTTAACTCTTTGAGTTTGATCATCAAGTCACCCCACCAAAGTGCCTCATCAAGGTCATTCTTTAGGTCCGCTCATCAAGCTTGCTCACCAAGTTAGCTCACCATGTCGCATCTCTAAGTGGCCTCGCTAAGTTAGCTCGCCAACTTGCCCCACCAAGTTGCCACTTTAAGCCCACTCACCATGTTAGATCGCCAGGCTAACTCCCCAAGTCAACTCACCAAGCTGACAATTGAAGTACGCTTGCCAAGTCGACTGTTCAAGTGCACTCGCCAAGTTGACTCAGAGTTCATTCATCAAGTCGCCCTACCAAAGCACCTCATCAAGGTCAATCCTTAAATCCACTCACCAAGTCAGCTCACCATGTTGCCTCACCAAGTTGGCTCACCCACATGTTCCACCAAGTCCCTAAGTCCACTCGTCAAGACAACAATTCAAGTGTGTTCACCAAGTCAACTCTTTAAGTTTTCTCACCAAGCCCATCCCCTAGGTCAACTCTTCAGGTCAGCTTGCCAAATCACTCCCACCCAGTCACCTTAATGAGTTGACTCTTTCAGTCAGCTCACCAAGTCTACTATTCAAGTATGCATGCTAGGTTGAATCACCAAGCCAACCCACTTAGTCATGTCACCAAGTCAATTGTTCAAGTATGCTCACAAAGTTGACTCTTTAAGTTTGCTCATCAAGTCAACCTACCAAAGTGCCTCATCAATGTCATTCTTTAAGTTCACTCACCAAGTCATCTCACCAAGTCATCGCACCAAGTTGACTCACCATCTCACCTCACCAAGTGGACTCACTAAGTCAGCTCACCAACTTGCCCCACCAAGTTGACTATTCAAGTATGCTTGCCAAGTTGACTCTTTGAGTTCGGTCATCAAGTCACCCCACCAAGGTGCCTCATCAAGGTCATTCTTTAGGTCTACTCATTGAGCTTGCTCACCAAGTCAGCTTACCATGTTGCATCTCTAAGTGGCCTCACTAAGTCAGCTCATCAACTTGCCCCACCAAGTTGCCACTTTAAGCCCACTCACCATGTTAGATCATCAGGCCAACTCCCTTAGTCAGCTCGCCAAGCTGACAATTGAAGTACGCTCACCAAGTTGACTCTCTAAGTTCAGTCACCAAGTCCGCTCCCTAGGCCAACTCTCCAAGTCAACTCACCAAGTCACTCCCACTTGCCCCACCAACTTGACACTTTAAGTTGACTCATCATGTCAGCTCTCTAGGCCGACTCCCCTAGTTATCTCGCCAAGATGATAATTCAAGTACACTCACCAAGTCGACTCTTTATGTTCACTCATCAAGTTCCCCCCTACGTCAACTCACCAAGTTACCCCCACCCAGTTACCTCAATAAGTTGACTCTTTAAGTTAGCTCACCCAGTGGTTTTACCACCTTGCCTCGGCAAGTTGGCTCATTATGTGTGCTTGCCAAGTTGCCCCATTGAGTTACTTCTCTAAGCCCACTTACCATGTCAGCTCACTTGGTCGGCTCACCAAGTCAACTGTTCAAGTATGCTTGCCAGGTGGGCTTGCCAAGTCACCCCACCAAGTCATGTCACCAAGTCAACTATTCAAGTATGCTCACCAAGTTGACTTTGAGTTCACTCATAAAGTCACCCCACCAAAGCACCTCATCAATGTTAGTATTTGAGTTTGCTCACCAAGTCAGCTCACCAAGTGGCCTTGCTAAGTTGGCTTGCTAACTTTTCCCACCAAGTCACCACTTTAAGCCCACTCACCATGTCAGATCGCCAAGCTGGCTCCCCAATTAAACTCGCCAAGCTAACAATTCAAGTATGCTTACCATGTTGACTCTTTAAGTTTTCTCACCAAGTCTGCCCCTTAGGTCAACTCTCCAGGCAATCTGTATCCCCTGTCGTAGGTGGACTTGATCTCTGGCAAACCTATTTTGACTGTATCTTTTATTTTCAACAATACCAATATTTTTAACTTGGCCTAGCCCCATCTTATTAGATGCTTGATCCATGTCACTCTACCAATAATGAATAAGAATAACATGTGTATTAAAGATAAATCACTTGAGCTAGAAACTGTATCCATGTTTATGAATCTAAAATATGACATAGCAAAAAGTGGAAAAGTTCTGATGGAGAAATATTATGAATGAGATAACTTCAACATTAAATGCCTGAATAACAATCAAAGTATACCTCAAATTCATAATATTTGCAACAATATAGAGACTTTCCTCTTCATTCACTATCTACATTAGCCATTTGATTAGATGTATTTTGAGAATTAATGGAATGGTTCCGAGATAGTAATGAAAAAGAAACAACAAAGAAAAATCTAGCTAGGAAACAAATGACTGACAAAAATAATTTTGAAACTTGAAATTAAAAAACAATCATTTTATCTTTGCCCCTAGATAAAGAAATAACTCTAATAATAACAAATCTCAACATGTACTTTAGCTTAGAAAATTAAAATTCATAGAAATAAAATATTTAACAAGTTATAAAACCATAATAAGTTCAAGGCCATTCATTCATTGAATAATTATTTGACTGCTCAATACATTGAATTAATAAGCCTAATTAGTCATCAGAAAACACACCAAATGCCAAGTGTGAATGTACTTGGCTGTGCTTCCATTATCATTGGCCAAAAGGAGACCAAGTATCTGCATTACAACTGAAATGGTAGGTAAAATCTTATAATTAAGAGAGCTCACAATTTCAAAGGAAACCCTCATATTATTCCTAGAATTGGCATGAATTATGGCTAAATCTAACCTGTATAGCATGTCGGTGAAGTTGAACTATGTGCAAAGGAAGTGTACCAATATTTTTCCCTTTTGCAACCATTTGAAATAAACTTTGAAGTGAATCATCTTCAATCAGATTTTGTGCTGCTCCAGGGTGAGTAGCCAATTCCTTCATTATATGCATTATATTTCCTTCTACCTAAAAATGTTTAACCAATAACTACTACCATGCAGATCAACTAATATCGTCAAAAGAGGAGTCATCAAAAAAGTATATAATTTTAACCATGTATACAAAGCTACAACCACTATTCTAGATGGAAGATAATTAGTGATGGAAAAGAAAGTTTGGTGAGCTGTACTTGGGTCTTTTGGTCTCCTTTACCCATGAATGTGAGTATCTTGTGGAAAGAAAGCTTAAATACATCCCTGCAATCATAAAATTCAAGAGTTGTAAATCTAAGCTAAAGAATGATGAAAAGGATTTGTTTCAAAAGGAAAATTGGGATTTCTTTGTCTACTCCAGCCATGGAAGTACATTTTATTTTTAGTACTATATAGTAAATGATTGTAAAATAGTACATAGTTTCAATATATATTTGAGATAACATGATAAGAGTTTTCTAAGTTGAAATTTCATGGTGGGGGACTTCTCAAAATATCTTAAAGGGTGTTACCAATAGGTTTAGGAGCTTGAATGAGAAAGTGGTGTCGTGGATTTTGCAACAATGGCAAACTTAAATAGTAAGCTTCAAAATTTCAAGATGGTCTCATGAATTTTTTGTTTTTGATTAAACAAGTATGGAGAGGTGTCTAATCCTTTACAATAGAAGAAACAACATTGATAACATGGTAACAAAAAATGAAAAAACAATGATAGGTCTCCCAACATTGAACTAGAGAAAAGCACAAAAGATTACCAGACAAAAATAACTAATCTACACTACTAGTCCGAAATATTAAACCATCTAACAATACATCAAAAAAAAAAAAACTTTGATAACAGTAACACCTATACTAACTATTATATCTACATAATTCACTACCATAGTAACTTTGAAGTAAATATTAAATACTAACAGTCTCATAAGTCTTTAAACATATAAACAATCTCTGACCAGGTATCCAACTTCCATGTTTGTAGGTGACTGTGTAGCTACAAGATTGTACCCAATTTTTTGTGTTGTCTTCTTATCTTGGATTTACCAATGGTGATTCTCATGTCTTGTTCATGACACTATCTGTAATCTGAAGTAGAGAATTGATCATTCTTCTTTAAAGCAAATGATTTCTTCAAATGATGTCAAGTAAGGGATCATCTCGATTCACCACTTCTTCTAACACCTGCATATCCTAGTCCTCTTCCTCATTTTCCTAAGAAGCCACCATGTATTCATTATCCAAGGTCTCATTATCATGATTAATATTAGGGGAGGTTATATCCTAGTCTTTCTATTCCTCTACTCCTTCATACTAGTGTGTCCTTACTATCTTCTTCATCCTCAAAGATATCGTCAAAAGAGGAGTCATCCTCAAAGAAAAAACATTTTATTTGTCATCCTCATTTGGTTCCAGTTTTGTTAAATAAGTTTAGGAATGTTAATGTCAAATTTTCACACAGTATCTTGCACAGTTTAAAAATTAAGGTTTGTTGGGCTCGTGTGGGTATGATATCTAATATGTATCCATATCATATCCATATGGATAGGATACGTGTGTCCAAGGAGGGGTAGATGCCTATCTAGCTACTGTATGTTTAGGAGAGAAAAGAATGTGTACTTTGTAACTAAAGCCACCCCCAATTTGGCAGAAGAAATAGAAGCAATGACATGAATCTTTTAGGTTGCAAAGCTAAACAACCAAAGAGTAGCACCCAACAAACCTTGTTTCCAATCTTGAAACACTATTAGAGGAAAAGCACTCAAGCATATGCTCCCAACAGAACACTTGTACCTATCTACTGTATCCAACTTTCCTAAGGTGCCTTCAAGAACATGTGTAGATTGTGTAGAAGGGTGTCATATTTGGCATCCAAAAGTGTATTTTTCATTTTATTATTTCACACCATGAGTTTTATTTGTGCAACAAATATGACCATTCATGGGTGACTAGTGGTAGACAATGCATGCTCCCATCCTCTTCTCTTCTTCCTCTTTAGGTAATAGTTGTAACTGCAAAAATGATTGTGGTAGTTGAGTTGTCATGTAAATGGGTGAATGGATCATATATAAGGTTTATTTTAGGATTTTATTAAGGGAAGAAGCTTGCAAGAAAACCAAAGTAACCAACTTCCCTAGGATACCCTTGGGACCACTTATAGATTTTGTATAAAATCATCATATTTCGCATCAAGGAAGGTGTATTTTGAATTTCAAGATTTAAAGCCACGAGTTTCATTTGTGTGAGTAAAGTGAATAATCTAGGGTGACGTGTCATAAACTATACAAGTCTCCTTCCTCTTGTCCATACTCTCCAACTTGAAAGCTGTAAATGCAAAAAGGATTGCTGTAATTGTGAGTGACATTGCAAATATATGTGTAGGTTATATTTAAGGTGTGTTTAGCATTTCATAAGTATCGTAGAACAATATGTGGGCCCCCACACCTTACTTTTCTTTCAATTTCTTTTAGTAAGTGTCTATGATTTCATATACTGGAACTACGATTCCTTCTTGTTAAATCAATTAAAGAGTCATGTACAATGTTCCTTTCCTAATTGGAGGTTGAGGCATTATGTAAAAGAAGCTCTTTTGCTAGGCTGTTAAGTTTGTCAATGTTAGGTTTCAAAATTGCACACTACATTTAAATGTGACAGAAGACATTTTTTCTAATCTTGGAGTTAGTCAAGATCCTTTAACTACTCTCTACAACCACCTTTCAAATTAATGGGATAGACCAAAACAACATCTGTAGTATAAGCTTCCTCAAACTCTTCATTAAGTATATTTTCCTAACGAATAGCAAAGGTTGGTGATTGTGTTTATATTTGTGTTTCTTTTTTTCCAATGTTGGAGGATGTATTGTGGTCCAATCAGAGCCTTGTAGGCACATATGAAAAGGGATAAAATTTATTTAATATATTTGTTAATCCTATTTGATCAAGTATTGGCTCTCAATGTTTGAGTCTGTGTAGATCTGTCCAGTGAGTTGGCTGACAGGTATCTCATTAACTCATTTCAAAAATAATTTTACCAAATTCATCTCAGAACTAAAATAATGGATTCCAAATAAAAATCATAACTAGAAAATGTAACTTACGAAGTTGTATTGACAAGATGCATCATGCACTGCATGAGTTGACACTGACAAGAGGAGCCACATGAGTTGATGTTCTTTTTGATGTCACAGGAGACCCTATACTAATGGAGTCAGGTTTCCCTAGCACATGATCTAATTTATCATTCAATGCAAGACCCTGACCAAGAAGCTCCTCGTCCCTACATTAAATTTGAAATAAAGGCGAACCAACTAGATAATGGGCTAATAAAACATGCTTTATTGCTAGTGAGAAGCATTAAAAACTAGTTCACTTTGCATTTGTAACCTTGGGTAGGGTCTTAGTAACATTCTTTCATTGAACCTTTGATCTAAAGGAGAAGTACACAAGCTCACAACCCTCAAGAAGGCTTTCTTAGATAAGAAGTTCTTGAGCAGACACAAATCCTCACTAATAATGTTGTTGTGATTTTCTTATTTAAATCAAAACAAAGTTGTATTATCTTGGGCAGAGGAGACTACTGTTGTTTGTGGTTAAGGATCCTTTAGGTCAGTAGAATCACATGTAAACTAGATGTGACATTGCAGTAAGAAAATTGTACTAAGAGCTAGGAGCTTGCCTAGTGATTGGGGCTTGAGACTCGACACTGCATGAAGCATTTGTAGGCATTTGAATTTCAAGCATCACCAACTCAAAATCAAACTAAAAAGGAAACTTGGCGAATAAAACTAAATAAAAAGTCTTCTTGAGTAAACATCAACATTGTATAAACAATACCATTACAATGCACTATACTTGGTACAAATATATTGTTGGCCAAGTGTAAAGAACATTGGTGGTGAATTCAAGTCCAAGCTACAAAAGCAAAGACATTTACATAAAAACTAACCAACCCTCTCTGGAAAGAAAAAATATATAGAGATTTCTGACTAAAATTACAAATTGATGCTAAAAAACTTAAACTATAAGAATTGTTCTATAGAATAATAAAGATGAAAGATGAAGAATCAAATACCTAAAGGATACAATGTTGATGCAGCTTTAGAAAGATCATCCAAAGGACATGATATTCTCAGGCTAAAGGAGTTTTGAGATTCATTACTACACTCAAGAATGGGCTCATCTTCAATCTTCTGGAGATTGAAGATGAGGCCATTCCCGAGTGTAGTAATGAATCTTATCTAATGCAATATCATCGATGAATTGTATTAAAAGCCAATAGAGCATCTTTGCTAGCTAATCTCCCTTACGAGCCATAGGAGAATGTCAAAGATAGTCATGATGCTAATAGGCACGTCATGACTATCTTTGACATTCTCCTATGGCTCTTGTGGTTCTACTCTTATAACATGAGGCTTCCTCTTCTTTTTTGAAGCATAAGGCTGATGTGGCCCTGTAATAAGAAATAAATGGGTTTAATTTGGATTATGTACAACACAAAGAAAACCAAAATATAATAGCATTTTTTAACAGAGAAATGAACTATATAAACTTATAAAGCTCATAATAATAATACGCCATAAACAAGAGCTAAATTTTGAGTAGACAAAGTTTGGACACATGAAGTGTACCTGAATGATCAAAATCAAATCACTGCCAAGCCTTTTAACCACTCCTTAATAGCACTTTCCCTATCACCAAGTTTGTAGCAAGGTTTCTGTTTATTTTTGGATCTAACGTTTATATGGCATCTCCATCCAAAAATTTCTTCAGAGCCTGAAAAATTTATACATGAAGTGATCAAAAACTCAAAATTTATCATGAGAAATAGAGCTCCAACATTGATAGTTTATACATCTACTAAAATTGTAACAATGCTATTCAAGGAAAAGCATCCTTTAATTCAATATGGTTCACAAGAAAAGACTTGTACAAGTTTATACAATTAGGATGAAAAACATTAGTAAGGGACATTGATTGCGAGGACAAAAAATCTATTGTTCATAAAAATGGTAGTGAAACTGACATTTGTATTTGTGCCAAGTATAATTAATTATGTTATGTGTCACCACATGGGTACCATATGCAAAAGAAACATGAGGTAACCAAGCTTTCTGCCAAAATTTATCTTTTTATTTCACTCCAAGATTTTCTAGGTGGAAGATTTGGTCCTTTTGAGAATCTTTCTAAAACCATGCATAAGAAAGCCACTTGTCACTTAGGAGAAGTTTTGGGAACTCTTTATTAATTCTTTTCTTAAAACATCCCTCCTCATGACAAGTGTCACGACCTCTCTTTTTCCTCAATGCTAATGACACCCAACTTCCATTAGGCTCTGCAATTAAGCTATGCAATTTGGAAACATTAAATATAGCATTGATTGGTTCAAAAATAAGAGAACAAAATATATAATATTAAATCCATTTGGGACTCCTAATGTTGAGACACTTCAATCCCAACAAACTTATCATTTCTTTAGCTTGAAATGTATTTAATTTTTAAATTAATCTTTTTGCACCATTATTTTTAAGTTTTAAACCTTTAAATTTTTTTCTTTCCTTGGTATCAGTTATTTGTTATTTTAAAATAAATTATGGATTTTTTATTGAATGGAAACATTGCAAATCTATTTTTTTTTGTAAATGATCAAATTGTTAGGATTACCTTCAGGCTCTCTAAACCCTCAAAAGTTAATTGTAGCATATAGCTCACCTTATTGGGAAGATTTAGTATTACTTTTTGGTTCTCAGTCTTCCATTTAAAAAAATAATCTTTAGAAAAATATTTGAGATGAAAGAATACTACTTTGTAAATCCAAAATGTTTTCTTACATTTTGTTGGTGAAACAAAAATTAAACAAGACAAGTCAGGAGCTTGTAACAGTGAAAACGAGCTTTTAGCACTTGATGATGAATGAATTTTTACATGGGCTCTTCATATCCTGACATCAAATGAAGTCAGTTGCCGAGCTTTGGCTGGAGCTTCATATTTCCATGCTCTTTCTACTGTAGGGGGATCAAAACATGCTGAAGAATTTAGAGACAAGGTATGCTTAATAGTTCTCAATCCAAATAATCTATCCCAACAAAGAACATCTACTAAGGGAAAGCTTTGAATATAAGCATTTATTATTATTATAATGATTATCTTGAGTTGCTCGAGTGTTGGTGGCATTTCTATTGAATAAAGACATATTTACATAAGATGAAATATTTGTGTGCAGCTCATAAATGTTCAGGGAATTCACAAATTAGTTTCCCTTCTCTTGGATGAAAGTGGTTATGTACGCTTTAATGCATTGTTGGCTTTAGGATATTTACTTCACCATTGTCCAATTACAGATTCTAAAGCATTGTGACTTGGAGCTCTAAGAAAGCTAGCATTAATCTTCAATGAAGCAGTGAGTAAATTCAATGCTATTCATTATTCATATGAAAAGAATTCATTGTGTTATACAACTTCTAAGTTTGTGAGTTATGGTCTTTTAGTGAGAAGAACCTTAGTAAAATTTTTGCATGGACACTTTTCTCTATCTTTGTGACTCTGATTTACCTAGTAAGCATTTTCCAAAGCACCCCTTATTATTTGCATTAATTTTTTATACATTTATTTGGTTAGGCTTTGAATTTTTTTCCACTTTTTTGGAGCAAGAATATTTCATGAATTGGATGAAAATGGATGAATTAATCAAGCATTTGACTAGGTACATTGTACAACCAACAAGAGGATCTGCAAAAAGGCAAGCTTTGAAAATATTGAATATTGGTGTAGTTAAGTAGGCCTTTCCTTTAGTTTAATAAAAAAAGGTGTCTTTATCTAATAACTTGCTCTTTATTCTATTTAACACAGTTTCAACAAATAATTTGAGATTGATTACTATCTTTCCTATTTGTGATTTATTGGTGATACTTGCCAAAATGCAAGATGTTCTGCAAAACAAAACCATGTGTTTTAGAACTTGTATATTTTTCATATAGTCAAAAGTATTACTCTTGATGATACAAAATTTCTACAGTGCTAAAATGTTATATTTTCTGTAGGTTATTGAGTCTATTAATGTTTTAATAGATAAAACTTTAGAATCTTGTAGTGGATTGCTTCAACTTCATCTTGTTCAGCCTTTGCATCCTATTATAAGAACCAATCAATGCAACAAACTCCATCTAGTGAAGATCTTCTTATTGGTTCTCACTATTGTTTTATTTAACTTAATATTATTCTATTTAAAAATATCAAGTTTAAAAACTCTTCTTTTGTAATGAACATTCTCTCAAGTATAACTATGGATCAATTCATATTAAGAGACTTCATACTAATTTATAGCATAAAGGATAGAAAATGATTTGATGTATTAATATTCTCTAATCTGTTTTATCATGGCATTCTAATACAACTAGGATTTAAAAAGAAAAAATAAAGTATGCTAACCTCATCATCTTCGTCTCTTCATTTTCTTTCTTTGATCTCTTCTTTTAGTTTCTTCAATATTCCATTCCATTAGGGTCGTGCCTGTATTTACAATGAATAATTTTCAACATCATTCACTCAAAATTTCACACATGTGACTCACAATGTCAAGTTACATAACTAAAACTGTAATCAAAATGGGAGCAGAGAATGGAAATCTCTCTAAATCAAATTTAGTCAAATCAAATTTGACAAAAGAATCCAAATAGGAAAGCTTCTCTGCAAAAAATACACAGAATTGAACCAAAAGAACTTTCATTGTAACTTCAATCAGTCTGACAGGGAGTAATTTATCCTCACATTATTGAAATTTTGTCATATCAAAAGAAGTAGTATGCTGATCATTTCTTTGGTAGTACATATTTTGAGTTTTTTTACAATTGGTAGTTTACTTGGAGTTAAATTTGTTTAGACCTCTCAACAAATTGTAATGTCTTAAATTTGTCTACACCTCTCAACAAGTTTTAATGTCTAACTCCTTAGAAATCTTCTCCTACATTCTCTTCCTCTTATTCCAAAGCTATGTCAAGTGGAGCTGAAGGAAAATGACCTAGATATGCTTCAAAAGGTGACTAATTTGTTGAGAATGACCTGCTTTATAGGGTAAAAGCATAGATATGTGTCACCGTTTGTGATACAAAAACCTGTTTCGGTCAAATCTCATTTCTCTATCAAAACTCAATATAAAAAAAAAAAAAAACTAAAAATACCCTTTTATAGATTTCTGATTCAATATCATCATTATATAAATTTTTGAGTGTTTTGATTAGTTATAATATGTTATAATCTAAAAATATTATAAGTTGATATTTCAACATTTCAGAAGATGCTCTCTCAAAAAATGAAAAAAAATAGTAAATCATATCAAAAAAATTAAAAAAATATATTTATCACTAGAGGAGAGAATCCTCTTCATGAATATGTAATTTTTTTTCAAGAAGGTATAGATTTGATAGGGAAGTTTTGACGGGAGGAAAAAACTGTTGGATTCTGACAAGGTCGAACTTGAGTACTTATAACAAAGAAAATATACATCAAAAATAATTATTTCTTTTTTTATGCACTAGCTATACATGTCATCTATAAAATATTTTCGAATCATAACAAAAAAAGATGATTTGCACATACTTGTTTGACGGGAACTACATCCTATATTTTTTATAGTTAAAAAAGGGACTTCAAAATAAAATAAAATGAATAAATTCTTAGTCAAAAAAATATTAAAAATTATAGGCATACAATTCACACAATTCTACACATTTCATCAGTTTACATCGTCTTCATATTTTAAACGCAAATACCATTTTTTTTGTCATTAATGCTAAACTGTCACATTCTGATATCACTTTTCTTTATAAAAGGTGACACAGGTTTGTGCTTTTACCCTATAATAGAAATGTTAAATTTAGGGAAGTGACACACTCCCAGATTGAGGATGCTAATTCTTGTATCCTCTTATGAGTTGCATTGAGTTCATGTTTATCACCTATGCATGATCATTTATCTATGTGTGATAGGCAACACTCTTCTTGTGCCTTGTATCCTTGTGGACCAAAATTTCCCAACACATTTGATGTCTCTACTTCAAACAATAGACTTAGAAAGCCCAAAGTAGACCCTATGCATTAGCAAAGAACATCACTCAGCATCTTTGTTGCTTGATAATATTTCTTGCAAGGAGATGGCATTCACATTTTTCTAAAATCTAACTATTGCCACAAAAAAATAATCCTTCATTGTCCTGAGATACATACGTGGGTTCTTCTTCAGCAGCTCCATCCTAGGACATCCTGGGAACAAATGTCTAGGAGAATTTGACATTAATTATAGAGGCATTTTGACTTCAAAACGCAGAATACAAGTTTGGCATAATAATTCTCCTAATCCTTATATTTTAAGATCCTATAATGTATAAAGACACACCTTATCCATATTTTCATAAATATTTCAAATCTCACTACATATTTTGCTTTTCACTATTTTTATATAGTTGTTCCTTTTGTCATGCACTAACTATCCCTTTTATAGATTATTAGGATTCATGATCATACAGTTTAAAATACAACCCTGGAACATTACCAGGTACACATTCTATAGTTATAACTCTAGTTTATCATAGAAACTAAGAAAAACCTCAAATTGGCCAAAGACAGGTTGAATTTCCAACAAATTGGCTTTCAAATGAGCATGAATTAGAAGTAACAAATTATATCTTCTTGAGATGACAACCTTATAAGCTAAAGTTGCTCAAAATTATAGGTGGGGAGATACTTGGACCAAGTAACCATGGGTCTTACAAGGATCTAGCAAATAGGTTATATATTTGGTTAAGATACTACTAAGGTTGCTAGTGCATAACACCATTTCATGTCTCAGGTTTGCAGAATGTAGTGGGACAAAATTTTTTAAAATATCAAGATCTTTGCATTTGCTAGATGATAGAGGTTTTATTCTGATTCTAGACAGATATGAGAAGGAATTGAGATGAAAGGAGCTACCAAAATATCTCATTCAGTCAAAGGCTTTGTCATTGGACATCAATACAATACCATGCAGGAAGGCCCCAAAATATTAGAGAACCTGGCACTACAATTGCTTTAGGGAAAAAAAATTTGAAGAGGGAGAATATTTACAATGTTGGAAGATAAACCACTTTAGCCTTAGTTAATGATTCTTTAAGTGGTTGTCAAGAAGTGTGATGGTTATTTATTGTTTATGCTGGGTTGATGAAGTTTATGTTTATCTCAGCCAATTGTATGTTGTCATAAGAGTTTTTCAAAAGCCAATTATACAACATTCAAAAGACAAAATAGGTAAAGTAGAATATTAGCTAGAAAGAATATTAGGTAGGATAAAATTGATTTATTTGTCCAGGTGGACACTGGATAGAAGTTATCAAATTCTTCCCAAAAGATGGAGATGAATCTTTGATCAACCATTTCTATTAGAATGATATTGTAGTATTTACCCATAACGGTCATTCAAGTCACCTAATGCATAGTTCAGAATATCATTATTGAAAACTATTACTCAGGGGAAAAAAAAGGGTCAATATATAAAGGGAACAAAATGATCAAATATCAAACATTGTAGGTAGCCACACATAAATTACATATCACATTTGCATTGTATGTTATGGGCAGCAGTAGTTCTGGATCATTTTAGACCTGTGACATGCAAAGTGTCCATTTTATGTTAGTTTGAGCTTCACTTGGTTTCAAGAATACTATAATATTCTCTACTTAACAAGGCCAACCACGTGAAGGTGGAAGCTCAACTGGCCTCACCTCCTTCCCTCTAAAATCAATCTAAAGTACCTATTATCATCTAATTACATACTTCATTCATTCATTCATCCATTTATGAACTATAACATTCAATCAATACAATCACATAACATTCATTAATATGATATAAAATTCATTAATACACAATACTAATCAAGACTTCATCAACACATAACAATATTCATTAACATAAAATAAAAATATGTATTAATACACATCATTCATACATAATTACTTTAAAAAAAATTATTTCATTATCCAACAAGGTTTATCAAAGAAAAATTTTAAAACATCATTTCTTTTTTTTGTTTTTATGAGCTCTCTTAAGAAAAGCGCTCATAGGAGCATCCATGTCTGCATCATTCTCCTCCTCTTCTGGCACGTGTAATGTCAAATTAATATCGCTCCTCTTTGGAGGAGTAGGAGGTTGCTGCACTAAAGGGGGCTCTATTGTGCAAGAACAAGTGAATGGGATAAATTGGCATACTCTTTTTCTTTTTCTAACTGTTACAATTTTGTAATTAAGTACAAGTACGACATAAAATGCATTTTTCTTAGCTAAAAATGCAACATCATATACATTAACATTTTCATCTACCACCATTTCACCATGTTGAACACTTCGAACATGGTCCACTCATTCAGTATGATGTTCAACATGCTCTGAAATATTCAAAAATAGGATACACGTCAAATTCCAATTGAAGATGTTAAATTGTATTCATAATTGCATAATTAATTTCCAATAGAAAATTAATACCTCCACCACTATAATGGACATCATGGCCTTTGTCACGAGCAGGTTCTATGGTAGGATATGAAGGCTACAGCAAAATTTTATGCACATTGTTATGTAGTCAATTTACATTTAAAACCAATACCAAAAAAGAATCTTCTCAACTATTTAATTTTATTTACTTTTCATCTGACTAATTTACCTGTGAGATATCATTTGGTGCACTAGATTCTTTGGCAAGGCTTATAGATTCTTCGCATAGGCATGGAACCACAACTTGATAGCCTTCCTTCAAGGCAATTTTTCTATCTTCATCTGTGACCTCCACATTGAAATTTGTGCCCTATATTTTTTGCTTGATAACATTAGTTTTCCATGTATGGTTTCATTAAACAAAACTATTTGCAAAATTATATTAAAAAATATGAAATTTTATTGCTCTACTTACAAGTCAAGACTGGAGATTCATATAGCCAACAGAGCCAAGTTTGTGTTGACCAACCTTTTGTACTCTCGCTTTTGTAGCCACGGATGTGTCCTGCAATTTATGAACAATTTCAAACATCTTAGATTATATATTTACAAATATCAATAATTAGTGCATGATTACAATGTACTTAATACTATAATGACATACCTCTTTTTGCCCTGTGCTGCTTCATTATCTCTATCTTCACATAGCCTTTTCTCCTTTGCATCTTCTATTATTCCATTCCACTCCATTAGTGGAGTCATAGGAGGATGGTCGTACTTTGGGTTATCCTTAAGAGCCCTTCTATATTGATCCCTCACAGTCTTTATATGCTTTGCTACTCTTTTCAGAAGTAGGTTAGTGTCAAAAATGTTTTTCCCAAATTTCTCCTCAATAGATGCAATCAACTGATTTTTTAATTCCACAGCTTGTAAATTCCACCTTTTTAAAAACAAATAGATTGTTAGATCAATAACTTTAATATTTTACAATAAATAGAAGAAAAGAAAAATTATGTAGCAATAATATGAAACTACCTAGCTTTTACATATGGTGGGTCAAAATAGTCTCAATGTCATATGAAAAAGATGTTCAAAGGAAGCGTTATTACTTACAAAAACATTAAGGATTTATCAGTCCAAAATGAGTAATGTAAAAGTAAACTAAATTTACACTTTAAATAATAACAAATTTAAAGCACCTGGAAGCTTTCATTCTTTTAATGCAAACATAGTTTTCTTATTGAGAAATAATGTCCCTTCATATGAACCAGTACTAATCATACGAACTGCACTAGGAAATGAATTAGCTTTAGTAGTATTGCTCTCTGTTGGTCTATCAATTGAAACATCATGACAATTTTAGTACTACTCTCTATTGGTCTACCTCCCTACCTATGTCTATATCTCTCTATGTGTGGGTATATATATATGTATGTATGTATGTATGCATGCATGGTGTGTGTATGCATGTTTCTGTGTGCATGCAGGCTTCTGTAGACATCATTTAAGCACTGATATGCTACTTCATTGTTCATCAACTTGTAGAAATACATTACAAAATATAGCACATTACAAAATATAGAAAAACAATGTTTTACTAGTTCTAGCGGGCATAGAAATTGATGTTTGCATGGTCCTTGTCACCGATAATGTAGCAAACAATACTAGATTGCTAACCGAAGGAGGATTCTACACTTCATCATGAGCTGAAGAATAGAATATTGTTAGCAAATCCATTTGCAATGGATAAATATTAAATGGGATACTAGTGAGAAACGTCCACAAAAAAAAAAGGTAAGTGTTACTTACACAAAGGTTGTGCATGACAACCCTCACCATGTTCACCATGTGATGTCACAACTAGCACATATGTCTATGCAAGAACACATAAAATTAGAGATCATGATCCATAAGATACTATAAAATATTAATATCTATTGAACTTCTATTACTGCTTTAGTCGAATAACTGCTTACCTTCGAAGATTGGATTCTATGGTCCAATTCTATTCTTAGTGGCTCTTTCTCCTCACTTCTATAACCCTTGATGATAATGTTAACAAGTTCATCAGTGTATCTTTGTAGATATGATGCCCATATTTCACAAAGACTAAGGGCAATGTCATGTAGATATGATGCCCGTATTTCAGATTGCATTTGATCAATGATCATTGTAGCTTTTTCCTATTAGTTGTTACATCAAATATCTATATACTTTCATCAAAATAACTCCAAAGACATAAAGAAAAGAATATAATAATATGACACTTGTTTCTATATTAACATTAAAATTTATAATAATTAATGTTTACCTCTATTGAATGTTAGAGTAAATAATTAATTTACTAATTATTTATTCTATTTACTTAAGCTTACTTAGGTAAATGCATTTATTAATTAGTTGTAGTCTAGGAGTTTTTTATAAGTTGTTGACAGTACAAGAGTTTGTTCTCTCCCAAGTCATACTTATCCTCTCACATTGTTCAAGGAATTTCCACCTTATGTGGATGTATGCTTAGTTGTCACACTTATATCCTAGTGTCTTCTAACTTATTTTAGGAGTTTCCTTGAGGCCTTTATAAGCGGTCTCTCCCTCATTGTATTTTCATGGCATTCTCATTGTAAATACATATTTTCTTGTGTTTGCATATTTTCTGTCTCATTTTCATTTAGGGTTTTTCCCTTGCTACACCCTCTTCCTTCCTTGGCTTCCCTTTGATAGGTTTTCACATGCAGGTGATTTTGGGTGTCTTCAGAGTTGGATTTTATCAACTCCAACATGGTATCAAAGCCTCCCTACTGTTGCTTCATTAAAAGATTTTTGAAGCCATGATTTGAAGTCACAAACCCTAGTTTGTTTGTGTATTTTTCATCAAATTAGGGGATCAAAAATTTTTTAGAGCACTTTCAGCCCAAATGGACACCACCATTGGATTCAAAAGGTGGCTTTTAGCTAGGATCCATTTAAAATTTGTTGATTTTGGAGATAAGGCTTCGGGAGGCAAAAATATTTAGTTTACGGGGCTTTCGTATGGTCATACGAATGATTTTCATTCAAAAAAAAAGAAAATCACCACTGGGCAGCCACCTACACACCACTGTGGTGTAGCCACCACGCTGCTCGTAGTGGCCATAGCTGGCAGTGCTATCGTAATAGAACTACGGCCTGGTCGTCGCCCCCACGCCACCCTGGTGTCGCCCCTCCTGTACCTCTACCCTGTCCACAACCTCCTAGTGCCGCTCCCTCTAGACCTTTGTCGACTACGCAACTCAGCCCACCACTCGCACTTTTCTCCAGCCCCAAACATGTGTCTCTACTATAGGTTGGTCCAGCTCAGCCCGTCGTTAGCTCCTAGTCAGCAGCATAGTCAACAGCCTAAGAACATGTAAGCAATTTTTGCCAATTGGCATCCCATGGGGGTGACACATGGCACGTGCACCATGTGGCCACTGCCACATCACCTGCCACATCAGCTTTACCACATGGCTACCACATAGACCTACTACATGGCATGCCACATGGCCTCTTTTTGCTGCGATGACTGCTTGGCCATCAAATTTTTGCTTTTGGATTGCTGACATCAACATTACATCATCACACCTTGCTTGCACATCTCCTAGGTCCTTTTTGACCTACCTTCAATTTTTTGGCCATAACTTGAGCATACAAACGTATTTGTCAAATCCAAAAGAAGCACCAGAAAACTAGTTCTAAGACAGAGACATTGGTGCTATTATTTTCAAGTTTTGATACCTTTTTGTTGCCCATTTTTTAGTTAAAGTCTAAAGTTTTGTTTTTGACTTTGGCAAGCTTATCTTTTGCATCCCATGTCAATTTTTTGAAAATTTTATATTTTTGGAAAGCTAGTTTTGTCACCTTTTCAGAAATGTGGTTTTTTTTCTTAGTTTTTTGTCCATACTCTTTCTATCATATTTTTGAACTTTTTTCTATATGGTGGATATCTTAAGTGTTTTAGGCTCAAGGATCATTTTCTTGGCATGGTTTCCTTTGTTTTGGGTTGTACTTTGTTTTTTTGTAGCTTGTTTTCAGTTTTGATCACTGTAGCTATCATTTTGAAGTGCTTTTATGTATCACACTAAGATAAAGTCCCACTTTTACATTTTGAGGTCATGAATGTTGTTTTTGAGTCAGTTATACATACACTATTTTTATAAAGCACCAGAGGGGGGATAGTTGTTTGTTGTTTTAGGCATTCTCCCTTTGTCAAGTGAGTGTCCCTTCCATGACATTATCCATATGTAGAATCAGTGTGACCGTGTCTTTATAGGTGTTTGTACCTCTTCCTCTCTCATCGTTCTTGGTTCATCTGAAGGAGACTTTGGTCCATCTTCTCAGTTTCCTATCATCACACCCCATCTGCATTAAGGGGGGGGGTTATGTTGTTGTTCTAATGCATCCGTGGTTCGGTGGTTCGATAGTGTGGACTATGTATTCAATGGTTGATCCTATATACAAGGCGATTGTAGTGGCTAGCTACCTATGCATTTCAGTGAAGATGGATCATCTACCATATAGACATGCTCGGTCCTACCTTCTTCTTCCATGGAGGTTTTATAGATCAATAGTTTTTTTTTATGGCAAATTTTGCAGCTTCTTCATGCTTTAGTGATGCTCTACATGATCACTCATTGTTCCTGTTTTAGGGGACATTTTCCCAGTTGGAGGCTTCTTCAGTTCTTCACTATGTTTTTACCTCTTTTTGGGGGGAGGGTTTTTCCCACATGGTTTTCTCTCTTTCCCCATTTTGAGAGGTTGCATCTTTTGCATTGTTCATGGGTACCTAACATGGACTCATTGCCGAGACCCATTCTGCATTCATATTAGTTTTGTGAGCTTAAGGAATTTCCCCAAGTTGCACTTAAGGGGGGTTGTTAGAGTAAATAATTAATTTACTAATTATTTATTCTATTTACTTAAGCTTACTTAGGTAAATGCATTGATTAATTAGATGTAGTCTAGGAGATTGTTATAAGTTGTTGACAATATAGGAGTTTGTTCTTTCCTAAGTCATACTTATCCTCTCACATTGTTCGAGGACTTTCCACCTTATGTGGATGTATGCTTAGTTGTCACACTTATCTCCTAGCATCTTCTAGCTTGTTCTAGGAGATTCCTTGAGGCCTTTATAAGAAGTCTCTCCCTCATTATATTTTCATGGCATTCTCATTGTAAATACATATTTTCTTGTGTTTACATATTTTCTTTCTCATGTCCATTTAGGGTTTTTCCCTTGCTCCACGCTCTTCCTTCCTTGGGTTCCCTTTGACAAGTTTTTGCATGCAGGTGATCTTGGGCATCTTTGGAGTTGGATTTTATCAACTCCAACATTGAAGGTGTTAGAGATGGTACATGCATATCACCTTGTGAAAAAAATTAGTAAGTCTTAGAAATCAGCAGCAAAATTAAAGTAATAGACTTACCAAAAAAATGCAACACCCATCCAAAAAATGCCGCACTCTTAGAGTGGTGTAGGATATTTGTGGAGTTTTCTGCTTGTATAAGATTCCCAAGCTTCACCATTCATGGATTTTGTTATCTTTTCATTGCTAAAACTCAGTTGTTTCTAAGATTTTAATGCATTCACCTTCAAGTACACAATCAAAGTTCTTAAAAGTTGTATCATAAGTTCAGTTCCTTCTGAGGGATTCCTTCTAAATTCTTATGCATGGAGATGTGTATTCATGTAAAAAGATAAAGATATTGTTAAGAAGTAGGAGGCATTGAGAAAGACTGTATGGATAAGTAATGCCTTCATTTTCCCAATCCAAACATTGTTACAGAAACTGATCTGTATGAAAAGTGGCAAATTTGGAGAGGATCCATTTCAAAAACTTCAAGAATCGATTCAGCTCACCATAAAATACCCAATATCTACCATTAAATTTTGGGTTTCCCAATTCAAGCATGCTTATTGAAAGGCGTTATATTATTGACATAGGGCTCCCAAATTGCCAAGTCTGCAAAAATATTTAGGAGTCTACAACATAAGAATTCATGCTCAAGATGTTAAATTTTGGAATACCCAATTCAAGCACACTTATTGAAAGGTGTTACATTATTGACATAGCGCTCTCAAATTTCCAAGTCTACAAAATATTTAGGGGTCTGCAATATAAGAATTCATCCTCAAGATGTTAATGTTTATACTTCACTTTGATAGCCTCTCTTTAGTTTTTATCAACATAAACTAAGGTAGCAAGAGTCTAAACCATGAATAGTTCATGACAAATAAGAGTTTTTGCAAGAGATATTGGGAAGTTTTGGATCTCTACAAGTTGTGTTTCACTGTCCCCATCTCTTGTTGCATGAAAAAAAAATCTCCAGGGTTGCATCATTGGCCTCTCATATGGCCCAAGATCAAACCTCAAAAAAACATTTTGTCTCATTGGAAATCCATGTGACAATTACAATGCAATATATCTCAGATCATATTAAATCCTCTAGCTATCGTTAGTTTGGCTTAAAATTAAGCATTGCCTAAATATGAAAAATCAGGTACTGGTAAAACCTAAGATTAATTGTTTACATTTAGCCTACAATAATTCTCATTGAAAATGTCAGTTTCTTGTAGTAAAACTGATCTTCCTTACCTCCTTAACCATTTTGAAGTATTTGGAAGTAAGAGATATACTGATGAAGAGTTTGTTTGCTTTCATTTTTCTTTGATTAAGACCACTAATGTTTGGTAACTTATGTCTAATCTCTATCTATTGGATGAGGGAAAATTCAATATGATATAGATGGTGGAAAGAAGTTGATGAAAGATCAAGTAATACTACCCTTAAGGCAAAACGGGGAAATATTGAAAAGAGAATCTTCCAAGGCTCTATCTACACCTACATAATATAACCTACATAATATAATGGGTAGAAAGATACCATAACAACTAAGTTACATATGCACAACTTAACTACCAATCAAGACATCTTTGATCAATGTCCTTGTTTTTGTATTCATTCTAAGTTACTCTTTGGTCCAAACTAGTTATAGGTGAGTAAATTGCTCCATTTGTAGGGTTATCAAAAAGAGTTATAAAAGTGAATTAAAGATGCATTTAATGTCTCTGTCAGAAGGTGTTGTGATGATTATGCAATAAGGATAACAGCGTCCAGCCTCACAGCTAGTGAGCTAAGTTCCCATGAAGACACTAAGAACTCACACCCATGTGACTTAACTACCATTTGCTACCCAATTTTTCTTATAAAATAAAATTAGGGGCAATAAATGTTCATCATCAGTACAACTATACATCTAAACTTTTAGGGCTGCAACAAGGCACTGAGTAGTAGAAACGTATGTGATAGGACATAAGTCAAGATTATTACTAATACTGAGTTGGCTGCATTTTGAACTCTTACAAATTTTGAAAGGTGTTCTTCCTCTTATATTGACAACAATTTGAGTTACAAACATGCGATAATATCAAGCACACACTATAAATTTTATTTATCTTTTACAAAATTGTTCTATTAATTATTACTTATGCACTGAACTGCTACATTACAAGGTATAGAATTCTGAATCCATTCCCTATATTTATTTCCATTTCTATAAATTGACACAATCAGAACAAAAATGTCCAGCTAACAATCTATGCATTGCAATGTCATTAAATATTTTGAATCTTTGAAAAGGCCTGGGTCAACATACCTATTTTAGAAAATAACCCTTCAATATCTTTAACAGATCTCTCCAAATTAGAGAGAGGTGTGTGGGCCTGCTTGGTCATAGTGTTTCTGCTCACCATACAATATCCCAAATGTAAGTCTCATCTAAGAATATCATGTAAACTACATCTACTAAATAACACTAGATGAATACAAACCTGCTTTGTTATGGTTTGATATTATGTATTCTCTTTCTTTAATTGAAAATTTTGCCTGTTTGTAATCTTCCTTTAAAGCTGATATTGTTTTCTTGGATTGTTGAAGAATTTTTTGTACACTTTTAGATATAGTTCAAAAAGGGGATCTTCCAAAATGAAGTTACTACACGGTGACACACAATCCTCCCTTAATTTATGACCATTCAATTATTAGAAAACTCAAATAATAAATGTCTTCTAATGACATTAAAAAACACAAACTATATAAAACTGGCTTTTAGCATTACAATAACTATCTTGAGCTCCAATAGATCATACACCTCTACCGTAGGTGGAAATTGTCATAAATTGCTGCAAATCAATTTTTATGCAAGAAAAAATAAAGATGGATCAGTATATATCATCTAAAACATCATTTAGAATGATTCTATACTTGCAGAGCTGAGTAAAATGTGATTTATAACAATGAGAAAGAAACAATCCTATCTTTGTCTCGATGATAAAGTAATATTTTTGTAAGTCAGATTACCTAATCGATGCAACTAAACAATTCATTTTGTTGGAAGCTTCCAAAGAATTTAAACAAAAAGGAGAGCATAATAGTTGAATATAACTATCCTACAATGCTGTCATTCTGTCACTATCACTCTTATTCCAATGGTTCATGCCTCCTTCAAGAAATCTCTTAGGATAAATATGAAGATCTCAATAACCTCAAAGCCATGGAACTTAGAAACCATCTGAATAGTTTTGATCACATTCACATTATCCATGAGAGATAGAGCACATGACTTCATAAAAACTAAATAATAAATCAATACAAGATTTGAGGATTGTACTTCTACAACTGTTAGGAAGTAGTTTATATATGTAAAAGAGAGGGACTTCCAAAAATTGTCACTGATCAAAAATTAGAAAATCATAACAACTTTCTACACAACTACTCTCCACACATCATTGTCAGTACCAGAACACAAGATTTGAAGAAAATATTTAGTATTAAATCTTATTCATCTATTCTACAATTCTTATTCTTTTAAGAAATTGCTCATAGTGGACATATGTCTCCAAGAAAAGTGCAAATGAAATTTAACAAACAAGAACAGTAATTGTAAATATGATACCTTTTATTTGAAAAAGAAGTAAATATCCCCAAGGAAATACCAAATTCAAACTCATGCTCAGGTTGCATGTGTCAACATTCCCCATCCACCTTAGTCACAAGGCTAACTAACTTATCAAGAGTGTGTATCCCACACATGTAATTGGTAGAAATGTTACAACCGCTCACTGCAGTAGAATAAGAGATCAAATTAATTTTTCGCCGACAACTTTCTACTTTTACTCATTTTTGACGATTGAAGGATATTCAAAACACCTACTTTTCTCCCCAATCCACAAAGTTCACCTTCCCTTATCAATAAAATATATCCCCATGCTTTTACTTATTTGATATTAATCACATCATATTATCCATAGTCTAGCCTTTCCAGGGATGCAATCTTGCAACAACTCATTGTTTTGCAATCTTCCTGCCTTCATGTTCTGTATGGACTAATTTAACACTCGCATTGGATAGATACAACTTGATTTAAATGAAACAAAGAAAAATGAGCAAGAACTTGATAATGTGAATGAAGTCTTAAGGGATGACAGAGACAAAGAAAAGAAATTCAAGCATGAATTCAAATTGAGCACTAAAACGCTTTATGAGCAGCTAAAAAGGTAAAACCCAGTTGGAGATAAGCAAGGATTGCATTATGATCAAGGAGAGTGTTCTAAGAAAACAAATTTTAAAGCATAATAGATTGAGAAACCTAATGGGATGCCTAAAAATTAGACCAATGGATAGAAATTCAATGGCAAATGTTTTACATGCAACAAGCTTGATCATAGGACAAAGGAATGCCAAAGCAATTCAAATTCTATACCCTTTTCTAGATATTGTTCACAAGCTAATAATATGGACATAGATCTAGAGAATGTAGATAAGATCTAGACCAGAGGTGAGACCTAATAGGAATGGAGGAAACCACACATGCTGCAAATATAACAACTTTGGACACATTGCAATAAATTGCAGGTTGAGGACTAATCCGAACAATCAAAGGTATGTAAATTAGAATGTCGTTTATTACAAATGCAATATTTTTGGACATATTGCTAAGAATTATAGAGATAGAGGTAATGACACACGAATAAATGGTTTAGTTAAGAAGAGCAATGCAAATAGTGATGATAGAGGAAAGAAAATAAATAAAATACAAATTGTTCAATGCAAAAAGTTCTTGCTTGTTAAAGAGACCTTTAGTTGTAACATGGAGGTTCTTTTTAGATTTCATTGACAATATGCATCAATCACATTAAATATTACTGCCAACATGTTATCAGTGTATTTGTTATGATTACTATGATTTTTCTATCTTGTTTTCTTCATCAATCAACAAAATTCTTCTCTTTCATGTCATTTTCTTAGTATTTGATGCTAAAGCAATACAATTATCTACAAGGTCTTGAAAGATTGGAGAACAATAGAGTCCACCATAACAATGTTTGAAGGTATATTTGGGCTATTATATTAATGTACTTGACTTTGAACTTTATTGAAATTTGATATTTTGTTTGTAGATTATAGGTTTTTGATTGGACTATTAAATAGTTTATAATAGAGTTTTGGATTACAAAACTCTTTTTTTCTACCTAGTTCTATTTATCATCTTTCTTCTTTTGCAATAGATAAGTTTATCTTCATCTAATTATTTTCATAGGATATGTTTCTAATAGATTTCCAAAAATAAAGATCCTTACTATTATTCCAAAAAAAGAATGGAACACAAAACAAAGAATATTAGGCCAATATTACACATTCATAAATACTCAACCAAAACAATTACTTTATGTGAATTAATGTTGGGCTAAAAAAATTGATCTTTTACCTTGGCAAGAAGATAGTGTGGTTGAATCTAAATTCGTCTGACAATCTCAACCAATGCAGAGCTCACCTTACTATTTATGTCTAGACTTTCACAAGCACCTGTTACAATTAGTTTTAGCATGTCTACAAATAAATAATCATGCTTCTTGCAACAATGCCTAGGTACAATGTAATGAGGGGGTCAATTCTATGAAAGAAAATGTGATAATACACATTTTTATGTGTATAAATATACAAAGGAATAATGCAATGGAAAACATATATACCAAGTTTAGTATGAAAACTTGAACTCAGCTGAAACTTGCAGTACAAAAATTTGATAGCGACTTTATGATGCCTACTAGATCTATTCAAACTTGATAGTATTTACTAAGTTTCATCACCTGCTATAGTATAGGAGCATGCCATGATCTCTTTGCAACTCCCAGCTATGTGGTTGCAAAATTAGCCACCTCTCAGATGCCATAATGGACAATCTAGATAAGATGAATAAAGAGATGCAACAAATTAGAATGAGGCATGAAAATACAGTCATCATTGGCCATAACTTCCAAAAAAATTATGTTATAGACAAAAATTAATTTTAACTTTACCTCTTCTAGACTATGGATTCTCATAGCAATTATGTACTGCTCCTAGACAAAAAAAATTATCATCACATAAACTACTCATTGAATTACAAATTGCTGATATCTCAAACCACCAAAGGTCCAAATGTTCTATGCTATGATAGCTAACATAAATCTTCTGATTTGAAGTCCAAGAAATAGCCTAGTATACCATTAGTAATAAAAAAATATCTCCATTGGAAGAAAAGAACTAAAAATGGAGATACCATCCATGACAGACTCCACTAGAAAAAGAAGGAAAGAGGAAAAACAAATAATATCATTTAATAGACAGGTGGAAGGAAGAATTACAAAGGTGGTCTTACAAAGAGAAGACAAAATAGCAAGGCCATAAAATTAGAATAAACAAAAAACTATCATCCTTGCTAACACAAAAAAAAAACACATCCCAATGACAATAAATCTTTTAAGAGATTCAACGTCCAATATAGATTCTACAGATCGAAAGAAGCAAAATTCATAGCACACAAATATAATAGAGAAAACTAGTGAATTGAATTCCCTTTGAGAGCCAAAAAGAGATTCAAGAACAACAGTTGCTATTCAAAATGTGAAACAAATGATACAAAATAATCACAAACCTGATTGATCAGACGCAAGCTTCAAACAAAATTCATAGCACCATTATTGATAGGCAAAAACTATCCTGATTAGCTTCTTTTAAGGATATAAACGTCAAGTTCCCAATTATGTTCTTGTTATGGATAGGGGTGAAAATAGTTTAATATGTCAATTTCTGTCATTTATAACATGCTAGTTTAGCATAACTAGCCAGTTAAATCAAGCATGATATAACAAGATATCGCGAGTGCTAGGTTTCAACATTATGGGCTATGTCGGATATGGGTACAGGGCCATAAAATGTGTCCCTCTATTACACACACACATGCACACATATACACACACACACACAAAAGAATATTAGAAACATCTATAGTTGTTGTAGAAATGTTATTAATTGTTATTGGTGTTCTAAATCTTCCAATGTTATTAACACAAAAAAGCCCTCCCACTTTCCATGAACCGTGCTCCAACTTGTTGCATTCAAATGGTGATCAAATGAGCGTAGATCCATAGCAAAAATTTGATTTTTCAAAACTCTCCCTCCACTACTTTCTATAGTGAAAATATAGGTACAGCAGTAAAAATGAGATTCATAACATTGACATAACAAAAAACATTGAATCAATTTGTTTCTAGGTGAAAATAGGTTGAGTTCGTTCACTTTTTAAGTTCTATTTATTTTTTTAGTTTTTTAGGGGGGTCTCATGTACTGTGGATCATCTCCTTTTAAGAGACATTCACCTCAAAATTAGGGTGCATCCCTCAGAATCTCAAGACATCCCAAAGTGCATCAACTATCAATAACCAAGAAAATGGGATATCAATATATAACATGTGTGGTTATTCTTAAGGCCTACATTCACACCTCAGTTACGTATGTATATTTCCTCTTAAATATTTTGCATTAGGAATTATGCTAACTCGAGTGGCACAGGATTCAATAAAGTTGAAAATTAACAAAGGCGATATTCTGAATGATTATGGAAATTTTTTAGGGGTAATGTTAAAGATGAAAGTGGGGGACATACAACAATAGAGCTATAATTCTCAACACCAAACCTAATAAACAAGAAATCAAGGGAATTCACACCTTAATTCCATAGGCCACAAGATTAAAGCATTTGTATTGTCAAATTTCTTTTGTTTCTCAGATGCATGACCCATAGGTCGAAGTGGTGAAGTCAACAACAATCCAGGGTGTGCCCTTGAAGCAAATTTCTAGTAAAGCCTCTGCAAGAACCAACCAAATTAAATAAAATAGATGATGTCTTTTATGTAATTACATCTAAGTGAAAAATATATATAAAGCTGTGTGTTTATTGAAATCATTAAATTTAGACAAGGATTTGAAATATCCTTCAACTTCATGTCATTTTAGAATCTACAAGGTTGTCCCATTTTAGATGCTCCATTAAAAAAATGCCACTTTGTGTTTGATAAACTCACCTTGAGATTTGCAAAAGAAATTGTAGTGATGTCTCTATTTGACCCAAGTTCAATTCTGGGAAGTGATACACTAGTCAAATCAGAAGCCTTAGATCCAAGATGCTTAACACAATTACCATTTACTCTAGCAAACCAACTTTCCCCTACAGATAGTTTAAAGAGCTCCTGAACAAACACACCTAAAATAGCATTAATCAAAAAGCTCATAAATATAATTTGTTTGAGAGACATTTAATGAAAAAATAATATATAGTGAAAGATCCAAATATGCAGGAATCATCTAAAAGTGTTAGCATTGACTCCATCACATGCAACTATTGCACAATTTTGTGATGCATTAGTGTTTACACAACAAAGAGAACCAACATCCATATGCATTGAGAATGTCCAATCTTTAATGCATGCAGAGTTTTGTGTTGGCCCATTAGGCTATTACCATTATCTGACCCCATCTAAGCTAAAGTTGTCATGGTAACAAGCACTTTAAAATGAAGTACAAGTGAGGTGTATATTTTAATCTAGTTTTGCAATCTAAAAACCAAAATAAAAATAAAATACCAATGCACAAGAAATCAGAAGAAATGACAATTTTTTAGACCAAAATCCTCATCAAAGAACGTACACTATTTTTTTATCAAAATTATAGTAGCTACTACCCACATCACAAAATATTGTGCACTACAAACAAAAATTTCTCAAATCTATATCTTGGTTTGCCTGACCAACCCAGAGAACTCAGAGCATTTCATGATCAAGGTACAAATTTTAAGCTGATTTTCCTAGTCAATTTAATTCATGAAATGTCAGGAAGAAGTAAACTGAAAGGTAAAACCCAGTGTGATTCAACACTGTAGAAATTTATGAGAGCATATGCAATAGGTCACTTGCCATTAAACAATATGCTTAGACAAATTATTAAAATGTTGAAAGAGTGAAACTCAGAGGTCTAAAAACATCAAACATAATTCATGAAATGTCAGGAAGAAGTAAACTGAAAGATAAACCCCAATGTGATTTAGCACCGCAAAAATTTCTAAGAGCATATGCAATAGGTCACTTGCCATTAAACAGTTTGCTTAGACAAATTATTAGAATAGGAAGTCCAAAAACATCAAACATGTTAACCAATGCTAATGAAGTGTGACAAACAACATGCATAGAATGAAGCCCATGAAAGTAATACTCAATGAAGAAGTGTTAACAATATATAATACCCAAAAAGCTAAAGCTAGTTGAATATCAAGAACAAACCACCAACTAGGACTAACATCACCACACAACTATCAATAGTGATCAAAAAATACAGAAGCTTAATAAAGTATGTGAATTTAGTACACTAGCTGGCTAAAGAATTGAGAAGATGATAACAAATCTCTTTGTTATTAGTTTCAGGCCATATCAAAAAATCCTCCCCAATTTGTGCTCCTACAATAGTAACTCCAAGTCTTCGGAAAACTTTAATATATATAATGCTGAGCATTATTGCTGAAAATTATTAATCAAAAAGGTTGAGATAAATGAAAAATCTATATATAAAAAAGAAACCCATTGAAACACAAATTTGTTACTTTCAATGCTTTAGTTTCCTTTTCAACTAAAAGCTAATGCAATTTGAAATAGAATTATAAGAGAAACTCCCATGACATATAATCAATTAATAATTTATAATTGTTAAAATTCAATCTCCAATAAAAGCATGATTTGTGCATATAAACAAAGATAGGAAGAAAGTAAAGAAATTACCACTTCCAGATGTATAACTTAACACTGTATGCAAGTATGATTGTTTTGGATCTTTCAAAAGAGATGATCTAGTAAACCCCTATAAATCGAAGAGAACTACATTAACTGCCTCCAAAACTTCAGCTAAATAACATCCAATATCTTTTGATGCTAACTCTAATTTAGAAGAGCTTCCATCTTTTAGAAAAACCTCTAGTGCAAAATAAACTTTAGAAAAGCAATGCTTTAGTAATCAATGAAGCCTTTCTTTAACTCGTAGCTACTTACCACTGGGAAAACCCTTGACTCTATCTCGACAACAATTACAGCTCCCGTACATGTGACGAAACTTTATTTAATTTGCAGTGCTTGATAGTGGAAGAGCAAAATCAAGCCACTTCTTTGCAGAGCTTGACAGAGCTAGATCTTTAGGCTAGATTTGCAGAGCTTGACAGTGGAAGAGAAAAATCAAGCCACTTCTTTGCATGTATAGGTCTATCTTCTTTTGTGTGCATGAAAAACTCCAACAAAATGCAAATGATCCCTCGCATTCAAAAAACAACAAACATGAAATGTTTCTTTTTTTAACATATAAGCCTCGTGTTGGTGAAAATTTTGACCAACACGAGGCTTAGATGTAAAAAAAAATAT
Source organism: Cupressus sempervirens (assembly GCA_028749045.1). NCBI lineage: Eukaryota > Viridiplantae > Streptophyta > Pinopsida > Cupressales > Cupressaceae > Cupressus > Cupressus sempervirens. The sequence continues at coordinate 52,408,846 of CM053791.1, forward strand.
TTTTGCCTTCTACATTCTAACCAACCTAAACTTTTTTAGTTGATGGTAAAAAATTTTGGTAGAAAAATGAGGTCAAATGTAGTAGTGCACCACCCTAGGCAAAAGGTCGGTATCCTCAAAACCTTGGCCTTGAGAGTGCATAGGATCTGTGACAATGATAACCTTGACCAAGAACTTCAACATCTTGGTAAAGTTTTCAAGTGGAATGGATATTCAAGTAGACAAATTGCTAAAGCCTTCCATTTCACCAAATCTCTCCATCTTTCACCACCCAGCAATGCTCCCTCTATCCTTGAGACCACCCTATTTTTGTCCATCCTGTATGTTGCAAGGATTTTCCACAAGATCTCTAACCTTCTTAACAAAAAGGGCATCAGAGTGGCATTCAAGCCCATTTCCACTCGAAGGCATTGTATCCCTCTCGCTAAGGACCACAGGGATGCCCTTACTGTGTTTGGGGTCTATAAAGTCACGCACTCTTGTGGAACCCCTTACATTGGAGAAACAGGTCGCTAATTCAACACTAGAATCAAAGAGCATCCTACTGACATCAAACATGAATGGATTCCTATGTGAGCACTTGCTAAGCATTCTTCCTCAACCAAGCATCGCATATTCTTAGAGGAAACCCAAATTGTGTATAGAGAGGACAATTTCTTCAAGTGCAAGCTCAAAGAGACCATAGAAATCAATGGCAACCCCTCTAACCTCAATTGAGATGAAGGTCAGAACTTGAGCACATCCTGGCTTCCATTATTATCTACCCTTTGCAGAAACAACCCTATGTTATGACTATCTTTTTGTACCTTGCTCCTTCTCTTTGGTTTCTCTTCCCCTTTTGAGCTCCTCCTTGGTTCTCTTCCCATCCTTTTGATTTTTCTTCCCCTTTCAGGCTTCTCCTTGATTCTCTTCCCTCCAACCCCCCCCCCCCCCCCCCCCCCCTGCCCCCCCCCCCCCCCCCCACCTCTTCCTCATGCCTTGTCCTCCGCCCCCCCCCCCCGGCCATCTTTTAAATCCCTTCTTCCCCTCATCTTCTTACCCCTGGTTGAGGCCCTCACTCCATTTTCTCTAATTTAGTCTTGCGGTTCTTACCCCCTTCTCTCTCTTTATGTTTTTCAGGTCATCTCCCTACACTTTATTTTCTTTTCATATTTTTTAGGGGTCATCTCGGCCATCTCTCTTCTCTCCCTTATTAATTTTGTATTTTTCTCATTTTCTTGTTCATTATTTACTATTATTGAGGTTATCTTTTTTCTTATCTATCTATCTATCTATATATAATTATTATAAATATTATTTTTATTATTATTAGCTCTTGTGCATCCACACACACAGATATATATATATATTTTTCTCTTTTTAGTTATCCCTATTCATTTTCTCTTATGTATTTATTCCCTTATTATTTTTGTATTTTTCTTTTTTTCTTATTCATTATTTACTATTACTATTGAGGTTACCTTTTTTTTATATATATGTTATTATTATCAATATTATTATTATTATCAAGTCTCGCGCGCGCACGCTCACACACACACACACACACACACACACACACACACACACACACACACACACACACACACACACATTCTTTTCTTATACCCATCTATATATTTGTAGTTTGGGATGGTTATTCTCACCTTTTATTCCATTATTATTTTTGTAATTTTCTTATTTTTTTATTCATTATTTTCTATTATTTTTGAGGTTATCTTTTTTCTTATATATATATATATATATGGTATTGCTATTAGGTCTCACACATGTATATATATGTATGTATGTACACACACACACACACACACACACATATGTATATATTAATGTGTGTATATGTGTGTGTGTGTGTGTATATATATACAGATATATATGTATATACATATATATTTTTATATACATATATATATATATATATATATATATATATATATATATATATGTATGTATATCTATATGTATATATATACATACATACATACATACATACATACATACATACATGCATACATACATATATATATATATATATATATATATATATATATATATATATATATATATATATATATATATATATATATATATATATATATATATAGACACACACACACACACACACACACACACACACATTTCTTATACCCATCTACATATTTCTAGATTGGGGTGTTTATATAATCTTTCTTGTTTCGTGTGTTGTTGTGTTTGCTTTTTTGCATCTATAGTTATATTTTATATATTTTTAATTTATACTTCCATGTTGGTGGTCCTTATTTGTTTACACCTGCACACAGTTGAATATATATATATATTTATATTTATCTACATATTTGTAGATTGGGGTGTTTATATAATCTTTCTCATTTTGTGTGTTGTCGTGTTTGCTTTTTTGCATCTATAGTGTTATTTTATATATTTTCAATTTATACTTCCATGTTGGTGGTCCTTATTTGTTTACACCTACACACACTTGAATATATATATCTACATATACATTTTTATTTTCTTTGCGTATAGGTGTTTGTAGATTACTGTTATTAATTATTATATTTTTCGTGTAGTCCTATTATTTCTTTGTTGTCATTTGTTAATTTTTCAATTGTTTTGGTTTAATCTAAGTTTAATTCCTATTATTATTATTGCTATTATTTTTTTTTGTTATTATCATGATTTTACTTGTATTCATTCATTCATTAAGTTATCAATTCTTATTCTTTATTAATCTTTATATATTATTATTATTTTTATTATATATTTTTTGACTTATTAGTCCTCCCTTTTTTGTAGAAGTGGTTTTCAATCAATAGATTAGGGCCATGTCTTGTCAGCCTTGTACTTTGTTCTCTCTCATCACCCAAACTCCCCCCCTCCCTTGCTCCTTTTTACGGATCTACTAGATCTGTGACTTATCATTTTTTGTTCTTCATGTTCTCTAGCATCCTAATGATGAATCATGTAGTATGATCCGAAACATTGATGGTAAAGAATTGCACACAAGCAAATCTAGAAACTAAAACTCACATAATAATCTTTCTTCTTCTTCATCTAGTTCAGTTGATTCTTCATTTGAGTCTTCTTTTGACAAGAGACTCTTCTTTTTAAAGTTCTTGAATCTTTTGTTTTGATTCCAAGGCTTCATTTTGGAATCTTTCCAATTTTATCATCATTATCATCTTGATCAGCATAGGAACATTTTGTAGCAAAATGTCCTAATTAACCACAACTAAAACATTTTCGTTTTCCTTGATATTTCATTTTCATTTTCCTAACCAATAGTGCTACTAAGGCTTTTATTAAACCTAAATCACTTTCTTCTTGTTTCTCGGCCTTAAAGGCTATCTCTTTTGATGTAGAACTATTTTGATTGCTAGTTCTCATTTCATAGGCAATTAAGGTTCCCTGTAATTGATGTCAAGTGATTTTAGCAAAAAAAAAATTCTCTTCCAATGTCAAGATTTTGGTTTCTAACTTTGCTAGGACAAACCTTATGGCTTTTGAGACCATTTCTCATTCTTTAATCTCTTCTCCTACACCTTGTCTAGCATTAATTGTTTCATCAACTCTTAAGAAATAGGTTCCTATATTTCTAGCTTCATTCATTTTAAGATTGTCAAAGTGAGTCTTAAGATTTATTAGTTTTGACTCTTTTACCTTCTCATCTCCTTGAAAGATGGTCTCTAATATAACCCAAATGTCATTTGCAAACTCACAATATACTAATTTTTCAAACACACATTTTGGAAGACCATATAGAAGAGTATTTATTGCTTTTTTGTCCAACTTATATGTAGGTTTATCATTTGGATTAGTGGTACTATTTTTGGAATAGTATAATTAATAAAAACAACATCCCACATTATGACATCTAAAGAATGCATGAAGGCTTCCATCATAACCTTCTAGAAAACAAGTCATTTCCATCAAATAATGGAGCCTGATTAAGAGAAGTAACTTCGGCTTGAACCATTATACTTCTAGGAATCCCAAGAACAGTTCTTATAGGAAGACCTAGGAAGGAACTACCATGCTCTAATACCACTTGTTGGTAGTAGATGTTGTTCTAAGTAGGGGGTGTATCAAAATAGTAAGCTTCTAGATGAGTTTTAATCCTTCAGTACAATAGTGAAATACAAAGTATAACTTTCACTTCAATATTTTATTTAAGAATGATTGACCATAAAGTGAAACATAAATCTCATTTCAAAATTAATAATCATTAGTGGAAACATAGGCAATCAAAGGAAATATTACAACTCACAATAGATATGCAACATTTGTGCCAAGTAGGAAACCCTAAAAAATTCTTATGGTTTTTTCATAGGGAGAAAAACCACTCCATAACCTATAGCTTTATTGAGTAACAAATCCTTTTACAATAGCAACTTCAAATACCTAGGCTACAACCCTTCCTTATCCTTTTTACAAATTGCTTACACACACAATTGCATGTTGCTTATACATACACTTATGAGTATAACCAATCTTAAAATTTTCTTTCAAACTTGTAGTTATGTATTTCAAACATACATAAAGAAATATGCCTCTCACTTGCATTTTCTACAAACATATTTCCTTACATAGGATAGGAAATGATGATATACAGTATAATCTATTATAGGAACTATTAATACATTTGACAGTTTGCATTATTATTTTTAAATGTATAACATTTATACACCCTTATTGAATATTTGATACAAATAATCGACTCATAATGTTCACCAGTACTGAGAACTCTTCAACATATTAACATACTTTAAAAACTAATTTTTTTAATATAAAAAATCCTTTATAACTATTGTTCAGAACCAGAAAATAATATCTCAATAACCTATGTAATGAATGATAGAAATTGCCACAATATATATGTTCCTAGAATCATGAAATCTCCTTAATTTTTTTTTTTTACCTCATGCAGCAATAAGTGAATCAATCTTCTTGTCATTCTTATATTTTCATAGTAAGCCCACAAATATCTGGAAACAAAAGATCCATACCTTCACATTGTGTAAAAAAAAAATCTCCATAATGGACATAGAAGTAGTGTTTGCTTAGGAGAAAATATTTTTCATTTTCCTTTGCACTCCATCTTTTTAGAAATATTCTAAAACAATTGTTTCTCTATAGATGCAACACATAAACCACAACAACTAAATATTGCAAAGAGAAACCTAAATAGGAAGGCATGTTGAAGATATCCATAGAGAGAACATCAAAACTAACTTTAATGTTGTTACCTTGTTCGGAGATGCATCAGATTTACCTGAACAGAAATATTTGTTTTTCCATAACAATTGAAATCCTATTAGGTTTGAAGAAAATGATTAAAATGAAGTCTCTTTTCTTTCTCAATGAACTATCAATGAAAAAATATATTTCTTTTGAAGTCCACCATACTGAGCCAACACCTAGTTGTATTATTCCCGAATGAAATAACTCAAGGTTAATCATTGTTTTAATCATGGGTTTAATAGAATACATGTGCAAGGAGCATATGCAATGATGTTCCATCATTTAACCTTTATTGATGTTGGTAAAGTGGCCTTTAGACAACTTGCATTAGATATTCATAAGAAATTTTCTAGCATTGACCTTTTGAAAATATGCATCACGGACAAACAAAAGTCCAACAAGAACAGTAAACATGAAATGCTTGATCCTCTACTTCATCTATAGAACTTGATTTACCAACCATTCACAACTAGAGGCAGAACATTTTTGAGAGGAAGAATGTTTGAAATTTCTAGAAACATGTAATAGCTAGTTGAATAAATTATTGGAATTTGATGAAGGTCAATGAATTGTCTAATGCAATGAGGCAAGATTTCTTTATTAAGAGTAGCATAAATAATTTCAAATACACTCCTAGTTGGTAAATAATATTAATCCATGAACTATTAGCAATAGATCACAACTTTGGCATTTAATCATAGCTTGTAAAATGGAAAGGGAAATTTCATTACAAAATCATCTACTCTATTTTTCACTATGTAACATACATATGAAAGTTAACTTGGAAAAAGAAATCATAGTTGCATCGAATGGAAGATGAAGAAATGTTTGATCAAATTCTAGTTTTGGCAGAAGCTAATGTATTATAAATGTCTCTTAAATGTGCTCCATTCCCATGAATGATAAGAATTAGGATCCATTTAAGCATGGAGGAGAATATTTTTGGTGATGTGTTGTTTAAACTATAAAAAATTCTATAGCCACCAAGGATACATGATGGAACCATTTATGCTTCAAATGTTCATCACTTCATTGAAGGAATTGCTCATAGGATGAATTCGAAGGCACATATATTTTTATGTATGGTTATACTCTATGGTATGGATAGAAAGTTAATGGTGGGATGACTATTAAATTATGAGCATGGAAGAAGTAAATAGAAGACTACCTCAACAAAACCAATCACATGATTGTCTTTAAAACTGCATTGAGTTTTGGTTTTGTGAAAGTGACATGTCACTTGTTGTGACTCATAGGTTAAAAATTTAACTTGGACTTTCTAAAAAGTTAGATTTGGTTATAACTTGCATTCCAAATTCTCAAACTCTAACTTTTTGAGTAGTTATGAACTTGAAAAGTTATTTATGCTAGAATAGATTATAAATTCATGAATAATACATGTAATGGGGGACTTTTTTGGATTTGGAAATAAGGGAACACTTCATTGAAATTTCATAGAAAAGTGACTTTTGGAAAGTGCATACAATTCTTGCTCTTGTAATCAACAAATTTTCTTATGTTCTTGGTGCATAGAAATAAAGGTAAAGTAAATTTTGTGTTCTCTTTTCTACAAATTATAAATTGCTTGGATGTTAATTCTTGTTGGAATTAATTTTTTCATGTTATGGTGTAGATGTTAATGAATTTCATCACTGGGCTAATGCTAGTCTTCAACTGTAGATCTTGATTATTCTTGTTAGCAATTGAAGCTGATTTAGGAAGGCTTGAAAGTCATTTGGTGAATTGGTTTTCAATAGCTTCCTCTATATCTTTCTAAATTTGAATATATCTTTATTTTAAAATCCAAAATTACATCTTATGAGGGAGCTTCCCTTCTAAATGTAGAGGAAGGTTGTATACCAAGGGCCCATCCAACTATTGGAGAAATTGATTTACCACACATTTCATTAGGTGAAATCACTTACATTCTAAGTGGAAAATCTATTTACCAACAAGAGGAATATAAGATAAAAATGAAAGCATTAAAATTTTTCCTCCTGTATTGTATTATGTGTTCTTCATTACAAATTGAGCAGGGTCTTCCTCACCATTATTTTATGCTACTTATTTTATACACAGGTCTTTTCAATCACAAGGACTCAATAATGGCTAGAGAAAGTCCTTATTTTTTAATTTCATAACCTTGAATAGTAGTTGATTATATGGTCTATTTTTCTTTTTTTATAATCTGATTGGTTTTTCTTCAATGGTTTTCCAATAGGATTTTTTAAATAAAAATTGACAAAAAATTACTTTTCTTGGTAAATGTGAAGAACTACAAACCAAAGAAAAGATTTGGTCATGTGATTATCCATCATGGATCTATCCCCTCCCTATACAAGAACAATTGCATAAACACTGCTCTTTCGACAGAGCATCCATATCCTACAGACACACTACCATTAGCCTATTCGGTTGATATAATATGATTTAGGAATTGGAATCTAAACTCCTTGATTTGGGATTCTAGAACTTGAAATCCATAGTATAGTTTTTGGAATTTATTTAGGGACTATTTGGTTCAAACCCAAAAATATTTGATATTCAAAATTTATTTTTTAAAGCCTTTTTGGTTCAAGATATGAATATATGGTTCAAAAAATGAATATAAAAGTTACAATGAGAAAGGTGATTCATATATCCAATTTTTTCAAGGACATGTTGATGGTGCTTCCAACTCCACATATGCTGAAAATGTCAATGTTCATTGCAATATTAAATTCAAGAAAAAGGTAAAAGAAAGATGAAAGAAATTAGATATGTGTGCCACTAGTTATTTTATTTAATCCAAACATATGAGTAGGTGCAAAAATAGCTAAATTTTTCCCCAATTTAAAAATATTTATTGCATAAAAATTTCTACAATAATCTTTCTAATTTCTTCAAGTGACACCTGCTAATTTTTACAAAAATGGCATTCAAAGGGTGCCCAAAGTAGATGCAAAGGGTAACATTTATTGAAATTCCTCACTCTCTCAGTTATAGCTTGTTGGTCAAATAAATAGTATTGACAAATGAGTGTCAACACACTTAACCATTTTTACTATGTATGCAGAGTACACAATAGGTTCCAAGGCAGAATTTTTATAGATGCTGAGTCATAGTTAGTGCCGACCAGATTATAGTATAGTATGTGTCGAGCAATACAAGAATTGTTCATGTGCTGAGTAATAGAATTATTCAAATTCCAAGAAACTCAAAACAACATATGTTGAGTGATATAGGATATAATAGGTATAGAGAAAACCAAGAAACATAGTTGATGGCAAGGAATCCAGAAATAGTATGTGTCGAGCATCAATAATATTTCATGTGTCGAGCAATACAGGATTAGCATAAAAGTTTGTATTTGCACAAACTAAGATGTAAACCATTTTTGGAGCCAACTTAGACAAAATTTGAAGGAGAAAAAGGATAAGGATGAATTGTTTACATTCCCTGTGCAATCTACATTTAACCAATAAGAAAAATGTAAAGCATAAGTGGGAATTTGAGATTCAATTTGGATTGTAGATCCATACCTAACCCTAAGTCTTCGCATTCTTTATAAGGGGGATGAATGCACCATTGTATGTATGGAAGATAAGTTGCATAAGAGGAGATTATAGTAAAATTCTAGTGTGAAGAGAAAAGACTTAGTGAAAGGGATAACATTTATATCCAATTGATTAGAGTAGAATAGGGGACATATTTAGAGATCAAATCAAGCAAGGATCAAAAGAGAAAGAGCAGATCAAGTGCCTGAACCTAGCAATTCACGATTCCATTCAACCGGGTCAAATGTTCTAATACTCTCTCACAATTGTACTAGAGGTTGAAATTCTATGGTGATAGATTAGCTTAACAACTAGGTAGGAGAGCCTTTGGATAAGGTTAAGAAAATTCTATGTATTAGGTGGGTTTAAAAACCTTTATGTAAATACTTTAACAGTGTGACACTTCTTGTGAAGTGTTTGAAAATCCTTTCAACAAGTCACTATTGACACAATGTAAAGCCTTTAATAGGGTAGGCCTTTAATAGGGAAAACTGTTAGAAGTGGTTGGACTCATTGCTGCAGTAATTTTTGTGGGTGTCATCCCCCCCCTAATTTTACCTTCTTATTCTTGGAGGGTTTCTAGGCCACCATAATTTCTTGTGTTATGTGTTGATGCATACTCTCATTTTATGTTTTTTTACTTGCATGCATGTTAATTTCAGTTATATGTTCTTAAGAGTTTGAAAGAATGAACAATTGGTACTTTTGATTCACCACGCCCTCCCCCCCCCCCTCAGAAGTACTCTTCTCATTTGAACATTCCAACAATTGGTATCAGAGCTTTGGTTCTCATAAGGAGAAGCCTAACAACTTGGAGAAAAAGGCTAGAAGATGGAAGTTTTCAAACTTGGGAAGATCATTGACAATTAGGTGATTTAGCTGCAACTACCTCTAAACAAACTAGAGGAAGCTAGGGAGGAACTGAGAAAATCTTTGAAAAGAAGAAAGGAGATAGCCATAGCTGAAAATGACATACATTACCAGGATATTGATACCACACACATATTTTCCAATGGAGATTCCAAAGAATTTGATGTAGCAATAGAAAAATTAATGGAGAAAAATAGAGCACAAGCTTGAACAAGAATCACAAGGCACAATTCTTTGTGAAGTAATTGAACAAAAGAAAAGAGCTATTGAAGACAAGCCCATGATAGAAGATGACAAGAATAATCTCACCAATAGACTGGAAGAGAAGACAATTGAATTTGAAAAGATTTCAAACATGCAGTTAGACACCTTGAGCCAAATGATGAATGCTCATCATGAGCTAAATATGAAGGATATTGAGATCTCCACCTTGAAGATATAGAATGAGAAATTACAAAATGAATTGAAGAGAGAAAAGGAAATAGAAAAAAACTACAATAAATCCAATGAGGCCATAAAGTATTTTGAGCAATTGCTAAAATTATCAAGGGAAAGTAATGACACTACAAGACTTGGATATATCAGCACTGAACAAGGAGAATCATCCAAAACTGTAGAACAAAGAAGCAACAAAGGTAAGAACATTAAACCTACTTGTCATTTCTATGGTAAAAAGGGACATACCTCTAATGTATGTAGGAGAAAGAATAGTTATCAGCATGATAAGCCTAAAAATGAAAACTTCTATCATAAATGCAAAACACAAGGACTTTTAGCACAAGAATGCAAAACCAAGACCATGAGGATGCCAAGATTTGAGGGCCACTACTACAACTGCAAAAATTTGGACATAGAGCTTTTGAGTGCAGATCAAAGCCTATGTGGACACCTAATCAACCTTCAAGAGGAATTAATCATGTACATCACTACAATTGGGATTAAAACACTAGGTATAGCTATCACTATTGCCAAGAGTATGGACATATTTTAAGGGAAATTATAGTAGATGGTTAAATCAAACTACTTGTTTTAGTTGCTTGAAGACTGGTCATATTAGCAAGAACTATCCAAGAAAGGAAAAGGCTCCCAAGAATGAAGTTAATAAGCACAAAGAAAATGTTAATGTGGAACACATCACGAAAGATATGAAGAAGACATGGTAGAAGAAAGGAAAATGCAACACATCGAATGGAAAGATCACTTCACCCAAGAGGTCAAGTGATCACACCTCATCAAATCAAGCACTAGAAAGGCACATGGGACTGATACATATAAAGATGTATCATACATCAGCCCAAGAGAACATAGGAACACTGCAAAGAAAAAATTTGCACAAGTTAAGATGCCAGGATAAAAGGTTGAAGATGATACTGAGCTATCTTTGGTTGCTAAGTAAAACTCGAAGTACAGGCTAAGTTAAATAGTCTAGTGGATGCTGAGTAAAGAGATAATAGTACCTATCAAATGAGTGAAATATAGTTGATGCCAAAATCCTTTATAAGCTGAGTGAATAGCTATAAAGCATGAATGCAATAAATGGTAGGTTTTAAGCCTAATAAAAGTGAAAATGATTTATTTTCACACCATTCGAATGAAGAGAAAAAACTAGAAGAGTTAAGAGGCAATCAAGCAGCTATTGTACAATCACTCACAAAAAATACAAAAGAGATTCAACATAAAATCATTGATCTAAATGTATTTATTAAGTGCTGAGCTACGTCGAGTTTTAATTTTTAATACATTTTAAAGCCCTAGTTTGGTAATATGGCTTCTAGCTCAAGAAACCCTGAAGCTAGGGGAGATCATGAGATTCAACTGGTTAACAATGAAGTTAAACAACCTAAATTTAGACCAATCTCCAAAGTAGCCTATAAAAATTACCTAGCTAGTGCACTATCTATCATTCCATCCAAAGTCATCATGGTTCAGGATATAAGGAAATGCTACAATTGTAAAATCAGTGCCATAGGTGATCTAGAAATCTTCAATGCCTATGATAAGTTATGTCAGAATAAGATATTAAAGGATGAGTTTTCAATCATTCAGAAGAAGGTTTTAACTAAAACCCTAATTTTTCCCATAGTGTTGAAAATAGAATGGATTCACATTGTTCTATGCCAAATTCATGATGGATGTTTGTGGCTAGAGTCAAGACTGGTCAAGATTACTAAGAGGATTGTGCATAGGGTTATTGGTCTTTCAACCCTAGATCAACCAAAAATATTAAGAAGTGACAGAAAGGAAGTAATTGAGAAGAACATAGGTGCAAAATGGAATAATAGGGGAATGACTATTGATATTGTGAATGACCCCCTACTTGACTTTGTTGTAAGGATAATTTCACATAAATTCTATCAATCCAACAAACTAAATATCGTTCCCTCCATAGCTATTGATGTGGCATACAAGTTGGTAAAGAAAGATCACACCTATGATATGGCTAAACTCATGTTGCAACAAATCAATGAGAACTTAGGAGCCATAAGGATATCAGAAGGTGCATAGTGTAAATTTGGCTCAGTTCTCATGTGCATATTCTCTTATGTGATGGAAGAATTCCCTTCAATTGGGAAGGTAAAAGGGGATTCTAACAAGATAGAAATCACTCAAATTAATGAGTTCATTGACCAAATGGGAGACAATTTTGAAGCCTAGATGACTAGCTATTTTGAAGACTTTAAGAAGTATATGAAGCAAAGGATGAAGATACCAGTCTCACTAGTTGAGAAACATGTCAATGACATATGCTTCTTGGTTGATATTGACTTCACATACATTCAAGCTGCAATACCAAGGGTAAGATGGCTAAGGGCATTAGGATATGAATTGGATATTGATTAAACCTCAACAACAATCACAATGTTGTTAGTAGAAGAAATTGATAAAGGAGCTCCTCACTTTGGAACTTATGACGTTGTTAAGTCCACAATTACGAAAAAACTAAAAACTACTTTAGTTATTAAGAAGAAGGATAAAATGGTGAGGAAAATAAAGAAGACATTTGGAGCAAATATTGAAGGTGAAGTAGAAGAAGTGGAAGAAGTGGAAGGAGATAGTGAAGAAGAAAAAGAGAAAGGGCAAGAAATAGAAGATCTAACACAAGGGCAAGAAGAAAAAAAAGAGGAAGGTGCCAAGGAAGAAGAAGCTAAGGTAGCACCTACACTTGCCAAGTAGAAGAAGAGAAAGGCAGAAACACAACTCGCAGCTCAGTCAAAGCCCAAGAAGGTAACACAATCAACCCCAACCAAGCCAGCTCCAGCTAAGCCAACAGCAACAAGGGCCATAGCAAGAGCATCATCTCAAAATGCCCAAGAGGCAATAAAAGAAAAGAAGAAAGCTACTGCATAGCTAGTAGATGAGCCCAAGAAAAGAAGAAGATATGTGGCTCAGCTAGACATAGATGATGAAAGGATAGAATCTGAAGATATAAGTCAATTTAAAGTGGTAAGTCATCCACCAAAGTCTTCTATTGATAAATTATGTGCTCAGATTAGGAATAAAGACTTAAATGATTTGAAGAATATAAATTTTAATAAGCTCACAAAACATGAGAAAACTAAAATAGAGATATCTGTCTATAATATGATGGCATAATATAAACATACACCTCTTGAATTGGATAGTTCATTGCCAAAGGAATTATACAAGATTATAGAGGAAAAATGGCATTTTTGTCTACAAACTGAGAAAGAAATAAGGGACTCTACCTTAGCAAGGATGTTGCCGGATTTGACTATAAGTCAAATAACAAATGTAGTGAAGAGGCACAATAGTAGATTTACTCCCAAATATAGGGCATTTAGTATTCTACAAAATAAAATTGAAGAGGTTGTAAGGAAAACCACAAAAGTGTGGAAAATTATTGACAAGAAAATTGATGATGTATTTGATGAAGAATACAAGGCAGAAGCAAGTGCCAAAACAAAGGAAATAAAAGGAGCAAGAAGAAAGAAGGTAGAGGAGAAGAAAGTAGAAGAGAAGAAAGTGGAGGAAGAAAAGAAAGATGAAGAAAAAGAGGATGAAGAAGAAAAGGAGGAGGAAATATGTAAAGAAGAAGAAAAGGGGATAAGTGAGCAACAAGAACAATGTGTGCAAGACAAAAAAATACCATCTCCTAGCCCTCCTCACTCAACTACTACACCTACAAAGATAGTCATCATAAAGGATGTTACTAACAAAAAAGCTCAAAACATCAATCCACTCACTACAGAGGATCTCTCAAAGATCCTTCACCAATCTACTCTATAGGCACAATTATGCATAAATCCTATATTGGTGAGCGTATATGAAGTACAAAGAGCAATAGTAGCACCACAAAGATAGAAGGTGAAGCCAAAGGTATAACCTTTTACATAAACTAAAGCTAAAGTTTTGATTCTGCCACCACCACCTCCACCAAGTGTAATTATAGATAATGTTTAGATGTCAAGTATAGAGGAGAGGAAATTAGATGAGAAGGATGATGCAACAAAAGAAAAGGAACAGGCCGCCATTCAGACATTGGTAGAATTACCAAAGACTGGAACTCCTCCTAAGACTATTTAGAAGTTGAGTACTGAAGCTATTCTATTGCAATTTTCCACACCAGGCTCGAGTTCAACAAGAGTGGATAGGGTACTTCACTATGGAGACCCTAAACTAGATGAAGAAACTGAGATACCCTCCAATGATTCCAAAACTTAAACAAAAGCAAGCACTTCATGATATCAAGGACATCTTCATGGATGCCTTTAGCTTGTAGTCATCAGATGAAGGAAAACCAATAATTGAGCAACTATCAGACATAGTTGATCAAGTGACAAATGAGGACCAAGACACCAACGTTAAACCAATGGAATTGTTAGAAAGAAAGTTTCAAGGTAAGGTTAATGAGAAGATATCAAGTGGCATTACACTTGAACAAGTAGGGTTGGGAAAGACAATTGATAAGGCCAAAAATTTTCTTGAAAATATTTTTTCATTTTCTAGAAAGTTGTGTGATTTTTCAAATTTCACACAAGAAACTAATCAATGAATAATGAGCTTGGAAAGGAACTTGAAAATCTCTAGTATGCAATTACCTAGAGATCTAGGTAGAAGTGAGAAGCATTTTGCACAAACGCTTCACACACAAAAGGAGTTAGCTATGCTAATAGTAGAGGAGGAAAATACAAAGAGTAAATTGATGTAGATCCAGTCCTCTATAACCCCTCATTTAGTAGTCAACCACAAGGAACAAGTTGATGCTGAGATAGTATTAAAGAAAGATCCTAATCTTTCTTCTCTTGATGGACTTGTATACCTTGTTGCAGAGACTGCAATCCAACACAAGTCATTGGACATTGCTTTGGAGAATTGGGATGCAGCTTTGAAAATAATAGTGGAGGTAAATAGCAATTTTTTGGCTAAATATGGTATTACTTCATAGAACCCTTTGACATTAGTGTCAAAAAGTGGGAGAATGAAAAAAGGGGGAGATATATATTATAGGGGGAGTAATAAGAAAAGGAGGAGATATGTAAATACTATGGGTAATTACTATTTTTTGACAAATTTTTATCATTCTTTCATTTTGAGAATAAAGTGGAATGATTGTAAATAGAAAAAAAGGGGAGACAAGGAATAAAGGAGTGAAGGAGAGATGTAAAATTTTGGTATTCATATGGAATACAGGGTCATCATACAGATTAGCTACAACACTCAGACTCAGAATGCATAAACAGGTCAAAGGATAGAAAGGATTAGGCATATTGGGACAGAATTTCAAAATCAAAGGCAAAATCAACTCAGGGGCCCAAGTCATAAGGTATATTAATAATATTTTTTTTGAAATTTTGCATGTAAATTGAGTAACTAAAGTGTGTACTCAATAAGGTTAAGATCATCAATGCTTAGTTAACTATTTTTGATACTCATGTCAAAGGGGGAGATTGTTGGTCAAATAAATAGTATTGACAAATGAGTGTCAACACACTTATCCATTTTTACTATGTATGCTAAGTACACAATAGATGCCAAGCTAGAATTTTAATAGGTGTCGAGTCATAGTTAGTGCTGAGAAAATTATAGTATAGTATGTGTTGAGAAATATAGGAATTGTTCATGTGCCGAGTAACAAAATCATTCAAATGTCGAGCAACTTAGAACAACATATGCCAAGTGATATAGGATATAACAAGTGCCAAGCAAACCAAGAAATGTAGTTGATGCCGAGAAATCTAGAAACAGTATGTCCCGAGAATTAGTAATACTTCATGTGCCAAGTAATGTAGGATTGGCATAAAAGTTTGTATTTGCACAAACTAAGATGTAAACCATTTTTGGAGCCGACATAGACAAATTTTGAAGGAGAAAAAGGATAAGGATGAATCATTTACATTCCCTATGCAATTTGCATACAACCAATAAGAAAAATGCAAAGTATAAGCAAGAATTTGAGATTCAATTTGCATCGTAGATCCATACCTAACACTAAGTCTTTGCATTCTTTATGAGGGGGATGAATGCACCATTGTATGTATGGAAGATAAGTCGCATAAGGGGAGATTATAGTAAAATTTGAGTGTGAAGAGAAAAGACATAGAAAAAGGGATAGCATTTATATCTAGTTGATCAGAGCAGAATAGGGGACATTTTAGATATCAGATCAAGCAAGGATCAAAAGAGAAAGAGTAAATCAAGTGCCGAAACCTAGTAATTTGAGATTGCATTCAATCAAGTCAAATTTTCTAATACTCTCTCACAATTGTATTAGATGTCAAAATCCTATGGTGATAGGTTAGCTTAATAGCTAGGTAGGAGAGCCTTCGGAGAAGGTCAAGAAAATCCTATGTATTAGGTGGGTTTAGCAACCTTTATGTAAACCCTTTAACAAGGTGACACTTCTTGTAAAGGTTTTGTAAATCCTTTCAACAAGTCTCTATTAACACAGTGTAAAGCCTTTAACAGGGTAGGCCTTTAATAGGGAAAACCATCAGAAGTGGTTAAACTCATTACTGCAGTAATTTTTGTGGGTGTCATCCCCACCCCAGTTTTACCTTCTTATTCATGGAGGGTTTCTAGGTCACCAAAATTTCTTGTCGTATATGTTGATTCATGCTCTCATTTTATGTTTGTTTACTTGCATGCATGTAAAATTCAGTTATATTTTATTAAGAGTTTGAAAGAATGAACAATTGGTACTTTTGATTCACCCCCCCTCTCAAAAGTACTCTTCCCATTTGAACATTTCAACACAACTCAACTAAATTTAAAAAATATGTGCAAAAATAGGTGCTCCCAAATGGGCATGCAAATGTCAAACCTAATTAAATTTCACTTTAGTTGAAATCCTCATGTTTAAAAAATGGGATTTAAAATTGGAATTAAAATAGGAATTCCAAATAACAAGTATTTTGAGGGGAGACAAAATTCTTGTTTTGGAGGTCAAATGGGGATATCGAATCCACATTTCCCTAAATCCTAATTCCTATTTTGTAGACCCAAATAGTGGATTAGAATTTTTTTAGGATTTTGAATTCCAATTCCTAATTAAATTCATGATCCAAATGGACCCTAAAGGTCTACAAAGTAGGGTAGGTTAGCCAAGGGGGAAAAGACATCTGAAGTGGTGAACAACATGGATCAAAATGAAACATCACTATCTCCCACCCTACTAACCCAACCTTCATTAGTAGGGGGTTAGGCACTATCTCCAAGGCTTAACATTGAATATTCCAAAAGATGGCTACACCTACTACTGTATCTATAGCTAGAGTCAGTAATTCAATACTGTTATAGAGAATCCAAGAGCTTGCTTCTTGTGGCTCCCGACTCCTTCTTCTAAAGAACTAGGATGGGCTTGTCAAGAAGTAATGATCAAGGAACTTTTTAGTTGTCCCCATATTCCACAACTTCCCATGCAAAATAAATATTAAGTGAAGGTATCCTTTCTAGAAATATATTCACTATGATTATGTTGATATTTATACATTTACTTGTAATTCATCTATGTCAAAATTGAAATAGTTATTTTGATTAGTGCATTTATTTTACTTGAACAAAATCATTCTCTATTTGAAGAAAGTTAGAAGAGGTTGGGCATTCAATCTCAAAGGGCTTATTTCGTGAATCTTCTGTGCATCCTATCCTCACAACTTGTATAGAGCTTCTAAATCACACTCAAGCAAATAAAAATTTAGTAATAGCAAAGCCAAACATAAAAATAAATCTCCCCATTCATGTGGAAATTTCAATGGAAAAATTCTAGATGTAACAAGTTTCCATGTTTGTATTCTTGTGTGTGTGTGTGTGTGTGTGTGTGTGTGTGTGTGTGTGTGTGTTATAGCCAATAGGTTATAACAGGTGTGGCTTTTGCACATGGTGCATTACTATTTATTATAAACCATATTTAATCTTGAATGTTTTTCATTCTAAATGACTTATTTCACTTAAAATGTGGCTTGAAGGTATGAACTTAGAAAAGGGGTTTTTATGTAGAAATTCAAAAAGAACATTAAAAAACATCAAACACATGCAAAATATTATTAGAGGACCACCACAAAATTTGTAGGCAAATAACTTATGGTTATTTAAATGTGTATAAATTAGCCTAAACATTAGTTTTCTATAAGTTATATAGAAATATTATACCCACTTGATTAAAATCAAATGGCTTGACAAGAATAAACAAAAACAAAAGTTGTAGAAAATTTTATTGCAGATATTGGGAAATTTTAAAAGGAAATTTGTGAAAACAAAGAAATTATGACTTCATGTCTCCTCTCATCAAGCATGACTAGTTTGTTTTCCCTATCATACTAAAACACAAATTTTAGCCACCATACTTGCAATCAAAGGGAAAAAATCACTTTTTAGTTTTCACATAAAATAATGATAAAAACAAAGATCACAAATTACATTAAACAAAAAAATCATTCACTTGAAATGGTGATATGAAAAGAGAACATAATTTACATTAAAAACCATTCTTAACCACTAGTCTGGGAAGCTTTTGGTAGAGATAAGAAAAAAGAAAAAAACTTCCAAAAGAAGTTTTAAAATAATTAGAAGCTTCTCAAAAATTTTTTTTAAAATAATTAGAAAATACTAACCACACTCACTAGAAAAAGCTTAAAAAGAATTTTAAAAAATTAGAAAATTTCACTAAATAAAACTTTTATAGACTTTTACACATTTTCCTTAATTTTAAGAATGAGAAAATAAGTAAAGGAAATTATTTTAACATTTTACAAGGCACAATTTTTTAGGCAAAAAAATTGAAAAAAACTTTAACAAAAAGATTAGTCTCGATAGGGGGACTAATTATTCCAATCTATCATGTAAATAATAGAAAATATAATAACAATATGAAACCTACAAAAAAATCATGAGTAACCTTACCTTAAAGGATTTTCCCCTTTAAGAAAAATGTATATTCTTAAAACATTATTAAAATATAAAACAACAAAAAAGAGAAAAATATTGATAAGATCGTCACCTTTAAATAGCTCCCCTATAAGTATATACATCAATGAAAGATAATCACCTTTCATGACATAGTCACAATAGCATCACATAGTAACTCACATGATACCCATGATGAACTAAGTTATAGGGTGGATCCATGATAGCTATTAATAGAGGGTGGAACAAAGGGTTTTCACCTCATAATTCTCTCTCATAAAGGAGAGCATATTATAAAGAATTTTTCTTAGAACTTCTCCTCATAGATAAGATATCATCCACAAAGGATTGCATCTCAAAATTTCTCCCTCTGCATATTGATCCTAGTAAGTCAGGTCCTCTAGCTACTTCCTTAGAAACTCTCTTCACCCAACGATGCCTTTTGAACTCACTCTAAATCTGATATTAGTTTTCTAACTTTCTTGTGATAAGTCATATATGTAGGAGTACGCACATCAAAATCATGAAGTCACACACATGTATTTCTAGACTCCCTCTAAGTATCAATCTTCTAAGCTCTTCCACTACCTTCAAAGAAGTGTCATACTCCCTCTTATTGTAGAAGAATCTCATAATCTCAATCATCAAAGTTGAGAGCCTTATTTTATCGATCTTGATCATTAGGGTCTTTGCAATTACTATCATTATGTTGAGTCTACACAATATCTGGTAGCATGTGTACAATACCAACTTTCTTTTCCTATAATAACATCCTCAAACATAAAGGAAAAGATCAAGGCAAATAAACTTTATAGTATGTATAGAAATTAAAAATAAGAGAGAGATAAATATCAAAAATAAGAACACTTATCTGCACATGAAGATTCATAAATTGTCTTTATAAATTATTTGAGAATAGAACATCTCCATTGTAAATAAGGTTCAAGTACAAATAGAAAATTGACTATTATTCACCCCACAATGTAAAATTCCTACTCATTCTTATATTGTTGAACAATGTTGTATCAAATATGACAACTCCTTCCTATGTTCCAATATTCATTTTAGCTTAATAGTATAAGAGAATACAAACTCATCCACAATATGCCAATATCTTAATTGAGTATGATTGTGCCACTTGAATGACTCTACAACTCATATTTCAAGTTTGATTTATCATTTATCTTAGATGGTTCAATCGAAGTCACCACTTTCTTTCGATGTACACAAGGGGTAGGCCCATCAAAATCACATAGTTGCATGAATTATAGTTCTCTTGACTATTACAATTTATTGATCATTGAAGATTTCATCACAATATCATTTAGTCCCTCTAAATAAATATGATCAAGATCAATGAAGTTTGAAAAAAAAAAAATCCTCTACCTACTCCCTCTCTTTTAAGGATTCAGCTAATGAAATGTCAAATGTTTTGTTCCCTCTTAATCTCAATCTCCCTCTTCCTATAATTACATTCTCAGAGGCTTGGAAAAATTAATTAGAAAAATTAATTGTCCATCAAGTGTCGTAACAACTCAATTCAAGAAACTACTATGAAACTATGAGTGACTAGCCATGAGTAGCCATTAGAACGTAGAAGATCCACAATTTTTTCCTACAACCATTGTTCCATCCTATTTTGTGGCAGCACCCACATTCAAAATTAACATATGAAGATTAATCTCTTTAAGAGTAGAATCAATAATGAGATCATGGACATTAAGATCTAAATACCTAACAAACCAAAGCCATCACATGAAAAGAAACATAAATCTCTTTGTAAACATAAGTATAGATGCACACAAGGACAAAAATTTGAAACACCCTCAAGTACTAGAGGTATTAGATGGTGCAAACACAAGTAATTGTCACAATAGTGACCTAGTTTTGAGGCAAAATTGGAAGTCTAGTATGATAATTCTATTTTGTCAATTTTGAAACAAACACAATAATTTTCAAATCTGGATTTTTTAAAAGCCAATTCTTGTCATCTTCGAGGAACCAAATGGAACCTTAAGTATTTTATCTATCTAATATTGTTTTCCTTTT